>JAZDUA010000250.1:1200000-1800000 GCA_038098605.1 Gryllus longicercus | reverse complement strand
TTTATTGAAACACGTCGAGGCTCTAAATAACTTGCGTTTAATGAGTGTTTTATGAAACTCGACTCACCTCGGAGTGTGCTTTGAAATGTAATTCTCCTTAACGCTGTTTCTTAAGACATAAAAACGGTCTCTAATCCCAGGGTTTCAGTGACGTTTCCCGCAGCGAAAAGTGACGTCGCGTCGTGTGCATAGTTGACGTTTATTTCGAGTCGTCCATTTCCCGTAGGTGCCGGTGGCGGTGGCAGCGTGCCTCCGCCCCGGGGGCGCCGCCAGGAATAGTGACCGCCCCGCGGGAGAGAGAGAAAGAGAAAAAGAGAGAGCAGCACTCGCGCCGGAGGGCACGTCGCGTCTAAATTTGATGGCGCTGGAATGCGCTCGCCCGCTGCCGTTGCGGCTCCCGCTCCCGCGCGACAGCTCGTATCGAGGGCTCCGCGCCGTCTCGTCTCGTCTCGCGTCGAAGCGGGAGGTTTCGGCGACGCGCCTCCCACGCCGCGGGCAACAGCATGGCCCGCCGCTGCGACGCGGCTGCCCGAAAATATCGGACGGAATTAGGTTGATGGCGCTGGTGGACTAGGTTGTTAGTTGCGCGTGAACTTGGAACTTGTAGGTATTTAGAAGTATGTAGACGGATACTAACGTGACAGAGCTTTTGTTACACACTGCGTTGCATAATAAAAGGGATAGGAATATATGTCGAGGACCCTTGACTGCAGTTCAAGAAAAGTGTTTTATTTCAATCGATACGTAAATGTGCTGACTTACTAATTTGACGTAAGGTCCGTTTCTCGGGTACCAAGTTATCAGATTAGCTAATATGACGCGTTTTTATATGAGTATGTGTAACTGTGAGGTTTGAGGGTATTTGTTGAATCAGTTTATGAAGTGTCATTGAAAGAAATCAAAATATGGCCTTTCGATGTACAACTTTCCGTATTAGTAGTTAACACTGATCACATTGCAATACAACGAGATTGATGGTAATTCTGAGGCCGAAATGTACAAATAAACTTTTCTTTGTCTCAGTACCTCGCACTTAGATCCATTTCTACCAGAAAAGTGCCTAGGGTCGTAGCTTCTCTGAACGTCGACCGCTACTTTCGCCTCCCGCAGCGGGACGTGCCGTCGAGCTTTTTCCCCACGTTTCAACGAGGCTTGTTTGTACTTTTTCATTCAAACCGACTCCCCCCAAGATTGTACAGTCGCTATGCGCGCTGTCTTCGGGTCCGCTCGTTTCCACCAAAAACGTGAGTCTTTTGCGACTCAAAAGGAACAGCATGGCGTTAATTCCGAATGACTAAAGGAGTCTGGCGCTGGAATGCAAGCTAAATGCGGGACTTCTTCCGCGACGTGTGGCTCAGACGGACGGAGAGACTGGACGAAGGCGGCGGCGATCTGGGCCGGGTTTGCTGCTCTCCTCTCGCTCTCAGATCGCTCTGTAAGGATCGCCATTTTACTCTCTCTCTCTCTCTCTCTCTCTCTCTCTCTCTCTCTCTCTCTCTCTCTCTCCCTCTCTCTCTCTCTCCCTTCTTAAGAAGAGAAAGTACTGATTGTACCTCAGAATATGACGAATTTTCGACCGAAAAACTTATCGGGGTCTGGTACCGAAAAGTGAATATAACTAATTCCAATATACAATAGTACGCCTATTACTTACTCTAATACGTTGTGTAATCAGAATCAATGTCCTGTAGGTCCTGGTAACGATAAATCTATTGACGGCAAAACGTCCGTCTGTCTGAGGTCAAGCTGGCGCTTAAACCGTTCAAACAATTTCCCCCAAAATTGATATTCCCCGATCACTTTAAAATAACTCGGTCTTTTGAGTTTAAAACTGTTATTTTAATTTTTGGGGGGCACTTTATATGAAGCCTAAACGTTTTCAATGATTTTTCACAAATGGCTGCAAGTTTTTGATTGAGCTTTGTCCTCAAATAGTGTAAAAGATACTTAAGAAAATGACGAACAGCTACGATATTGAAGATGGAAATTTTTTTCCTTAATGAAATATGTTCTTTAAAGATCTAAGGTCATGAAGTCCAAGATTTCGATATTGTACATGACTTTATATGATAAAACAATGAATGCTTAATGGAATGGCGCAGGTCTCATTTTCCAAAATTGAACATTTTGAAATAATACGAAAAGTATGTGCTGTTGGAGCCCCGCTAGTTTGCTCCGGAACAAAGATGTTGGGTATTGGAGAAACGCAAACAGAAAAACGAAAACAGGTAAAACATGGCAGACGCCATTCCATGTAAAATCATTGAAAACATTTCCATGGTTGGGATAAATATTGTGGCTGCCGACTAGGAAATTCGTTTTTGTCGAGTTGAACAAGTAGTCGTACATCAAAGTGGGTGCGAAGGGGTGTGAGCGTTCGTGGTATTTTTCTGAAGACAGTGTTCACTCGCATTGAACATTGAATAACCGTAAGTAGTGATAGTCAGAAACGTCTAATTCTTTAGAATAGTCATTTGGAACGAAGGTATATCTTACTGATATATTAAGGTGCAATCGATGAGAAGCTATAACGGGGTCCACTTTCAATGAAGTGAGGTGGCACGTTTTAGATTTGCATTTATATTGAATAATTTTTGGAGATTCCTTATTTTCGACCTCGAAATACTTCGGGAAAATCTTCGGACGTTGATTTTGTTTGTTATTTTTTTCGCAGTAACTATCTTTCCTCTCGCTTATTCTCTCCTCTCCTCCTCTTCCTCATCCTCCTCCTCATCTCTCTTCTTCTCATCCTCTCCCTCTCAACTCTCTCTCTCCTCTCTCTCTCTCTCTCTCTCTCTCTCTCTCTCTCTCTCTCTCTCTCTCCGCTGCCTCTGAATTGGTGGAGTCCCGCGCGGGGGCGAGGCACCCCGCGCGCCCCTCGCCGCTCGAGAGGGGAGCGCGGCTGGGCGGCGCGGGGCGCCTGGCTGAGCGCCGTGTCCGGCTAGCTTCACGGAAGCCCATTGTGGTCCCGCCACCGCCGCTAATCTGTCCGCGGGGCCCTGCCCTCCTCGTACGGGCGACCGTCGTTAAACGGTTTCGCCATTCCGCCATTGTGGACGGTCCACGCGCAGCAGAGTGCTCTCTTTTTTCGCCCCCAGAGTCGAATTTCCTCCGCGAGTTGACGCGCTTGCCGCAAGAATGTGCATCGAGCGTCGAGTTGCAGCCGACCCTTCCGAGATCCATGACGGTTATCTGCGAAGAAAATTAAACGTAATGAAGTAATGTTTTGCACTACTCTTAAAGATGCTTCTTCGAAACAATTTATTTTCAGTATTTTATTGGAACATGACTTCATTTTTTTTTCGACCAAAAAATGTTCAGTACCATTTGCAACATCGACTTTGAAAATGTATTTTAGAGGCCTGCGGTAAACTGTATGAGTTCCGCACAATTAATGAAGAGAGAGGTTTCTGTTGTATGAGCCACAGCGTATCTGACTGGCAAGTTTATTATTAATAAAATTAATGATTTTGGCTGTTTTCGTTGTGAAAGCATATTAAGTGCATGTGGATGTTGTTGGTTATATTATCTAATTAGCGAAGTTCTGCAGAGCGATATGGAACTAGTCCATTTCAACATCCTTTTGCTCATGTTTCAGAAATTTAACATTCCAAGGCTCAGCATGCAGAGCCGTAACTTTCGGATTTAGCATCAGGACTATAATGTACTGAGTTCTGTTAAGAACTAAAGATCTGTAATGTAACTGAACTAAGTAATGTGCCATGTAGTTATCCTGTATGTTTCGGGGACACGGATGGGCAACGTGAGTGAAACGTCTTCGGACGTCATCGTCGCGCGCCTTCGGCTGGGAGGTCCCGGAAAGCAGCACCTCTTCGGCGAACGGGGGCGCGGAGCTGTGAAAGAAGCTGCACCGCACCGCTCGCCGCGACTACGGGGAATTCGCACCGGGCGCACGTCGCCCCGGGCGCCGCCGCCGCCGCGCCACCTAATTAGCGCCTCCCGCCCCCGCCCGCCCCCGCCCCCTCCCGCTAGCGCAAAAAGAGCTCTTTCAGTGCAGGCGCCGCCGCCGCCGCTGCCGCCGCCTCTGGCGATGGCGGGGACGTCATGCGCCATCTAGTCGCCTCCCCGCCAAAGGCCATTGCGAGTGCATCGAGCCGGCCCGCTTTGGGAGCTCGTTGAAGTGCGATTTTCGTTGACTGACGTTTTGGATGCGTACCTCTTGAGTGGGACCTGTGAAATGTGGTTGCGGCGGATCGCTGAATTCGTGCTCCTAAGTGTGAATGTGCGAGTGAATGAAAAAAAATCTAAGAAAACTAAAGCAATTACGTGAAATAGAATACAAATACAGTTTTGTGCAAATCTTAGGTTGACGGCCAAAGTGCCGGCTTCATCCATAGGTGAAGTTACAAATAAGTTAGTAAGCACTGCCCCCTTCTTTGCCGCATAAGCCAAAGAGCTGCGGCGCATGACCCCATGACAATAAACTCCCGCCTCGCCAGGGCTACTGGCGGGGGGAAAGTCGAAAAGAAAGGAAAAAGGAGAAAAAAAGATTTTTTTTTTTTATTGTTTGGAGATGGAGGGCTACCTTATGTGAGATATTTGCGAAAGATGAGGTCCTACAATTGATGGAGAATATTATGAACACCCATGCATTTATGCTATATTTCGACCATGTACCAGCTGAATATCTATAATCTTTCGTCTTCTCTGTCTGGGGGGGAAAAAAAGTTATAAACTGACTTTGATTTATACGTAATTGCATTATCCACAATTCAAGTGGCTGTCATTGACTAATTGAGATGGCAATGACTAGAGGTGCATAGCTTGTCAGGAGTATTGGATATCTGAAAAGTCAGCTGTCAGCGTAGGCCATCGTACATCGTGTCGTTGATTACCACAATGCGTCAAGTATGTCCTTTTCTGTCGGCTGTTTCTCGATGAAAGTGTGTTGCTGTTCGTGATCATCCGATCATGCTGTGGAGAGTTTGAACTGGTGCAGTCTAATCTGCAGGGAAAAAAAGTTGCTCTATTTAAAACGCGAATCTCACCATCTCGAATTTGTCGAATTGCTTGCAGTTTTAACAGTGTTAAACTGTGTGTGTTTTTTCCTGAATCATAAGGTCAACTTTGAATTATCTATTTGCGATCGTTGAAATCTGTTTACTGCTATCAATTTAATGTAACCATGCGTAGTTTGATGATGATATTAATAACTAGTTTTGCTTCTAATGACAAAGTGTGCTTATCTTATTGTAAAAGTGGTGTAAAAACTAGGGGACCAGTAAAACTTTCTTCCACCAAATACTTGTCCATTACAGTTGTGTTATCGTAAACAAGTATTTCTGCACATTTTTATTTTATTGTTTTTGCGCTTCATGCCCTGATATGTGTTGGCTTAATTTCTTGACTAATCCAACACGATATAGACCATACAAGGAAAATGAAGGCGATTGTTTTGTTCTCTGGCTTCGCGAGGAAATCTGCCTTTCTTTAGACATTTATCAATGTTCCACAACCGATATTATAACGGGTGCTTCTGGACAAGAAAATATTTTGTGTCATGATTGTTAATGTAAATGATTCCATAGTGAATTTTCATCGTTGCATAAATGTTTACGGGTAAAGGAAACAATACGTTCATTTGTTAGACATTGTTCATTAGTTAGACATTAGACATTGTGCAGAAGAAGTAATTCATTTTATAATTCTTTCGACAGTGCAAATGAAAAGAGGGTTAGGTTTTAAGAATTGCTGCAACAGAACTTAATCGTTTACGTCACTACATTAGAATTGTTTGTTCAGTCACGAAGGTGCCATTTGGTGCTACAATTGCGAATGTTAAGTAGCTTCCACAGACGTCCGATTCGTGGATTTTTTGTCATTAATTTTTCAACTTTCTTAATGCTACTGAGTCGTAAACGGGGAAATAAAAGTTCATGCGACATTAAAGCAGTTTTTATGAAACATTGAAAGGAAAGATGGGTGTACATTGTGAGAATTCAGTTGTATGGAAAGAAACTGATTTCCAGTTGTCTTTCTCGGCGCATCCGTATAAGATTGCAAAAAACTTAAGTATTTGTTGAACTTAACGGTGTGTGTCCAGTGTGTGTGTATGTGGTGGAAGTAAAGGGTGAGGGTAGGGCAAAGAAGAGAAAGGGAAAGATCACGCGCATTTGTTAAGGCATGGCTCCGACATTCGCCTGGTGTTGATCGGTGAAACCACGGAAAACTACTGATCTGAGAAGCCTGCCGCGGTTGTGTGTGTTCCAACAAAATTAACGAAATAAATAATGGGGAAAATATTGTAAATTCGCCTTGTCTTCCTCAATAACATTCTTTGTATAGTATTTCGCCATCAATGATAGAATTTTTGTGTATATGTAGTAGGTTCAAAGTACTTTTGCATAAGTTCTTGTGAGTTTTATTACTTCACGTAGCAGCGTTATAAAAAAGTGCAGGAGCCTTCAGCAATTCAGCTTGCTATTTACCATAACAAGAATTTGAATATAATATCCACAAGGTATGTTCTGAACCATGATATGAGGAACTTCGCTGCCCGACGAAATCATGTGCGTGAAGTTTTAATTTTCATTCACGACTCCTAATATTTATTTTTTCACTGGTGCCAAAGAAACTTTTCAAGAATTTTTTCAGATAGGAATCCATTTTAGGCTAATGTTAGTGAAGTTGCAGTATTTTGTCACGGATTTTTATTTTAAATTAAGCCGGTACTCATTGAATTCGTCGCATCCATTCACAAACACGGCTCTCGGTGAACTTAAGAGAAGAAAGAGTGTTCACCTCAAGCGACGTGGAAACGTCATTATGCATTTGCGACGCTTTTTGGAATATTTAATGTCGTAAGTTCAATTAGCAACTGTGAAACGCCGCAAGGAGTTAGAAAAGGGCCTTGCGTCTGAGAAACAGCACTAAGGTCCGCAGCTCTAGCCGCGTTGATGGCTAGTCATGTATGCTCGAGAAGCCCATAAACACGCGTGTGTGCGACGTTCTTCTTTCGCGGAAGCCTCTGGGCCGGTGCGGTGACTGCGGCCGTGCTGCGCCCAGCGCCCGCCTCTGCCGCCACCTGCCCGCCCGCGCTCGCGCACGCGTGCTCGCTGGCTCTCGCGGCGCCTGGCCCGCCCCCGCAATTACACACACGAGAGCATTCGTGCGCACGCCCCCCCCCCCGCCCTTCCCCTCCCTCACACCCCTGGCGGCGGCGGCGGCGCATCGACGGCCGGCCCTGCGTGCAGCGCGGGATATATCTAAATTTTCTGACCGTTTGGTGGAAATTTTTCGTGGCACCGCAGCCGGCGCGCCGGGCCAGGGAGTGAGAGAGGGAGAGCGCGCAAGGAGGGGCGCGGTGGGGGGTGGGGTGAAAATCGGTCGAAGGCTTTCGGAATTTGGTGTTCGCGTGGATATCCGAACGCAGCCGGCGCCGCCGACACGGTCGGCCGGGCACGCTATTAGGGAGGGAGCGGAGGCGGTGGCGATGAAGGTGGAACGGGCGGCGGCGGCGGTGCTTGGATTGGTGGTGATGGCAGAAGGTTGGTGTGTGTGTGTGTGTGTGTGTGTGTGTGTGTGTGTGTGTGTGTGTTCTGAGGAGGGAAACGAGAGAGGGATGAATAATGGATTGGGTGAGGCCTTGCGGCGTTTCTGCTCCGAGAGGGGACGGCAGAGTGGAAGGGAGTAGGCAGATGCGGAGCTTCAAAGGAGATGTCAGTAGAGTCGACAACTATGGGGTGTATGTGTACGCGCGTGAACTACGGAAGTGTTGATGGAATCGGATGTAGGTGGTTGTGTCAATGATTGAGAAAAAAAAAGTTTATCAATTATCGTCGCAAGATGCGCTGAAACAAAGGAAACGGTGCGGGATGGACACGCTGCGGCGTCGGCGGCGCCAGCGAGGCGGGGCGGAGGCGGC
The DNA here is from genome assembly GCA_038098605.1 of Gryllus longicercus. Taxonomy (NCBI): domain Eukaryota; kingdom Metazoa; phylum Arthropoda; class Insecta; order Orthoptera; family Gryllidae; genus Gryllus; species Gryllus longicercus. The sequence continues at coordinate 1,792,115 of JAZDUA010000250.1, read as the reverse complement.
GGCGGCGCGCGGGCGCCCGCAGGTGACTGACCCAGTAGCGTGCGCGGCGCCGAGCCCTGCGCTGCGCTGCGCCGCGCCGCCGAGGCGAACCGCGTCGCTTGTGAATGAGCTGCGGCGGCCGTGGTGCCGACGGTGGCGGCGGCGGCGGCCGTGGCTGCGGCGGCTGTCAGCGGCGGATGATGGATACGGGTGCAGCGGCCGGGCTCGCCTCGCCTCGCCACGCCACGCCAAGCCGCGTTGCGAGGCGCGGCGCGGCGCGGTGCGGTGCGGTGCGGGGCGGCGCGGCAGAGCGGGGCAGGACGCAGCGGGGGCGCGGCTGGAAAGGGCGGGTCGAGCGAGCGGAGCGGCGCGGCTCTGCGCGGCGCGACAAAAACAAGGGGCCGCGCTAATTTATCGCCTCCGCCGTCCCCGCCCATGCGCCCGCCCCCCCGGCAGCTGCCCCTCCCACTCGCCGGTGGTGGCGCCACCCCCCTCCGCCTGCGCGGGCGTCGGTCCCCGCCCCCCGCCGCCGTCCTCCGCGGCCCCGCTGTTTTAATTAGCTGCGGCAACTTGTTGCGGCGTTAGCATCTTACAAGTCTATCCGCTGTGGCGGCGGCCGTGGCCGCGTCCCACGGGAGAGAAGGCGCGAAGCCTCGGGCGCGCCCCTCGTTCTCGGCGCCGCGCCGCCCTCACACCCCCTCAGTCGGCGCTGGGAAGGCGCGAAGGGCGGCGGTTGGGCCCTTTCCTGGAAGAGCGCCGAGGGGCCTGGTGGCGGCGGCGGCGGGGGGCGGGGTCGCCTCTCGGGCCCTGACGACGGCGCCAAGAGCGGTGACAAAGGCGACCCGCGGGGACGTTGGAGGACGGGAAATGGGAACTTGTGGCGGCGATGGTGCCGGAGGGAATTTCGGGAAAAGGCGGTTTTAATTTATTGCTGCTCCAAATTAACACCTGAGTGATAGCTAGTTCAGAAACTTGATTTTCACGTTTCGCTCCGCTTTCGGGAACCTCGCATACACACGCTTGCGCTAAAGAATGAAACGGCGACTGCGTTGTAGGCATGTATTGCTGATCGTCTTGACTAAAGCGAGGGGCGTAATAAACAAATGAATATAAGATAATATAATGAACAATTGATGATGAGTAATGAACAATTCAAGACATTATCAACATTTCTTGTTCATACAGTAAAAGCTGTTAATAATTGTTAACACATGCAGAGCTCGCATCCTGTCGTTTGAAGCAAGAGTCACTAAATTTGAGTGGAAACCTCAAATTTCTTTCTAAACGAAACACCTTAGAGTTTTAAATATAAACATTATAAATGCATTCCAATTCCGAATCACCGTATTGTGAATTGTAATCTGATCTCGTGAGTTAAGTCTGGTGGGTAGTGACGAGGGCTGCAGTGGAGAATTCCCCTGCCCGAGCCCCGCGTGCTCGGCCAACGCTTCCACCCCGACCGCATCCCATCCCACTCCACCCCACTCTGCCAAGCCGCGCCGGGTAGATGGGGTGGAAATGCCCCGCTGGCGCCGGGAAGGTGGCGGGAGCCTGCCCCCTGCCCCGTTCCGCCCCTCCCTGCACCACCCTGCAATGCCCCGCCCCGCCCCGCCCCGCCCCGCCCCGCCCCGCCCTGCCCCGTCGTGTAGTGCCCTAAGAATGCGCAGTCGGCGGCGGCGCCTCGCGTCGGCAGCGTTATGTTACTGCGCCCTTGCGCCGCGGAGACTCAGGTGGAGCAGTGTGTCGTTAGCGCGCTTACACAACGTCCCTCGCCGAAGCTTTTTGCCGTGGTTTTGGGGTAGGCACGTTCGCATTGCGTGAGGGGCAGTTCTCTACATTGCTGCTAGTGTTTGATCAAGGGGCAGTTGTAGACATTTTTGTTTCGGGGTAAGGGTATTTTTTCTGTATCTATTATGCTGATTTACTAGTACACGCTAACTTACTTTCAGTTTAGATATTTGATTCGTGACTTAGTTTAAAATGTAACGGTATTTAATTTCCTTGAATATCATGCCAATAGTATATGTATTTAAATTTGAGAAAATGTATTTTTCTGGTAAAATACACGTTTTCTGAGGAAAATTCGTTTCCCTTCTCTCTCTTGTCTCCACTAACCTGACCTAAGCATGTCTCCCTAAATATGTGATCCCTAATATTTCACTCATTAATATTGGGCTCACTAATATTGGAATATAAGTGAACATGGTATTTGTTGTAAAATCTATGATATTATTCAAGAACGTAACCCTTCTGAGGTGTTAAGGGAGGAAAATTGCCGGAAACGAAGTCTTTTCAAGCAGTAGATTTTATTCGACCAAGCTTTTCTTAAATTTGAAAATAGTAATAATCATGTTATTCATATTATTAAAGATAAAACCTATTTTATGGTGTGTGTGTGTGTGTGTGTTAAGTTATTTGATTCGAATGCATACGTTCATAACGTACAACCGCAAACATTCATACTATTTGTAAGCGAAACTTTTCTTGCAGTAGAGTAGGAGACCTTACGGTAGAGTAAGCTGAGGAAGTGTCCAATCATAAGAAGAGTAAAAAGGAGAAAGAAAAAAGAAAGACAGAAAAATCACTACCAAGCTGAAGTTTTGTTTAGATCTTTTTGGCGTTAGAAGCATGGATGTTCTGTTACCGTAAAATATTACGGGTGTATTTCGATATGTGGAAGGTTCAGAATCACAGAATTTGCTTTTTTATTAATAACTCTTCTTGTATGAATCGCACGTTGTTGCAAAAGTTACTGAAAGCATTGTAATATACGAGATGAGTTAAATGCTCTTTTTTCGTGAGTTTAAGACTTAGAGATAGAGCGCGGAGTGTTGTTAACAATGCTCACACATAACGTGTAAATGGATTATCCGTCGAGATAACGCTGTAAAAACTGTGGAACAAGACATGTCATTTGCTACGCATCAAATAATACCAAATAAATATTGAAGGTAAGTTGAAAAAGGTTGAGCGTTTTGAGGTATTTATCCACACACAATACTTTGTATAATGAAATCAGTTATTACCGTTTTATTCGTTGCAATGTAAACAATGAATGTAAAAAAAAAAAAAAAGAATAAGGATATGATAGGCTTCGATGTATTTGTTGTGGCACTGACGTAAGTGAGCTCTTACGGTGCCAACCAACTGGGAGCTTGAACGTAACTGCGGTGACGCTCAAACTCACGATTGAATGAAACCCTAATTAGCTGATTAAACTAAAGTGCCCCTAAATACGTCAAAGTATAAATAAATCGAAATACAGTTTAATAGATACACAATTACACGTTGTAACGCGGACCTTCAACGTTAAACACCAACATAAAACGTCGCGTACGCGCATCTTCTTCGCATTCATTCCCACCTTGTTTGGACCTCTGTTCGATGAAACGAGTGCTCTACAGTACCGGCAGCGTATAAGCGACTCTCGACAGTTCGATGCGCTGTTGTCGCACAGAACTACGCACATGGCGCCACCTACTTGACAGTTATACGAAATCTCTAAACATTTAAGCCTTACACGCGTCTTTTTATCATGTTCTTAACCTTCGTCACAGACGAAACGTATCGCCTCCGGGATTCCGCGCGAGTCAGATGAGCGGCAACACCGATCCCTGGCTGTGAGAAAGTAAACAAATCCTCGTAAGCTGATTGCTTCAGAGCAGGTCACACGACCACTGCACGAGAGAAGTGTCACGATCGCTTATTCGCTGCCTGTGCTGTAGCTCCTGGCGCCCAATGCGCGGAGCGGCGACGCGCAGAGCTTGCGATTAAGTCGCGGCGCCGTGCGGGCGGTGAATCGCGGTGATGGATGGCGACCTCTCCTAAAGGACTTGCCACTTTCGCCCGTGATGGATACGCGGCCATTGATTGAACGAGCATTAATGCGCCGTCGCGGCAGATTTGCGGATTTTTCACGGATATTCACGATAAAGCGGCTGGCAGCGCGGCGTGTTTAGCTGCCCCGCCCCCGCGTTCCCGCTGCTATTGGAGCCCCCTCCCTCCCCCCCCCCCCCGCTTCGTGACTGCGACGCACGCGATTGGCTGATGGAGTAGTGTGGTTGCGGTCGTGCAGGTTTTTGCGGGGGGGGGGCGCGTGCTGTGTGATTACGAACGGTTTGGTTGAAACCTGTGGGTGGTTGAGGTGTGGGTGCAAATGGAAACAAATTGTCGCGTGAATGTGAGGAAAATTCGGAATGCGTTTGTTGCAAGTGGGAGTACTTCTGGTGTTGCTGGAGTGTGTGTTTGTTGTGTGTCAGTGGAGGTTAATGTACACATTGCAAGTTTCGTTTGTGTTTCTCTGCTAGAAAGATAACTCTCTTGATACTCTGCGTAATTAACTCTTTTTTGGAATTATTTCACGCAGCGGAGAAAGAAATCTGCAACACGAGTCTTCAGAGTTGCTGCAAGCAGACTATTTTTCAGTTTGGTGAGTGGGTAGACCGATAAGATCCGTAAGCATTGCCTAAATTAGTTGAACATGTGTGTTTGGATGCCAGTAAATGCAATTAACAAACTACATTTGTTGCTTCACTTTTGTTCCCTGGCACCGCTGGTTGCGTCTACTGATTACACGCCCCGCAATTGCTAAACACGAGGTAACACGGGCACAATCGCCCCGCGATCAAATTAATGTTTTGTAATTTGCTGCTACCGGGAGAAGTGACATGTGTAGTTAACTGCCTGCTGGTACGGCGCGGTGGTCGAAGTAACATAAACTTTGGAAACAATGGGCGAGTTTATCACTTCTGCACACATCGCAAAATTTCACTTGTAAATAAAGAATCATCGCAAGCAACATGCCGCAATAAATGGTGACAGATGTCTTCAAAATGCAGTGTTGATGCGTAGGATGTATTCTGTATGTTTATTATGAATGCCCTTCCTATCTAGGGAAAGGAAGATTTGGAACTCCAAATTAAATTTACGTGCTGCAGAACAGTGAAGCAAGTACGAATTGAAGCTAGCCTCGCATTACATTTTACAGCATATTGTTTTTGAAACGAATGCCCTAATAGTAGGTAAGAATGTGATATTCAAAAGATATCACCATTAAACGTAAATAATTTAAGCTTTAAAATGTAATGCTGAGGCCGTTCGCAGAGTTTACTAAGCCATTTTTTGCGCTGTAGGTTCTCTAAAAATTTCGTCTCTACGTCTCTAGCTGATTGCTTTCTATCTGCTTAAAAGCCCCCCCCCCCCCTCTGCCTAAATTTAAGATCATTACGAGGAAGAAAAGTTTCATGAAGTGGAGGAAAAGAACCAATGAAGTGCGAATGAGGTGTTAGTTGGAATAATGCTGAAGGCAACCTTCTCTTAGTGTCAATGCTTCGTGTTGGGAAGTGAAATGCATCAAATTCAACTTCCCAGTTGCGCCGCTCCGATACGCGAATGCAGTGGCGTTCAGAAGGTTGGGGCTTGCCGCAGCCCACACCCTCCTTAAGTGGGGCCCCGAATTTTTTTTTAATCAATGAAATGAAAAAAACAATATGCCCAATTCAAATGTAATGCTATGTTATTTCTGATGCATGTAGAAATGAATTCTGTTAATGAATTGAGTGAGGAGGGATTTTTTGTTTGAAATAAAGGGCCCCCGGTGATCCAGTGCCTCAGGGCCCTATTTTTTTTCTCCTGACTCCCCTGCGCGGAAGTGCCAGAGTAGCGTGCCACATACGCCAAAGATGTGTGAAACTCTGATTCGTAAGATGTCAGTAGGGACAAGTGTCGTTAATAGGTTCAGCCACATGAGAACCTTCGAGAGCAGGCACTTTCCAACAAGGCCATCGCTTCATCGAGCGGCGAGCGCCCAAGCGGGCTCGTTGGGGTGGGGCGGGGTGAGGGGAGGTGGGTAGTGATGGGCGCAGGTGGGCGACCGGTCGCATCGTTCGTCGCGCAGTCCGGATTTTCGCGCGGTGCGACGCGACGCATCAACAGCGGGGGCGGGGCGGGGATAGGGGCAGAGCTCTCGTCGTTTTCCCACGCCGCCGCCGTTGCCGTCGCGGCTATTTCTGGTGCGCGGTCGTGGGAGGAGAGGGGAGGGGAGGGGAGGCGACGAGGCAGTGACCAGCTGCTTCAAACTGGCCCACACGCGGCCGCTGCTCGAGCACGTGCGCCCCCGGCCACGAGACCGTCTCCGCGCAGTCGGCGCTCGGCTGCGTCGTTTACTGCGTAATTGCTTCTTGCCCCGCCCCCTTCCCCCTAGGTTGTGGGTGTTAATCTGCAATATTGCGCTCAGCGTGAATGAAACGATTGGCATTTGTTTTCTTCATTAATTTTTGAGTGCGGAATTACGTGCGTGAACATGAGCCGACGTACAATGACGTTCATTCAATATTTATGCTATCGATGTCATTGTATGTATCATTTTTAGCTTGAGAATTGCCGTGTTAGTTGACCCTGTGGGTGTGTCGAGAAGAAACATCTTTCCTGAACTCTCTTCAGTTTTTTTAATGATCTGTTATTTTGGAAGTTATTCTTGGGATGTTATTACCCGATTGTGCTAACGTTGAGGATTTTATTTTACATAGGTCATTGGGGTTCGAGAAATTATTTACAGTATTTCATTGTACCTAAAAATGCTATTAAACGTTGAAGTTTCATTGTTGTTTAATCAAAATTAATCACTCTCTAAACTTCGGGGACAGTTTGTGATTGGTATTGTCTTTTCACGCCAAGCGCCTTTTTTAAAATTGAAGAATGGTTATGAAAATGATTGATACGTTATTTTGTGACCGCTTAAAAATGCCAGTTAAGGCAGACGCAAATGCTGTTCTTAGAAAATTGCCGTCATAGTTTTAATTGTTGAATATAGTGCGAGTAATACCGATTGGCTGGCTATTTAAAAATAATTATTTTTGAATTACATAATTATAAACGACGTTTTACGACAGAAATTAGCATTTTATAGCTAAAATCGTGCTCATATAATGAATACATTACTGACAATGTCACGTGATGAGTTTATTCTTATGATACGATGAACATTATAAATAACGCCCATCTCGAATTTACAACGGATTATATGAGTGCTGACAATATTAAGGCATGAGAGACAAATTACACGAAATAAATAGATGTTTCTCAATTGGAGGTAATATTATAGTCAGCAGCCCCGCGACACTAATTCAATATGATTAACTAATCTACTGTGATAAGTGGTTGCGTGAGAACAACTGCTTCCCTTTTAATATTCTATTAATTTCTTCTATATTGTTTCCTCAGTTAAAAAAAGTAATTTTTATTAATGTATGTGTAGTTCTTGACTTTTCGTGAGAAGAAAGATGTTTTAATAATGCTTTAATCCCATAGATAGAAATGTGCATATAATTTTTAGCAGTAATTTGTGTCGGCCCGAGTAAACAAACACTATAATGCACTTTGTTTAAGAGGTTTTGGTAAGAGAGGCAAAAAATTTAATGGTTTTAAAACCGAAATTTTTCTTCAGAAACATCGATAAAATATCGATGTTTTGTTTTATAGTTGTTTTGCAAATCGTTATATTTTTTCAGAAACATCGATGTTAAAATAAAAAGTTTGAAACTTGTGTGTGTAGAATATTGAGTAGAAAAATTAAGGTGACAAAGAACATTAATATGTGTACTTTAATAATTACTGCTATGAATATTAGATACAGTACGTTTTACTTTGATTTAGGAATGACGTAATTAAATATAAAAATAACAAAACACTATGTCCTCTAATTTCCCCCCCTTCTTTTCATTCGATAAACGACAATAATAATAATAATAATAATAATAATAATAATAATAATAATAATAATATAACATATTGTTCGTGTTCAAACAAAATATTCTGATGTTTCATTCAAGTACTTAATTAAAAATGGAAAAAGAATGGGAAAATATCATCGTTTTTGTCGAATTTTTCGTAGATATCGTAGATCTTTTGGTGATGTATCGAAATAGCGATGTTTTGTTAAAATTTGCCATCAGTAGGCTTGGGCAGGCTGGAACGATTTTTCCCTCTGATCCTGCTTTGTTCTGCACCAGTCGTCCATTTCTTGGGGGGGGGGGGGGGGGGGGGGGCGCCGTGCGAAGTCCAGCGCCCTCGCGGCGGTGGGTGTCGCGACCTGCGCGCCGGGGCCACCGGCCGGGCCAACGCCGTCGCGCTAATTGCGTCTGCGTCAGCGGCTCCCCTCCCCCCTCTGCCCCGCCTCTCCCACGTCTCCTCGGTGGGAAGGGCGCCCCGGGGAGGATGGGTTTGAGCCAGCGCCGGCGGGGTAAAGTGCACTGTGTAATCAGGAGAGGGCGCCGCACTTTCGGCCTTCGACGGCCGCGGCCTTGCGATTTTTATAGCGACCGCCACCGCCCCCACCGCCGTCGCCGCCGTCGTCGCGCGCGCGCGACTGTTTACATGAGACGCGCCTCTGTTTTGTTTCTTTTTCCGCTTCCTCCCCTCGCCCGCCCCCACCCCCTGTGAGATACGCGTGGCGGCTTTGGCGTCGTTGTTGGCGCTGCCGTAACAGCTACGTCTTTCGTGTTTTTTATTAATTTTTCTTGTTGAAGTAGTAGTAATGTTCATAACAGTTTCGAATATTCCCTGTTCGTGGCCAAACAAAGCTTTGTTTCGTCTTGAAGCAAATACCTTAAATTTTTGTTTTCGTTATTTTTGAATTTGGGTAATTTTGAATAAGTTTTCGTTTTTATCGTTTATATTTTCGTTGACATTTCCAACCATCTTCTGCCCAACAACTAACTTTCATTCACGAAAGAGATTCCTTTATTTAGTATAGTTGCAAATTGGCTATTTCTGTATTGCACTTCGTCGTTTGACCCTATTAACTTTGTCTTATGAGGACAAATTTTCCAGATTTTCCTACTGTTCACGTGTTTATTTTGTAAGCAGTTCGTGAAATTTACGAAGTTATTAAGTCAATGGCTAAAACTAAGATAAGAGCCTCGATTCGTACTTTCAATATGAAGTGATCCATCGTCCGCGAGAAAGACGCGGAGTATATTTGAGCGTAACTGAGCCAACGCCTGGTTTTCCTCCCGACTGCGGGTTAATGCGCAGAAGAATATTGTTGTGTCGGAACTCAATTGTTTTTGCTGCGCTCTCGTAACAGCACGATGAAATTGTGCTTATTCCGCCAAAAAGGTTTTATCGGATGTCTTTGTCGTTCGCGGGTAGGGTACGTATTTCCCGTTGTTTCCGCCGCGTGTCTTGTTCTGACGCTCGACTCGAGATGTAAACTCGCGGTGCTTCGCCTCCCCCTCCCTTTCCTCGTTTATTGTACCTTGCTTTCATTTCTCTTTCTGCGTGGAAGTGCCATCGAGCGGTTCTCACAACGCCGCGCCGCCCCCGCCACCACCGCCGCCTCCGCCCCCGCTTCCGCCGCCGCCAGCGGTTCAAGGACGGGGAGTTTATGCTGGTTTTGCTTTTATCCCGGCCTGGCCGTCGCCCTCCCCCCCCCCCCCCACTCCACTCCCTCAGCCTCCGCCCACAGGCTAAACAGCGATCTCGCTCCGCTTTTTGTTGTTGTAATCGTCTTGTCTCGCTGGAAGCCGTGATGGCGGTGGCGGCTTGCTTGTTCTTTCCATTGTGCCACCCCCGCCAGCGTTACGAGAAATAGACTCTCTGAGATTCATTCGGATGCCCTACAACTCCATTCTCCTTTTTACTTCATTAGTGCTTCGTTGGGAAGAGGAACTTCACGTCAATTTTTGTTTGCCAGCTCGAGGAGGGGAATGGATTCGTCTGATTGCTTGTCAGCTCACCAGCGTGATTCTCTTTTAAATCTCTCTTAAATTTCGTGATTGGTTGATAAAGTTTGCGGAAGGGTGGCCGACTGCAAGTCGCGAAGCATGTAATAATTACATGAGACGCATTGAAGTAGCTAATCGAAATCGAAACATTGAGTAGTCGGGGAAAGTCTCAATAATGGAAATTCAAACTGGAAGGTACTTATTTCGATGGAATCCACCTCCCCCAATATAGTTTTGATAAAGCTAAAGCATATACGTCTATCTGTGGGTCTTCAGAAATTAACGAGAATTAAATTGATGTTTGTTTCAATTAAAAATATAACCAGGTCCTGTGCAACGTTCCGGGTAAATATCAATATCTACTAACGACTAGTACATTAACTCCTCAAAACCGAAATATTAAAATTTTTCTCTTTGTCGATATTTTTTACCGAAAATTCGATAATTAAAAATGCTGTTAATTATTTGACGTGACCGATGGAGTCACCCCTTTTCCTCTCTCTAGAGATGCAAATACTACCTCTACCTATATATTATCCACCTCTGATCATGAACCTAAGAAGTGATAAAAAAGCGAGTTGTATTTCGCATCCGATTTCGTAGTTGAAAAACTTCGGCGCATGGTATGTATTAAAATATTATCCATCACAGTTCTAAGCAAGCAAGGATTCTTGAATTCTAGAAATGTTCTAGAATTCAATGCGTGTGGTAAATGATCACCCACTGGTGTATATTGAGAGTGGAGCATTTCGCAGTAGTCCCTTGAACTTAAAGTGGGACCCAGTTGTCGATTTTCGGGAGTACGAGGAGGAGGTGGTGAAGCGTGTGACGTAGGCACTTTCATTTCCGTTAATGGGAGGAGACGGACATCGACGGCCGAAAGCCGTGCGTAATGATGAACGAGGGTGGAACCGCGACAGCTAGTCTTAAGTACTTTTTAATTTCCTGGCGTGTGGAGGGAACAACGTCATTGTATTCTGAGTGCTCTCTTATTTCCCAATTACATAGCTCAAGGGCCGCGTTCAGCGTGTCCATTGTCTTGTGGAGAAATGACATTAGTAGCTAGACTTTCGGTTGTCTTTTTTTATGGATCTTTTTTGGTACAAGAAAAGTTGCATTAATTCCCCCTTGCCATGCATGTCATTGTTTTCCTTTAAACTGGATTTTTTTTTAATTTTACAAATTTACTGTTGAAAGTGTAGTGTAAAGTTATTGAGATAGGTTGGTTATTATTTTGGCCAACCGGCTGTGTCGAGTTTGTTTGGTGATGTGCATGGGTTCAAACAGCATTTCTTTCTGTTGCAGGCGTACAAGGGCCTCGATATCATCACCAACAAGGTGACGGCGGAAGAGCGAGCGCAGGCGCCTCACCACCTGTTGGATGTGGTGACTCCTCCGCGGCCGTTCTCCGTCGTGGAGTTCCGGGACGCCGCCCTGCCGATCGTATCCTTTGACTCGAGCTGCGCATGTACTGCTTTTACATGACGTCATGTGTGAGGAAGACTACGTTGGTTGTGTTGTGATTTGCTGAAGTTGCATACTGTTACTGTACTGTTTGTACCTTTTGAGGTCGAAACAAAATTGTTTGGCTAGTTACGAAAAAATATAGTTCTTGTTTACATTTACTCCAGTCTCTAATACAATTTTCTGTATCAAGGAGAGTCATAGATTCGAATCTTCAAGGGGGGAAATAGTTTACGTTTTTGCGTGATGAAGGAAGTTGACATTTTTGTAACGATCCCAGGATCCAATACAAATAGAATGCATCTTATAATAGTAACTGTGCCTTAGTGGTTTGAAGAGTGCGTTTATAGTACGGATCTTTGCTCACTCCAGGCGCAAAATTACACAAAGGCACGTCGTGTGCTCAACATCCTTTGAAATTGTAGTTCCAGGCTGTTGAAGCCAATTTCTGTTGTTCGAGTTTCCTGGAATGTGTTGTTATGTTTTGACGTGGCCAACAAAGCAAACGCATTTTGTGTTACGTAAGTTAGATTTTCGAATTCATAAGTACGACCAGGACCAAGCCTCATTTTCTTTTTGTAGAGCATTGTTTTGAAAACTCATTGTCTGTTCTCGGAATACGTTGTGGAATCTTAAAGTGAACCACTCTGTCGATGGTCAGGTAAATCATTACGATGTGCAGTGGATTCAGTATTTTACCTTTCCTTTCCTTGCGTAATTAGGCTGGTGTGGTCAGTGTTCGCATAAATGCCCCGACCTTGATCCTGGAACGCTGTTAAATACTTCGCGAACACTGGAGAGGTTTACGTGATCCTCTCTGGCTTTAAGACAATGATAAGGACTTGCGTGTGGAGCAGCGTATGAGTCCGTGTTGGTCCCTGCCGCCTGACTAATGTTTTGCGCTTGTTTCTCGAATGCCTTTCTAAACGTGGCCCACTTTTTCATGGGTTAATTTTCGTGACCGTGAGATTGCTAAGTACAGCAAACAAACACATTCTCGTTAATTGTGACTGGTCGAGAGGGGCAGAGAGGGAAGCCGTGAGTTCAACGACATCGTTATCGCAGTTCGTTTCTTGTTTACATTTTTAGACCTGCATTTGCCGAAGGAGGATGGTTTCTGAACATGCAGTGATACATGAAAATGTAATTAACGTTTTCTGGTAATAATCGAAACACGTTTCATTATGTTTAATGAAGTAGCACTGTCTTTAATTTTGTGTCTCTTCATACGTTCAACAATTTATGTGGTCAGTATACCAATCAACTGCGGTAAGATTTATGAAAAATATGGAAAGTACTTCGATAATTTAATTGAAAAGCGTCTAGTTGTCATAAATTGCAGTCGCTTCTAATAAGTACAACCGTTAATAGTTGGGATTATTTGTGTTAACAATTGCACAAGAACCATAATTTTGTTGGGCTAACAAGTAAAGATTACGTCGATCGTTGTTAGTGAAAGGTTAAAGCAGACCCTGACCACGTGATTGTACAAATTAGTGGATTTATTCAGTACTAGTCACGCACACGTTTCATGTGTATTTTCATCGTGTTGAAGTTTTAAAACATCATCGTTACGTTTTTAGTGCGCCCATTCGGCAGTTTCAAGGGACCACCCGTTTTAGAGACATGTTCTACAAGATTATTCACATGAAAAATGGCAAATGTTCGCGCTTTAACGGTTCTTCGTGTGTTTAAAAGAAGAATATGATAGTCTCTCGATAATTGAGGTAGTTCATGTAAGAATAACAGATGTCAATTCTATAGCGTGGTTCCGTGGAAATTATCACTTTTTTTTTCACGAGTCTTTAGAAAATTGCAGTTAAATGTCCGCATCGTAAAGGAGAAAGCGGATTTATTTGAGAATTTTTATAGCAAAAATTGAATCTAATAAATTTGAATTGAATAACACATCCAAATTGATCTGTTAAATTACATGGAGTAGTGAAATTGTTATTACAATTATTACAATAAATTCTGCCCACTATGCATTGCCTCCAGCGACAATCAGTCTAAATTCACCATATCACAATGTAGTAGTTCAGTGAGATGCAAAAAATGAGCCTTTCTATAGGTGGTGATAATCGCCGACTAAAAGTTTTGCGAATTTAAGTCGTCTCTGATTATTTGATATGGTCGCAATTCTTGCAGTGTTGGCTGAAATGAGTGGAACAGTCTCTGCTGACGTTTTGTTGTGGATAAATTCTAGTTAACTTTTATCAAAACTGTATGGAATAATAGTTTTGCTTTGATTAATACTTTATTAATTTAAAAAGTGTTGATAATTAAGCATTAAAGTTTCGGAGTATTTATGTATTGAGTGTCGTTGGAATTCAGTTCGCTGAAGTTGTTCAAATCTGCAATAACTGATTCAAGAAAGAACCTGCCACGGAATACTTTTCGGAGATTTATGAGACGCTGGTGCGCTCAAAGAGCACATTCGCGTCAGTTTCCCGGAAATCTTGTCAAAAACGCGTAAAGCGCTGGGTGTTTGTTGCTTCTCACAAGACCCAGCTACGTCTGAGGCGCTCGCTCGCAATCGTATTGCTGCGAAAGCACGAACGTCCTCCAATGCATGTTTAAAAGGGAAAAATGTCCTAATTTTCTTACAATGCTCTTCGTCTCAAATAATCTACTTCATCCATTCATTCATTCATTCATTCATTAGCTCTTGATTTCGGAACCGGCCGGGAATCTTGTTTAATGAACACCTCTGGTGACGAATGCACCAACGCGACCACTCGACCCTTATCGCCATCACGCATTTTCTCCATCGCTAGCTGTAGTTGTGGCAACCAAAGGGCCTAAGCCAGGAGTTTTCGATTTTTTTTCGTCCACGACTCCCTTGGCCTAAAAGAAACTTCTCGCGGTTCCGTGGTAACAATGAGTTTTAAGTGCAAGGGTTAACAGGGTTAACATAGGTCTACCAAATATTCAACACAAAGAAGTGATATAATAGGCTATTGTATTTTTCCATTTTAATTGGGTATTAAAATATCATAACATTTTATTCAACTTTTAATTTTATGACGAAACTCTTCTAAATATACAAAAACAATTGTTCAAATCTTGGTTCAGTATTCGAAACTGCGACTCGCAATTGTTTTTCGACGTTCAATTACGCTCGCTCTCAAACACAGGTTGGTCATACCTCGCGTGGGTAGAAAGATTAAATATCCCCGACGAGCGCTAAGGATGTACGTGGATGCTGAAGGAGTCACAGAAGCTTATAGGTAAAGGATCTTCCAGGTTCAATTAATTCATAATTAATTAGTAAAACATCATAAATATCACAAATAAAACATGCTATGATAGTACAAAATTATTTTGTAGACAAAAATGACTCATGGATGAAAGGAAAACAAATCTAAAGAGCATTTTTAATAACTACCACGACGCGCCTGGAAACCGCTACGCAAAGTTTGAAAACCCCTGGTCTACGTATTTGATCTTCGACCGACCAGCGGAGCTGGTCCATCCTCCCGATCCACCTGCGGTGAAGTCGTGCGGGGCCCGTGCGTCACAAGCTCCGGCTCTGCCACTGCTCACGGCTGGGCTCTTTCCGGCGGCGGGCATCCGTGCGCTACAAAAACACGCGCCGGAGGCCGCGCAAGCCCACGCTTGCTCGCTCCTCTGGCCCGCGCTCGCCGCGCCGCGCCGCGATCTAGTGTGAACGGGCGGAGGAAGCGGTGGGAGGAGCATCCGCCGCCGGCCCCGCCCCCGCACCGCCCCCGCTCCGCCGAGCTTCCGTTGGGCTCGCGGCGCCACCCATACCTGCCCGCGCGCCGTCATTCATTATGGGCTCCAGTCCGGGGGGCCTTCTTGGAGCGGTGGCAGATCCGCCAACTTTACATATTATTATTATTTATTATTATTATCGTTATTATCGTTATTATTATTACTATTTTTGGCTTACAGACCATTACTGACCACGTTACACGATTAATGTGTGTAATTTTTCCGGGATCAGCTTTTCAGTGGGAATTATGAGATGAGAGGATGATGAGGGGTGAAGGGACAATCACAAATACGACCATGTCAATGCAGAACTCGGGACCTGCAGCCTCCTCGGAGTTGACACGGAACAACCGCCTGCGCCAGCCGCGGGGCCTTGTTGTTGTTATTGTTATTATTATTATTTATTATTTATTATTATTAAGTCGTTACTAAGGAGGTGGAATAAGGTCTTAAATACAAGAGTTTGGAAATGGTGATTCACCGAATCTGGGGCGTAAATGAAAGCACAGGTCGTCTCGATAGTCATCGAAGCTCTGGAATTTCTTTTGCAAAATTTGTGAATAAACTAGCCCTAACTCTCAGATCATTCAAAAGACTGAGTAGTGAAAGACGTTGCTTTATTGGAACAGCCCACATTCTGCACATACCTTTTTACAGCACAATCCCTAAGTCTACTCCTTAGGAAGGTGTTTGCAACGTATGTACAAATTACTCATAAAATCTTTGGTCTTGAAGTAGATGAATAATAATGGTAATAATAATAATAATAATAATAATAATAATAATAAACTAGCAAAATTGCGAAAGTACTAAGTAGAATGGGGAAAACATACTATTGAAGGACTTCGCTTTCGAGAAATGTGTTCGAAAGGCGCGCTGTGCGCGTGGGAGGGCGTCGGCGCCAGCGAGCGTGCAACCTGCGGCGCCACGAGCCCCGTGCTCACCCGCCGCGCGCGCGAGGCGCTCGCGCCCGTCCGGAGGTGACTCAGGCTGACAGGCCAGCACGGCCGTGCCGCGGGGCCTGGGACCGCCGCGCGGGCCCGCTTCTCAGCGCCGCCAGCGCCGCCGCCGCCACTGCGCGTAACTGTACCGGTGCGCCGCTCCCGCCACTCCGCCTCCGCATCGCCGCCACATCCACCGATGCCGCCACCGCCACCACCAACGCCACCACCGCCGCCTCCGCTGCCGCCACTACGTCCACCGTCACCCTGCCTGCGCCGCCGCCGCCTCCAACACTCACAACTTGCCACCGCCATAATGGCTACTTCCTCCGCCACCGACACCTCCGCCTCCACGGCACCGTCTCCGCTTCTTTCTGCTTTTCCCCGTCCCGTCCCATTCTGTCCTGCCCCGCCCCTCCGCGCCACCAGGCTGCGTCGTCCCCCGTATGGCCCTCGGGCCCACGCGCACTCGTCGCCTCGATCAATGGCCAGCGAGGCGCGTGGGCGGGCGCCGCGCTTGTCAATGGAGTTGCGCACCGACATCGTCCAGCCGGTTGTTCATTTCCTGTGGATGCATATGTAGGTGTTGCGTCGCGGTGACTACACACTCACCTCTTGCTAGGATTTGCTGTTCGTTGTCTTGTCTCTTGTCAATTCCATTTCTTCTCTTTACAACTTGGCGTTTTTCCTGTGGACCTGTCGGTTAATCATTTGTTGTACCCTTGGAGAATTGGCTATGTAAAAAATTGTAAGAGTGTAGGATTCGTGATACTCATAGTACGTGGTCTAGTGAAATTTATTGCCTTTGTTCTTTTTTATCTCTGAATAACGTAGGTAGAGAAACGTACTGTGATTGTAAATGTCTTTCGAGAAAATTGTAAATACTTGTTTCTTGAAAGCAATTTTGTTCCCAACTGTCGTAACTTCTAATTTCTTTTCATTTATATATTCACTTAAAAGTTGTTTGATACAGGTGCTGGAGATGGTGGTTTTAAATGCTTTTTTATGTCTATTGGATATGAAAAAATATTTGGCGGTGGAGGCCACCTGCCCTGTCCTTGGCTGTGGTACCTTTCGGTAATGAATTTGTAAACGAGCGTACACATGTCAGATTTTTTCTACATTCTCTCGAGTCCATAGGGGCCGCAAGGCTTACCAACTTGGCGACTAAAATTCTTATTTCACTCTTTGTCAGTAAGTTAATTTTCATAGGTTTTTTTTTTATGATTCTTTTTAAATTTAAAATTTACTTCATGTTACATGCTGCAATTTTCTCGTGACTGCTGAGTATTTTTTCGCTCGCCGCAAGTGTTGGTTCTCGCGAGCTAATTCTCCGGATGCTACCACTTCCAGGAGCAGGCGAACGAACATCTCTCGTCCACAACGGGGTATTACCTCGCCGCGGAACCGGAGGGAATTTCCCCGACATCCTGATGGGAATTGACTGCCTCCCTACAGTCTGCATCCATTTAATCGCCTTTACACACTGCTGCCTCTCGCCTCTCGGCTGCCCGCATTGCAGCTTACCGACCAGCCACGTAAACGCTGCCTCCACCTCCTCCGCCTCCTCTTCGCTCTTCCGCGCCGGCTCGCGCCAGATTGGCGAAGTCGCGCCAGTCCCAGCCGGAAGGAGCCGGCCCGCGCCTTCCCCGCGCGCCGCGCGGCCCTGCCTTCGCTTCCGCGACGCGGCGTCGGAGGAGCATCAAAATGACTTCCGTCCGGTGGGAAGAACAGCGCTTCGCCCTCCGCCGGAGGGGTTATCGATCGGGGGCCGAGAGGGGGTGGGCGACCTATTGAACGAGATAGGGGGAGGGAGGCGTGTTTTTTCGATCAAGCGCAATTGGATTTGCGGATAATAGGGAGTTTGTGCACGCCATAGCGCCAGCACTATCGATCTTCTGCGCATACGCAGATGCACTAAAATGGTGCGAAATTTGAACTGCACATGCACAGATCGATAGTGCTTTAACGTTCGATGTGGCACAAACTCCATATTACATCATTTTCTGCGCATGCGCAGTTCAAGTTTCGCACCACTTACGTATATCTGCGTATCGTTTACAAGAAAAAGAAACTGATTCGTTTCCTTCTCTTCCAAAGTGGGCACTCAAAAAGCACAGCCGAGTACAAAGTAGAGGAATTAAAGATAAAATTGTTGTCTTCTGGTTTCTTCTTTGTAACGCTTGGGATTACGAGGACAAAGGCTAGGGCAGTAATTTGGAAAAGGAATTTTGTTAGCACCTGTGTATAGTTTTCTGGTGTTCGAAAGTATTGTTAATAGACTTCTAACTGATTATAGTATTTTATTTTATTTCAATACAAGCATGTTCTTCATATTTTCAGGAGACCTTTACTAAAAGAAAACTTATTTTCAGTAGAAAAACTTCCTGCTCCAAGCAATTCCGCCTTTGGCATGTTTTACTGTAGAATCGAAGATACCACTGTGTGAGAAATCGTTATTGATATTTATTAATTTACATTCGAAATATTATAAACTTACTTCCCACATTGCCTAAGAATAGAATTAATGTGTATACGTTTCTTTAATTTAATGACATTGCCATGTCCTGCATTTGAAAAGGAAGAGAAGATAGCGTCAGTGTGTACTGGACGAATGTATTATTCTCTTTTCACACTGTATAATTACGATCTCGATATGGGACTGTTTTTGTAGTATGTATACATTAAAGTAAAATAGAAGGCTCTTGTTATGAAGCTCGGAGTTCGTGAGGATCACACAGGGCACGTAGAAAAAAAACAGCGTGGAAGCGTGACCCGCACTCCTAACAAACAAGAGCATACTGCCGCCGCCGCCGCCCACACGCGAGATAATTCAGCGTAAGGAAGACGTCCAGACAGGCCGCGAGAAAGATGGAGAAGAATGGCTGGGAGATTGCGTCTGCGATGGAGACAGGTCAAAGGCCCGCCGGAAAAGCGATGCGAGATAAAGCGCAAGCCCGGGCGGCGGGACGCGGCCTGTACGCTACTCGCTTCGCGCTCCCTGTACGTTCATTCATTAACGCGGGCGGCTCTCATTAGGCCGCCAGCGCCGGAGTAAAAGCCCGCGCTCCTGTCTGCGGGCGCGACCGTGGTTGGGGAGGGGGGAGGGAAGAGAGGGGGCGCGCGAGTCTCGCGGGAATGTCTCGGCGGCGCCGGCGCCGGCGCCCCAACAGCTTCGCGACCGCGTGATGGGAACAGGAGGCGGGGTGGGAACTGCGGGGAGACGGTGATTGCTGCAGCATTTGTATGGAAAATTATTTTTATTAATTAATTTATTTGTGTTTGTATATACTCTTTAACTCAATTGACTTCTTGTCTGGTGAAGTATATGATTTCCTGATTTCGTCTTACAACTCAATATTGCTTGCATTTAACATACATTTTACATGCAATCTGATGAGAACACAATAATTGTATTGTTTGTATTGTTAATCTCCATGGGAATGCACGCAAACTAAAGACCTTATGTGGCTGAAAGTAAAAATTCTGTGGCGACGGAGCGGCAGGAGGGTAGAAAACTGCGAAGAGATGACGGTACTATACCTACGTAATTTGGACGATAATGCATCAGGATGTGGTGGTAAGAGGAGAAACAAATGTGAAAAGATTAAATTTCAAATTGCCGTTATTTTCAGAAGTGACACAATGACTAGTTTCCTCAAATCTCAAAATTTGATTTTGATTCATAAATATAGTACTGAAATGAGTTCAGAATTATGTACCTTTTGTTACTATTTTGCAGTAATAATTTCATTTAAGTATTCTTGTTACGTTTTTTGAGTGCAGCGACACGTCACACGTACACTGAGATTTACCCTGATGGTAGATCTGGCGTATTTATGAAATCCATTACAGTTGGTTGGTTAACTGTCATGCAGTAAATTCTAACGGTTAGGATTAACATGTTTTCTGTGGACGTCATTATCTCATTTCGTTTTTTTGCCTCTTCTTCGTCTTCTTTCGAGTATAGTACCAAGATATGTTGTTGCAAGTTTTCTTTCATCATTTTAGGGTTATGGTAATCATTTGACGTCACCGCACTGTTCACTGTGTTACCTTGCATTACGTAACTATACTCGTGATTGTAAATTTTTCCATAGTTACTTGACTCATCTCCATAATGTTCGTCGCTGTCTCTAGAACACGACCCTCCGGGGCGATGGCATCAAAAGCAAAGGTGAAGTCGGCGATAAGGGCTGCAGCGACGGATTACATTGCAGCGCCAGGGACTTAGTCGAACATGCCCTGGTGTTAGCGTATCCCGCGTGGTCGTTAGGCTGGCCCAGACAGGCTGTTGTTGGCAACAGGTGGCCGGCCGCACGTTGCTCAGATAGCAGATAGGTTCGTCTCCCATATTCAGTTCGTCCGTGGACCGAATGCGAAGTTGGTGATTCAACTTTGGTTTTCCATTCCGCCTCTCCGTCGCTCACGCACTTAGGGCCGGATCCGGACGTGGCCATCATAGATTATCATTAAATAATAAATATTTGTTATTAAAGTATATTATTTTTGTGGTGGTTAATGTTGTTATTCAATATTATTTTTTAAATTACTTAATTATAATAAATAATTGACATAAATATTTAAATATATTTTGCCAAATAAAAGAAGGTAACAAACGAATTTCTAGGCCTTTCAGGGAGGTGTCATTAACGCAATGCCCTCCTGGATCCGCTTCTGCGCACACGTACATCATATTCACACACGCACGCAGACGCACACACACGCACGCACGCAGACGCGCACACACACACACACACACACACACACACACACACTTGCTCGGATGTCTTCATATTTTCTTATGTATATGAAACGAATATGATAACAATTTCGGCGCAAATGTGATAATCATTGCGCTCAGTCTGTGGTCTTGAGTACAATTCACTGGTGCCCGTCGTTTATATTTCCTATTAGAGAATTTTCTGCAAGGCTTTAAGAATTCGTGTTGAAAGGAACAAAAGATAGCGATAAATCGCGTATTTGTTGGGCGTTGTGTCCCGTGGACCTACAAAGGGGCGTCCTGAAAATTCGACTGCGTGCGTTGACTATTGTGAAAGGGGGAGTCTTTTGAAAGCACCGGCGTGAGATAAGTGCACTGAAAGGTCAACCTGACTTGTCTCATATATATATGTGCCATTTGCTGAGGGAGAGGGAGATAAATATGCTGCTCTTGATTTATCTGCAACTGTACCGCTTTCTTTCTTGGAATGCGAACTCTCATACGTCCTGCAGTTTATTGTTCTGTGCGGAGTATTCTGTAGAGAGACGAAATCCGTTATTGTAGCGGTTTACTTACGTAACTAATTATGAAGTGTGTTGTAGTAGCAAGTCATTGTGACTTTAGTCTGTTTTTTCAAGCTTCACGTTGAAAGAAAGACCACTGTGAACTGCTTGGTAATTGCATATTATTGTGTTCTATGTTGCATTGATTCTCTGTATTTTGTGTGGTACATGGTACAGATTTTCCTGTTGATAAACTCTGCATGCCGTCTCATGTTTTTTCGTGCTAAATTAAAGAACTTATGAAAGAGGCAGATCCGTTGCTTTTACGTTCCACAAAGAAAAAAAAAATCGTAGTACTTCTTTCTTTTAGATTGGTAATTTGAGTTTATAGTTTGCCATTATGGCAAGGGGGAATTAATATTTTTGTTATGTATGAATATTTTCCCTTAAAAACAAAAAATAGCCTTTTGAAATAAACGTGTTATCGTTTTGTTGTAATCGGTTTGCCTTTTGTCGTGCTTGATGAACTATTACATCATGTACACATCTCGGAAAGTTTGTCGTAGGTTGCGAAACGAATAATTATTTTCTCTGTAGCTTAAGGAGTGTTTGAATGTGTCTCAAATCTCACTAATTGATTTCGAGGAAAATCGAAAGTCCCAATCGTTGGATGTCATCTCTTAAACTTCGTAGTTGCACGCGCACGTACACACTCATACAAACAAACATACCTCTACACTTGCGCATGAAAAGTGCGAGTAAAATCGTGTCTAGGAATCAGAGAAAAAATGTCGAAAATGAAAAGGTACTATTTTGAAGGTTTACTCGTGAAGTTAGTTTCTGTTCTTACTCCCCAGCATTGTGCTCATACAGTCATTACGTGATAAAATGGCAAATGTTACTGTAATGTTACGAAATTTGATTTTAAATAGCATTATAGCGTTGTGCGGAAGGGAATCTGGAATGGAGAGCACCCTCCCCAGTTGAGAGTCGCGTCGGAGCGTGTTCGCGGCGCGGCGAGTGGCGCGAGTGCGTTTCGCAGTGTCGGCGCTGCGATGGCGGTGGCCGGAAGCCCTTGAATCCGACGCCTCTGACGTCGCACGCAGGCACGCATGCACCCAGCGGCTTCTTGTGCAGTCTGGCGCCGCTCCAAGCGCCGATGTATCCCCTCCCCACCCCACGGCGCCCCCGTGCGCAGATCGCAGATAGCGCCCGCGCTGCATCGCTGTCTAAATCCGACCGAGACGCGACGCGACGCACCGCAACGGCCGACCTGACGGCGAACGCCGCCCGCCCCGCGGTGCCTGGTCCGGAATACGCGCGGGTGATGGGCGGGAACGAGGAGAGAATGAGAGACTTGGGGCCAGGGGCAGCACGAAGTGCGAAAGCGATTTGATTGAGTATGAAAATGGGAATGGCTCAAAGAGGTATGTAGTAGACTGCGTCAGGGAGAGAGAAGACGAGAACGATGGACAGAATTCAGGTTCGTGAAACGTGGCGAGCAGGTGGGGGAGGGCAAGGAAGGTACGAACATGCGAGAGGGCGAGCGAGATGTGAAAAGGCGATGGAGTTGTCGGATGCGCCCGAGCACGAATCGTGGCCCCCACGTGAGGGTGGGCAGATGACAGGTTGCGATGCCAAGACGACTTCTGATGTGGTAGGCTGACTGGCATGAAATGGCAAAAGAGAAAGTTAATGCAGATAGATGGGAGAATAAGTCGTGGGGATCAGTGGGAGCATGAACAACAGAGAAATCTGAGAGAGGGAAGCTGGGCGCTGAAGAAAAAACAAAACAGAAGTAGGTAAGTGAAGGTGTAGGAAGGATTGAAGCGAAAGTGGGATGGTAACGAAGGCCGGTTATCTGGAAAGATGATGTAGTGGAGAGCGAACAAACGATGCGGTACATGAAACGGGGAGCTGACAAGCCGGTAGGGTGGGGGTGTGGTCGTATGCGCGCGCGGAACGGGCGAATAGCAAGCCTGCGGGGGCGGGTGGGCGGCGTTTACGGCGAGAGAGAGCGAGCGAGCGAAAGAGCGGCGCGGGCGGTGTGTTACGAGTGGTGGCGGTGCGGGGTGAGAGTATGCGTTCGCGGAGTTTCACCACGCGAGACGGGGCTTTTAAATCGAATCGCCGCGGGGCGACCGGAGCATGTAATGCACCTTATCTTTACGACTTCCGACGTATGAGCGGTGCGCCGGGCCGCGCCGCGCCGCGCCGCGCCGCGCCGCTGCACTCGTGACCGCGTGACGTCACGGGCACGTGTCGGCGCCAGCTGAGGCCGCCCTCCCCCGCCTGCCCTCGCCGCCGCTCGCCGTCCTATCCCGTCCCGTCCCGCTCTGCACCGCGCGGCCTTTCCGCACCCACCCACTCGCTCGCGGGTCGCCACGTGCCTCCCTCGACCGACCGTTGCGCGTGGCGCGGGGGTGGGTGCAAGCGACGAAAGCAGATGGAGAGCTGTGGATGTAGGTTACGTGGACGCGCGGAACTGGCTGCGTTTAGTCGATCAAGGCCGGCGGTTTCTATATAAAACAATTAAGGCAATATTTGAAATGATTTGTTATTATTTTCATAAAAAAATGTATGTAATAATTTAAGAAAAGGCAGTATTTTATAATGTGTCGTATAATTTGGGCGATATCGGTTTGTTACGTTTAATTGACTGTCGTATCTGTAGTGCTATAAAGGTGATTTTTTTACGTACTCGTAAGCAACGGCTTCACTTTCTACATCAGGTTGGTTGTCTGTTATGTGATTCATTACGTATATGAGTAAGATTAATTCATGCATTGATAGTTCTTTCTTTCCTTCTTAAAAGATTTTTTTGGCTATTTTTACAGTGAACACTTTTAAGTGCCTTGCGTATGCTGCATCCAATGGAAAGTGTTGTAGGGATATAATTTGTGATATAACTACAATCTTCTTGATATGGTAAAACGTTTTAAAGACGATGAATCGTGTCTGAATGTAATGAACCTTGTGTAAATAACGGTTTTCCAAGATTTTGCCCATCGTTTGCGCCAGATTACTCGGGTTCAACTTCTCTGCTTCCCGCGTGACAACGAGATCGCCGTGTGAAAGTACATCTTCCCGCCATGCCACGCCGCGCCCCACTTCATCTCACCTCACCTCACCTCACTTCACCTCTCCTCGTCTCGTCTCGTCTCACATCACCTCACATCATCTCACGTCCCTTCATCTCTCCTCACCTCGTGTTGTCTCGTCTCACTTCACACCTACCTTCCCTCGCCTCACACATCTCACCTCACGCCACGCCCCGCCCCGTCCCGTCCCGCCCCGTCCCGCCCCGCCACATCGTCGCTTCCCGCCCCGCCCCGCCGCAGAAGTTGCGCTGGCGAGCCGAGTGAAAGAGGAAACGGGCCGCGCAGGCGGACCTCCCCACGGCGCCTCCCTCCGCCCACTCCTGCCCTTCCGCCTGCGCCTGTCCGCCCACGCCGACCGACAAGCCTGCCCGCGACCAAAGGCGCCGCGCCGCGTCGCGTCCTGCCCCGCCGCTCCCGCCCCGCTCCGCCGGGTTGATGACTCTTCTGGACCCTCTCCCGCCTGCCTCCCGGTCCATGTGATGGCGCTTGCGTCAGGGCCCGTGAGGATGCGTCACGCGGCTCGGCTCGGCACGGCTCAGCTCAGCTCAGCCCGGCGCGGCGCGGCAGTGAATGGCGGGCTTCCTGTCGGCGATTTGGTCGCACCCCGCCCCGCCCCGCCGACGTCGTTTCGAGGGCTATTTCTGGGCCGGCCTCCGGGTTGTCGATACAAAGCCGGCCGTGTGAAAGAGCGTGCGCTATGGCGCGGCTTTAAGCTATGACGTTCACTTGAAATGCAGTTATATTAGTCTTGCCTTGAGGGTCGCTTGTGGCTCAAGTTCTCATGCAGAGGCTCAAATCCGAGCCACTGCAAAAATGAGGTTTAATTGTGTTTCTTGTTGGTCGTCATTCAAGAGTATTGATGATTGCGTAAGTAAACATTCATTAAGTTGAAATAGCTACGTACTTTCACTTCCTAGTGTTTTCTGGTCGTGCCGTCGTAAGTAGAACAATACCCAAGTACAAAAACTCGTATAATTGATGTTGTGCGCATTGATTATTCAGGATGTATTATTTTCTCTTGACTGTTTTAGAATATTTTATTTTGGTAATGTTATTTTGTCATAGGGCAAGATGAGATATTCACCTTTGAGTTTCCGGGTTCCCATAGAGACTGACGGGTTGCATAATTCATGACGCATGAGGACACAAGGCTTTTTGTTGCGTCTATAAAAATGACCGAAATGACGCAACGCTATTGTACTGGGTACTGAAAATCATTTATAAAGATAATGTAATAACATCACATTTTCTCAGCCGCTGAATTAAACGTTATCACATGTACGTGGTTAGTGAAGTACTAGTTTACGTACTACGTTTCGTATGCCTAGAGTAATGATGTTGTCCTTAATAACTCTTTTTTTTTTAAGTTGAGGGTCAGTTGCCCCTTATTTTGGCATTAGTTCCGAATTACCTCTTGTCTTAATCTTGAGAGCCAGCAGCCGCGGCTTAGGCGCAGGTTCAGGAAAGCCTGACAGCCCTGCGTGGGAACCCCCCCTCCCTAACATACGCGCGTTCACTTGACGAGGCCCGCCGTCGACTCGTCTCGTCGCCTTGTTCGGCAAGGGTGCGGGGCGCGCGGCGCAGAAAACGAGAGTTGCCCGCCGGCGCAGTGTGTGGCTGCATTGTGTCCCCCTCGGCGCGGGGCGCGCTCCCACCCGGCGCGCGCATATTGTCTCCGGCCTTCTCATAACCATTAACTTTCATCTGTGGGCCGCCCGAGACCTACATTCGCGACGGCTGCGTCGCTGGCCGCCCCGCGCGTCCGACCGCCCACACGGCCCCCTGGCACAGTGGTCGCCTAGACAGAGACTCAGCGGGCGTACTCCGCAAAGAGGGTTCTAGGCTTTAGGAATGTTTGGGTTAGTGCCAGATTACGCATCCTAGTTCTTGTTTCATGAAAGCTTTGAAAATTCAACTGAACTTCCCAAAGTGCAAGGTTCAATAACACAGGCTCACACACACACACACACACACACACACACACACACACACACACACATTGTCAGACCCAAAGACTTGAGAATGTTTCTCTATGTATGTCGACGCGCTGAATCCGAATCTGAAATAGAAATTCGCGCCCCCCCCCCAGTATTTTCTTTTAAATCGTAAAAGAAAACTGTTAAATTGTAAATTTCACTCCGTTTTTTCGCCACTTACAAAAACTGCAAGATGGCGCAATTCTGAGTTTTAATTGACCGCGTCGACATACGTAGAGCAACGTGTGTAATGTCTTTTAATTTGACGACTTCTGTGTGTATTCCTGTGTTATTTATTGTAAAGATTATGTTAATTAAGAATCTTTTGTTTCATTTTGTGTGAAATGTGGACTTACAACATTGAAAGTGAATAAATAGAAAAAATACAGGAATTGTAAATAAATAAATTTAAAAAAAATCACTGACTAATATATATCAGCTATATCTATTGTAGTCGTTGAACATAATTTGGTATCTCTTAATCGTATTACTCGTACATTCCTAATGGGCACTCAGCGACTCTGCTGCAATCAGTTGAGCTGCGTAATTGGGCTGATTAGTTTTTTTTTAGGGGTCTTCTTCTTCTTCGAAGATGAAGATCCTGTCGACCGCGCTGGTCGCCCGAGCATTCGCTGCCCTCATCCCTCAGTGCACCGGAGCGTAGGCTGCGCGCGGGGCGAGGCTCCTCGGGGTGGGTGGGCGGGCCGCCCGCCGCGCCGTCAGTCATTGTCCGCCGGGCGGTGGGCGGCGGGCGCTGGCGCTGGGAAGCGGGACTCGGTTGCTCCACCCCTCGCCAGCCGCTGCGCGCGGGCCCCCGGGCCCAAAAAAGGCGGTTAATGCGCCACGCGCTGTTGTTTTCACCACTTTTCTGCGAGTTTTTGGCCGGATCTGGGAAATTGGGATGCTATTGTCATCGCTAGTGTAGGGGAGGAATTGTCTCTTGGGAGGCCGAAGATGGCGGTGTACTCTCCCTATTCAAGCTAGTAAGAATTTTTTTGACCTGGAGAGAAGGCTTTCGAGTCGGCTGAGCATGTTTCCGCACCTGTTATTGCAAAATTCATTTGCGTCTGTACTAGTTTCGTTTCCTTTTTCCTTTGCGGGAATTATTGCCGTATGCACAAAGAAATACAACATTTTAAAAATTAGTTTAATACATTAAAACCTTGTGTTCAAAATTACGTTTTTAAAATAATTCTGGGAAGAGCCATACTCTGATATCACAGATCGCATATTCTGTCATCGGATAATTAAGTCATTTAGGCAGAAGATACGAAATAAGTCCTACTGAGAAGCTAAACCTATTTTTACATTAAACTTACGCTTATAGCATGTGTTATTGCGAAGAATTAAAAATTTGCTGCATTTTCAGAGCTCTTGAATACGATGCTGCTTCGTTCTCAGCGACGCGAGAGCGCGCGTTCTGGTCCGTCTCCGAAGCCGTGCTCCCCTTACGCCGGTCGCCCGGGGCGGCGCGGCGGGCACATTTTGCATAAACGCTGGGCGTAAAACCCGTGATTTCGTTTATCTCGTTTCTTTGTGGTCGCAGTAGGTGTGGTTGAATTCGGCGAACTATTACGACGCCATGCATGAATGAAAAAAGCTCGCGCTGTTTGTTTTCTTCCCGCCCGATTCTTCGAGGACTGGTCCTTCTTTCCCGCTGTTCCGTTGCGTTTTGTTTGTCGCGTCGCGAATTTAGAATAAGGAAGAAGAAAAAAAGGCGTGGAATTTGATTGAACCTGCGGATTTGAGACCGCGTGAAGTAAGGATTTTTCAATTATGTGGTTATAGCGTGGCTGGCTTGCCATACGCGAGTCATATCTCAAACCCTTATACCTTCCATAGTGATTATTTCTTACAATAATGCATCCCTCATCATCCCTCCTTTAGTGGAAAGCTATGAATGTAGCAAACCCACACACTGATCTGTCCAGGAAAGGGAGGGCATAAATACGTAATCCTCGTAGCTTGCAAACGCTCGGGAACATATATTTTTGCATTCATTCATAAAAAAGTATAGCTTTTAATATTTTTGTTGTTAAACTGCATAAACAAGTGCTTAGCTGTATAGCAAACCCGAGAATAACACTAGTTTGTAGGCAACAGATCGCTGTGTGCCTTATGAACGCAGTTACTGGAAAACGACCCAAACATATATTCAGTTTGCTGTAGCATCGTAAAGGTTTATTACAGAACAGTGTAATCGGGAATCAGTTCAATCTTAATATTTTATTTTCATCATACCCCTTCATGTCGCCTGTCCTAAAATTTCTGGGAGTTTTACGATTTTTTTTTTCTTTTCTTAAAAAGATCACACTGTTCAACGAATTAAGTTCGCTGCACTAGGAATGGACTTTTAGATTTATATATTTCAGCATTACTCTGGAATAGATGGGTTGATGGCTCATTGCTGCAACCAATTGTCAATCAATTCCTTCAACTGTTTGATTAGACAACACCAAGGCACTAAACAACTTTTTCGGAGTGATAGACCTTAAAAATTGTATTTGAAACCAGAAAACAATCTGTATGGAGTACGTCTTCTAAGAGTCATTAAGGACTCTGCTTGTTACGTACACGGCTTGGCTATCGCAGCCGTAAAGACTATCTTCTAGGGCTAATATTATTAAAGATTTATGGCATTACTCATAATTGAATGCAGTTACTCGTAATTGAGTACACTCTTAATGAAATATTTAATGCTTCTTATTACGGAATCTTACTCTCCAGTCTCGAGAGTACAACAAGAGGCTTCTGATTTCTTCGAATTTCTGGATTTTTGCTCTCTAATATATTTGGGTTATGGTATCTAATTTTTTCTCTAATATATGCTAACTTACGATCAAAAATGGTAGAGTACTTGTTACTTGGTTGGTTGTGATTTTTACCGGTCTATTGCTATTAGTAGTGTTCGACTGAGTGATGAAAAATGTTTCTTAATTCTTCCTTTGACGTTGCTTCCTAACCTCAGACGATGCATGTCCGACGGGATATCGAGAGCCACAATTTCAATCTTCGGAGCAGTCGATTTGGCCAGCCGTTATCCGAACGTGACAAATCGCTATCGAAACCTGTAAATCCCTTATGTGACATGCGGAACGAAAGGGCCCCGCGCGGAGGCGCCCACTTGCATAGACAGACCTCACGCGCCAAATTAGGGCTGTGCCGACGGGGAGCGCGAGGCGTCGACTTCCCGGGCGCGGTCGCTGCGCCGAGGCGGCGCGCCGTGATGGATGAATGGGTCTCGCGGCGGGACATCACCCGCCGCTAAACGCCGTCGGCGGCCAGCCGCTCCTTGTGCGGGGCGAACGGGTGGGCGCGGCGGGAGGCGCCGGGAGGTGTGTGTGTGTCTGTATGTATACAATGTGGGGAGGCGGTGTGAAGGAGGACGCTGTCAGGGTGCAGATGTTTCTTTTATCTCCTTTACGCTGGACGGATGTTCGTGTTAGGCGATGCGAATGTGGGGAGTGCCATTGTCGTGAAATAAGAGGTTGTTTTCTCGCGTTTTTTAAATGTATTTTTTTAAAGGTTGCAGTTGTACTTTTGTGTTCTGTTGGTGAAACGTATGGCCTGATAATGGTCCACGGGGTAGGCGTATAGTTTTCACTAAAATCCCGAATTGGTGGGCCTCTTTATAAAGTATTGCAACATAAGATTGGATTTTTAAAGAAAGAATTACTAAGAATGACATTTGGCTTATTGTTATATTATAATGTTATTAGAGAATATCGTGCTGTCACAGTAAGCAGCATTTTGGAAGGATATCCATATGTGAGTATGAAAAATGAGGATACAACTTCATTTTGTTGAATTGAATAATAAGAGGAACAGCGTTACTATATTATTGAGTTTTTCAGTGGTGTCTATGAGACATTTTCGTAGTACATTCGAGTTATCTTCATCCATTATTCGTTTTAAAGATTTGTGCCCCAACAAAAATCATAAGAGCATTGCGGTGAATTTGGAAACCACTACGTTGACTTATGTTTATCAGAGAGAAAAAAAAGTAATTGCAGAAATTAATATTCGCAGAGTTCGCAACTATGTTTCTTCTGACAGGAACAACCTTCGAGGTCAGGGGGATTCCCAACAACATTATCCCCCCTGGGGACCGATGACATTTTGAAGGGGTCAGTGATGATTAAGAGGTCGATTGGGGTTAAATAGCCGAATGTGAACCAGTGCCAGATCGGTATAATTGAGGTCCCTTTGATTACAAAAATAAATTAATGAACTTAATAAGTTATTGTTTTTTGATATTTCGCAATAAACTATATAATAAATTACAAAATTCGCTCGTCTCCTTTGGTATCGATCGCTCGCCCTTAATAATAGGGATGTATAGAATACTCAGGAAGTTGTAATGTTGTTTTATCCCACAAGAACGTACTCCGAGATACACACGGAAAAATAGTTCTGTCCTGGTTAAAATAAAATCGGTAATTTGTAACTATTCCACTACAACGAAGATTAGGAACCGAGGTACTTGAAAGCGGAAGTCTCTTCGATTATTAAAAATCAAGCTGTTTACGAGAATATTCATAAACGAGACTTGTTATTCCGGCATTATACGCAATTCTTAGTGTTTTGATAATGGCCGCTGTATATGTAAAGGGCCGATGAAGCCAACAATTCCCTTACGAGGTGTCGATGAAAGAAAAAGGTTGAGAATCCGTGCTCCGCGCGACGTCCTCATCCCCGGCGGCGCGGCGTCCCTTGAAGCGGGCTGTCCTCCTCCTGTCAACCTCTCGCTGCGCTCGGCTCCGCTCCGGATGCTCGCCTTCGCCCCTGCCCCCGCCCCCGCCCCCGCCGTCGCCCCGCGGGCGGCGCGAACGGCTGCGCGCAGATGCCGCGGGGGCAGGCCTCCGGCGTCCGCTAAATGGTCCATGGCGTGGCCCGGGACGGAGAGCGCGGGCGCGGGCGCGCAGGACGCCGCCAGGGCGCGCACTCTCGCAGAACGGAGAAGACAGCGGCCGATTTATTGCGCCCTGGTTGAAACACCGCGGAAGCGAGGGCGGGGGCGGCCTTCCGCCGCTCCTCCAAATTAACGGAAGAGGTCGCGCGCGTCGCGTCGCCCGAGGAGCCGACGCACATCAAACATCGCGGGCGGCGGCAGTTGGGAAAAGGAACGCTGGCGGGGATAGCGTTCTCTAAAGTTAAATGATCTCTCGGGAATGTTCTGGTGGTGCGTTTGTTCCTGGTGCTTGTGGTGATCTCAGTTCATCCTCTTTGCTGCCCATTGTGAATCGGATGTCTCGTTTCCAATTTTAATAAGTAAGAATTATGAAAGGAGCGTTATTTTGTTTCCGTTTTTCTTGTTTAGGACGACCCTTGCTAGCAGGAAATCAAATTCGTTACCGTGTAGTGCTCAAGGTTTCTGGATTGCGCGATTATAAACGTAACGTGATATTCAAAGAAGAAGCCTTGTAGTAATTTTCCAAAAGAATATTAGCGGATGTCAGCATCTGGCATGTGATTTGCCGCTTTTTAAACCATGTGTTGTTAATTCTTTCATTTCTTGTGTTACTTTTTTTCTCTTCTTTTCGCCTCCCGTAAGTCGTCCTCGTCTGGAATAAAAACGTTTATAGCGTTGCTGGCTTAGCGCTAAAGGGTTATAATAGAAAGCGTGAGGGTCGCGATGTCACTCGATATTTCTTCCTCTCTCCATTCTAGCAGTCACGCTAAGAGCGCGCGCGAGTGAATGGAAGCTCCTAAAAACGTCGCGGCTCGGGGCCCCCGGCGCGTCTCGGCGGGCGCGAGCCTCCAAGTGTCGCCCCTGGGAGGCGGCCCGCCGCCCCCCGCCCCTCCACCTCCCGCCACCCCCGCCCGCTGCCCCGCCTCCCGCTGCCCCGCCTCCCGCTGCCTCGCCTCCCGCTACCCTGCCTGTCACCCGCCACCCGCCACCCCACTGTTCAGCCTCCCGCCTCGCTCTGCCCGCCTCTGCCTCTCTATACGCCCTCCATCGCCTCCTGCCCGCCCATCGCCTGCCACCCGACCCCACCCGACCAGCGCCCACCGCCTCCTACCGCTCTTTCACCTTCATCCCTGCCCGCCGTTCACCACCCACCAACCGCCGCCTCCTGCCGGTGCTTGTTACATCCCCGTCCACCTACACCCCCGAACCCGCCCTTCCCCGTCCCACATTCCCTCCCGCCGCCTCCTGCCGCCGGTGGCTCGTCGCCCGCCCGCCCGCGCGGCCGCCGCCGCTCGCGTGCCGCGGCGCACGCGCTGCGCTCCACGCAGCAGCCGGCCGCGGGCCGCTTTGTTGCGGAGCCCGAGGCAAGCCTCTTTAATACCGCGTGAATGGCTTCGGATTTAAGATTATGCTCGGCAGGGGGCCCCGACGTGTTTTGATAGGAGGCACGCAGCGAGCAGTTTCTCAGAGGTTGCGAGCTTGAAAGAATGTGAATACGTAGGTGGGGTTATCGGGATGGTTTCAATGTAGACTGTCTTATTGATTCTTTTTTAAATGTTTTAATCAATATGAGCAATTGGAATTGCGCGCAACATTTCTACCTAGTAACGAACTTATTAACCTCTGCCCTTGCAATCGAGTGATTTTTTTTATTTACTGTCGTAAACTGAATGGTATTAAGAAAGTAACGTATTGCTACGAAACTGGGATTGTTCGCTTATTAGACATGTGCCCGGTGCCGTCCTCAAATTCCAGCTGTTCTAATTTAATTTTTTATAATAACGAAATAAGTATATTTCAAAATTTAAAATCTTATTACTAGTAAACTTCTATGCCTGAGTACTTTAAATGACGGTGATGCAAACGACGTTGATTGGTGTAACGACGTCGTCTTGATCTATTCATAACGACTTTTGTTTTGTTTTGATCTTTGAATTTGAATTCGTCAATGTCCTTCGGTCGTAAACCTCTTAACTGTATCTAAGAAATCCTGTTGCACGGGGCATTGGTTTTCGTAAGTCACGTCCAGCTGTGTCACGTCCACGCGCCGTTCTCTTATCCGCGACAGGTGACAGCTTATGAATGGACGCAGGACGCCCGAAGGAGGGAACGGATGACGCGAATCACGATGAGGCGATTTCGTGGCTGCGGCCCCACGGCGGCGGCGGCGGCGGCGGCGGCTGTCGGGATCTCGTGTCTGGCGGGCAGATGTCGCGTCTCAGGCGGGGGAGAGGAGAAGAGGGGAGGGGAGTGTGGAGGGGCGTAACCGGCTGCGCGGTAATCTGCGCGCGGGCCCGGGGCACATGCATCGCGGCTGGAGTGCCTGCGGCCGACGCCGTCGTCGCCACCGTTCGCTGGATCTCCCGCCCTCGCCTTGTTCGCCGCTTATCCACCAAGACACGTTCTTGCTTCGCGCTCCGTATAAGCCGTCACCTAGGTATGGGTTTCGTCACCCCGGACTCTCGTTATCGTAAGTCCATTGCTGCCTCCCACTGCCCTTGCTCCACAACGTGTTCGTCCTTGGCATCTGGGGAGTCTGGGCGTGCTGTCAACGCCCCTCCGCCCATACGCTTTTTTAAAAATTATGCCGTTGTCCATGTAGGGCAATGCTTCCCGCTTTTGCTTTGCTGTGGATTGCCGCCACCCTTTTCCCCGTTTCCTTTCCCGGCACCGACCGCCGCAGCCGTTGCCGCGTCGCGTCGCGTCGGGGGAGTGAGTGCAGGTGGCACGTGGCGAGCCCCGCCCTCTTTCCGCACGCTCTCCCGTTTCCGATAAGCCGGGCAGCGCGGGAGCGGGCGCGCCTCGCTCACGGCTCCTCGGAACGGATTGCTTTTCCACCCTTTCGTTCCCATGGCAAACACAACGCTGTTGCTTTAACGACAGGAATTGCTCTTGGTAATGGGGTAAAATAAGTTATTAAAAATAATGCAATAGATGTGTAGTAAGAAATATATTACGTTCTCGTATCTTGTTTAATTGTTTAATGCAGAAGAATGTTACAGAAAAAAGTGTGTGGAACATTATAATTATTGGGGATGTCTTTCTAACAAAGGAAAGTTTTTAGTGCCTTCCCTTTTCTAGGTGGTCTTTGGACATGTACTGTACTTCATAATCTATTTTACTTATTTCCAATGCGCGCTGAAAGAATTGAAAGAAGACTGTAGCCTCCAGCCGTGTGAGAGGTGTCTACCGCTTCGTCAGATACCCAGGAACTCCGCAAATTCCAATAACAATGAAACGTTTTAGAAAAACCTTTTTTTGTGGGGTGGGGGGGTGTTCAGCCGCCTTTTTGTGCTGCAGGGCACTAGTAATATTATTATTATTATTATTATTATTATTATTATTATTATTATTATTGTCTCCTTACTGTGTGAAATTGTAATGATGTGATTGAGGTGGATGCTCCGGATGCCGTCTCCATGTGTGTGTTGTGACTTGGCTCTTCAACGTGGACGCGTAGTGTTTGAAAGGCCGGATATTCAATCTGAGAGCGGAACGAAAGGAAAACAAAACGCCTGAACCTTATTGCTCGATTCGAGAATAAGTCAAAAAGTGAGGCGGCGAGTCCTTGAAATATTTTCATCTGTGGGCGGGCGTAGAGCGCGCTTTTCCTTGCGATGGAATCTCGCTCGGAGGGATTTCATTCAATTTCGGCCCCTCCCGGGGGCGGCGCCGGGGCGGAGCAGGGGCGGGGCGTTGCCGGGGCCGGAGTGGGGCTTGCGTGTGCCGCCACAGGTGGCGCACGCCCCCGCGGACCGCTTCCGCCCGCGCCCGACCCACCGCTGCTGGGGATGTTTCCCGAGGTATTCGCTCACAACTAGACTACGCGACAACGATGCGGATGTTTTCAAAACATTCTATTGAAATACCGATGTATTAAAGTCGACGTTTTAGACATCAATGTATTAAAGTCTGTTTTAAACATAAATTTATTGAAGTCGATGTTTTACACATCAATGAATTGAAGTTGATGTTTTAAATATCAGTGTATTAAAATCAATGGTTTCTGCTAGAAGTTTGTACGTTTCTCGATGTTTTGTTTTGTGGATGAAAATTTTCTGTAATCACAATTATGTATCCGTTGCCCACTGTTCTTTCACAGTCACTCGCTAATGCGATCCACTCCCCCCCCTACACACACACACACACACACACACACACACACACACACACACACTCGCGCTCGAGTGGGGATACAGTGGTCGGGCTACTTATTTTTATTATACTCAGCGTTAAAATATCCATCTTTGAAAGAGAGACTTTTAATTCTTTCAGTTGTTGTAACTTTTCCAGATTTTGAGTTATTTAAAATTCATTGTAAGAATTCGGACATTGATAGACCTGGTTTTTTAGTACTCTTCAAAAAGAAATAATCAAAGGAGTTATTTGAAAAGGATATTATTGTAAAAAATAATCAATAAATCTTGGAGACCCTCCTTGAAAGAATTAACAAGGAAATTAATTTGAAGTATATCAAAACGGATCGTTACACTTCCTGCTGCAATGGTGTTTTCATAAAATATTAGTATTTTTAAGTAAATTGGTGATTATCATAATGGTTTGGTACCGAAAATTTGTTTAAAATTTTTAATAGTATTCTCAATGTAAAATCATTCAGAAATACTTTTCTTTTGCACAAATTTAAAAAAATATATATTTCTATTCAGTACAATAAAGTAAAACACCATTCAAGTTCAATTTTATTCTTAATTTTCTTGTTGCTTTTGCGCATTTTCTTCGTACATTTGTATACTTTGTTTTGGATTTTTTCTTTGCGTATTTATGAATAATTACTCATTTCATATTTGTCTTGCTTTTCTTCCCAATTTTTGACTCCTGCTTTTAGATTTCTGTGTGCTTTGCTTATTCATTGTGTTGGTCATTTCTTACAATTATTTTGTTGAATCTTCCTCAAATGATTTTTCAATTATTTTGTGGCTATTGTTGCCTATGCGGCTCGTATTTCTCTGTGTATCGCGTGCACACTGAACGGTGGTGATTCCTCCGATCTTAGTTTCCGTCTTCCCACGTCCATGATGGATTATTTTTCTGAATTTTCTTTCTTCGTCTTTATAACGGATATTACTTTTATAGCCTTTCTTTTTTTAAGTCTCTTTCTTTCGTCATATTTAATAAGTCTTGCCATCTTTTTATTCTTGTGTTTCACAAGGTATTTCAAATATTTATTTCTTTGGTTGCTAATTGCCTTTCTCTTGTTCCTGGTGTGTGTAGTTGTGTTTCGTCGTTAGTAAGTAGCCAATTCCTACGTTTACTACAGATCCTCCAAAATATACACCGCAATGGCAGTTATTGGCGCACATGTGCGCGGCGGCTGCAACCGTCCCCATTATCGCTTTGAGAGCCTCGTTGATAGATGTTCTTCACAGCGTTTTTGACGCCAGTATGTACCGATGCTGACTGAACACTTTTTACGCAGGTCTCGACAACCCTTCTCTCCGGGATCTCCCCCGTATCTTGCCGCGTCATTCCTTTCCACTGCTTGTTTTGTCCCGCCCTTCTCCGCCGCACCTCATTCTGCGTTATTCCGCGCCTTTCACACCACTCGCGTCGCATCGGCGGACGGGAGGGAGGGCCTTGTAAACCAGCCCGGGCCGCCGCCGCCGCTGCTACCTCTGGCGCACTGTTGACGGTCGTCCGACGTGATGAATTGCCACCGGCGTGGACTCCTCGCGGGAGCCTTCCCCGCGCCGGCAGGCGTCTCGCCGCTGCACCGCTGCTCGCACCGCTGCACTCTGTCGGGGCTGAATGATTCTACTAAATCATTGCCGATGATGGACGGCCCCTCGCCTCGCCGCCGCGTCGTGTCCAAAGGGCTACCTGGAGTCCTCCCGCAAAGAAACGTTTGTTTGGATTGCCAAAACACCGCCTTCGAATTCCATGGTTCAGAGATTTAGATGTCCTCGTGGTAGAGTTGGACGTGTTGTTTGCTCGTGATGGAATATTAGTTGGATCGCGGTCCCGTCCCTGCGGCACGCGCCAAGAATTTCGGTGCGTTCGTTCGCACGTCTGAGCTGAGGGATGATTGCGGAGAGTAGTGGTTTGAAAGGACGTTTCGACGCTTCGGTGGCTATTTTCTCACGTTACTCAGCGAATCCACCTATCGTTTTCACATACCGGGTTTTTGCAGGCAGATGCAGCGGAGCTAATGTGAATCGTTATATTGCGATTTACGGCGGCCGTGGCGTTCTTAAGTAATTCCTGAGTATTTTTTGCCTTTACGACCAGTCTTTTATTAGAGGCGAAGAAAATAAATTGCGGAATGTTAATCATTCTGTCTTCCCGTATGTGCAGCGCTTGAAAGGGTGTAATAAATTCGGCAATGAAAGAGGAATAGGCGTTCGCTTTCCTGATGCTTATTATTAGTATGAGAAGTACTTTTATTCTCCAACCTGTTTTTCAGAATATTATAGGAAGTAATTGATCGATTATGTTCACACGATTCCCCACATTAACGTGTGAAACTTGTGTAAATGCGTAAATCGAATTAAATTATGAGTTTCGCGTAAACACGTGGTCGTGTTTTACGAATTGCAATCGTGGTTTACATAATAACAAAGTATATTAAACTTAATATTTTTAACACTATATATATATATATATATATATATATATATATATATATATTGTGAGAGCTATTAAGTATCGTGAAATCTAAATCATGAGATATCACCATTACCAGCACTGTAAACTAAACCACTCCTCCACATTTCGTATACCAATTTGAATATTATGTATTTCATTGAACATTTATCTCGTATTAAATTACTCATAAAATTAAAACTTTTTTCCGAAACTGGTTGTTTTTACGTGACACCAACCAAAGTAATAACTCAGCCCGACAGATGTTTGGTACTATATAGTTATCACCTGAAAACTTCGGTGCATTGTGCTTCAAGCGGCGACACACCGCGTGGTCCACTAGCATTGTTCTAACCGGCTTGTCTTGGTCGCTTTCATTTAGCTGTTGATAATTTATCACAGTTTCTTCGAAAGTTTTGATTGATATTGATTCGGTGTGTTAAATCTGCGAAACAATATCATCGGATGCGTGTCACATGCGGTATCGAGAGTTGCAGCGGCATCTGTGACTGTCGTCCCTGTAGTTAAGATTGCCTCTTCGTCCCGTCCCGAACCGCCCAGCCCCGCCCCGCCGTGCCCCGCCTCGCCCTGCCCCGTCCCGCCTCGCCCTGCCCCGTCCCGCCTCGCCCTGCCCTGCCCTGCCCTGCCCTGCCCTGCCCTGCCTCGCCTCGCACCGTCCCGCCCCGTCCCGCCCTGCCACGCTCCGTCCCGCCCGCCCTGCCACGCTCCGTCCCGCACCACCCCGTTCCGTTCCGTCACGCCCCCCCAGTCCGATCCCACCCCACCCCGCCCCGCCCCTCTACTCACCACAACGTGTCGTCGTCGCCTCGAATGAGGCCGGAGCACTCACGCATCACGCGCATCACCACCCGTCCTGCCGCACACGCGTCGCCGCCGGTATGCCATTAACGATATCCGTTTTCGGCACACGACGCGGCGGGTGGCGGCGGCGGCTGAGGCTGCAGCGGTGCGCGAGTAGCGGTGCCTGGCGGTGAGGCAGATGCGTGCAGTTGCATTGCTGTGTCCGCGGCGATAGGAAGCTGCGTTTACGGACAGGGGAAGGGGTGAATGGAGAGACTGGCACTCCGTGATGTGGAACGCAGGCAAGATGACGGTGACGGATGGTACCTGACGGAGTGAGTTAGGGGCAAGCTGTTGAACTTTACAAGTCGAGAGCCTCATTTGAACATTATTGTTGTGAAGGAATGCTCGGAATATCGTGGCGTTTGCGACGAAAGTGTCCGACTTTTGACAGGATTTTTATGTTAGTAACATTTTTACTGTCATATTGCCGGGAGAGGTGTCAAGGAATCGACTGATGTCGCTGCAGAGTCTCATACTGGGAGGTTCTGGGGTTCCGAGTCGCGACGACTGGGTTTTCGGAACTAGTTTGTCAGCTAGGTCGAATTCAGTCGCTTTCTGGAGAAGAATTGCAGCGCCCGGCTGCTCTAAGTGGTTCCTCTGATCATCAAGCCGGAGCAGTACTCCAACAAACGGGCCAATGACCGCTCTCGATCTTTCCTTCCTCATCCTTGTCCTATCCTCACCCCTTGGGTACACACACACATTAACATGCCCTACACTACCACACCTGTCGGGAGACCGATCGAGAGCTTAGGGCCTGTTCCGGCAGGGGCGGTGCCCCGCTGGTGAGAGATACCTGGTTGAGGAATATCGCCACATCACCGCCCTTGAGATGACAGGCACATCACAAGAAAGAAAACGTGCACTACAGTTGCGGGACTAATGTCCTTCGCGGTTGACGCGCTCGGACTCGTTAAACAATCATTCAATCAATCAACTAACTGCCATTTCGGATGCTGTATTTAACTTCGTTTTTGAAATTCCTTGAATGTCTGTATTTTGCATTACGTATCAGATCACGTTTAGCGATTTCTGGCGTCAACGTGCTCGAAGTCGCACGATTGTGTAGCGCCATTTGTCCTCTTAGCTACAGTAGTGCTAAAAAATCCCGCATCCTAATACAATCTGCTCTCAAATATGTTAAACATATTAGTATAATTGGTAATCGGACTATATTTTATCTGGATTGTATGATGTTTCAGATTCCATTACCTTCATAATAGCTCGATGTTTGCAGATCATCAAGGTATCATCAGTATTACATTGCTGATTAACGTGAAAAAAGGTGATGCGGTTTTTTTTCGAGCGCTGCTGTACTATCGTACAGCGTCTTGCGGCCACCGTCGCGGCGTGCGCGCGCTCTCCGCCCCACGCCGCGCCGCGCCGTCCCCATAGCTCTCGTACGCGCGGGATTTGCCGAGAACCGGTCGAGGAGCGGTGGCCGCCACCGCTCGGACATCTCTACGCGCCGGTTACACGAAATCCGTGCGTTTCACACGTGTAGCCCCTCACTCGTAAAACGATTGCGCGCTCTTTGCGCAGCTCAGCGCCGCATCGCGCCGCCGGCCTGCAGGTCTCAGTATGCCCCTGGCGTTATATGGCCCCATTGTGCTCTAATTGCCGATCCCTTCACGCCGTCCCTGCGAACGCTGCCTGCTCGCCGCTTGAATGTAGGCGAGGGCTGCTCGGCTGCCGGCTGCGTTCTGCCTTCCGTTCTGCTTTCTTTACTAATTTCGTGCATTTTCGCGACTGGCTCCGTTGGTTTTGTCGTCTTGTAGATGTTGGTGCTACCCTTTTGAATGTTTTCTCTTGTTTGCCTTCGGTTTGTCAGCTTTTTTTGTTCTATATCTTTATTTTTTATTTGTATATTTTTGTTTTAAAATTTATCCGATGTGTGATCTTTTACTGTATTTTTGTAATTTATAATTTTGACAGTTCTGGGAACTTGCTTTGTTGCACCGACATTAATGCATGTAATTGCCTTTATTCTCCAAATCTTCATTCATTCTTTCTCCCTTTTCTTTGAGGTGTACACCTCTATTTACTTTATTATATTCTCGTTATGCTTTTTTTTCTTCATGTTCGAAAGCATTTCGTTTCTATTCATATTTTTCATGTTTTTTTTCTTCGCTTCTATTCAGTCATTTTTCTCATACCAGTTTTGATGTTGTGAAAAAAGTACCTTGTATTAATTCTTGTTAACGAAAACTCTTCCTTTCTGTTGACTCATTGCCTGTTGTCGCCTGCGCTTTTTCTGTGGTCCTCTTCCGACCAATTTCGCCACCTCTCCTCTCCACTCCTCCCGCCTCCACTCCGAACCCGCCCCTCCACTCACTTCCCCGCCCCTCCACTCACTTCCCCGCCCCTCCACACACTTCCCCGCACCGCTTTGCCCCATCCCATCCCATCCCATCCCGCCTCGCCCCGCCCCGCCTCGCCCCGCGCCGAGCCGCTTGCACGGAAGTTGGTGCGCGCCCCCGCGCCCTTCGCCGCCGGATCGTTGCC
Organism: Gryllus longicercus; assembly: GCA_038098605.1. NCBI lineage: Eukaryota > Metazoa > Arthropoda > Insecta > Orthoptera > Gryllidae > Gryllus > Gryllus longicercus. The sequence continues at coordinate 1,751,087 of JAZDUA010000250.1, read as the reverse complement.
CTTGAAGGGCCCGCGGTGCGCGCTCGCCCGCGGCGCTCGGCCACGCAACGAGAAGCGGCGCGTGTAATTGCGGGAGTAAAAGTTCTTTTTTCTGGAACCTCCCGTTCCCCGGCCCGCCCCGCTCTGCCTCCGCCTCCTGCGATGTCGCGCTAAAGCGGATCTGTTTAAGTGGCCGAGTAACAATGCGAAAAGCGTTCACGCGTCGGCGGCTCGTCGGCGGGGAACGAGGGGCCTCGTTGCGTGAGCTCCGGGCGGCGCCCGGCGCTGGACGCGTAATAGATCTGCTGTGATCGGGCATATTCTTTAACGGGTATTTTGAGGCCTTGCCTCTTTAATTAGTTAAAATTTTTGTTGTATGGTGAAATATGATGGTTACGCACTGATGTGAAAATTCGTGTAGGACCTTCAAAAGAATGTGTGATCCGTAAACAATACATTCTAGGTGAAGTGAAGATTCTATTGAACGTGATACAACTCGTGAAGATACGACAATAACTTGACATTTCTAGTTTCCCCTAAGGTTACCCCGCATGCGAAAGCCTTACTTGCCAAATTGTTATGCGATTGAATCTATTCGAGTTACATTGACAATTGTATGTTTTGGGATGTGCATTTTGATTTTTTTCTCATACTGGGTCTTAATCAAAATGTTACTTTCAGCACGTAATGTAGTATTTAAAAAAATATATATATTTCTTCAATTGAGTTTAGCCGACAACCACTAAAACGTACAATTTGTTCGTAGCTCAATACTTTGTGTAGTAAAAGATTGTAATTTTAGTTGTCGAAGTGTGTTTTATTTCTATTTCAGAAGACACATCTATGCGCCGAATATCGTTCTTTGCTTATGCATTAAGTTTAAACTATTATTAAAGCGAAAGCCTTAGTACCTAGCGCTATTGCACATTTGAAAATGTTTTGTAAGTCAAAGGTTGTTGGGAAATAGATTTTCTAGCGAGAGATCAATTTCGGAAAAATGAGGTTATGCAATCCTGGAGCTTCTATTGTACGAATTATTCCGCCACCCTCTTAAATCAGTGCTTTCGCGTTCAAGAACCCAATTAGCGATAGCAGCATTCCGGTTCACGGCGTCGAGCCTCGCGGCCTTCGTCGAAACGGGCCCGCTGGGGCGAATGAGATGTCGGAGTCGCGCAGCCGGAAAACTTCGGTGCTCCGAGACCGTCCCGGCCCTGCTTTGTTATGCCTAGCTGCCGGTCTTTGCTACGTCAGTGGGCATAATTGCTGGCGTAAAATGCTTTTAAGAGGCATTTTTCGCCGAGGTGCTAACTTGGGGGGTGGGTGGGGGGGTCCCCTTTTCTTAAGTGCCTCTATTTGTCGCCACGATAACTCGGGACGGAATTAACTACTCTGAAAGAGGTACTGCTATTTTTGAGCGTCGCATAAACTGGAGTATTCATCCCGTTAATAATTTTAGTGCTTGTTTCGAAAGATTTACCGCCGACGCGAGTGTTGTGCTCGTGTTTTGTTTCGCTCTTTGGGCGTGCTCGCGCCACTGCGAGTTGTAAAAGCGTGCTTGCCAGCTCCGTGCGTGGTTCCTTCCATCTCGCAGACGCGCGTGTAGGACCTTGCGATTCCTTACGGTCCTTTACATTTACGGCACTGTGTCGTAGTTCTTTTTCAATATCGTCGTTGCATGGACAGTGAATATTCTGCTATAAAATGTTTCAGTGCTTTCTGAGTAATATTAAAGCAACTTTTAAATCTTTGCTTAAGAATGTGAAATGTGTTCTCAAGCGCTCGCGATTTTGAAACTCAAATATACTCTTTTATCAATATGGTTCATCAGTTTGTCTTCCTAAAGTGCAAAAAATTGACATAGTGATTTAGGTTTTCTTCACTCGTCAAATGATGAACGTATTGAGAATACATTGTCATCACCGTACTTGGTCAAGGTTCCTAATAAAATAATGGATTTGTTTATAATATCTCTTAATCCGAACTATAGTTAAAGATTCTTTGCTTTCTTATGAATAATGTGTTTGTTCTTTTCCGATTTATCGATTTATATTTCCGATATATTCCCGATTTACCGAAATATAAGGGAATACATATAATCAGATTATACTTGTGGGGTATATTAGAATGACTAGATCAGCTTAGGTTAGTGATATATATTGTAGAACGTTATCTAATAGACATGTCATATATATATATATATATATATATATATATATATATATATATATATATTACTTTCGGTTGAGGGTTATTGTTAATTGTAATGGTATTTCGAACAAGATACCACAGGAGCAGATTCCATACTATTAACAAGTAGAATAATCATTTTTATTATAGTGCATAAAATTGGGTGAAAACTTGGTGATAACCAGTCGCCGATCTTTTCTGTCTCACATTGTGTTGAACATTCATCCAGGAGGAAAATCATCTTAACTCTTCGTGTATCGTGTTTTTGTACAACTCGATACACTGTGAAACCACTTTTGAGTCACTGCGGATGCTCAAACTTCAATTATATCGGATTCTGCTTCAGAATCATCGTGTATAATCACGTAACTCGTATTATGTACGATACAAGCCACATTATCAGGATAACTGGAGTTCTCAACTGTGGTGGGAGGTCGTTTTGGACAGTAGGTGTTTAGGTAGGTTGAATTCAGCTGCTGTCTGTAGGTGAATGGTCTGTAGGTGAATGCTGGTAGATGAATTCTGCAATGATCTAGATTTCTGTGGTCGCTCAGATCAATAGAAGATGAATTGGGAAGGAGTAATCTAACAAATGGACCGGAGTAATATTTCGTCCTCGTCCTTACAAGTATCCTGTCCTCATTGTTTACATACACAGAAGGGAGCTTGGAGCATGACCCGACAGGGCGGTGCCCTGGTGGGGGAGATACCTATCGGAATGTAGTGCATGTAAGTGTGTGTGGGTGTGTGTGTGTAAGGGTTGAGGATAGGAAGAGGAAGGAAAGACCGCGTGCGGTCCGTGACCTGTTTGATAGAGTACTGTTCCTGGCATTCGTCTGGTGTTGATTGGAGAAACCACGGAAAACTACCGACCAGAGCAGCTGTCGGCTAGAATTCTCATCCTGTCAGGGCCTGTATTCGATCTAGGTACGTAATCGAAAATCCGTCGCGACGCCAACCCTAGGTCCTCCGTCAGAGGCACAGCACTGTATTGCCAACAATTGATGACCTGAGCAATCTCAGCATGTCACTATATTAGTATATTGTATGCAATTTGTACCGTACATGTTATTGCGCGTTCTAGTGTACTGAATTATTTTAGCCAACGATAACATTGTCCAATGGCGCGAGTGGCGAGTGGTGGTAGTGCGGCGCGAAGGCCCGCAGCGGGACTCTTCTTCCCGTCGCGCTGCGTTTCGAAACGCTGCCTCCGCGCCGCGCCGTCCGCTCGCCCGTTGCGTCAGCGCGTCCTTGCGGGGCGTGCGGCCCCGCCCCGCCCCGCCCCGCCCCGCCCCGCCCCGCCCCGCCCAAAGCACTGCGCTTCGCCCAGCGCTGAGGCTGTGTGCGGCGGACGCGAGCGGAGGGCCGTGGCCCCCGCTTCTCCGCCTAATGGACTGGATTCCTCCGGAAAGACCTTCTGCGCTGTGTTTTGAATTTGAGATGAGACACTACTTCGCTTGTTCTAATCCGGAGGATTTTTGCAATTTTTTCTCAACTGTTATAGCCTTTTTCTTATGTGAGGTTATAAAATGGTACTCAGTACCTTCATCTACAGTCTTATTCCTGCGTATTGGTACGTTACCGTTAATTATTGTTCTTTCTATTCTGCCCCTCCAATTCTCCTATACTATATATTCTTTAAAATGTGTCACGTTCGCAAGTCCGTTCGTTATGTCGCCACCATCTAGCAATGTAAGTGAACATCTACCTAACGCCTAGTGCGTCCGTAATCACCAATCTTTCGCCATTCTTGTGTAAGGGAGTTTGTGCCATCTCGAACGTTAAAGCACTATCGATCTTCTGCGCTTGCGCAGTTCAAGTATCGCACCACTTGAATGCATCTGCGCACGCGCAGAAGATCGATAGGGCTGTCCGCTACGGCGTGCACAAACTCCCTATTATCGCATGCAGTCCGGCTCTTCCTGTTACTCATCTCGACTAACCGAGCCGTGTTCCTCCTCGCGTTGGCGATTCGTGCAAGCGTCCAGCCGTCCTGTCGAGTTTTCTTCGCCGCCCTCTCCCCACCCCTTTCCCCGGGCGTCGTACACGCCGGACAGCGCCTCCGCGGTGGGTTGTCGCGACAATAGAGCGGCGGCGGCGGCGGCTGTCCCGGTGACGGCCGCAGCGGCGTCGGGAGAATGCGTGTCGCGCCTCCACGTGCGTGATTTGCGAGTGCTTGGGACGGTCTCGGCGGCGGCGACGTCGGCGGTTTTTAGCCGCGCGCGGTGAAGAAACGGCTGCGTGCGCGACCGCGCTCGCCAACCGCCTGACATCCTCCGCCGCCGTGTTCTTGGGACGCGGAGATGAATGTTGCGACGCGACGCGGTATTGAGCAAGAAAATAACTCTATCGAAGGGGCGGAAGTCATCGAGAGGTTTCGAGGCCGCGTATGGGCTGCCGCCTGGGGTTCACTTTTCTTGGCGGAATGCGCGTGCCGCGGTGGCTAGAGACTTCCAGACGTTCTACTACTTAGTGGTTGTTTTTTTTCTTGTTTTTTTTTCTCTCATCTAGGTTGACGAGAGTTCGAAGAATTGCGTATAGGAAGAGAAAAGGTACACTTTCTGCCTCTATGAGTGAGACATTGTTTTTTCATGGATTAGGGTTTCCGTAATTTAAATTATGATGTAAATCGTGACTTCCAAACAATATCTGGTGTAAATCTGGAGAGAAAAAAATAATTTCATACGTTTTTCTCGAACAAAATCCAAATTGATTTACGTCTTGCCGTACTTATAATTAATAACGAAGAGCACACACGTAATCACTGAAATTGAGCTTTGGGAAAACGAAGCAGCTTTGCATTGTATGCCCTCTTGAGAGGAAAGACAATTTTCAGGTTGAAACGTCCTTGTTTAACTTGATTGTTAAATGGCGCGTCACTTTCTCGCTGAAATGCCGGCTGCGAATGCTGAGCGGCCGGATCGTTGGCCGGAGGACATGCAGTTCGACTCCCAACGGTGAAGGATTGCTTTCTCTAGCTAAGTGGGTGGATTACATGCCGCCCCTGTGGCGGAGTGCTGCTCTGATCGGCAGTTTCTAAGGTCAGTACCTTGCGAATGTGGGGACAGTACCCTAAAAACGATCCAAGGGCCCGCCGTGAGGCGCGCAGACTTTATTATTGTCCCCTAATCTGCGGCACACTTTTGACTACAGCCGACATTTTAGGAGACCAGTGGATAGCTTAGAAATAGACCTGGCTGAACGGAAGATAATTTAAGTATGAATACGTGAAAAAATCTTCACTAATACAAAAATGTCGATTTTACTGATTAATTTTTAATCGGCAGCTCTGGAAAGTGTAGATGAGTATCAGTCGGTATTTTTATCTTAAGTCAGTTAATTCATTTTTAATAGAGAAATGGATATTCGGTTCCGAAACGTTTTTGAAGTTAAGAACTCGACTGTGTTTTTTTGGCTAGGCGTCCGCGCTGCATTGTACTGCCGTAGGTCGGGAAAATAGCGTCCTCGAAACATGGATTGTGGTTTCCATTTCTTTGAATTTTAATTCTATCCTTATCGCAACAGAATGTCGGGTTCACAGAACTGGCGTTCACCTGGGTTCATTAAATACTGCCAGTTTGCAAATGTGCAGCGTTATCTTGTTCATTGTCGAAGTGTCAGCTGTCTCGTATATGATAATGTTCATTTGTTTTCTCGTTGTTTCTCCAATGATGAGAGGTGTTGATGGAAAACTAGCAAAGAACAGAGCTATCAAGTTTTGTGTCAAGCACAATGTTTAATTTCGATCTGAAAAATAATCTATTGCTTTACATAATACAATCATGAGCTTCCTTCTATGGCTATCATCGAAGTCAATTAGTTTTTTACTACACTTTGGTCTGAATAATTCCGAATCTACGTTAAAACCCGTATTCAGCTTAAGCATTTAAAATTAACTTATTAAACTTTAGAATTGCAAATTGTATATTGCGTTTTGGCTTTCATGGTGTGGAAATTCTCATTTGCCATGTTTATGATATAGGTCAGAGGATACATATCGCTTTAAACATATCTGCTAACAAAGCTTTCGGGAAATTTACATATTAAGTAACATAATGTTGCACGGTAAATACAGTTTTAGCGAAATACCAACAGTTCAAATGTTTGACAGTTGCAAATCATTTACAGTTTGCTGTACATCACTCGCTATAGAAAATATTCACGAAGCTCATACCATGATAAGTGTTAAAATTGAAATTATTTTTACCACAATACCAAGTGAAACGGATTTCGCGTTTATCTTGTTTCTGGTTTGTATCATAAACGGATTGAAGTTGCCATTTACTCGGAAATGGAATTCTAACACACACACACACACACACACACACACACACACACACACAAACCGTTCTGCATTGCACTAAGAATCTTCATTTATGTTGTAAAGTGTAAACAAAAATTTGTTTCGAATGTTTGGTTCGCTAATAGCGTGACATCCAGAAACATCTCTGTTTTCGTTTCCTCAAACATCATGAATGTACTCGTAAACGAACAGCCTTTTAACGTTGACTTCCTCAAGACCCTAGGCAGATCCGCCACTTCCCATCGACATCATGCTCGTCTCTTTTGGGTATGTTACGGTCGTGTAAGCACGCTTCCAAACATAGAAACAAAGCGGTGTAAAGACCTCCCTCGTTGTAAATAGCAGCGTTTTCCCCTGTGAAAAGAGCATCTGTTTCCGCTGCATTTCGTGCGCGGGCGATCTCAGTGCCTCCCACTTCCCTTTCGCCCCGCCTGCCTGGCGGGAAAGGGTAGGCACCCCGTCGCGCACTGCAGGGCGTCGTCACAGGGCTCCGTGCTGCCTGTTGCTGTGCCTGTCGCTTTGTGAATCGAACGGGACAAATGCCGTCTAGGCCTAAGACGATTATCTATCAAGCCACTGATGCAGAATTCGTAAAATAGACAAGTTTGGCATTATACCTTTTCGATCAATGTCTTATTTGTTCATACTTGTTTAGTTCGTTTTATTTTCGAATTATTGTTGAATATATGCCTTTTTTATTATTAATGAAAATTAGCGCCTCATTTTCTATTGGGATTGGTCATGATTCGTCCTGGTTATGACGTATGAATTATCAATATAATAATAATGATAATAATAAAAATAAAAGGAGAAGAAAGGAATAATGCAAAACAAATTAAAGTGATTGCCCGTAAAGTGTGGAATAAATTACGATCAGTTGTGTAGTTGAAGAAAAATAGGGAGTTGCATTCGGCTTTCAAGTGCTCTTTTGACCGACGCAGGTTGAACTTCGCCTTTGGATTTTCCGTCACAAATCTAAGGTTTAGGGTGCAGTCTGTAATAAATAAGTCATTTGGTAATCAATCTGTGATAGTCTGCACATTTTCATTTGTTCGCTGTATGATAAGTATTCATTTAAAAAATATTGCTTTTGGGTCAAATGAGAATTGTCATAAAATAGATTTGACATACACATGTTTGGGATTATTTTAGGTGTCTGATACAGAAATGCCAAATGTATCAGTCATCCCAATAGCATATGTAAATGTTCGTTCATGATCCCTATTTTTTATTATTATTATTATTATTATTATTATTATTATTATTATTATTATTATTATTGTTATTTGAGACTACATTACATGCGTTAGTGTAGAGCTCTAAGATTGTTCGCAGCCTCGTAATGATGAAGTTCTATCAGACTTAAGAATTTTACAAGAGAGCCGTTTGTAGATCAAGAGGTGTCCAATAAAGATGCGCCATGATGGAAATAAAGCAATGCTGTTTACATCCGCAAGTGGTTTTAGAAATCTAATTGGCGTAGGTCTGACAATAGAGAGTTTGAACCTCGTCATCGTTTTCGCCAGCCTGATCTCACGAATCGGAGCCAAACGCGTACGCGCATCGAGAGGAGCTGCTGGCTAGCGGTTGGCTCCGCGAAATGAATGACGGCGGCGGCGGCGGCGGAGCGAGCGCGTCATGACAGCGTGGCGGGCCGCGTGCGCCGCGTCGGCTGGCGGCGCGTGGCAAGAAGCGGCTCATGTGGTGGTTCCCCCCTCCCCGACCGCCAACGTCACCCGCGTGTCGCTCGCGCGGATGGTGCCGCGTCAAACCTTTAAAAAATGATGTATTCTTTCTTCCTTTATTCCTATCCCCCCTATTTATTTAATAATTTACGTATTCTCAAGGTTACCTTTATTGATTCCGTATTAAGGCACCTCCAATTTTAATAAACGTGTGGATAGCGGAACGCGGCGCAGCGTCGTGACGTGGCGTGGCGTGACAACATCCAAGCGAGCGACGCGGGTGATGTTGGCGGTGCGCGCGCGAGCGCCACATGGGCCACCTCGTGCCACGCGCCACGCTGCGCCGTGACGCCGCGCCGCGTCACCTCCACGTAGCTACTCGCCGCGCCGCGCCACGCCGCGCCGTGCCGTGTCGCTTTGCAAGAGGAGCGGGAGTCGATTGTATTCTGGAGGAAATTTGACAAGCCCTTTGAAGTTCACAATCTGACTTGCGTCTGAAGGGATATGGAATTAGCGCTCACAAAATACTTTGTAGAAATGACGTTCTAATAATGTTTACCGATGTCCTTCTAAATTTCGAATCCTAGACACGATTTCAAAAATAACTATTTATTAAAATTGGACATGCACTATGTTATAATAAAAAATACGCTTATTCGCTTCTTCATTATTTATTGTCATTTATTTCAAATTTTATCCCGTTCATCATTTATTCCGCGTTCATTCCCGACAGGTAGTGCCGTGCTCGGTACACGTACCCCTCCTCCATGGTCCATGAAAGCGCCCGGAAGTGGACGGTTGAAGGCGAATATTAGGGAGCTTGTGCTATTTTCGATATTTACTTATGACTGGTGATTGTATTCTAGAGGAGCAGTATTGTCAAATAGTTACGAATAAGCATGTTGGAGGAAAAATGTAGTTATTCACTTAATTTTATGGGGATGTAGTCGATTTTCATTACTTTAGTGTTTCCATGTTTTCTCGATTGAAATAGTTTAAAATACATATCTGTAACTTTCATTCGTAGTTGGACCACAATTTCCCTTTTCAAATAATTTAGGAACTTCTCGTCCGTTTTCAGTGTATTCGCTTGGCGTTCTTTAATGGTGTCCGAAGCAATGTGTTCCAACTCCGTGATAGTGGAAGCCGCTCACTGTGTTCATTTATTGAAGTTAGAGGTAGTTTCGTAAGGAATACACGGAGGTAGTTTCGTAAGGAATACACGAAGGTAATCTTGAGATAATCTGGAGTAAATAAAAAATAGGAACAATTTTAGATAAATAAACAATAAAGAATCTTTTACATATTCCATGTTTAATATTAATAAAATATTTTTGAAATCGTGTATAGGATTCGATCTGCAGAAGGAGATTTGTAAACATAATTAGGACATTATTTGTATAAAGTATTTTGTAAACGCTAATTTCTTATCCGTTCAGACTCGACTGCTGATCGTGAGCGGTTCTTAGTGCTTCTCTGTGCCATGCTGTGGAATGTTGTCACAGTGTTCAATTGGTTTATTAGATTTCCTACAGAATGTAATTAAATAATATTTTGTCTTCGTCATATTCGTAGTGTAGAAAATTGCGGCCATCACATCAATTTTATAAGGAGTATCGATTCGAAATTTATATGAGCTAATTTCGAAATTTAAAAAAACAAAACACAGCGGAGTTGCCATCAAGCAGATAAAATGTTCATAACAGGTGTGCCAAGCCTAGAAAGACGTAATGAAAACTTGTTATTGTCATTCCGTGGTGACCATTCATTTTCTACGCCTCCAGCAAAAGCGTTTGGACGCGTGCTGTCCGCCGCGTGTCAGACGCCTGCTTGTCCCTCGCGTCCCGCATCTCTCTCAGCACCTTACCCCTCCGCCCCGCGCGCCTCTCTTATCGAACCGTCCGCCTCGTCGTCGTCCTCCTCCCCCGCGTCTTTTTTTATCGCGTGCCCGCGGGGGAGGTGGCCGGCGCTAATGCTAATATTGGCACTGGGGAGCTTTCTTCCCGCGTTGGGGAAGGCGTGCCGAGTGTGTTAATCGGCGCTTTTGTTTACGGAGCGGCCCCGCCCGGCGCCTTGTGCTGCCTTCGGAAATGTACTTCGTACTACTTGGCCGTAATGCCTTTTTTCCTGGAGTAATTTCCTTTCCCTCTTCTCGGGCTGTAGCGAAATGGCGCAGTATCCGGCTCGCTTTCATTGAAATCCTTTTCTTTCGTGTGATGTTTGCGCTTAGCATTTATCTTCTGGATTATGTCGGTAGCCTAAATTTAAAGTACTTGGCGTTTAGTGTCCTTCTGTAATTGAGGGTTAGAATTTTCACTTGGGAGCTTTCGGGCTTTTATCTGAGGATTTCAGATTAAGATAATGAAATTAATGCAATTCAGACGATTTTTTAAAAACTTTTATTGTTAGTCCTACTCCATTTGTTACATTTTAACACAATATTATTCTTGCCTTTATTTTATATGTGGTATCAAGTTCTGGATGGAGTAATATTGACGTCGACTTAGCCACCAAAGAGACCTATTTATTGCGAAGTAACCCAGGTGTGTCGAGATACCGTTAAATTTTGCTTCTTATTAGAATACTCATTCACGATGTAACCTGCTGGTGTTAGTATGGCCAACTGAACCTCACAAGAACTAAGCGAAAAGCAAGTATGGTTTGCTTGTTTTTAATGGCGTTGCAAATGGATGATCGGGCTGGCTAGCGCCATTATTTTTGAAGCGTCGTCTGATTTGTTTTATTCGCGGAGGATAGACTCCTCATCGGTTGTTTGCGTCGGCGTTTATTTTCGAAGTGCCCAGACTCCGTTTGCGAAAGCTATGAGCGGGCTTTTGCCACCGGCGGTTGCGCAGCATGAGCCATCTGGTTGCCTATTGGTATGCAGTTCACCACCCTAAAAAGAAACAGAAAAAAGAAAGAAAAATAAAAAAAAAGTCCATAATGGGGAGGGATGTCGTGCCGACAATGATTTCAGTATTGTAAGATATAGAAAGAATGCCTATTCGAAGGTTAGAAGATGATAGTTTATTTTTAATTGATTTTACTGGTTAAGTGCGCGCATATATGACGCACACACAGCACGCGCGCACACACTGCTCGCGCACAGACCCATGCCAAAGACACACGCCACAATTCGCGTGGGCGCACACACACATATACACATACACACACACTTCACACCACGCTCGCGCACACATATACCACACCTCACACGCTACGCACACATACCACATCACACACTACGCACACATACACGCGCGCGTGCACTACAACACATCGCATGCATATGCTCCTCCTTTCAGATTCATAAATGCACCAGTAGTGGCCATTACGTATTAACATTTTCGTATCATTCTTAAAATGCGTGAACTAGCTTTTTTTGTTTTTTTTAATTGAAAACTGATTGGTTGATTAACATGCCTGCTTTCTGAATATAGCTCTTCGTCTAAATGTGGCCAATTTTGAACTTGTATTTTTTAAATAATTTATGTCCAAACTTTGATTTTGATACAGTAGTAGTGGCCACTTGAAAATTAGGAAATTTTGATAATACGTACATTCTTGAATCAGTATGTCTCAAACAAAATTATACTCCCTGAACTTGAGAAAAATAATTTACCTAAGTCGTTCGTGTCTTAACCAGTACAAGGGAAAGCTCCACGATGTTGGAGTTTGCAGCAACTACAAAAGTCGTCAATTCTTATTTATCGAATGGTGCGCTTGAAGTGGCCGCTCCCGGTGCCTTTGCCCTGCCATTGGCCGCTAGCGCACGCCCGGCTGCTGCGCCACAGCGCCGCGACTCGTTGAGCACTTGACCGGCGCGGCGGGCGGAGGCTCCCCTTGGAGTGCTTGCCGCGTGGGCTTTGGCAGTGGACGGGCATCTCCTGAGGTCGTCCGCCGCTCGTCAGCGCGTCCCGTCCATTAAACAGAGGCGAATAACCGTGGTGGATGCTCAATTATTCATGTTTGCGCCTCTTCTTAGAAGGCGCTTACGCTCGCGCATGTACATTTAGCGGCGTATCGGGCATGAGCGCCAGGTAACATGAAACCGTGACTACACGCTGCGCGTAGCGAATGTTCCTTGTTGATTATTCTGTTGTTTATCTTGGCCACCCGTGGGCATAGGAATGCTATGCAAAGTGATGTCTGCTTTCTTGCGAGCATCGAGGGAGGATCCAAAACCGATTAACCGTATCCTATAGTCTTCGTAATAAAATTGCCGCTTTGAAACTTTTAACAGAGCTTTCGATGGTTACTACTAATACGAGCTTGCCAAAAATGAATACATTATGCGTTTTTGTTTTTTAATCTCTCTCTTCAATCCTTAATTAGCGCACCATCAATCGCTATGAGGACGTGACAAAAAGGGCTCTGCAAATTAATTATATGAGGCTCATTTCGGATCACAACAAGAATGAAGCAATATTTCATGTGCGAAGTTGCGGCGGCCGCACAATGCTACCAGTTTTATCAATTTGATTGCGTTCGGAGAGCCGGGCTCAAAGCGGAGCGCAGCTCAACAGCAGAGCTTTGAAATGCGGCGGGGGCGGCTTCCCCTCCGGGGCGGCGCAGATGCCGCTGGCGCGCGCGTCCGACATCCGAGAGCGTCGGCAGGCGCGGCGCGCCACGTGCATCGGCGCGCGGGCGGGGCTGGTGGGGCGGTGGCGTTGAACCGCGCGCGCGGGCGGGCGGGCGGGCGGCCCCCCGGGGCTCAACCTCTGCCACTGACCTCGTTGACGGCCAACGTACTCGCTCGGAGCGTAGGCTTCCGCGGCCGGCGTCGGTAGCTACTTGGCTGTCCGGGAGACGCCGCAGTCGCAGGTGCAAGTGCAGGTGCCAGGGCCTAGGAAGCGGCGCTTCCCGCACAGGCAAGTAGTTGAAGTACTCACCACCTTTGGATCGTCGACGTTTGCCCTCTCACTGCCAACTGCTACCCGCCACACATTCGTTTTGGGCTGCTTGTACTATGGGATGGTACTGATGCCTGTTTTCCTTGTTTTCTTTCTTGTTCTCGATCGGTGCATCACTTTTGTCTCCGATATTCTTCCCCGCTCCCCCAATTCATTCAGCAGTGCTGTATTGCTTTCATATTTTCTTGCTTATTTTCTTTGCTTTTTTTCTCTCTTGCGTCGACGTTTAACTTCTTTCGTGCGCCGAATCTGTTGCACCTCAAGTACATTTTTCTTATATTTGGCGGCATTTGGAACTGATTGGAAGTTCGTCTATTTTCTATTTCTTTTGCTATGGTAAAAATAATATTTCGATCTTAGTGTTTGATAAAGAAAAATCTTGACTTTATTTCTGAACATGCTGCAGACCATTGAGTGGGGGCTCTTCCTCTCCCCTCCTCTGTGTAGCTGATGCAGATAGCTGTCAGTGAAGCATTATCGTCTCGATATCACCAGAGGCAAGGAAAAAAAAACACAATCGTCTCCCGCAGCGCCTGCCGCACACACGCCACCCACACCGGGCGCCCGGCCTCGCGGCGCGTCGTTCCTCGTGAGGTTTTTGCCCGCGCCGCCACCGCCACCCGACGACGACGACGACGACGACGACGCGCCTGGCGTCTGCTGCTTTTTGCGCCGATCCCCCCCCCCGCCCACTCGAGGAATTAAAAGTCTCACTCTCTCTCTCCCCGAAGGGCGCTTCACGGCCGCCTCTGCGTGTGCAGATGTTGCGCGTGCGGTATTATTTCCATCTGATAGGGCGCCCCGAGTGCCCAGGGATGATGAATCTGCTTTTGGTAAACACCATCCGCTACGTTGAATTCGAAACTTCGCGCCACGTGTGCGTCAAAGGGTTTCTTCTGACGTGGCGTTCGGGAGGGAAGAGGGGGGGTGGACGTGAAAGTCCCATCAGTCACGTTTCTATACCTCCCTCGTCTTAGTGTTTCCTCTTCAAGTTTTTATTTAAGTCTGTATTTTTGAACGATCCAAGAATAATTATTTTTCTAATGAATATATTTTTTATTACAGAGGATCCTTGTCATCTAACGTTAGTAGTAATCCAATTTGCATTGAAATGCTAGTGAAGTGATTTAGCGCGAACAGAGTTTAGGATTAAGGTTAATAATCGGAAGGTATTAGTTTTCATTCAAGTCAATAAAGGTACATTTTAATTATATATTAACAATGAATTTGGAGACTAAGAGGATACGTTGGCTCAGACGACATCGAGGGCATGTGATTTCTGTGATTGTTGTTGCAATTATTGGCATGTTAAAGTTACAGGCAAATATGCATGTATTCGCATCTCTCATGATAGTCGCTTTTAATCGTTTCATAATTGAACTGAGAGGATCAGTACTAGGTAACCAAAAAATACATCTCTAGATGGAGAACAGTTTGATATTTGTGATGTTACGCTCGTCCACCAGTTTCTTGCTGGATCAATGCTTGCTTGCACGAAGACATTCGTCCTTAACTCGTCGCCAGGTAGAGCGCCTCCTGCAGCAGAACAAGCTGCCGGTGGTGGTGGGCGGCACCAACTACTACATCGAGTCGCTGCTGTGGCGGGTGCTGGTGGCGCCGGAGCCCGACGTGTTCCCGTCGGGCCGCACGGCGTCCGAGTCGGAGTGCGCCGCCGCCTTCCACTCGGCGTCGGACGAGGACGGCCCGGCCAGCCCCGCCGCCGGCACCAGCGTGCAGACGGAGCCCATACGCGAAAGCGTCCCGCCCGACGACAGCGACGACGCCTCCGCCACCGCGGCCGGGGCGAACGGGCGGGCGGACGCCGGCGCCGAGACGGCCGACTCGGAGTCTGAGGGCGAGGGGGCGGTGCCCGCCGACGCCGCCGCCGGCGTGGAGCGCGCGCTGCCCGCCGAGCCCCTGCTGAAGCGCGCGCGTCTCGACCCGGCCGTGGACGCCCTGCCGTCGCCCGAGCTGCACCGCCGCCTGCAGGAGGTGGACCCCGACATGGCCCGGCGCCTGCACCCCAACAACCGCCGCCGCATCGTCAGGTGAGTGTCGCTCCCTTCCTCTCCCCCCCAGCGCCCCTGCACACGAGCGTTGCGTTGACGCGCGTCGTAGATTAACGCTGTATCGTGTGCGAATCGGCACGCGAACGTTTTGGCCGTTCTGCATAAGATACGGAGTTAATCGACGACGCGCGTCAACGCAACGCTCGCGTCACATGGGCGTTAATAGACTATTGGGGCAGGGGCAGGCGGAGAATGCAACATGACTTCACTGGAAGGATGGAATGTTTCACTGGTAGTATGTGGTTTTAAAGACTGCTCTACACATGCGGCATTCTGCGAGTTGCGAACGACCGTTCGCCGAACTCTGAGTACCGGGGATGGCGTGCTTGCTTTTTCCCGAGCGCGCTACCTCTGCTGCGGATTGGGCAAGCAGTCGTTCGCTTCTTGCCGCATGTGTGTAGTGTCCTCGAAGTTAATGAGAGCCAAAGCGATTCGTGTCTTTTTTTGCAGCTTTAGTATACAAACTTGTGTGTACCAACCTGAAGAACTGTTAACATTGATCCTGCTGAAATCGTCTTGTTCAGATGAAATTTTCAATTGGAATTTTTAAAGTACGTTCTAGAATACTTCGTGGCTGCTATGAGTGTGCATTTTCCACCTGTCTATTTCGCCCCTAGCCAAATAGATTTAAAATGTTTTAATGTTACTTCTACATTATATTATTATTATTATTATTATTATTATTTCCCTGCATGCTGTAAACAAATAAAACAAATAGTGTGCTCGTGAAAATCCATAGAAATAGTTATGAGGCTGAAATATTTCGTGACAATGCAGTAAATGTACTGGATATAATTTGCACCGTACTTCGAGAGTCCAAAGGGATGGGCTTAATAAAAAAGATGTTTACTAACTTTCGTACCGAAATAAAATCCCTTTAAGATACCGTGTGTGCCAGTATGGACAATCATTGGAAAATCAAATTTCTTAAATCTTCCGAATGCTGTTAAATCCAAAACCGTATTTTACGTATGGGCTTATTATTGCGATAGATTAGTTACATCAAATTTATACATTAATATTATTTTGTATTCATGCTTTAGTATTGAGGTTTTAGATATTTTTTATTAATAAAATACCGCGTTACGTTCATCGTACGACTTTCGTGAAAGTCTTTGTTTTCTACTCTAATCGTTCTTCACCGGCAATGCAACGGCCGTAACAGACCTGTGACAGACTGTTTCAAACTGTGACAGAATGGCAATATTATCTACAATTAATTTTTTTACATTTTATCTACATTTTATTTCATGTCTAACATGCCGGTACATTTTAATTGAACAGACTGGGCATCTGTAGGATCTTAAGCTATTGCTTTGGTTGGCTGGTGTATACATTTAGAATAATAGAATGCTAACTACGTCGATAGCAGTCAAGAACGCAGCAAAACTTGTCTAATGTATTCATTGACGACCTTCTTGGGAAATGGTCAAGGAATCTAGAACGTAATGTAGATATGGGTGATATTAGTAATAATTGCTTGTACACGATTACTTTTTTTTTTTTTTTTTTTTTTTTTTTTGCAATGGATGCTTTTACTTACTAGAGATAAGAATGCTTCCAGAAATGATTGTAAACAACTTTCGTAGTATGTGGACTAATTTTTAAATGTCTTAATGTTTGTTTTTTGAAACAATATCACATTTTGTGAATGACCTGCACGAAAAAACAAACTTACCTCGAATAAAAAAGAACCGTGCTGCGCTTGGAGTCTCGTGTGAGTGTTGTTGCGATGGGGATAATGTAGTGATGGTCGTTGACGGGCGTATTTAGTAGCTTTTCTTCTCCGCCCTAGCAGAGGAAACGTAAATAAACAAGGGACGCTTGCCAGCTTTAGAAGCTCACTATATGCGCCCCCCCCCCCCCTTCCCCACCCTTCCCCTCCTTCCTCTGCACTTCCTTGACCCGGTATTCACGACGCCTTGAAGCGCAGCTCGAAGAAATGTGTTGGCGGTCTCCGCTTGCCTGTGATCGTCGTATTGTTCGCGGACATCAAACTTCGGCGTTTGGCTCGTTGTACACTGTTGCTCCTTTTTTTCTCCCCCTTCCGCGCGCCGTAGATCGCCCCCCCCCCCCCATAGATACGACTACAACTACGACGCACATAGTTCGGTCCGTCGTCTTTGCTCTTGTATTTCGTGTTTTCTTCTGTGGCTGCGACTAGAAGCTGTGCTCGTAAAGTTTCACAGCATCGCATTGTTGTATTCATGCAGTTGTTCCATAAAGTAGGGGTAAAGGAGGACAAAGTTTTTCAAATCGACCCTCTGATCTTCGAAAATGTGTATATATTTGGAGGTTCATTGACGTGAGAATTATTATTTTATAGAGAAGCAACTGGGCAGCGGGCCTAGAATGCTTGAAAACGGGGGAGAATGTTAAATTTTTGAACAAAAATTCCTGTGTAAGCAACTATAATTTGTAAAGAAATCAAAAATTAATGAATTTGTACTTGTTTAAATTCTATTAATGTGATTGTTGATGATGTAATGTGATCACATTGTGATTGTTGTTTATTTTCCCTTGTGTTTTTTTCAACATATTTTATGAGAATTCTTTTCTTTATATGAAATCCTTTCAGTTGGGGTGTTATTTATGTTACTATCATTTGAATGATTATTCTCATGAAATCAAGAGAGTATCAGATGCAGGATAATTTAACGCTTGTCAACAGAAAATCTGCTAAAGTTTGGAATTAGATATTGAAGTTTGTGTCTCCTCTGTATTGTGCTGTATCAAATGTTTCCCAGCTTTTGAAATATTAAATATATCAAAATGTTGGTCAGTACTGTAGAATTCGTTTTCATTGTGAGACGTCTGTTCTTAATTAATGTCTTGTGCTTGTACACATTTGATTGTATATGTAGAATTTATGATAAAAGGTACTCGGAAATATTTGTAATCTGGAGTACGCCTATCTTCGCATTGTTGATTCTCAGTGTGTGCGTTCGAAATTCATTCCATCGTTTCATTGAACAAGATCTACAAATTTGTTAGAATATTCTGCCGCGATTGTCGCCTCAAAATATGTCTTTAGAGCTATTCTAAAAATTCGTCTCTCACGATTACAGGTATTTGGATACATATTTTAGGAGAAATATATGTCAGGTTTGCATCTTGAATAATTTCGTTGGGTTAGGTTCAAGTTTACTAGCATTTTATTTCCCTCGAGGGAATTTTAACGATTCTTCGAGAGTGTGTTGATAACAACCGGTCTCGTCACTTTTTTAGGGGGGAAAAAGCGATGAGTTCTTAAATCCGTTCCACGGCATCCCTACTCGCACCTTCGTCGTAACTGACGTCACATGACATTAAAAAAAACCTTGCTTGCACGAGGTAGTCGATGCCCTGCCGCCATAAAATCTGCACCGCGTGAACTTTTAAGGTTTATGGCTCGGAGACAAAGTTCAAAGATTGCGGGATGGCCATTAGGGGATATCCTCTCAGGTCTCAGCACTCAGCCAGCCGCGCCTGTCGTCGCCTCTGCACAGTGGCCAGAGTTGTGAATCCGGCCTCACCTGCGTCCTAGACTCGCCTAATTCGGTGACTGTGGCAACACGAGAAGTTATTTTATTTTATTTGCCTCCAATCTTGCAGCGGTGGTCTGGTGGAGCTAACCCGTGAGGTTAGTTCGATGGAGTAAAGGGTGTGTTTCTTAACTGATTCGGGCTTTTTTATCAGGCATCTAAAGGTAACGTAAATATTAGGATTGTGTGAGAACTAGGAACATTATGCGAAGGGGGTCCATTTTCTTCTTGAAATTCTGATTTTTTTTTTTTAGATCAAACGTAATCATTTAACTTGTCATTAATGTCTTTACACACTTCTTCAACCGAGTGGACGTAAGTTTCAAAACTATTTTTGTTAGTTTCGTAGCTTATTGCTTAGTGCGTTTTTTCCTCATAAATTCATATGTTTGTGCGGACGTTTTCGTGACTTGTAAATCAGTCGACGTATCAGACTGCACATTGTTAGAAAACTTGTGTTGTGTAGCTGCGAACCTGACCACTCACACTTACGTTTGCGGCCACTGTGGGGCACAGAGTCCCTGGCGGACTTCGGGGTGGCGCTGCGGGGTCGGCGAACCCCCATCGCCTGAGCGTAAATTTCATTACCCGTAATACTCAGCGGTTCGTTTACTACCGGACTGTTATTCAACGAGCCGGCGTCGGTCTCGGCGATTGCAGGCAGCTTCTTAAATTGTACATACAAGCTTCAATTGGTTACCGATCGTTCGACACCCGTGCAATTTGGTAATTCGACGTAACATATTACGTCTCGTTTTCAGCACTTCGATCGTATATCTTTCACCAACATTGTAGTACCGTGGATTTCACGTAGTTGCTTGTCGATGCGCGAAGGAAATTACGAACGGAACGTGTGCATGCCAATAATTGCGTAAGAAACTTGTATTTTTTTTCGTCAATACATCCTCATAGACTTGGCAAAGCCGCACGCCGAACTCGAGAAACGTCGATGGTTATGTGAAAGGAAGAAGAAAAAAATGACCGAATTAAGTTAGGAGTTATTTCCAGCATTTCCTCCTGAGGTAGGGCAAAGGACAAGGCGTTGACTCGAACATTTCGCATTTTCAACGCGTTCATTTATCGCGGGCCGGTTAAGACGAGGAGAGCGTTAGAGAAATGAATGGGAGTACTTTGTCGCAGCACCATCTGGCGTGGGACGCGCCTCCCACCACAAAAAGCTCGCTGCCACCGCCACTGCCCCCGCCCCCGCCGCCGTACCATGGAACGGGCGGACCGGCGCGCGCACGCGGGCGTGCTGGAGAAGACGCGTCGTCCGCGGTGGCAGATGCGCCCGGCGGCGGCGGCGGCGGGCGACGCCACGCGAGGCGGTGTGAGGCCGCGTGGCGTCCCGACGCGCCGTGGGGGCGCGGTCCCGGCCGGGTCGAGGACGCTACCGCCGCCTACGCCTATGCCTCCGACTCGGTGCCTCTCGCGCCTTGCGGGCGTCCAGCTACCCCTCCAGGGCCATAGGCAACGCGCACCCATGCGATCTGTTCCGGCAGGATGGCGTTGCTTCTGGACACTTCTTTTTTCAAGGAACCGGTGGATTTTTATGTTGTTCATGTAAATTATGGAATTGAATTCGTGTGGGTTGAGGTCTCCAAGAACCGTTCGTTCTTAATGGTTTGTTGCAGAATTTGTTTGACAACTAGATGTCACATCCTTCTTCTCTGCCCTATACTTTGTCATCTTAGAAGAGAGCGAAACGTTTCATCTTTTCTGTTGTAAGCATATCGAATATCTTTTCAATTGTAAAGCTCTGACATTACGTGTCAGCACATCAGGCATTGTCCCACCAATACGTCTCGGCTCTTGTCTTTACCCCTCTTTCTCTAAGTTTCTTGAAACGATAGCGATACCTCTGATCTGCCTTTTGTCTAATCCACTTACCCTGCACAGTCAGCTATCTATCTTATTACCTTGTCTGTTGTTCACTGCCCCACCGCTTTCGCGTCCCTGTCCCCGCAGCTTCACTGCCGAACGCCAAACGCTTCCCGTTGCTTCTTTGTTTCCTCACTCCCACAGTCCTCCAGGACAGGCCACAACTGTTCCCGCAAAGCAACACAGACCTTCTTCCCCTCCCTTGCCCTTTCCAGCTCCGCCCCCCAATTCCACTCCGCCCCGCCACCTCGCCTGTTTCCTGCGCGCGAGTGGGCGGGCGGGCGGGCGACGCCGCGTCCAAACGGGGCACATGTGGGGGCGGATGAAAAAACGGCGGCGGCGGCGCCGCCGCGGCAGCTGCGCGCGCGCGCCTGCCTGCCTGTCGGAAGCGGCCCTAATGAGCCGGCGAAAACGGCCCGAGCCGCCGGCGACCCGCAGCGCGCCCGTCCGCCCGCCAGCCGCCGAATCGGTTCGTCATTAGATCGCGTGAAGCGCTCCTCGTCACTCGTCGCGTTCGTTCTCCCGAGCGCCTCGCGCGGGAGGAGGGCCGCAGACGCGAACGCATTAGCGGGGGAAGGTGGCGACCAAGCGGGTGCGTTCGTTTAGTGGTTTTCGGTGGTTGGACGGAAAAATGAATCGATAGCCATGCCTGAGGGTGTTTAGTTGGTTGGAATTCCTGTAGGATAGATCAAACCACTGTCTATATAGTGGATTGAAGAATCTCGCTCGCTACTGAGGTTCTGCTGATCTACTTCTGGTGACCTGAGTAGGGAAACTGAAGGATTCAATTCAATTTTAAAGGTATTAGAAATGGGGTGCATTGTTTACTTCATAATTTCTAAATTATCACTGTTGATTCTTGACGTTGCAGGCACTTTGCCCCAAGAAAAAGAATGTATTTACAAATTTCCTGTCCTTCTAGCGTGCAAACAATTAATAAGTAGGTATTAATGTCTCTAGACATCTGTTTTATGGCGAATTAATAATTTAGGTAATCCGAATTGTCCTATTGATAGGCGGGTAAAATAACTTTTCACGTGACAGTCGCCAAAGTGGTATAATAGCAAAAACATCTCACGGAAATTTCACTTTTTTGTAATGTTGATGTAAATGGAATCGTAAAATCATTTGCACCGTGAAAAACTACTCAAATTTCACATTGGTGATATTGTTAGTAAACTCAATGATAGTGGTCCAGTTACGCAGTTGACTTGCAACTTGGCCAAATAATTGTGCCCCTCTGTGTACCAGAGAGCGTAGACGGGGTACGCCATGCGTCGCCTTTCTGCGCCCAGGGCTGCCCGCCCTCGCCGCCCCCTCGTCGTTCCGGGGGACGTGGACGTCGTGTTTACTGTCTGGAGGGCGGGCCCGGTGGGTTCCGGGGCACTTCGCCGTTGACGGTCGCCTTATATCTTATTCGGTGCTCGCGTGCTCGCGCGCGCGGCGCTCTCGTATTTATGGTGCGAGCGTGTTACGCTCTGTTGTCTGTCTGGCGTCTCCCGCCCGACTCCCCGACGGATCTCAGGCGCCTCCCCCTCGCGATGAATCGGTTCGCTCTTGTCGATTTTCGCCTACGTTCGGCGTTTCGTCTTTAACGAAGCTTTTGGTCGCGTATGCCTTACTTACGCGCAGTAATGATATGTGACTGCAATTGTGCTCACTTGTCGACAATTTGGAACTTTGGGCTTGGTCTGGGGCCTCCGGCGACGGGTTCTTCTTCTTGACAATTTTTATTTGTGCTTTGCCAGTTCGGGTTAAATCCCTTTAAAAAAAATTAAAAAAAAATATGAAGTTACTGGCGCGTCTATATACATTCTAAAAAATGTTGTTTCATTACATTATTTAACCTATCGTCAGTGTAATAAATCACGTCCCAAGGATTCACATTAAGGCAGAAATATATAAGTAATCCACAGCATTTTAGCCCGAAGTTCGTTACCCCCCCCACCCCGTTTTTTCTCGAATTCTTCTAGAATATTCTGGAAAGATCCGGCTAGAAATAGAGCCAATAGATTCATCTTCAAGAGAGCGATCGAAAGTCATCACATCTCCACTACGTGGCTTTGAAACTCCACCAAAATCGCGTTTAGGTGCACAAGCCCCCATCACGTCCAGATGTTACAAAATTAGGTGTAATTATCCTCAATCTCATGAATCAAATCGTAACGATTCGTGTGTGAATGACAGAAAGAAATAATGATAATTGATAGCATTTCACTAATGTATTCGTAGATGCATTGAAATAATAAAAAAACAATCTGTTTTTTCTAGAATTCTTCCAGAATATCTCGGGGAGAACCGGCTGTTTTTGTGCCCGGGGGGAACAGACTACCAATTTGTGTCGTCCAGAGGACTCGAATTGAGAACAGTTGATCTTTACGTGCCATGAGTCACCCAAAACAGATTTTATGATAAGATTTAAAATATTTATTTTTAGTTGTTTAAATAATGAAACCGAGGGTTTATTGGGGATTCTCTTAATTTTTTCTGGATTGATCCCCCTCCTCCTCCCCATCCCCCACCAAAAAAATCTGTATCAGGAGATCGAAACGCGTCGAATGACACATTATTTGTCTCTATTGGTAGACTAGAAATGATTGGAGGGAGACGCAGGTTGCTCGATTTGACGAATAGTAATTTAAGATGTTGACGTATGTTTTTTTGTCGATTTCTATATTTTATTTGTTGTGGATGTTGTCTGAATCCGTTTACGAATTGTTCCAGTAATTCTCCAACAAAAACGTTCCGTTCTTACTACCAACAAGATTATCATATTAGAAAAGTTTGGTATAAAACGTCATGGGAAATCCTGGTAGTGAGTGAATTGACGGAACTGTCTTTATAAGGACTGGAAGTCACGTTAACTAAGAAAAAGTATTTTATAAGCTGAAAAGTGTGAAAAAGAAGACATGATTGTCTGTTCTTCGTTTTTACTAAACAATGAAATATTTCGGATACATTCTTGATATTCTTCTAACAGTCTTCGCCTGGATAGTCAGAAGTAGTAATGTATAAAAATATCGATATTTCTATTATTATTATTATTATTATTATTATTATTATTATTATTATTATTATTATTATTATTATTATTATTATTGGCGTATAGGCCATTACTGACCACTCTACACGATTAACGTGTGTAATTCCTCCAGGATCAGCTTTTCAGCTGTATCCTTGGATTACAACAAGGTTGTTACGCCTTGAAGTGTGAATTATGAGATGATAGGTTGATGATGAGGGGTGAAGGGACAATCACAAATACGGCCATGTCTACGCAGGACTCGAACCTGCAGCCTCCTCGGCACAGACGACGGCTGCCGCAACCGTCTGCGCCACGGGGCCGACATCATCATCATCATCATCATCATTATTATTATTATTATTATTATTATTATTATTAACATGGATGTTTCGATAGCGATGTCGCGTCACTTGAGAGAAGAGCTGAGCGCTCCTAACGTGCGTCTACAGCACTTAGGAGCCTTCTCACATGCCTGTGGGCGTGGTGTCGCGCCCGCCCTCCCGCCCCGCCCACCGCACGCGCGCGTGCCCACCGCTACCGCCGCCGCAGACGAAGGGACTCCGGTGACATACAGACCACGTCAGACGCTGCCCCGGGGAAATTTATCGACGGAGGCATAAATATTATTTATTTGTGTGGGCGTCGAGTCGTACATCACCGCTCCCGCGAGCCTTCGGGCCGGCGGGCGGCGGGGGCGGCGAGCGCGTGTAGGCGAGAGCGCGCTAGCTGCGCCGCGCAATCCGAGGGGATGGAAGGCGGCGGCGGAGTTGTCCGCCCAACCCTCTAAGGCCGCCCCCGCGGCGCGCCTTGTGTGGGAGGGACGTGGATGGACGGCCGACGGTGTTGGGCGGCGGGGAAGCTCCCCCGAGATTAAATTGGCGCGCCGCTTTCGGATGCTGCGGACGGAAGTTGGGAAACGTCGTTTTCTAGCGTCTCGCGGATATTTCTTGTCTCCGGTCGTGGTGTTTTTCATCCTCTTGCTACGGTACGTGTTTATTTAGTTGGTATTGTTTTTTTTATAACAGCTTTCAATTCATGGTCATTCAATTGCAGTTATAAACTCATTCTTTCTGGGACTAATTGTCACTAATTATAAAAGTTGTGACTGCATAACACCAAAATTGTTCATATGTGTACCCATCGTTGTACCGTTTTTTTATTTGTTTTTTTTTATTTTAATGTTCTGAAATTACCTGATATTTTGATTACTCACAGACGTGAAATAGAGTGGAGTGGCAGGTCACCAAACGAATACTGAAAACTCAATTTATTGGGATGCATAGGTCTACTTAGTATTGGAAGACAGGTGGAATTTGTTTCAAATCAGAATAATTGAAAGATAAGAGGCGTCAAATGATTTCACGTCATGATAATTCCCATTATTGAGCAATCATTTTACTCATTAGTGATAAGTGTAAAATCCCCATCTCCTATTTTTGAAGTGACGTGATATAATAATCTTTTTGTTTTATCTTCGGTGATTCTGCTATTTCCCACGTGGAGAGGATATTCGCGATCCCATCACGACACATCTTGTACGTAAATTGCAACATGAAAGAGCTGAGTTAGCGAATGCCTTTAACATTGTCTTTCTGTTCTTTCCAATGAACGTGAGTAAATTACGCATTTAGGATCCGATTTTATCAGAATGTGACGTAGAATTCAATGCTTATGGCTTAAAAGACACCTCATTTAATCCCCATCTAATCCAAGATGAAGCGTAAATAGTCCCTTGCTAATAGGTTGTCAGATGACGAGAAATCTACCTCCCGCATTTTGCATCTGCTCGCGCGGCGTACGTATCAGCGAGCGCCGTGGCTGCGGGGCCGGGGAACAAGTCGAGGCGCCATCGTCTCGCAATTGCTTGCAAAGGAAGTATTGTGCGGCGGCGGTGGTGGTGGCGGCGCCTGCCTGGGGTCGGGGGTCGCGCCGTCGGCGGCCGTGACGCAGCGGCCGTGTCGTAACGCGGCGCGTTAGCTCGAGGGAAGGTGACTCAGACCTCGTCCTCCTCCTCCTCCTCTTCACCCTCTGCCGCGCCGCGCCGCCCGCCCGGATGCTGAAGGCCACGGGTTCGATCCTGCGCCGAGCTAGCGCCGCCGCCGCCGCCGCGGGCGCTGCGCTCCGTGAATGCAGTTTGCCTACGCGGAGCCCGGTTGCCTTTGCCCCGCCCTGGTTTCCAAGCAACCTCCGCGAAATGCTTCGCTGCTGACGGAGCAGCTAGGCTGTCAGTCCACTTCACCGGGGCTCGCTCAAACCTTGCCTATTGTGTGTTTTTTCTATGACGGTGGAGCAGTGACTTATTCCATCAACGGGCTTCCTTTCTCAGTCGAGTGGCTCGTGTATCTTTGGGCGCCTGTTGGCAAGGTGCGGGTGCGCATTAAGAGTTCATTCAATTTGTAAGTGGAAGTAATGGATGACTTCAATGTCTTTGCGGGTTACAATGCAATTATGTGTACAATTTATTGCTCTTCGTCAGCTTGGCAGTTCGCACCCACGTCGTAGATCGGTGGTTCTACCTTATGAGGTATACTCGATTCATTGTGAGGGTGGGACGCGTTTCTTTGAATCTTTTTCATTGGATAGTGTGCCATGTGGATGTACATGACATTTATACATGTCTGTTTAAATAATGGGCAACTTCATTCGTGGTGGAGAGACTACAGTGAAGGGAAAATCTCTGTTGATGACAAAGCCGAGTCCATTAATAATATCGTAATATATTGCAATTCACATTTCTCTCTTTAGGTTCAATTGTGGTAATGGGAATTTGAATAATAATAGATCGTGTATGGAGTTAGCTTTATACATAGCTTCTCCCGATTCGAAAACTATAATTTGTCACACAATTCCATAAGACATTTTTTAAAAAGAGGTTGTGTGGTATACGACAGGGGTATGTTGTTAGGAGAGTTGCAGCCAAGTCCTAGTTTCTCCTGCACCGGATGAGGGCAAGGTTATTATAGGAAGATGCAGAGAGGTGATGGTTAGATGTTCGTACGCTATGCGACGCAAATGCCAAGGACGACTAGTTAATAACACTACAGAGATGGCGAAAGATTCCAGGGAAGTAAGCATTATCTACTTCTGAACGTTTCGTCCCATATTTCTTCAGAACATTATTTTACAGAAATTGCTGTAGATTACCGATGTTTTCTTATTCCATTGATTTTCCTCATCTTAGCAATACAACTGAATAGTGAGAATGTGTGTGTGTGTGTGTATTTAATCAAGGAAGTTCAACCCTTTCCTCCTTAGAAACTGGATTGTTTACGTGATATAATTGCAATAGTTCCCACAGCAATAACATAACATATGTGCAATTATAATTAAGTATTATGTGCAGCTTTTTTAGTAGAATTCTTTCTCTTTAACATCTAAATCGTATCGTTTCTCTTGGTAGATCTCCACTGACTAGTGTTGTTGCGAAAAGTGAGGCTGCGCAATTATTGTCACCCAAAATAGGAAGTGGTGTATACTCGAAAATGGAAACTCACGGAATTCAGAACGAAACCCAAGCAGTTCCTAATATTCACAGCTTTGTAAATCGGGACTAGCACATATTGTTCAGGTCCCTAGTTAACCCGTAGGATAAATCGATTAACGTGCCTAATTTCTTTTATGGAATGTTTAATTTGCATGGTAATTCTCCTCCGCAGTGAAGACGCAATGGACGCCGTACTCGCTGTCGTGCGTGAGTAGAGATTTAAGAAAAGCTCCGATGTTTTTTAAAACAATGGTGTTTTCGAGTAAAATCATCGATACTATGCTTTCGATGTTTTCTTCAGATCGATATATTTCTTCAGAAACATCGACTATTTCAAGAAAATTCTCATGTTATAAATAAAATGCCCAGTATCTATTTTATTTGTGGATTGCTGTCAATCAACAGCCTTTCACAATGGTCAGTATTGTCGATTCCCTGGCGGCATGAAATCGTTTACCATTCACGACCTTTCTCCGGAGTTTTTTTACCTTTATTGGATTGTACGTGGTAATATCGTCAAACTGCAATTTGACCCTTGATTACATAGAAGAAAATTGATTAGAAAATTAAGATGGCAGGCAAATTTTAGGCAGAATATAATTTAAAGTAATTTTGATGTGTTATGTATCACATTAGAACCAGGACATTTTACTTCGAAATGCTTTTTCATATTTAAGACATTTTGAACATGAAGATTTTTTTGTCGATATTTCCATCGGCATCGAAAACCTTTCGGTGATGTATCGAAGTATCGATGTTGTGACTTCGCCGTCGCTGTGCGTGATGGCGTCGCTCTAGGCGCCGCGGGGAGCGTCGCCCCCATGCCGTGCGGTGCCGGCTGCGTCCGAATGGAGCGGCGCGGCCGCGTGGGCAGCGGTGCCTGGCGCGCCGCGCCGCGCCGTTCACGCGCTCCATTCATGCGCCGTGATTCAGCCCGGTTCCGCGTAGCGCTGCCGCCGCCGCCGCCGCCGCCGCCCCGGCGCCGCCGTGTGTGGTTACCACACCGCGCCTCATCGCCTCCACAAGCCCCGCGGTCTCTGCTAGCATCTACCCCCTAGCAGCGCCTCGGATCGACGGGATGGAGACAGGAGTTTCTGGGGGTATTGAGTAGGGAAGAACACATATGGAATAAAAAGTGCGTGTTTAAATTTAATAAAATATATGCATGCAGGAAAATTGCCCTCGAGTAAATATACTTTGTTTCGTTTCTTACGCGAAATTAATATAGTGTATATTATGCTATCTACCAATACCAGTGTGAAATACAGGTGTACAAACTTAATTACCATGTATCATAACTGCAGAGTTTCGATTCGCTTCTTGATGTGAGAGAGACCCGAATGGGAACGTTATTTATTGTATTGTATTGGTTCTGATGGAATTAATAATGAAAATAATAATTAATAATAATGGTTAAATAATTAATAACAATAATGGTTAAATAATAAATGTGAATCGATAAAAAATAGCAAAAGGAAATTTTCGGATATGGTAGTATTCGTTATGCCATTTTACCGCTGGCCATGTACAAGTATTTTAAATGGTTTCCTTTGGTTCTCTCACTGTTCATGACGCCTATCCTTCCATTGCAGGGATATATCCTCTCCCTTGCCCGCCTTTGGCCCGCCCTACGCGCCCGCTGCAGCTGGCATATGCGACTGCCGTCGTTTCGTCGCTTCTTGCGCGGAGGGCGGTGCGGAGGAGGGCGATTCCGCGAAGCGCTCCTCGGCGCCGCCCGCTCGGAACCGACCTGCCCGGCGGCCGTCGCGGCGCTCGACGCCCGGCGACGCCGCCCGGTGGCGCCGTCGCGGCGGCCGCGTTACTCATCGTCTCGCGCCTGGATTACGCGCCGTTTCCGAGACATGTGCTCGCGCCTGCCAAACCGCCGCCGCCGCTCGGACGTTCTGCGCTCCTGCCGTTCGTTTTTTGCCCCCCCCCCCTTCGAGCCTGCGGTTTGGCTCCGCCGGGAGGCTGTTCTCGCCGGCCTGTGTTACTTCTCGGCGTGCGTCCGTCCTGGGAAAAGTGCACCTCGTGACTAATCGTATTGAATCGAGTCCTCGTATTCCAGCTGCGGTTCATTCATCATTTCCTGTCCGCGGAACGGAAAGTACGCTTGTTGAGGCTCTTGTCGCTGAGGAGGGCCTTGTCGTGGGTTCGCGAGGTGCGGAGTCTGCAGTGATTTGATTCCAGGCTGTAACTGAACGAGCGACACGTGCTTGAAAATGTCTGAATTCGGAGCCTAAAATTCGCACTCAGAAGACCGTTGACAACGAAGTGGGATTTTTTCATATAAATGTTAATTTTATTGGGCCTATTTCAAGTTTTATGCCAAAATTCTGCTACGAAAAGAAAACTAAAACAAAAATACTTCTAGGCGGAAATGTGATGTGATGTCATCCCCGTATAAGAATGCATTGCGAGTCATTTGGCGGGCTAAAACCACCGACTGTTTTTTCTAAATTGTATTATCTTACCTCGTTTGTTCCCCCGCCAGAACGCTTGCACAATAGATTTCAGTGTCATGTCCGCGGGATAATACGTTTCCTTATTACGGGTTTCCATATTTGTCGCAATTGAGCCACTCGGGAGGTGCGGCGTCGAGGCCGCGCCAAGGCCGTGTGATGCTGTCCGCGGATTCGCCCTTCTCGGGGCGACCGTGAGCCGCGTCTGTAGTGGGGACGTACTACTTGGTGCCCACTTTCTGGTAAACCGGGAAACATAACGGAATATCATTGCTCTGGAAAAATCCGTAAATATGTATAAGAATCATAAGAAGTGAGGGTTATAGAAGTAGATAGTATTACTTAAAGTTAGTGCAATAAAAAAAGAGACAATTTTTATTTGTTGAGAACTTTAAAAAAATGTTTACTTTATGACGGTGACATGATAGAGCTGACAAATTATTAAGAGGCTTGATCTAATATTTAAAAAAATCCCCACCAATCTCATCAGTGGAGATTTTAAAAAAAATCTACTGGGAAACCGGGAAAGTGCAGGGGAATTCGTTCCTGGAATGAGTGGCCAATCTGACGTAACACTGTAGATGTGTGATCGCCAAGGCTTCGAGCATCGACAAACATGCCTCTACCTTTATCCTAATGCTCTTGGTCTGGCCCTTCCTCTTTGTATTTGTATTCGTGTTCATTCTACATTGGACTATACTGACACCGTTGTCATACTTTCCTTCCCCCGCTCTCTTTCTCCATGTAATTGTTTCGTATCTCGCAGTTTCATTGTAATCGTCTCCATTACTACCGTGATCTTTGTACCTTGGGTTGAACTGATTTCATTGTCATAATTGTCTTCTCCTCCTCTGTCTCTACCTTTCTCTTTTTCTCTCCTTTCTTTCTCTGCCTTTTTCTCTTTCTTACCATTGTCTCTCTTCCCATTTGTCCCTCTCCCTTCCCTTTTATCTCTCTCTTCCCTTTTATCTCTCTCCCCCCTTCCCTTTTATCTCTCTCCCCCCTTCCCTTTTATCTCTCTCCCCCTTCCCTTTTATCTCTCTCCCTTCCCTTTTATCTCTCTCCCCTTCCCTTTTATCTCTCTCCCCTTCCCTTTTATCTCTCTCCCCTTCCCTTTTATCTCTCTCTCTCCCTTCCCTTTTATCTCTCTCTCTCCCCTTCCCTTTTATCTCTCTCTCTCCCCTTCCCTTTTATCTCTCTCTCCCCTTCCCTTTTATCTCTCTCCCCCTTCCCTTTTATCTCTCTCCCCCTTCCCTTTTATCTCTCTCTCTTTTCCCTTTTATCTCTCTCTCTTTTCCCTTTTATCTCTCTCTCTTTTCCCTTTTATCTCTCTCTCTTTTCCCTTTTATCTCTCTCTCTTTTCCCTTTTATCTCTCTCTCTTTTCCCTTTTATCTCTCTCTCTTTTCCCTTTTATCTCTCTCTTCCCTTTTATCTCTCTCCCCCCTTCCCTTTTATCTCTCTCCCCTTCCCTTTTATCTCTCTCCCTTCCCTTTTATCTCTCTCCCCTTCCCTTTTATCTCTCTCCCCTTCCCTTTTATCTCTCTCCCCTTCCCTTTTATCTCTCTCCCCTTCCCTTTTATCTCTCTCTCCCCTTCCCTTTTATCTCTCTCTCCCCCTTCCCTTTTATCTCTCTCTCCCCTTCCCTTTTATCTCTCTCTCCCCCTTCCCTTTTATCTCTCTCCCTTCCCTTTTATCTCTCTCTCTCCCTTCCCTTTTATCTCTCTCTCCCTTCCCTTTTATCTCTCTCTCTCCCCTTCCCTTTTATCTCTCTCTCTCCCCTTCCCTTTTATCTCTCTCTCTCCCCTTCCCTTTTATCTCTCTCTCTCCCCTTCCCTTTTATCTCTCTCTCTCCCCTTCCCTTTTATCTCTCTCCCCCTTCCCTTTTATCTCTCTCCCCCTTCCCTTTTATCTCTCTCCCCCTTCCCTTTTATCTCTCTCTCTTTTCCCTTTTATCTCTCTCTCTTTTCCCTTTTATCTCTCTCTCTTTTCCCTTTTATCTCTCTCTCTTTTCCCTTTTATCTCTCTCTCTCTTTTCCCTTTTATCTCTCTCTCTCTCTTTTCCCTTTTATCTCTCTCTCTCTCTTTTCCCTTTTATCTCTCTCTCTTCCCTTTTATCTCTCTTTCCTTTGTTAAAGCCGATGTCGGTGAGAGGGAATTTTACGGGCCCGTCCTTGGCGCGCTTTCGTATTTTCTGCGTTTTGCGAAAGAGCAACTACCGGATTCGCACTGCTCTACTTCTCTCAGAGGAGCGTTTCGTAAAAAGATATAAAGTCGACGGGGTGCTTTACGGCCGCATTCCGGAAGAGGGCGCCGTCGCCTCGCCGCCGTTTTTGTTTCCCCGCTAGGGCTGCTGGCGGCGAAGGGTCGCGGCAACACGCAAAAATTTGCTGCCAGGAACTTCATAGATTCGCCGTGGTGGTTTCGTTAGATGTCAAATGGTCATAATTCATCAAAATGACACCTTCGCAAGGAATAATCACGCCGTGCGTGGATATGTTTTAAGAAATAAATTGACGTGAAAAAAGGATTGACACTAAGTTAATTTAATTTGCGTTCGAAGGAAACGTGTTTTGCTATCTTGTCATCTGTACTTCTCTAAAAATTCTTCTGTGTACTGTCCTTCTCTTAGCTGTTATTTGGAACTTATATTTGTGTTCTAAGGTGTGGTGTCTACGAACAATGGTGTTAAGTACATACTATATTGATTGTTTTTATTTTATGTTTTTATTTATTGTTTGATGAATCACTACTTCCTAATTCCATCCCAGACGACGTTTAAGTAGAAAACTTAGCAATGAATGATACCAATTTCCTTGGGTATTTACGAGAGGTTTAGCTTGTGAATAACGATTTACACACTTTGTTAAAGTGTCAGTTTTCATCTTTCTCATATAGCTGCCTCGTCTATTTGTCATTTGTGAAACAGAAATAATGTAAACCACTTAAATGTCCGTAGCAACTAAACGAATACCGTTTTTAATATTTCGTTTCAGATTCGTAAAGCTTTCCAAGAGGAGAGGTCTGTTTCCTAGTTGACACGAGATCGTTTCGGATTTCGCCCGCGTCGCATTAGTTCTCGATTTTAAGCCTTACAGCTGTCTGCGTCCGCCCTCTCGATTCTGTACCGCTTGGCATGGGCTTATCGCGCACCGTTAGCCGGGGTCCTAAACACACAAATCTCATAAATGAGTTTATTAATGGAGCCGAGGGCCTTTTTTACCGCGGCCCCGCGGGGAAGACGGATGCGGGCGCGAGGTACGTTAATTACAGTCTCCCCGCGAGTGGGCGTGTGCGGGCGGGGAGCGCTAGCGCCGGCCGCCCGTTGCCGCGCCGTTCTGACGAAGGCAGTGGATGGGGTGTCCCCATCAGCGGCAGATGAAGCGACGGGGGAACGCGGTTGTTCTCCGCGTTCCGTCTTGCTTCCCCCGACCTTGTCCCATTGATGATAGAAATCATGCGTGCTGATTGAAAATATTCAACGCAGAATCACGACCATTAGCTAATTTAAGATAAACGTGCGATGTTTGGAACATATCTAAAAATTTTCATAATTTCAAGGAGTCATTCATGTTTTGCAAATTTATTCTTCTGTTTTTGGCCTGTGTATATTATCGATTAACAAACTAATAAAGGTTTATTGTTTACGTCTTGCGTGTGCCTTCCGTGCTTCAACTACTTGTATAATTTTGCGCTATGTTACGTAGAGCGTAGTTCATTCGATTCTCACGAACCGTGTTCGTCGCAGGTGCACCTTTGCACGACCAAAACGCACCTGTGGTCAAGATGCAACGAGTGCGATGTTTTTTTTTTCCAGTTACATTTATTATCTGAGTTACAAATCAGTACGATAATAACACCATTTCTGTCAGCATGTGTGAATTACCGTTACATGAAATACAGTTAAGAATAATAAAGGAAGAATGGTGTTCCGTATCTTGCTCGTCGTGTGCCCATCAAAATATCAAGTACATCATGATTTGAATGATTATCATCGTGCAGTGATCGTAATCTGTGCTGTTGGGAGTAATCAAATTGACTGAACACCTGGTTCGCGTGTGACGTCCTTGGCTGCACAGCATAAAGGTCTTCCCCAGAACCACAAGATTAGGAAGGTTTTTTGCAATTATTTTGCCTCAGTTCAAGTATATTCCTCATTTATTGTGACTGAGAGTATTAATAAATATTTGAAATTTACTGTATTATTGTTTGATTGTGCGAGTTATACTTATGGCAGTGGGATGCCTTTTGGATTACAGTAACTCGAGGGACCGGGTCTAGCTCGAATGAATGAAAACTCGAATTATAGAAAATTATTATTTTATTTATATAGAAATATGAACACAACATATAAACACTGCAAGTCTTTTAAATGTTCCCCCCACCACCACCACCACCCAATATTTTTAATGTTTCTAATTTCACTCCTAATGAAACGAATTTCTTTTTCCCTTTTGTAGAATCCATCACGGAAAAACATCTATTCTATAAACTAAATTTTAAGAAAATCTTTCAATGGTGACTTAAATTGCGATTGCTAGTTCGTAACTAATCGAACTGCAATCTGCACAACTAAACTAATAGTTGTTTGGCCGATTGTCGTAACAACAATGCTACCGCAACTGTCCAACAACAATGCTTCGAACTGACCAGTCAACAATATAAAACAGATTTTTTTTAATTCTTGGTCATTTTTGTGAGAAATAAATTTATTTATTTATTTATTTTAAATAGTTTTTGCTAACTCGGATTTAACTCAGATTTACGGGAAACTCGAGCAATCGGCACTCGAGTTATAGAGACCTACTGTACCTTCGTTTTATTTACTTTCCGTTAAGCGCCATTATATTTCTGTAAAAGCTATAATGTCCCACGTTCCCATGCTGCTCTGTGTGATTAGCAAATACAAGTTTTTAGCGGATACAGGCACACGCACACACCTCTCCATGCAAACAATCGACAGCCGCTCTTCTTGACTAGTCACGCGTCTGAGCTATGCAAGGTCACATACCGGCCATAACATCGCATAGCAAATTCTAGTGGAAAGTAAATACAGCAACAGTGAGAGTGCAAACGTGTTCGTCATGAACGATGAACAGATCGTCTGTGACGCCCTCGATAATCCGCATTGGAAGCACGTCTAGAAAATGCTCGATCTGTATGTGTAGAATCTTGTCAATTTATAATCTGATTGGGTTGTAAGACAATGAAGGGGATTTAGCTTAGATTCAAATCTCCATAGACAATTTGTATATGTATAGTTTTAAAAATTCTGACGGAACTGCAAGGAGAAAAAATAAATTGTTCATAAGCGGGAAATAAAACGCTCTTTTAATTGAGCAGTAAAGAATATTTCTATTTCCTGAACATTAGTGCACGCATATTCTGGGCACTTCTACAGTTAGTAAGCAATCAAACGTTTAAATTTCTTCGCGGGGTTGCCTGCAAAATACGTAAGGAAATTTTTTTTTATAGTCCATAGGAAAATGAGATAGGAATCCGATCTCTCTCCGTCCCAATGTTTTTAGGCTTCCATTTTCTTTGGTCGCGATGCCATAGCGGGCATTGTAAAAACTCTAGGTCTGTTTGTGTTGGTGGGCAAATCCTTCCGCCCGTTCGCGTGACCCGCCCTGCCCTGCCCCGCCCCGCCCTGTCCTCCCGAGAGCGGCTTGAAGGGTGTGCGTAAACCGGCACGGCGCGGCCCAGGTGGCTGGCTGGCGCTGTGGTGGTGGTGGTGGCGGCGGCGGCCACGGCCGCGGGGCGTTGCCGCTCGACTTTCTCCGGCGGTGGCGCCGCCGCCGCCGCCGCTGCTGCTGCCGCCGCCGCCGCCGCCGCCGCCGCCGCCGCCGCCGCCGCCTCGCCCCGCCTGGCTCCTGCTCCGCGCCTCGCCGCTCCGGGTCACGGATTTGCAAGCTGCCGTTATCGCAGCTTTCCTCGCGTTTTGCCTTCCTCCCCCGGGCCCTGGGGTTCGGCGGTCCTCTCCTGCGACGGGCTGGGTGGCCTTTTCTTGTAGTGTCTTCGGAGGGATTTTGTGTGTCTGATTATTAAAAATCGTAATCTATTAATATTTTATCAAGAATTGGTTTGAAATTATTTGAAATGTGAACATCATCAGTGGGGTGACTGTTTCATAGCTTACTGTTATTAGATTATTACCTTCAAAAGTTTCGTACTTTTGTGAATTTAAGCATTGAACACTTTACTTTACTTTTACTTACAGACACATTATTTTAAGTATAAATAAGTCACTTCCAGGACTTGGACGGACAGGTCTCGGTATTGATGGATTCAGCAAAAATTAGTAGCATGTTTTAGATGTGTGGCTGTGTAATGAGTCAAAAGTCTGTCTGCAATTTGTCTGACTGAAAAGGTTTGTCTTACCCGATATGTCTTGATTATATTAATGATCAACGTGGGGCAGTAACAAAAGTGTTGCGGTTTCTTCGCCCAATAGCAGGCGAATGTCGGAGCTGCACCCTTACAAACGGGCGACGGACTGCGTGCGATCTTTCCTTACTCTTCCTTGCCTCTTCCTTGTACTGCCCTCTCCCCTTATTTACACATACTTACACTGATATGCACTACATTGCCGCGACATCAGTTGGGAGCTCAGAGCTTGTCCCTACCGGGACGGTGCCCCGCTGATGGGAGACACCTGGTTGGGAAAAACCCCGCTAGTCGACGGTAGATCGGCGCCGGGTCCCGCCATTCAACGGAGGAAGATCACCGCCTCCGCCCGCGATAAAACATGCACTACACCTACGGGACTAATGACTGAAGCTGTTGACGCGCCCGCAATCCCTAACAACCAATCGACGAGAGAGGTGTGTGTGCGTGAGTGTGTGTGTGATGTGGAGCGCGGCATCGCAGCGGTGAGGAATCGCTCCAAGCGCGTCCTCTCCTTCACGAGCGGGCGATGCGGCCGGCCAGGAAGCAGCAGTGTCCCGTCGCGTGAGTACGAACCACCCGCCCCAGCACCACGCCCCGGCTGTGAGTTACGAGAAGCGTCGCGTCGTCGCGAGAGCGCGTGCGTTCGCGGAGGAGCGCGCGTCGTCCCATGCGCGATTTCCCTTTCGTCGGCGGATGGGCCCTGTTTTCGCCCCCTCCCCCTCGCCCCTCCCCACCCCTCGCGTGCTCGACTCATTTTCGCCGTCGCGACGCGACGCCTCGCGGTGCCCGCCGGCCGGCTTCTTGTGCGGGAGAGGCTCCGGGGAATGTGTGTGTGTGTGTGTGTGTGTGTGTGCTCTGCGTGTTTGCGGGACGTAAAGCCAGGCCGGGGAGCACCTGTTCTTGTTTGAATACGGTTTTGATTTCGTGTGATTACCGAGGTCAGTTCAATATGTGCAGGTGCGGCCAGCACCAGTTTCTGGAAAGCGCGTGTTTGCCGTTTTGTTCTGTATCATGAATACCATTAGTCATCTTTTCAAACTTTGACTTTCAGGTCTTTTTCGTAATATTTGGCTATTTCTGCGTTTTCAATGCATTTCTGCTGTGAAAAGTGACATTTTGCATTGTTGTTGTTTGTTTTTTAACTAGCTAATGTTTAGTTGAACTGTAGATCTAGTTTCTAGTTGCACTAATGTTTCATATGGTAGATGCTGTTCCATATCCATTCCAAATATTATCAAGTTACTTTGTATCAATTTCTTTCAAAACATTACTTTGTTGACGGCACCTTGCGTGAATTGATTTGGGAAACTCGAAAATCTTTGCTCAAAAACATTTCCTTAAGCGACACGGAAAAGATATCTCGTCAGGTTTCGGTACATTCTCTTCGTCACCTACCTACTCAACAACAATATCTCCCTTTGCTACACTAGACTTCCTTGTGCTTAATCGTATGTCCAAAACTACCTTCGCTGGCGACAATTCTTTTAAAATAATTTATGTGGGAGTTTCCAGTTTCTGCTGGGGGACTTCACATTTTAAAATTCACAATTATCTTTTTTACCTTGTCTGTAAGTAGTGACATGCAAGGATGTTCTTTAGAAGTGATGAAGTTGTATTTCACTTTGTACGTAAGACTTCGTAGGCACGACTCACGCCGCTCCATAAGGTTTCATACCTAGCTCTGAAAAATCACTATTTTTGTTTAAGAAAATGAACAATTAAAAAGTAGACCAGTGCAGTGCAAGTCTGTGTATTAATACAACCTTGTTGAATTTTTACGCATTGCTAGTGGAAAGGAAAATCATAGCGGATGTACTTTAATTTTTGCCATTTCGATTGTCGTATTCCTTCAATTTGTCCAAAAATCCCTTGACATTATTTGACAAACTTATAGTAAAAGAGGCCGCGATTTCAATTACAATTATAGTTTTTCAAATATTTGCAATGGCAATGTTTCGAGAACCTGCTATGTTATCATCAAATCAGTTAGTGCATTTAAAATATTTAAGTATATTACGTACATTTACATAAATATTTGTACAGAGTACAAAAACAAAGCTTTTTTTCTGCATGTATTATTTTAGTTACTATGACATAATGACGTGGATAACCAATTAATTACAATATACTAATGAAAACAAAAATAGGCAATTGAAATCGCTTTTTGTGTGGTAGTCAAATAATACTGCGTCATTGATTATGATTCATTGGAATATTGGATGTTGCTTGACTTGCAGTGATTTGTCTGTTCCACTTCTCTGTACAACATGAATTTCATTCAACTGTGCAGGCGTCTTATTACGGCAGTCAACTGGGCTTCGTCGTCTACAACTTCCGAAATAGAGCGCACTTGATATATTGAGCGAGCGGCGTCGCGGACTCGAAAGCTTTGATGAACGTGTGCGTCGCACGGCCGTGTTGCGGATGTATCCTGCACATATAGCGCACGTGCTCCACCGCTTTCACCCGACCGCAGGGGCGCCCGCGGCGGCGATACCGCGGTTACCCACCCACCCGCCACCCACCCACCCACCCACCCACCAACCCGCTCGCAGCGCGCCGCCTTCACCACCACCACCACCATACCACCACCACCACCTCCACCATACCACCACCACCACCACCTCCACCATACCACCACCACCACCACCTCCACCATACCACCACCACCACCACCACCTCCACCACCAGCAGCTCCTCCCCTGCGCGAATCATTCCTAGGCCCCCGCCCAACGTCCGACCAGCAACCGTCCGTAGCCTTTTCCCACCCCATGCACGAATGAATGCGAGTCGCTATACCAATTCTGCCACCCCGCACGCTATCCTTTCCATCTACCTGCCTGCCTGCCCTTTTGTCTGCCTGCCCTTTTGTCTGCCTGCCCTTTTGTCTGCCTGCCCTTTTGTCTGCCTGCCGTTTTGTCTGCCTGCCCTTTTGCCTGCCTGCCTGCCCTTTTGCCTGCCTGCCTGCCCTTTTGCCTGCCTGCCTGCCCTTTTGCCTGCCTGCCTGCCCTTTTGCCTGCCTGCCTGCCCTTTTGCCTGCCTGCCTGCCTGCCCTTTTGCCTGCCTGCCTGCCCTTTTGCCTGCCTGCCCTGTCTGCCTGTCTGCCTGCCCTGCCTGCCTGCCTGCCTGCCTGCCTGCCTGCCTGCCTGCCTGCCTGCCTGCCTGCCTGCCTGCCTGCCTGCCTGCCTGCCTGCCTGCCTGCCTGCCTGCCTGCCTGCCTGCCTGCCTGCCTGCCTGCCTGCCTGCCTGCCTGCCTGCCTGCCTGCCTGCCTGCCTGCCTGCCTGCCTGCCTGCCTGCCTGCCTGCCTGCCTGCCTGCCTGCCTGCCTGCCTGCCTGCCTGCCTGCCTGCCTGCCTGCCTGCCTGCCTGCCTGCCTGCCTGCCTGCCTGCCTGCCTGCCTGCCTGCCTGCCTGCCTGCCTGCCTGCCTGCCTGC
The DNA here is from genome assembly GCA_038098605.1 of Gryllus longicercus. NCBI lineage: Eukaryota > Metazoa > Arthropoda > Insecta > Orthoptera > Gryllidae > Gryllus > Gryllus longicercus. The sequence continues at coordinate 1,711,753 of JAZDUA010000250.1, read as the reverse complement.
CTGCCTGCCTGCCTGCCTGCCTGCCTGCCTGCCTGCCTGCCTGCCTGCCTGCCTGCCTGCCTGCCTGCCTGCCTGCCTGCCTGCCTGCCTGCCTGCCTGCCTGCCTGCCTGCCTGCCTGCCTGCCTGCCTGCCTGCCTGCCTGCCTGCCTGCCTGCCTGCCTGCCTGCCTGCCTGCCTGCCTGCCTGCCTGCCTGCCTGCCTGCCTGCCTGCCTGCCTGCCTGCCTGCCTGCCTGCCTGCCTGCCTGCCTGCCTGCCTGCCTGCCTGCCTGCCTGCCTGCCTGCCTGCCTGCCTGCCTGCCTGCCTGCCTGCCTGCCTGCCTGCCTGCCTGCCTGCCTGCCTGCCTGCCTGCCTGCCTGCCTGCCTGCCTGCCTGCCTGCCTGCCTGCCTGCCTGCCTGCCTGCCTGCCTGCCTGCCTGCCTGCCTGCCTGCCTGCCTGCCTGCCTGCCTGCCTGCCTGCCTGCCTGCCTGCCTGCCTGCCTGCCTGCCTGCCTGCCTGCCTGCCTGCCTGCCTGCCTGCCTGCCTGCCTGCCTGCCTGCCTGCCTGCCTGCCTGCCTGCCTGCCTGCCTGCCTGCCTGCCTGCCTGCCTGCCTGCCTGCCTGCCTGCCTGCCTGCCTGCCTGCCTGCCTGCCTGCCTGCCTGCCTGCCTGCCTGCCTGCCTGCCTGCCTGCCTGCCTGCCTGCCTGCCTGCCTGCCTGCCTGCCTGCCTGCCTGCCTGCCTGCCTGCCTGCCTGCCTGCCTGCCTGCCTGCCTGCCTGCCTGCCTGCCTGCCTGCCTGCCTGCCTGCCTGCCTGCCTGCCTGCCTGCCTGCCTGCCTGCCTGCCTGCGTGCCTGCGTGCCTGCTTGCTTGCTTGCTTGCTTGCTTGCTTGCTTGCTTGCTTGCTTGCTTGCTTGCTTGCTTGCTTGCTTGCTTGCTTGCCTGCTTGCTTGCCTACCCTGCACGCCCGCGTTAACTTTAGTGCCTATGGATGCATTTTTCGCCTTGCACTACCTGTTCGTGGTTTCAATTTCTTCCCCCTCCACCTTTCATTGTTCTCTAAATTCGTCTCCCTCCCTCTTTGATTGGCTTGGGTGCGTTTGGCGACGTGTTGTTACATGCTCTTCTTTCACAATTCTTTTTTCGTTTCTCATTGTTCCCCTTTTTCGTAACTTTCTGTGCAAAACTTTCTGAAACGCTTGATCCCGTCTCCGCGGTCAGGGTCTCCCTCTCCCACTTGGGCGGAAACTTTTTCGAGCCTGTCCTTCTGCGTGATCAACCGTGACTACCGATTGCTCTCTGCTCCTATTTAATCGTTCCCGTCTTTTTCCCCATGGTCAACAACTGTCTTATCTTTTTCGTCTCTTCGAAAACTTTTGACTCTCATTTTTCTCCAGAAACTTCTCGGATCGTGACTCAATTGGGATTCCCTGTTCTAGTCGGGGAATCCGATAATCCTCTGTAACTTCCTCAAACTCACCTTCCCGTCCAGTCGTCGTGTCGGTGATATTTTCTTCTTTCAGAAGTTCATATGCCGTGATCTTGAAAAGACTTTGCATTTAATTATACGATACTCGCTTCTTGGAATAGAGAACGTACCAGAATCAAACTGCGCAAAACTGTAATGCATTTAAATGTGATTTGGAAGCATTACATCCAACGTATGAGTACTTCTTCGTATGGGATCTATTTTATTTTTATTGTAGTTCCTTCTTTGTTTCTAGTAATAACCATATAGTTGATGCGACCGACTAATATATATCGAAAGATTCAAATAAACTATATAAGCTGACCATATCTATCATCGAAATCAATTTCTCTCCGACATGTACTGCTGAATCCGGTTCGACACTTCGGCCGTCTCTCGCGCATCGCGCTCGTGCATCAACGAAGGTACAGCGCTCTCCGCCCCCTCGTACCCCCCCTCTCTCTCTCTCTCTCTCTCTCTCTCTCTCTCTCTATATATATATATATATATATATATATATATATATATATATATATATATCCCTCCTCTGTCACTGTTGCTCTCTTTCTGTCCGTCGTGCGTCCTCACGGCTGCGTGCCAAAGCCCACGAGGGAGTCCGGGCTCGCACCCGCACCGCGTGGCGCGGCGCGGCGCGGCGTGGCGTGGCGCTGCGCTTTGGATCGCCCCGCGAGAACTCGGGCGTAGGTGGGGGCGCTTTCGTACCGCCGGAATCCACGCCAGACACACGGGCCCAAAGGCAACACAATAACAATCTCTAACCAGGAGGACCTAGGGTTCGAATTCCGGCGGTGGCAGGATTTTGGACTCTAGGTACATAGCTAGGTCGAGTTCAGCCGTTGCCTGGAGTTGCATTCTGGCGGCTAGCTGCCTCTGAACGATAGTTGTCCATGGTTTGTTCGGTAATACCAGGCGAATGCCGGAGCAGTACCTTAATACTCGGGCCACGGCCTGCGCGCAATATTTTCTTCCTCTTCCTTGTCTTATCCTCACCCCTCATTTACACACACTTACTCTTGTAAACACTACTGCCACACATGTCGGAACCTGAAAGCTTGTTGCGTCTGTAGCTGTACTTGCTGGTGGAAGATACCACAAAAGTTTCGAAATCTATATTAGCAGGACATTAGCGTTTAAACACACCTCCATAGTAGTGAGTTATCGGGGATTTTGTCAGCAAAATCTATGTAAGAACGTGACTAAATTTCCAGGTCGATCAAGAGGCGGGTAAATACAACCCTTCAAGAAGCTGGTTACAATCTGGAGAGTTGAAGCAATCTATCCAAGATGTTGATTTGCCACCAGGGTATATAATAACTTACTTTTTGAAAATGCTTCATCAAAGTTATACGTTACATAATATCAAAGGTAATCGTTTCATGGTTTGAGAGTCTTACTGCTCACCGCTCGTAATTGTATTCTTTTAGCATCTCATGACATGGAGTTCTTTACCCAGAATTCAGCATGCTCAGATTTATAAGCTGGTGCTTACCAACACTGCGAACAACACTATGAAACAATGGGGCATTGCGTTGTCTTGAATAACTTGAAAACAGAGGTTAGAGAAAGCGCTCCGTGTGACAGCTATTCAACGAATTAGGCCGTCCGTGAGTGAGCTGACGGAATCAAAGTATTTTTTTTTTTCCTTTCTATATTGATGTTTACATCAACTTGTCTATCCGTATCTCGCGTTATTATCTGTCGCTGACGCATTAAAAGAAAAAAAACGAAGTAGGAATTCGTGGTTATTTGTCACGGATATGCCTGTTGACGGCGATATCTGCCTTGATGTGTCACCGGCGGCCCCAGTTTCTTGGGAATAATTTCTCCACACTCAGCTTCAAGGGTCTGCAGATAGCCGGTATAAATAACGAGCCTCTGGGCGTGGTTTGTCAGATGATCGTGGTCTGCCGTGGCCTGTGTCTCAACCGAGGGCTTTAAATGGGAATGCGCGGCTTCGCGTGGCGCCGCTGTGCTCCATTGTGGAGGCAAAACGATGGATAGCATCGTGGCAGGGCGGTATACTCGCATTTCTGCCCTCGTCATTTCAAATAAGTTATGCCACTGATATTTATTTCAAACTTTTTTTGTGGCGTTTGAGTTGGGTAGATATTTTGGTGCCGATTCGTGTCGGTTTAATTCTATTGTAATTTATAAATACAGGTCCTTTTTTATGTACCAAACCTAGTATTTTAATGTTGCTGCATTCTCAATACAAATAGTTCACTTCAGAGTAAAGTGGTACAAAAATGTATTATCGTCTATTGTTCTATTTTATGCTGCCTCACGACTGTCTTAATGTGAATACCCACGCTCTAGTATCTATTCATGCTCACCCCGGAACCCTGATATATGTAATACGTAATTTAATGAGTTCCCGGAACACATGCTCGAGCACGTACATTTGTGTACATGTTGCCGTGCTACACGATACAAAAACCGGGCTTCTAGATACAAACAAACCGAGCTGGTCAGCAGCCATTTCATAGGCCGACCGGAGAAAATAACAATCCCCTTTTCTCTCTTTGGAATCAAGTAATTTTACCGCGTACTTGTGCGCGCCGTGTTGACCTGGAGTGGAGCGTTTTCCTTTTTATCTGCTTTGTTGCGGCCGTTAATCGGCATCTCAATAAGACTGCTCTGGTTCGTACGCCGCGTGTCGGAATGCTTGGCGATGTGGTAAAGTGTTGTGAACACACTGCACTGTCAGCCGGATGGGCCTACCCATTTTCCACCAACCTGGGCTCTTGTTATTTCGGAATTCACGTATTGAAAGACCGATTATTTGATCAACCTTTGTGAATAAAATGTATACGTTGTAACGAAATGACCTGTTCGAATTTCTCAATTGAACTTTCTAATTATGAAAACGGTAATTCATCCTCAGCTTAGAATGTTCTGTACAATGAAACATAAAATGTAGGGATTCAATTGCGTAATAGGTATCATATTTCTGTCGTCGTCGCATATAGTGTAATGTTTCGACTTTTTCCGGTTTGTTTATATTATTTCCCCCCACAAATTAACTCGTCCGTTGAGCGAAAGAGTGAGTGGGCAAACAGACGGGCAAATGTTATCTCTGTCGCAAACGGCGCTTTTCCGAAGACAAATTCCAGCTGCTGGGTGGGAAATTAATTTTTGTCGGTTTCACGCTATCGCGCCCTTCATTTATTTACAAATTAATCACCCCTTGTTTCGCTTATTGATTTATTTGAATAACGGCGGTATTTCATTGCGTTCTGGCACGGTCCCCGGCCGAGGGGGTGTGTCCCGCGCCCCCGCAGCGATCAGCCCCTTCTCTGCCCTGTGCCACAGCTCGTTCCCCCTTCCCCCCTCCGCCGCGCTTCGCCGCTGTTCCCGCTCAGCAACCGCTCCGACGCAAGCCCCAGCTTGCGGAGCAGTCAAAACTATTCGTTGTGTGTATATACTTTGTACTACACGTGTGTATATACTTTCCCGTTTCTCATTTACCATTCTTGTTGATGTATGTCCTCTTACATTAATTGACTGAAATGCAGCCATAGTACCTACGCGGTAAAATTGGACATGATTGTTATCCGAACCTCATTTACAGAGAAATTGCTTTAAGAAGATGCCAGTTTGTCAGCTCGGGAAAGAAAGAAAAGTGACGTTGGACAACGACATTACGAGAGGTTGTGTCGTAGCCATTTGCAAGTGAGACAACTGCTAACGAACACATCTTTTCCGCATGTTTATCTGCTCCCACTTGTGGATCCATAAATCTCATCACGTCGACACAGGCCATGCGCCACACCGCCCCATCCACCCAGCGATTGCCCTTGCGCGCCTCTGTTGACCGTTCGATTCGTGGCGGCTTCGAGGTATCGAGGCGCGTAAAAAGCGCCGCCTCCCGGCGAGTGCGCTGTCTGTGCGGAGAGCGGCCCAGATAAAAAGTGGGCCACTAGTGCGGCGTTACATAAAGCCATTATCTCGCCATTGAATGAATGGCGGCGCGACGCTGACCGCCGCGCCGGCGGTTCCGCAAGTGGCCGGCCTGTCGGGGCGGGCGGGGCGACGCTGGGCGACTCGCGCGGCCCCGGCCCCGTCCCCGCCCCGCCCCGCCCCGCCCCGCCCCGCCCCGCCCCGCCCCGCCGCGCGCGCCGGCGGGCGGCGTCACCGCCCGCGGGGCCCCGCCCGCGCCTCGGGCGATCGCTCGCGGCGGGGCGAACGTGCGGCGAGGCCGCCGCCGCCACCGCCACCGCCGCCACCGCCGCCGCTGCCGCGGGGCCCGTGTGCACGCGCCTGCTGACGCTTTGCCACACACATTTGTTCAAACACACACTCGCTGTATGGCGATAACGAACTACTCTGTTGGAGGATGTTCCGTGGGTTTGTCTAAACACGAACACTACAATGTTATATAATGTGTCTTATCGTGGAGGATGGTGGGAAGTCGTCTAATGAACGCGACTGATAGTTGCAACATGTTGCCTAATGGATTGCGCCGGGGCCAAGCCGCGGTTGCCCAGTGACGCCGCTAAAATTATTTCTGCAACGTTGCTGATTCCTTGTGGTGGAGTCTGCCCGGAGAAGGGTGGCATGCGTGACCTGTTGGATCGGCGAATTCGCTTACGTTTTCATTTTTAGTTGTTTCTGTTGCAGTTTTTTAAAGTTGAAATGTCCTGCGCGTGGAGAGTTTCACAGATGAGGTTTGACGTTAATAGGGTCAGACAATCAGATGGAGGTGCTTTTTTAGTCTTTTGATCGAGGATCCCGTAGAAGCGTAAAATCTTCCATTGCCTTGTGTGCAACCTTTTGTGATAAAATATATTCGCAACTAAGTAGATCAAAACCACTGGATAATTGCAGCTGAATATGGAAACACTACTGAAAAAGTATATGAAGTGACTGGAAGTGTAGGTGTTTCGTCACTCTGAGACCAAACAAGTCGCTGCAATAATAATAATAATAATAATAATAATAATAATAATAATAATAATAATAATTAACATGGATATTTTTACTACACGTTATGATTCACGGATACGTTTATTGATATATATTAAAAATAATAACAACTTTGAGAGTCAAATGGGGAATGAAGTCGCTTGTATTTACAACGTTGAAGTCTCTTCTATATAAAAAAGTTCAAATTCATCATCTACGAGTAGTGAATGATGAATTTGAAGTTATCTTTGAACATCAGAAAACGTGTTTGCGAAGTTTGAAGGTGGGAAATATGAAGGTTTACATTGTAGTCGTAATGCTTTCATAATCTTTGAATTATACTTCACTATTTCATGACTTCCATGATGTTGAGTTGTTCAATAAAACATTTTTTGAGTTATTAAAGTCTGATTAGCGAAGAATTTTGTTATTCAATATCAAATTGGTCGTTATCTGAAAGCTTCGCCGTATCTCACAGTTTGGTTTCTGATGCATCTTGCAGTTCGTCACAAGCCAACACAACATGCATTACCTTTGGTCGTATCAAACATTTCCTGGAAGAGCCGTGTTGTAGTGTGTTGTCGACTCATCAGTTTCTTATCTTTTTTGAGAGATTGTCTACCATCACGCTGCTTTCTCATGCGCTGAATGTATGGCGTATTCAGTTTACGTAATAGATATGTTGTAACAGTGTTTCCTAGTGTCGGATCAATCTAGCACAAATTTGAAGCATTGGTGATATAATATGTTATTTAGAGAATTTAACGAGTAACCAAGGGCATTTCGAAATGAGATATTCATTTATGTTATTTTAGATGCAGGTGAGTTGTGTTGCACACTATAGTGGCATTATTTGTCGTTACATTGACATTAAATACACTTCGTTAGTGCTTTCGTGGAAGGCTGATAAGTCCTGAAACGATATGCCGTCCACTGTGTGTTTTACGGTCAATCCAGGTGAAACATTTTCGTATCTTTGTCACCTGGCATTTGAGATGGTTGTTTTGGAGAGGATAGAAAATGTTAAGTATTTTTCGATCGATCTCATAATAAATGATTTAATAAATCAGATTGCGTGATGATGGTGAATATGAAAGAATGATAACACAATCCTATCTGAATAGGAGAAACAAAACGCACCGTGAACTTCTATTGCGTATTTATAGTGGTGTGAGTGTGTGTAGGAGGGGGGGGGGTTGTCCCTCGTAAACTGCTTCGTCATTTGGCTGTGTTACAAAGGGTTGCTTTAATATAAAAGCTCCGTTCCCCTTTACTTTTCGAGAAATTGCCGCCTAATAACTTTCGTTCTAGAGGTCGTGTATGCACTCGCTCATTTCCCAGTGCCGTTGTCATCAAGAATCCAGCCTTCATCGGAAACACCGTTACCCCTCGCATCTGTCGTCATTGTCGTTCTTTACTTTCTCCACACTTGAGATTCGGCTAACTATTTGGCAACCAATTCCCCATAATTTCTGCCGCCTTTCTCCCAACACTACTGTTGCTGCTATTACGGTTGCTACTACTAGTCACCGTCGGTTTCTTTGAAACTCATTTTTCCTTTTTCCGCTTCCATTTTCTCTCCGTTTGACCTTTCGCATCTTTGTCTCAGATGAGTGCAAATGTTATGTCTATCGTTCTTCCTTTTCTCATCCACTTCTGATGCCTTCTCTACCGTGTGCTTCGACACTGTCTCCGTTGCAGCTCTCACCCAACTTCCTCTGCCCACCGCCTTCGGTGCTGCGCCGTCGTCATTGTGTCCTCCGCGGTCTGCATCCCGCCCTCGCCCCGCTCCGCCCTCGCCCCGCCCCCGCCCCGCGCGCGCGCTCGGCGACAGCGCCGGATAATGAATCCCCGAGCCGTTCTTGCCCGGCGGGTGTGTTTTACGAGATGCGAAAGGGAGGGCCCGACCCGCGCAGCCAGCGGGGGATCAAACGCCGGGGAGGGCGGCACCGCCTCCCGCGCCGCCCGGCGCCCCGGGCACGTACAGTGCGTGCATCAGGCCAAGGAACAGAACGGGAAGGCAGGGCAATATTGTACTGTTGGAAATGGACTGGTCGGGGAACGCGGCGGAAGTGTGTTTGATTGTGAACCGTATGACTTACTGGCGTTTCCCCTGGTATTAACTTATCCGACCCGTGCACTACTGGCATGTTCATGGGACATTTTCGGCTATCGATGCTGTAGAAGGTACCTTCGTCGTTGATAAGTATGCTGCTTCACGAAGACTTATGAATTGTATTTACAGGTTTTATTGCTTTTCGAAAGTTGTCACGCGCGATTTCGTCTCTTAAAACACATGTAAATGGCGCGTCCGTATCTTAACCATTCATGTTAATGTTCTTTTAATTTGTATCCTAGCATTGTTCTCCCTTTATCGTACTGTGTGTATCGCGTGCCATAATTTCTCTTCCTATTCGTTCGTTCCGTATTATTTTTGATTGTCCACATGAGGGCAATTCAAAACGTTTTCTTCGCGATAACGTGTTATCGGGTCGATACAAAGGGCGCAGAAGTACTCCCATCATACTTTTATGAGGAATGTGATGTGATATGTTACAGCTTTGACTCTGTGGTCTTGTCTCACCTTCCCGTCGTCACTTCCGTGTTGCGTTTACATTGATAATGAATTTACATTCAGAACATTGCCTTTTGACGTGTTGGATCGTATACCTGCCCGAAGTGCTGTGGCGCAAACCCTAAACATATAAATAGGGAGGGAGTCTGCATTAAACACATGGGTGGATGGGAATCATCGCGAATGTGTTTTCTTCAGCCTCTCAAAAGTATTCTTGTAAAATTTGCTTAAAATTGTTCCTCGCCCTCCAGAGTTAACCTGGAATAATCATATACAGCGTGTTTTATTTATGAAGGACGCGTCTCTGCAATTTCGATTATGAAGATGATAAAATTAATTTGAAATTTATCAGGGGCGTAAATCTAAGCCAAAACTGATTCACCGAACTTTCATTATAGTGTAATTATTATTTTCTATATTTTTTAAAAAAGCTGATTGAGAGAAAATGTTTTTTTCTGTACTGATTTTTTTTTTTTTTTTAATTCTGGTTTTTCACGTTCTGGGAATTATAGGTCAATTTGATTAAATATTATTTCCAAGATTTGGAGAATCACGGTTTTTGTGAATAAAAGATAATTCTATTGTAAAATAATTAACTGAATTTTGAGGTCAATAACGTGCATCTTGTGGAAGTGTTTCTCACTTGTGGAGTCCGGATACTTATGTAATTACAAATTTGATGTCTTTCTAAATTCAGTTCTCAAAATTGTGATCTTGGCGAATCATGGCAATCCTAACATTGTATCCAAATTTGTCACTATATATTTTATGCTGTATTACATATTTTGCTGAATTATACAGTATTGTACCAATTTTCTTCAAATACATTTAGCAAATAATATTTCATGTATTTCCAAAATAGCTTCATTTTTTAAAAATCGCGCGTTTTTTTAGACAAATTGAGCTTTTAGCACATTTAGATTTGCGTGCTGACGTCATAAGTTGCCCCACGGTTAAAAAACCTACCCTGTTTGGATTTGCCTCCGTCCGCACGCCATGTGTGATGCGACAAATGCACGTGAACATTGAGAATATTACTTTCATAAGAGAATAGTATCAGTGAATCGTGTTTCTTGATTATTGAACCCTATTTACGCGAAATATTGGTTACAGCAAACGTGTAATACTAGGAAGACAATGCTACAGTGATTGCTTGCCGGTCTTGAGTTCCGACGTTTATACGATGGCTGTTAGGTCTCTCAAAAACAAACACAAATAAAATGTTCTCTTAAAAAAGTTAATACAGTAGGCAAAGTAATTTTAATTCTATTAGTCTTTATATAAAAATTGTATTATTTAAATTTCAAGTGATGTTTTGTTTGATAATTAAATTATTCTCCGAGCTTAATTTCGTCCAACAAGGTGACAGAAAGGTGGCAATTATGTGTATTTTGTTTGGTTACTAATGTTCCATAAATTTGATATTACGTATTATATTCCTTTTTAATATTTTTTTACTTGTTCTTATCATTTTCATTGAATACTTACGTATACATTTTTCCGAACTGCATTCATTACTGATTAGGAGGGTTAATTATGTAGGACGTGATCAAAACGTTCTGTAATTTTAAATCATTTCAGCAACTAAAATGTGAGGACAAGCGGTGGGTTTGGGGTTGGCTAGAAAGCGCTTTGTGAGCGGTGCCCATTTCCGTCCTGCGCTACCCGCCCGCCTCTGGAAGGGTCAGCGAACGGGTGCGTGCTGGGGCGGCGGGGGCGGCTTATCTCGGCGCCTCGCGATCCTCTCCGTGCCGCGGCCCGCGGAGGCGTTCGTGAAGCACGGGACGGGCGCTTGGGGAGCATTGGACTTTCGCAAGCTTTGCGATCCCGCCTTAGGAAATTGTTATAGTTATGATCGTGTATGCGGCTGTGTAGAATGGAAATATCGCAGTACGCTCCAATAAAGGAAATACCCGGTGATATCTCTGTTCTTTGCTTGTACAGTGGATTGTTTCCTTCAGCTGTATTTCATAATGTATCCATGAATTCTCTTCTTGTCTAATAGTGTGTGGGGGGGGGGAGGAGCACGCGAAATGAAGGGGGAGCATCTCTCGTACAGGAATTGTAGTGTTTGGACGTTTGTGGAAATATGGAATTTTATGCGCAATATTTCATTGACTTAATTTGTCTCGGATACTCTTGTCATCACCTCTCGAATATCGTGACTCCAATTTTAAATGAGTTATCGTAATCGTTTGTTTTCATACCGTTGAGTTCGAAGTCAAATCTTGAAACATTTTAATATATCATCACCTGTGTACTTTGCAAACGAATGCATTAAGCATCCTCTAATCTAGTCGCAAAATATTAAGATGCTATTACCAGCGTCGTGAAAGACAAGAGAGGAGGCTATTTAACTTTAATTTAAGGATTATACTCTTGGCAAATGAGCAGAAAATCATAGCTCGTTTCCTCCGCGAGATAACATTTCAACCAATAAGTAAGCTAGAATTCGACATGACGGATATCCTGACTTTTGCCTCGAAATGCCTCGGCGAAGACGAAACAAGTTTCTTCATAATTTTCCTCTTTCGTTAGTTTTTCATCCGTTATCTCGACAGCTCTATACACTGCCCGTCCAACTTTTGAGGCCGTGTTTCTGTAGCTTAGGAAGCCCAAATCGTCATTAATGAGTGGCGAATAATTGGACGGCGTGCCCAGGCAGCCAGAAACAAGCGGATCTCCAAATGAGGAATTCGCCTTTCTGAGCGGGGCTTTCTGCCGCCGCCCCAAGAACCCCGCTTTTCACGTCTTGCTGTGTATTACTCGTCAACCCAACACTGGTCAACAAGCAATATGTAATTTTGATTAACAATACTTCTTCGGTTTTTAGGGTATTGCTGGGTCACAATATTTGAATTCCTTCCTACAATACTGTGCACGAGGTTAAGGTACTTCTGAGGTCTCAGAAGGTATTACCAATCTTCGTGACTTACATGTGTATGTACTACCATACCACAAAAGCTGGGGCACAGTCGGATTCTTAGAGTTAGTCTCGGCCGGAGTGGTGCTCCGCTCGTGGGAGACGCCTGATAGGGGGAAAAGACCACAAGCCGACGCGTAAGTCGACGCCGGGTCTCGCCATCCAGTGGGGGAAGATCTCAGTCAACTCGTCTATAAAAACATACACTCGACTTGCGGAAATAATTACAGCAGTTGACGCGCCCGGCATCGCTAATCAAGATCCTAGACTTGGTGAACTTTACAGTTAAGAATCTATCTGTGATTAGTAGGAGCAGTAATATTTGTTGAGCAGCCTGAGACTCTTGTTATACATAAACGCCTAAACACATGGCACTGTCCTTGTCGCCTTATTTCAACAACATAGATTACTATAAGAAGGGGCCGCGTTGGCTACTGCTGGCAATATAACTGCAAGTAACGTCCATTCACCCATTTTGTCTGTGAGTTCGTTTACATTTAACTCGTTTGTAAATGCCTTCATCACCATCTTTTTCAATGTCATCGCCCTGCGTGACGTTCATGTGTTTCCCGAATTGTCAAGGTTGTTCCTTCTTAGAGTAACTCCTCTGCACCTTGGGCTCTCGGCGCTGTGGTGCCGTGGCAGGCGTGTGCCTGGCGCGTTTCGCCAGCAGTTGCCTTGGGGCGTCTCGCAAGGCGGCTGGGGGGGGGGGGGGGCGTGGCTGCAGCGCGCAGGGCCGTGGGGCCGTCTGCTGTCTGGGCGCCTTCCTGCGTCCTCGGTCGGCGCTGTGTTTCGAGCGGGAAGCGGACATTCCATCGACCGGTAGAGCTCACGGGCGCCGACGCGTGCCGCTGCGGCCGCGCCGTCGTCGGAAATTTCGTTTCGCTGCGCGCCGGAGGTCGCGAAAATTGGGGAAGGTTGAGAGTGGTCGGGAGGCGCCGGGGTTTGGCAGGCCACCCAACACTCCCGGCGGGACACGCGCGCCGGGATGGCGCTTGTACGGGCGAAACCTTGTGCACTACTTGGATCCGAGGCTCTCACACTTGCTCGGGCGAGATCGGAACCTTCGGAAGTTAAATGACTGGATCCATCCGGTGTTGCGTTTAATTCGACGAGATTGTGTGGTTAGTGAACTAATTACACCGTTGGGTGAACCTCCTGTTGTAATTTTTGGACTCCTTCCTAAACAGCTTTAATTTTCAGTCCGGGCTTGTACCTCAAGTCTCGGCCCTTTTCTGTGTATTTCTATGAACCGTATTACTCTACCGAACTTCTCTGATACGACGACTTCTCTGATGGAGAGGATTTTTTGATTTTATTATTCTCGTTTTGTAGGCAGAAATGATTCGTAACACATTTTTAAGTTCCTTTTGAAATGCGTATTAATAACAAGGATTTCAAACCATACATTATTCTAGTAGCACATTATTCATATTTTCTACAATGGGTACGCGCTCGTGTTTAGGCGACATTGCGTTACAATAAAGATAGAGCAGGATCGAGATTTTCGAATTATTAAGAAAGAATGTTCCACTGGTATGTTTGAACTTGGCTCCGCTAATGCAATTTTCGTTCGTATAACTACTTCTCCATGCCTTCTCTTAAGTAGAGTTTATTCTATGGCAGCGGAGAAAAAAAGTTGTTTGTATGTTATGAATATTGCATATGTGAAATCTGCAGTATCTCCCATGCCTTTACAACAATGGCAGTACGCACGACATCCTGCTGTAATCGGGCGGCGCGACGTGATAAGAGTTCGCCTTAATGTTTTCCATGTAATACTCGTATGTTCACGGAAGCCGTCGTGGTGTGTAAAAGAGAATTATGCTCCATTTATCTACAGCAGAAAAAGTGCATTTAGTGTGCGTTTCAGTTCCGTGAGAACTGAAAACATTATAAAGTACAAAGCAAAATACAGCATTAACCAAGCAGAGTTTAATTCTTTGAGTCTTAAGTCATTATTCTGACCTCACCTATGTTACAACATCGTAGGCTTGAAATATCTTATTGATTTGCTCTCCCATTCAATTGCCGTTCGAATTAGCGTTCCAATTTCGCAACATTACCAGTTACTATTTGGCACCTGCATATCATTAATGGAATTGGAATTCGAAGTTTTGGAATTGTTTCTGTCGAAATGACGGCAAATTCATACCATTCCGTACATCATAAAATGGACATGTAGGAGTATACATTTACCAATACAGATCTTGTACATTACGTCGCAAGCGGCGACAAGGTCTGCCGTAGACACAAGTCCGTGAGGGTTGCTTCAATCTGTATGCCTACGTCGCATCGCATCCAATCATAGACATTTGCTCTTATAAAAATACTAAATAATAAAAAGTCATCATTAACAAAAATTGAGTAGCTTTCTTAATTTATTGATTTATTAACAAACATAATTTATCTTAACATGAAATTAAGATGAAAAATTATGTATTTACATATTTTAAAACAAGGAATTATCAGCACATCTCTTTGCCGATTTTATCTTTTCCGCCTTTCTGTAGTATTCATACGTTAAGTGAGCACTAGTTTCTGATAAAACTTTCGGCAACCCGTTGCACCGAGGGAGAAGTCAAAGGGAATGGGCAACGAGTAAACAGGGTATTACGCGGCGCCCTTGTGTCACGGTAGCTTTCTAAAGTAGAGAGGCTCCGCAGCTACGGCAAAGCCCCGGCATATGAAAAGAGCAGGCGTCCATCTCCCGTGTGTCTTCGCCGTCGCGTCGGTTGGTTGGGTGCCTGCGCGATCTAAATTTGGCGAATTGCGGTGAGTGGAGGCCGGCCCGGCCCGACGCAGCCCTGCCGCCGCCCGGTCTCTCTGCCAGCCGACCTGCCTGCCTGCCGGCTCTTCGCCGTACTTTCTGCATGTCGTCAGGCTGTCAGCCGGGAGAAAGATGTTTATGAACACGCGACTTTATAGACGGGAGTTCTATTTCAACGCGGAGGATAAATCCTCGTCGAGCCTCTCGGCCGTTGCGAGCGCGCCTTTTTTCTATTTACTTTTATTTTATTTTATTTTATTTTATTTTGCCGCCACTGCCACCGCGAGGATTCTGGGCGTGGAGGCCGAGGCGGCGGAGGGTTCGCAGTCGACTCCGCTTTCCTGTACCCATAACTCGGGATAGAAACTGCCGTCGGCGTGTGCGAGGTCAGTACTCTCCGACGCAGGAGGCGCTGGTTTCACGTGTGAGAGCAGGAGCAGGCCATCGAACCGATTGGCATTTTTTTGATTATTCGATCCGCCTTGATATTCCTTGATTTTCCGTTTGATCTATCGACTTGAGCAACAATGTTGAGAGTAAGGTTTAAGTAGTTGTGTAGTGCATTACGGAAAGGTGGGGAGGTACTAAAGATGTGAACGAGGAGATGTGAACGGGAAGTTGTGTAAATGAGGGAAAGCTAAGGAAATAATAAGAGTATTGTATGACGGTGGGGTGGAGTTTTCGATGATAATATTTGCAATAATGTGTGTAAAGCTGCACCATTTATATCTTTAAGAAATCTGAATAAATAGGTAAATAAATAATGAAATGATCTGACCGGGGAGTTAGCTTCGTATATTCTCCTGTAGTATACCGAATTGCCGTAGATATACGAAAAGGACATTATTCAAGTGTTGTCATTTTCTCTTCTAGTTGGAGTCTGTCAGCAGGTATTGAGTAATTATTGGCTAATGAGTGATGATATGGATGACATGGTAACTAGGTCGAATTCAGGCGCTGTCTGGAGGAGAATTCTAGCGGCCGGCCGCTCTGATTGGTAGTTTTTCCGCGGTTTGTCCGATCAACACGAGGCGAGTTCCGGGGCAGTTTTCTAACGAACGGGCCACGGACCGTCCGCGATTTTTCACCCTTCCTTGTTCTATCCTCACCCCCTTACGTACATGCACTTAAACTTACACTCGCTACACTACCACGAATGCTGGGAGACCAATCGGAGGCTTAGAGTTTGTCCCGGCTGGGGCGGTGCCCCCATGGGCGGGAGACGCCTAGGTGGGGAAATCCCCATAAACCGAAGGGAAGGTCGGCACCGGAAGTGGCCGTCCTGCGGGGAAGATCACCGCCACCTCCCGCGATATTGTCATGCACTGTATTTACAGGACTAATGATGTTCGCTGTGGTGGCGCCCGGAATCACTAATGAATCAGACGTTATTATGGGATACTTGGTTTGCCATTTGCCGTCCATGCCACAGTCACAAGGGGAACAACCATGCCTTTCGTAGGATTCGATGCCACATTTCCTTCCGCGTAAAGCGGTTGTTGTGATAATATCTTACAAAGTTGTTCCCCTCTGTCAAAGAAAAAAAAAACATTAAACCGCTCCATTCGATATTATTAAGTCTTTTATTGTTTAGATTTATGCATATTCAGTTAGTTAGTTTCTAAAATGTTAGGTCCTACGTAATGTTGTTCGTCTGTGACAGTGGTCGAAAATCACCTCGCTACGTGTACACCATTGCACTTGGAATCGGTTCATTGGCCAGCCGCGCCTCGTGCATGCGGCGGAAGGGCTGGTCGCCGTCGCGGCGGGTCGCCGGCGGCTACTGCGCCCGGCGCGCCGTGCCAACGCCTTCGCTGCGCCTCCCCGCCCGTGCGCCGGCCTGAGTTATTTTATGCATTGGCCGCGGGGCAACCGCGTCGGTGCATCATACTCCGCTGTCTTTAATTTTTGCCACCGATCGCAGCGGAGAGAGGGGGGGGGAGTGCCATTATTCGTGCTAAACGAGACGCCGCCTGACGTACGGCCGTCGTCGCGCGGAGAGAATTGCTACGTTCGCGCGATATATCGCGTAGTTTTCTTTGAACTATTGCCACTGTAGACACCGGCTTGCATCGAGTATCGGGTATTGTTTTATGGCCTTCTGATGCAGGAAGTGCGAGAAGAATGGCTTCGCAAAAAGATGATTTGAAACGCGGTCGTTATTACAGATGGCAAATGTTGGAAGACACAATACTGTTTAAATCAAATTCGTCAATAATAAATTACAAGATTGTAACATATTCTAAAAGCAAATCGTTGCCATTAATAACGGTGTGAATATGATTGGTGCGTCTTTTATAATATTTCAATTGTCAGTAGCTGGGTTTGTGGGCTGAACGTTGCCGAGATGATGGTGATACTGGCCGAAGTGACACTGATCAATGAGACGGCTGCTTGCGAGAGTTCGGGTGTCGAACGCACAGAATGGGCTCGTCGCATCCGGCCGCCTTGACGGAGGCGCGCCGGCCCTGGCGCCGCGGCATAGGTATTCCCAGCGTCCCGCCCAAGACGTCACCAGAGCCGGGACCATTCTTCTTCTTCTTGCGGTCGCTAAGTGGTCCTTGACGCGCGCTCGGGGGGCCTGGGAACGGAACGGAACGGAGCGGCGCGGCGGCGCTGCGATCGGCTGGTCAGCGGGCGCGTTCCATATGAAGCAGCGGGCGGCGACGGCGGAGGCCCGGTGGAACACGAGAACCTGCGCCTAGCAACCGAGTTCGTTCACCTCAACCTTCTTTCCTTACACGAGCCGGGAGTGATAAAAAGGAAGGCTCCTCCTCATCGGTTATATAACGTTTGGACTGTGAGGAGACGACGACGACGGCGGCGGCGCGTCGGGCTCTCCCCCCGCCTCGACCGGGCCTTATTACACAATGTTTACGTAGAGCGCGAAGTGCGCGGAATGTCGATACGCGACTGCTGGCTGTAGCGTCGGTCTGTGGGCGAGGAGGAGGAGGTGGGGGGGGGGGGGGGGCTTGGCTAACCTTGTGGCGCTCGGCGGCGTTCCTGGCGCGTTTATCTGCGTCCGGTGCTGATAAGGACGAGGCGCGGGGTGTGTGGCAGGTGCGTGCCTCCCGCGCATGCGCGCTCCGCGTTGACACTTGGCGTCGTTCTCGCTTCCCGCTTCCGCGTTGGCGCTCGCGCTGTTTCGTGGGGTTCTTCTGATTGAAAAGGGTTTGGTGGTTTGTGAATCCGTATCGGTTATCACGTTGAATGTTCAGGTGTTACTCTTATTGGTTCAATACAGTACGATATGATTACACTTGCTAACTCGTATTAATTTTCAAATTGATGTAACGACCTGACACGTCGTATTAACAAATTGATGTTAAGACTACTTCTGTAGACAATATCCGCGTTCTCCACTGCTCCCGAGAAGGATCGAGTGGGTAGCATTTTTATTCTTACATTATCTCATCATAATAGCGAAACCTTGTCATTCCTTTTTTTCGCTACTCGAGGCGATACGCGTCTATTTAGTCAAGATATTTGTCATCAATGATAAGAGATTTGTGTTGACTACCCGAAAACGGCAGCGCTTTGAGAGCGTTGCGCGCCAGGCTGTGTGGGACCCCATAGCAACGGCGCCGCTCTCAGGGTCGCCAGGATCTCGAAAGGGCTGCCGAACGAACAGAGAGACAGAGAGAGAGAGAGAGCGCGAATAGTCTGGCGGCGCCGCGCCGCGTCGCGTCGCGTCGCCCTACGTCGCGTCGCGAGATTATTTTCGGCGGCGGTGGCGGCGCCGGCTGATACCGCCTCCCTCCACTCCTTGAGAGCCGCCATTGTTAGATAACCTGCTTGCGGCGGCGGGGCGGTGATAGCATCGCGAGGGCGCGTCTTGTGGAGCGCTCCGTGATTGCGGGCCGCTTCCGCGCCGGCGCGAGGTTCGAGCACCTGCACCTGTTTCGGCGGCGAGTCTTGAAAAGACAGCCGCTCGAGTGGCGCAGGCGCGGTATCTCGCGGACCGCTTCGGTTTCCCGCGATAGGCGCCTCGCTGCCGCGATGTTGTGCGTGCGTGTTTTCCCGGAGAATTAAATGTTTAAGAGGCGGTGGGTTGCTGTGTGTTACGAGACCGTCCGTTCGACTCTTACATGCAATCTGTCGTTTTTGTTTTCCCAAGTGTGATTTTGGAGGGAGAGTCGAAGGTTGTTAATGCCATTATTTCGTGGCGGTTGTTATATTTTATTAGTTTTGTGTACCACTGACATTCAGTCATACATTAAAAAAAGTCAATTCATTCATTCATTCATTCAAGAGAATCCCCCAGACGGTAAGGGTTAAGCCTTAATATCAGTGACAGAAAGCTACGAGTAATTTTGTCGGTTGGTTAATACATTAAAGCAAAATACATGTTCATTCATTGAAGAAAATCCGGAGAACGTTCTGGTTACCCCCCACTCTAATATCATGGGCAGAAAGTTAATTTTATCTCATACACACTTTGATTTTAACCTCAGTAAGCATGGTACATAAGTTATAAAACTTTTCTCAGTTGTTTTGAGTTTTAATACTACTCATTTTTCAAGTTTTGTTGATCCAGTGAAAGGAACGAATACAGGGTGTCCGGGGAGGAAACGTTGAATCTTCCACAATAAACTCTTAAGATAATTTAAAGCCTATTTTGTCTAATAAACTAATTGAATATTCCGAATGGCTGAGCCGCAATAAGCTTTCTAAAGGTGGTTTCAAAAAATGGTTTCTAGCCAAAAATTTGCATTGAAAGAGCATGTAAACACTCCAGACACACGTAAATTGTGTATTATGTACAAAAAAATGAATGTATTTGTTGGAAAAGAAGAATTAACCGGTAATAAAAAAGAAGTCGAATTGTGTAAATTGTGTAATTTTTTTCCCCTTTTTGTCTGTTCAGACAAGATAAGTTACGGCTGGGATAGCCGAGGTCGCTAAGGTTGAAGGGTCGCGGGTTCTAATCCTTCCCCGGGCACGCATGTTTCTGTGTGTTCATATTGTCCTTATGTGTTCCCTCTTATAGTTAGCCCATTGTTAAATATCAGTGTGTTCGCTAAATGACCAAGCAGTTCAAAAACGACCTTAAATTTAATAAAAATAATTTTGAAAAAAAAATACTAGAAAAAAATTGCAAGTCTTTTTTAATGAAGTAACGGGCCTGAGAAAAATCTTTGACGCTGTTTCGTGATTCCCCGGAGGGTTAAAAAATAATCTCTCATTGGTAATATTTTATCGAAACTTCTCGTAAAAAGATTTTTTTTAAATGTTGAATGATCGTCGTATTGATTTTATCTTTCGGACGATTCATGCTCTTCTGTTATTTTTATTGTAACATTGAAG
The DNA here is from genome assembly GCA_038098605.1 of Gryllus longicercus. Classification (NCBI taxonomy): domain Eukaryota; kingdom Metazoa; phylum Arthropoda; class Insecta; order Orthoptera; family Gryllidae; genus Gryllus; species Gryllus longicercus. Next base: position 1,691,806 of record JAZDUA010000250.1, on the reverse strand, counting down.
TGCTATTTCGCAATGGACAACAAATGCAATGTTGTAATAATTTTATATACCTTTTAAAACCAAAAGTAATTTCGGGCTCGAACAAAGTCAGTAAATATTGACTTAATTTTTCTCATTCAATATGTGAACATTCATTTTGAATTGGTGTGATTGTTCCGAACTATGGCAACAGTGCTGAATTATCATTCACATCCATTCAATATTGGTCAATGAATCTATTTATGGGTTGTGATAGAGAAAAGAACGTTAGTTCACTGTAGTTTTTGCCGTTTCATAACTGTATTGCGCAACGGTAACAATCAGTTTAGCTCTTAGGTTCGCTGCAATGGCTGATGTCGACATTCACACTACCTTTTTTTGCTGTCTCTTCCCTAGATGCACCGGATGTGCATTTGCAGAAGAGGAAATGTGCGTCTGAAGATGTGTTTGTGGTTTGTGTGACAATAGACATATTGTGTAGTCATTGCGAGTCCACTGTTACAGGAGATAACACACACGTGAGAGGTAATGAATGTGTATACTGCCCGGTAACATCACGTTAGTGTTTGCGGTTGTCGTGCGTTCTTAGAATACCACATATTAGATTTTCACTACTTCCTCGAAGTTAAAATATTTCTGAAAGTATAATTATGTTGTTGAGATAGCATGTGAAGGGAGAACTTCGAAGGACACCGCGGTTGAGAGTTCTCGTTAAACGTACATGGACTTTCATTGCAAAGCTTCGAAAAGTTATAATATTCGTGTGAAACTGCTTTTCAGTTCCGATTTAATTCCTCACAAAGGGGAACAATTTATTTCGAAGTCAGTCGTAATTCATTGAAAGCATTGCGTGTAATTTGTGCAAAAAATGAGGGAGAAATGTATACCGCACTTCAATCCTAGTTGAAATATCATTTTGTTTTCCACTGGAAAAAATGTTAATACTTAGATCAGATGTTTATATTGTGGGTATAGTAAGTTCTAGGAAAGGATTACGTACAAATGGGTGTCCTAACGAACATGTTTTTTTGTATTTATCTTTCTGTTATTTTATATATTCTCCGAACACGCTTTTGGCCCTGAAATTTAAACCAGGGAATTACGAAATGAAGAATCAGCCTACAACCTGGAATACAATTATCACAAAATTTTAATTTTTTTGGTGTGTTCAGTCGCATATTTTGTAATATCTTATTTTTAGTAATTGGTGAGTGAAGTGTAATATTAGTGTATCGGAATGCAGATCGACGCCTCATTGCATTGCATGACGATAATAATAATTTCGTGTAGTGGGAGAAGTGGGGTATTCGCCATTGCTTTTTCCCCACAGCCACAAAATCCTGAAGCACCCTCCGACCGTACTAGTAACATTTGTCAATTCTAAGCACTGATAGACATGAGTTACCGAGGTCTAAAAATGTGAATCATTGTTTATTTTGATTATGTACTACTAATTTATTGTACGCTGGTGTCATCTCTTACATTCATACACTAAATATAATTATGTACTCCTTTGTATCTGTATGTTTATACAGCAAGCTAGAGTAAGCTCTCTCTGAAGATCAATTAGCTGTAGATGCTTTACGATATCCAGTGTGCTTTGGCAAATCTTCGTTGTCCTTTGTTCATTATCGATTACTCAGCTAAAGCATGCTGTGACAATTCTGCGTCATTAATACACTGTTGTCAGAGCTGCCTCCATTTCTTGCTATTCTCACCGTCTGCAATGGAAACATTACACACTTCTCCATGAACATCTCGATGTCCGCCTTCTCGTCTACCGGAAGCAGGTGACATGATCCAGCACTCAACTTCGACAGTTTCGCCGTATTGTCAGAAGCGTTCGCGTCGTCCCGATTGATAACATCACTCTCTCTAGAGCCGCCCTGCGGATTCAGTTACTGCTGTTTTAGACCCGATCGATACAGCCACCGCCACCCGCCTCGGTGACGACGTCTCCACAACCACCACCGTCGCCGCCGCCGCCGTCTGCTTGCACCTGCTACCGTCCGTCATGGGGCTGCCTATGGCGCCAGTAGCCTAGACACAACACTAAGCGGCTCGCTCGCCCGCTGTTTCCCCTTCCCCCCCCTCGTCACCGCCCCCTCCCGCCCCGCAGGAGGCGAGCCAAGGCCCCGCTGCCGGCGCGGCGCGCCGAATGCTTCCGTCTGATGAATGGCCTCTGCTTCGATTCGGGCCCCTCGTTGCGTTTGAAAATAGAGAAGAATTTTCGGGCATAAATTTTCGCTACTGCGCGCTGAGTTCGGGCAACGCCGCTATATACTGTGCTGAACTTGCCGCTCAATATTCTCGGGAAGGAAATTCGGATTTTGGTTTTAAGTGAGAATGATGAGAAGGAGCCGCGAAAATGTTTCGTTTTTGTTTGGATGAAACTGGAATTCGTTTTTTTTTCTTACTTTTTACCATAGGTTATTGTGTGAAATGTTGTCTGACTCCTTAATTAAATTAAAATTCATTAATGAATAATTAAATTATCAATACGAGGAATGAAGGTGATTAATAATATATCACATAGCATGTGATAGCAGTCATATATCACATAGCATGGACACGTACTACGTTATGAATGGGACACGAAAAATTATGGAGGATGGATATGTAAGGACATTTAACTTAATACGATTTACACGCTGCTGCAAATAAATATAGGATTAGAGTACGAAAGCGAATCGCTGATGTTCATCTTTTATTTCTTATTGTGTTGAGTTTCCATAAAAAGTGAAAAACCGAGATCGAAAGAGGGGAGCTTTTTTATTAGTATGTTAATATTCGTAATTTGAAATTCACGATTGTATTAAATAAACAGCGAAGTGCCCCAAAACAGTTCGCATTGACCTTTGGGGAATATTATGTGCTTTTCCTTTGCACCATTTGTCGCCGAGTAATTTTCACCTTTAGCGAAAGGTGAAGGTAATGCGGTACCATATCCCAGTAAGATGTAATGCATTAGAGATCCAGCTAGGAATACGAAACATAACAGTAAAACTGCTGATCAACTTATCAACATCAAATGGTTTTCCGAAAACGTAGAACGCACACTCGCATGGTGCGGTGGCGGGAGTCCTCTCCTCGTATTTTGGCGAGCGCCTCCGCCGCGTCGGGGGGCGTTCTCTTCGCGCTCGGCGTGGCGCTGTGGTGCCACCAGCGCGTGTTCGCTGGCGCCGCGGCGCCGGCGCCGGCGGAGCGAATCCACCTCGCGACGCCGGCGACGTCATCGGCGCTGCGGCGGGTTCCGTCGCGACGCCGCCGCCGCCGAGGGAGGAAGCGAAGGCGAGGGCTCGTGGGCCCCGCCCCCCGCCGCGGGTTACACAATTCTCGCACGAGCGCGCGCCCGCCCGCCTGCGCCTCACTCACTCTGCGCGCCCGGCGGGGCGGGGCGGGGCGCGGCGCGGGGCGGTTTGTCGCCCGTGGCCTCGCCGCGGAAGCGCGACAGGTGCCGCGCCTCACACGCTTCATTTGCGTTATGCCCCTCCTCTTCCTCCTCCTCCTCCTCCTCCTCCTCCCCCCCTTCTAGCTCGCTCGTGCGCCGCCCACGCGTTCACTGTGCGCTGATAGTGCCTCCGCTCCCCCTATCGGTTCGTCGCCGTATTGTCCTTTCTCCCAGAACACTCGCTCACCATACCTTGTATTTTCAGTTGATTTTTACTGCCGATTTGTGCTTTCTCTTGTCCGAATTTTTTTTTTCTTCCGGGCCTTCATTGGCCCAATTTGTGTTCTATGTTTTTCTTGTTTTAGAATATGTCGTCGCTTTTCTTTAGCTTCCAGTTGTTATTTATTTCCGTACTTTTGTTTCGCAGAAACTTTTTGTTTCGAAAACTCTCAATTTTTACTGATTAGTAGGATATGATTCTGAAGGGTAATGAAATATCGATCGCTATTAAATACTTTTGAACAGACCACTTGAGTCATAGTTTTCTTTTACGATCGATGGTTTGCAATTGAAATTAATATTTTGCGCGAATTACTCATCGCAAATATCATTCTAAGTAATAAAAAATGTATTATTTCATGACTGTTTGATGAAAATGTTACTAAACACTGTTCACTTTTTAACCTCTCCGCTATCTATTTGTGTGAAGATAGCGATAGCATAGACTAATACTGTTGCTTTTTACTTCTCTGCGGGTTTACTTTTGTCTCTCTCAATTCTCCGCTTCTATAAACTGCTGCGAGCCTGTTTTACCTTCCCGTCACAGTGCACAACTAAGCAAAATCGGCTTTTCTCCTGTTGCTTCGCCTCTGCTTTCGCTTGTCCTGTCCACTTCATCAGCGTCCTCAGGTTTCCGCTTCTTCAATCGTTCTGTGAGGGGCGCTGATTAATCAGCGTTAAATCATGTCCTCCGAGAACATTCTTAGAACGCCAGCGAACGTATCTTTCTTGTTTTCTTCACTATGCATAATTTCATCCGGTTGTTCACGTTGGCTGTGGTGAATTCCCACGTGATTTTTTTCTGTCCTGTTTTTGTTCCTGTCCATGTGCAGCACAGTTTCTTAACAATTTCCTTTTTTATGGAGTGTTACTTTCTTTCTCCCCTACTCTGCTTTTGTGACCGCATGGCATCCTTATTGCTTGTGACTAACGTGTCAATACTTGCATTGAAACATTTACATGTACAAAAAAAAATTCGATTTAAGTATACGATAATGTATTACATTAGCACTACGTTATATCGTGTACATGTTTCTGATCAGCCGAGAGTAATGAGGCGGATATATTTTTGTTCCAGAATAACATGAGTCGAGCGTGTCCAATTGCGTGCGGACCTCACGAATCGAAAGGGTGGTGGCTATGCGGGGTGCCAGGCGGGCGGTGCGCTGGTTCGAAGCGACACCAGGCGAGGTGAGGCGAGGCGCGGCGCGGCGCGGGTGCCTGGCTGCCGTCCCCTGGGCGCTGACGGCTGAGCAGCCGGGAACCTCCTCGACGCGGTGTGCGGCGTGGGACTCGAGTGCCGCGGGCCGCCAGGCAGCGTGCAAGAACCCCCCGCGTGGACGGCCGCAGCGCAACGGCGGAGTCGTGACTGACGCACGACGCTGCTCTCTCGCCGCTTGCAAGTATTTTGCCGCGGGCCGGTGGTGGCCGGTGGCTGCGAGTTGGTCGTGTTACAGTTGTTCTTCGGGGAAAGCACGCGCGTGAAGGAGACGAGCAGTGAATGTGAAGTGGGAATCGCTTCGCGTGGGGATAACGGACGTGTAGACCCCGAATTGCGTGACAAAATTGAGAGATACGAGGTTCTGAGAACAGTTATCGTAAAATCAAATCAGCTGCTCTCTCGGGAATCTCCTTAAGATTACCTAATGAAGGAAATTTGACATCGCGTGAATTATTTTTTTGTCGTATAGTTTTTGACTCGTAGTCGCAAGATCGTGTGATAGGTTTCAGTGTGCATGTGCGACGCCGAGAAGGAACATCGATATGTTCTATAAACATTGTGTGATAATCATGAGTGCGAGGTTGATATTTTATACATGGCAGTGATATTTAATGCCTGTAGGTCACGGTCGTGCGACATACGAGACGTAATTCATCGTTGCGTTTACAAATTAGTTTCGTCATGATTCCAGCGATGAGAGAACAATGGTTCTGTTTATTACCATTCCTTTTAGCTGTACTAGATTACATCCAAAATAAGGCGGTGCCTCGTAAGCAGGTTCTAATTGATTAATGTTCCTAATATTATACTGAATTAAACGGCCGAAGAACTAAAAAAGCTCGTTCATACTTCGCGTAGTAATGATAAAAGAATGAGAGACTGCTTCCATTATAATCAGAATGTTATATTTATGTAACTAGAAAAACATTCTGTGTGTTGTAAACAATTATTTTTGTAATAAAAATAAATGATAGTGTAAATCTATGTTTCATTTTCCTATTTACGTTCTTATATCATGCTTTCATATTCCTAACCTTTGACTATTTATGTGCTAGTACCTTAACTTAGGAAATGATTCACCCCTAAAAGTAAAATGCTCTCTAGTGCTCTCTCCAATTAAGCATTAATAGTTAGACATTATATTCAAGATAATAAGAAATGGTTTAAATAAGCGTTCAATGACATATTTCACTATTGATTGCTTGAGAATGGCTTTTCTTTTCCTGAATACTTTCCTGTATTCGGAACTGTATGAAATGTAATTTAAGATATCATTTTTTTAATTTTATGGTAATTTCATGGTATCAACTATTTTTTACCTAAAACGTGATCATTTATTTAATTCTTTAATTAAAATAAATGTTGGTTATAATTTATAAAAATATAAAATGTTTCTCTCCTGTTACAATGTTAACTTTCAAATTTAGATAGATGTTTAAACTTTGTAAATCTGTAGTGCTTCTTGTCTATAGTGACCTACCGTAATAAAGTTTGGACGTCATTCTGTTCTAATAGGAAGATACTGTTGACATTGCAGTTTATGTTGACATAAATACTGTAATAAAAGTTATCAAGCTGTTCTTAACGAGAATCAATGTAGTTTGTCTCGGGTCATCTAGAGAAACCCTTGATAACGACCCCGTACCACGTAGGAGGAACGTCTGTTTTTTTATATTTATGCTTTAAATATGTCTTGTTTCTCTCTCTTTCGTAACGCTATCAGCTTTCTTGCTCATTCTGCCATGCCACTGGGACAAACTGGGTGCCTTATGTCCACTAAGATTCCTTCACGCACGGGTGGACATCGTTATAATGGAAAACACACCAAGCTGGATAAGACACTCGATTTTTTCTCAATATTTTATCAACATTTCTTGTTTAATTTAAATTATTGCTGATCTTGTAATTACTAAAGATGAATGGAAGAGATGACTTGAGTGCACGTGTGCGCTTAAGTCAACAAATTTGAGGGATGTAGTAACTAACGCTGAGGGGGGAAATGACTTCGTCTAAGAATTGCACTAGTAGATTGGTTTCACACTCCAGAACAGTCGAATTTCAAACTTTTTTTGATAGTGCCAAGCATTAGAATCATTTATGGATTAATTTCCCTTTTTATTAATGCCGTTTATTTGATTGGTTATCGTCGCCCCGCTCTACCGAGGGTTTGTGAAATGTAAAGAATTGATGTTTCGTGATGTGAATTCAGAGAACAGGATTGGGCTAAGTAAACAACTTTCTTTTTATCTCCCCCCCCCCTCTCTCGCTCTCCTCAATTTTTTCTTTCTCTATGCCCTTTTATTTTTACTTTCACACCTACTACGAACTTACAGAGTAAAAAATAAAGTATTGTAATGCTATAGCGGTAGGTGGTGATATTTCTCTTTCCTCTTGCCTTATATCTTCTCCGTGTTCTTTTCATTTTCTATTGTTCTCATCATGTCCATCGCCTCAACTCCTATTATAGCATCGCAATTCAGGGGCGCTGCAGCACGGAGCGTGTAACTCATAAACGCGGAGCGGGTTGCATCAAGCAGGGTGACGGCAATTCGAAGTGACTAGCTAGTAATTATATCGATTTACGTGAATACTCATAGCACTTAAAAAGTATTATTTGCGTACTATCAGTTTTCCTTTGATAACAGAATAAGTATTAGTTTTGTGTGTCAGTCGATATGTGTGCCGTCCCTTTGGTCCTGCTGCGAGGTCGTGGAATCTGCCTCCGCGCGTGGGCGTCCGTCACTGGCTCAGGTCGTGCGATCAGAGCTTGCGCGGGCCGCCGGTCCGCCCCCGCGGCCAGGCGCTGTGACGCAACCCGCAGCGCCTCTTACGTCAGTGCGCCTCGACCCCCGGCGCCAGCTCCGACGCCACCACGTCGCCGTCGCCGTCGCGACGCTTCGCGACAATGGTGCGGACGCACGTCGCTGCCGCTGTCGCCTGCGGCCCGATAGCAACGGGAGCGGTGACGGCGGCGGCGGCGGCGACACGTGGAGCCGCAGACGCACGCGCCGCGCGCGCCGCCATCCGAAGGCCACGCTCGCTATTCATGAAAGGACGAGGCAGATACGCGCGCCACGTAGGGTAATAGTGGTGGCCGCGCTCCCGTGGGCGAGGGCTAAACGCGGGCAGGCGGGCGGCCGTTGGCGTTATTTTCTTCAGCTATATTTGCAGGGGACGCGATTGCGGTGGTAGGGGTTGTTATTTCGACGAGAGGAATGTTATATTAAATCTCTGGCTCGTTTTCTGATACGGAATGGGTTTTTTTGCAAAGCAGCGAAGATTTTTGGTTATCAGATTTTCTCAACTACACTTGTCAGTATCATCTATTCTTAATTGAACTAATGATTGATTAGTGGTTACGGGGCGCGTTAACTGACAAGATCGTTAGTCCCGTAAGTGTAGTGCGTGTTTTATCGCTGCTATTCCCTCGAATGGAGAGTTCTGGCGCCGATCTACCCGTCGGCTTGCGGGATTTTCCCCAGCCATGGACCAACGGGGCATTGCCTTAGCCGGGACAAGCTCTAAACTCTGCTGTCATACATAGTAATGTGCGCGCGCGCACGTGTGTGTACGTAAGGAATGAGGATAGGTGAAGGAAGAAGGACAGATCTGTGGGCGTTTGTTACGGTACTGGATCGGGCATTCGCCTGGTTGTAATCGGAAAACTATCGATTAAAGCGATCGGTCGCTAGAATTCTACAGACAGCAACTTTAGTCGACTTAGCTAGTATGAATTTAATGTCAAAAATTCTGCCACCGTCGGGACTAGAACCCTAAGACTTCGCGCTCAGAGGCACTGCAGTGAATTCATGCAATGTTAGTTAAGGAGTGGGGATAGATATTCTGAGGCTGAAACACACCTGCGCGCATAAAATCCACAGCGAAGTAGTAGTACTATATAGTAGTAAGAGTATAGTACTCACGGCGGGCGTGGGCGGGGTCATTCCGTCTGTGAATTACGATACGGCCGTTGTTTTCTCGAAGCGAAGGTCCCTCGGCGAATTGCGACTGATGGAAAGAACGGATTGTCTTGCTCTGGTGACGAAGGACCATCTGCTTCCTCGTTTTTATTACGCCTTTTTTTATGTCAATCAGGGTGTCATTTTCACTTCAGAGTTGAGAGTTTTAAATACTTTGTGATTGTAAATAGCGTTGCGGCGTGTTCATTTCCAAGCGAGTAAATTCATTGTCGTCTAGGGGCTATAAAACTCAAGAAATTTATGGAGCTCGAGAAACTCTGGCGTATCTGGACACGTTGCAAATGAAACGAGTTTCAATTGATGTAACGTGATCATCTATCCGTAGCAAATGAGAGACCTTGGCGTAAAATTCCCTACGCCGTTCTGTGCATTCTATAAAGCTCAAGAAGCAGTTAAAATCAAAACATAAAAGATTGCCTGCAGTTGTTATCTGTGCACTCATTACGTACATTGGATCGCGTTTGGGCTGCGTGTTCAGTCCCAAGCAATGCATTGGAGGTCAGTCGTACTTGCGGTCCGATGCTGCGTGTCCTACTCCCTTTACTGCCTTCGTGGACCTTGAAACAATGGCGCGCTTCGTGCGTGCGTCTGATAAGCCGCGCTTGCGTCCACCTCCAGCAGCCCGCCGTCCGCGCCGCTCCTCGCTGGCGGCTCCTGGACGCGCTCTCCACTCACAGTACGACCGCCGCGCGCACTCGTGGCATTCCTCGTTGTTCGACCCTTCGTATTGCCACTCCTTTCGCCTCGCTTTCTCTTGGCCCTGCTCGATATATATATATATATATATATATATATATATATATATATATATATATATATATATATATATATAAGAGCGGTAAATTCCGACACTGTGTGACCGATCTCCATAAAAGTTGGCACATCTACATTTTTCACCCAGAAGCTTTAAGCTTTTGGCTGTTAATTTTATTGTAACTCTACTAGGTGGCGCTGCAGAACGAAATTGCGCTTCATTTTAATTCCATTTCCATTCAAACTGGGCTCCACCTGAGCTTCTTGGTTCCTGAGCGTTGCCGTGGGACGTACGGCGAGGCGAGGCCCAGAAACATGAGAGAGAGACAGACAGACAGACAGAGACAGCGACAGAGAGAAATGGCGGGACTGGGATAGAGAGACGGAGACAGAGAGAGGGAAGGAGCGAGAGGAAGATGAAGGGCAGAACAACGTCTGCCAGGTTCCGCCAGTATTTTATGAAAAATTACAAAATTATTGTTTACTTTGTTTATAATAAGCTGCTTTGACAACAGAGGGTATTAGGAATTTCAAGGGTTACAACATTAACACATTGCTGATTCTAAGGACCTTTACATCAATCATGACTTTATATTTAGAAATATATCGCTTTTATGTTATCATACACATTGAAGCAATAGCCAATACAATTACGTATAATTTTTTAGACAATAATTGTATTTCAACACATTATTTTGAAATTGAATAATTAAATTAAAAAGTTTGAAAATGAATTATGTAGAATTGATTTTCAATATGTTTTCTACTACGAAAACCCAAATGTGTGGACTAAAAAAGGTTTCAGTGTTAAAAGAAATTATATTTTTAATTAGTACATTTTGAAGCGGGGACAGTGCTACTTGGCCGTTGAGGGATGGTTTCTTCGATCAACACCAGGGGAGTGCTGGTGCTGTTCCCTAATGATCGGGCCACGCACCGCGCGCGACTTTTCCTTCCTCTTCTTTTCCTCCCCCCTTAAACACACATTAGCACTCACTACCACGTACATCGGGAGGCCAGACGGGAACTTAGAGATTATCCCATCTGGGGGTGGTGCCGCGCTGGTTGGGGATGCTGGTTGAGAAAATACCGCAGTCCGACCTGCAGCTCGGCGTCGGAACTCACCATCCTGCGAAGGAAGATCGCCTCTACTGGCCCCCTACTCCTCTCAAAAGATGCCTATGGGACTAATGACCTTAACAGTTGAAGTGTCTGAAAATCAACCGGAAGAAAATCTGTTTACTCATGTGAACAATGCAGAACCTTCGCAACTGTGGATGTTGAGTGAGGTACGAAGATTCTAGCGATAGGTGTCAAGTTTTGTTTACACGAACGTGTCTCGTAGTGATGGTTTTCAACATTGGCCGTGCTCAACTAGGACAAGTACATGCTTGATGGTGACAGATGGAATTGAATTTATTATAAATGACTCTAATTTGAATCATACGAGCCGGGAAGGGCGATCTTCGAATGGCGTTTACACCTAGGCGAGCCCGTCACGAGGAAAAGAGAACGGCGTGCAATCGGTCTAGGCCTTTTGAGGAGGTAGGCCAAAGCCGTGCGTACGCACAGGCGAGGGCAAGGGGGGCTGAACATTTCGAAAGGGGCTCCGTAAAAGGTAGCCCTAAAAAAAAAATTAAGTTCCGTAAATATGATCGATTCTTGACGCCTCCGCTTTTTTTCTTACAATTTGGGGAAGAGCCTCTCCAAACAATCTGAAAACTCTGTATATAGTTCATCAAACCATCTGTATATGTTATTTGCCCCATTAAATAATTTTCATTCGCCCTGTATTGTTATATTTAGTAGTAAAATATGTAATTTGTTAACAAAAATGTATTTACAAATTGTATACAAAAGTTCATTTACAATTAGTAATTGCTCCCCCCCTTGTTTTATGCTGCGCACGCTTATAGACTTAAGAAACGTTGACCGCGGGATGCAATCAGGAAACGTGTTAGCGCACTATCCTTCTATTCCGACACGTGTTCGCCTTTGGCTCTCCCGACCTTCCCGACACGCACGTGTACGTCGATCTGCAACTCTTCCCCTCTGTTGCACTGCGACGCGGTGTCCCTCCCCCCCCGCCCCGCTCCGCCGTCTCCTTCGCCTCCCTCACCCCCGCCGTCGCCTTCTCGTCGTCGCCCCCGCCGTCGCCCGCGTCCCCGCCCTCGCCTCCGCCACCACTCCGCGCAGCGGGACGGCGCACGCGCGGCGCGGTAACGAGCGATCTGTTGTGCGACGGCGGCGGCAGCAGGAATGCTCGTGAAATGTTCGTAAACGTCGCGTTGGGTGTTCATCAGGGCGGGCGCAATGGAGCGCGGGGCGGCGGCGTCGTTATGAAGCGCTCCGAGAAAACGGCGGGCGACCGCGGACGCTTTTAACTAATTGCGTCGGCTGATGCCGGTCGGTTTTCGCATGCAGTAGGCTTTTTGCAAGACGGCGCAGCTAACTCTGTGAGGGAGAAAGTGGCTGTTCAAGTTCGAGAACAATTATTTAAATCGTTAATTTATATATTTATTTTAGTAATGTCCAGCTTTTTTCCCTTAAACGAATTATGCAGAGGATTTGAGATGAACATTGTGAAACCTATTTTCATTGCTTGGTCTTATTCACGTCTTTTGTTAGGAAAGGAAATATGAATGCAAAGCATTTTTAACAAGTGAGCCTGAAATATCATTTTTTATGGAATTAAATGGGGCTAACTTTAACTCTCCATTGATGACGTTGATTTTGTGAACAGTAATGCGATAGTACGTTCCATTTTCGTTGGTAAAGCAGTATATAGATACATTAACTGAGCGTAAACCCGGAGTATATGTCGCCTACTCGTCGTTATGCGAAGGCTACTGTGGGGGTGGGTGCTACTTAATTTCTAGACTCCATTTTCAATTGCACTTTTTTTAAATTCACAAGTTCCTTATTTTACGAGTAAATAAATGAAACAATTAAAGAATAATGTAATATCTTTAGTGATATAATCAATAATTGCAATGGGCCATGAACCATCTGCAGAGTTGCCAAATGGTTTGGAAAACTTCTTCCCCAATGGCGTGTATCAATTCCTGAAATTGCCATCTTAGAAAAGAGTGAAAATCATGAATTGATAATATTTACCAAAATAAAATGTTAATTTACGTAGAACTAAGGGTCTCCTTTCGAGATATTGTCCCTCCCTCCACAGTGCACAATTCTATACTCCTACTTCATCATTGATCTTTGATGAGACTTCAAATCGGAATTTTTCAATATTATTAATTACGTCCAATCCAACTTTTTTAAAATTATTTGTGTGTATGTGTTTTGCAGTTCCCATAAAAGGACGATTTTTTACTTGAGGTCATTTTCATGAGAAAACGATAATATCTTACGTATTTACTGCAATACGTAATGTGCTAAAACATTTTTCTGCTAATATTAATCGCCACTTACAGCACAGTTTATTGAATTCGGTGTGAATATATATATGTGTTTATATATATATATATATATATATATATATATATATATATATATATATATATATATATATATATATAATCAGCAGTATGGTGTATACAGTATTCCCGTTGAGGTGGATACGACTCGTGTCCGCGTTCCGCCGCAAAGAAACCACACGACGCAAACCGCGAGACTTCTCTGACAGGGAAATGAAGTAGGTGTCTCCTGTGTGGTCTGTCGAAACGACGCGACGCTGTCATCCTCGGTGGTTACCATTCGCCTCAAGGACTCGCTAGCGCGTGTGTGTGAATGGAGCGTAATGGAGTCGCCGAACGAAGTGGCATTGTTTGCCGATAGTTGACAACAAGTGAAAAGTTTCTGAACGTCATTTCGGAAATTTGTAGAAGCTCTATGGAAGGAAGGGTTGTTTTGTTTGTTTTTTTTGGTAAACGTTTAAAAGGAAAGTAAGAATGTTGAGGAAATGTAAGAATGTTGAAGAATGACAAAATTGTTATTCATAGTAGCATTGCACTCTATTATTTGTAATAAGTAAATATTTGAGGGTTAAATTGAATAAGATTAATTTTTCAGTACCTCTGTGTCTTTCTCCAATAATTGTCCTATTTGGCGACTCCCACTGTAATTTTCCTTTCTCTTATACTGCTTATGTAGTATCTTTAGAGAAGGTGGTGGAGCAAAAAATGCTTTTTGTTAAATATATAGATCGTTTTATGGATCCGTGATACCGAGAAAGTAGATATTTCTTATTTCTCTGCCTAGTAAATAACTACCTCTAACATGTTCTGTTGTTAGAATGAACGTATGTGTGTACTTGACACCGAAAAAGGTCTGTCCTCGTCCCGTTGTACTTCAAAGGTCTGTCCGTGTGTGAACACTATGGAGAATTTTTTCCAAAATGGATATTGCTCTATCGATCTGGCTTATGTCGCGGCTATTGAATTTGAAACGAATATTTTGATGGGGGGGGGGGGTCTTTACAGGAAACATCAAGAACATTTTGAAACTTTTCTCAGAAGTGGCTACACTCTTTTTTTGTTTTCCCAGGTAGTGCAAAGTACGCTTCTAAAATGTCACAGGCCCCATTTTTGTTGAACTGTCTAAATTTGCGGAAATTGCTAGTTTTCTTGTTCAAAGTACTCCTACTTACTCATACAATTATAATAATGACACTTTCTTCTTCAAAAACTATTTTCTTCAATATTAAGTTTTTAAAGATGGCCAAATACCTTTTTTTCAAAATAAGTAGTGTTGCAAAATTTTGCGTGAAGTGAAGATTTTTCAAAGTCGCTTAAAATTATTTTTCTCGAATTGTTCAAAGTATGTTTATAAAAACGGCAAAAAGTTTTATTGAACTCTCTGAAATTTCAAAAATTGGGTATCCGTTGCAAATAATATGAGAAGGAATGCGCTATAGTAGTGTCGCTCACAAACTGGCGCCGAACCCCAGACTCTTAGGATTCATTGACAAAATCTGCTTCTCTTGGTTCCCTATATCTGTTCTCTGCGTTTGTCCACGATTTTTAAAACATCCTGTGGTTCTTCTCATTCATAGTCGTAATTTCTTGTACGTAGATTGCAAACTTAACTTCAAGTACACAAAGACAAATTTGGAGAGTGAACGAGCATTTGTTTATGAGATTAAAATACCTATTGTTTCGTAATGAATGGGAAGAGAGTCCAGTCATTAAAGGATGCGAATAATGGGTCTCTATTGGCGTACATTTCCGCCAAAGCTATACTGCACTGTGAAAAACCTGTAATGTACTTTTTATGAGTTTGAAACGTTGACATTTCATGTCTTTTTCGAAGAAATCTGGTGTCCGCATGCGTGCATGTTGCAAATGTACGGGAGCGGAGCACCGACCAGCTACACTGAAACTGTTAGGGTTCTGCACTATACTCTGTAGATGCCGCGAGCTGTGAAGTGTGCTTTCAACTTATGCGATGCCCTTGGAGTTTCTTAGAAAGGAAAAAAAACGGCACATTCATCACTAGCAAAGTAATTGATGCAAAAATGCGACTAATACGAATACAGTAGTTTACCATCTCAATATACCTTTATTCCAATTCGGAAAATGTGATAGATGTAACTTAATTTTCTGCGACTATTTTTTTTAATAAGATGCAGAAAATGTGTTGCAATTAGTTGTGAAACTGGCAAAAAATGCACTTATGGTTTTTACTTGCTATTATATGAAGCGAGTTAGAAATCTAGGAACGATTAAAAAAACGAAAGCAATAAATAGATACCACCTTCACGTTTTCTTCCGTACTCTGTTGAGTAATACATATGTGGTACCTGTCAACATGCGTGTACCAACTCAAGTTTTCATTTCCAGTTTCCTTGCTTTGGTCTTTTCAAAGTACGACTATTATAAATGAGATCCTTAAACATAGATGATAAAATAATTATTTGTTGACAAGAGACATCAGACTCGCCGCAAAGGAGAGGGAGTACCCCCTCTCCGTCAATTTGTACTCAGATCCTGGTTAATCTTCAAAAGTATCAGGTTGCAGTTTGAATCTGAGGAGTATTTTAGAGTGGTTTCTCTAAGAAGAGACCAGTTTGGCAGGTCGCGAAATAAATTAGTGTCGAAGCCGATTACAAGTGACACAGCTGCTAAGGAACAAATTGACGAATTGAGTGCATGTGCATAATCTGCCGTTTTATTGTGAGCAGTAGCTACACTGTCAGATACTTACGCTTTATTTGAATTAAAATGTGCATTGAGATAATTATCATAAACACATATTAAATATAATGAACAAACATTTATATCCACAATATGATAAAAAGTCGAAGCTTTGGTCATATCTGGAATGATTGACGATCTGGAGTAATTATGAATGATGAAGCATAGTAAGAGGAAGGGAAACGAGAGAATATGTACATTAAATCTACCTTATTTGTAATTTCAGGGAAGGCAACGGGAAACCACCCTGAATAATTTATCCCAAGAAAACCCGTTATGGGTCACCTAACTTCCGTATATGGAAGATAGGACCAAAGAAGAAGTTGTAATTTAAGCATTAAAATTATTGTATAAATATATTAAGCTGTTTTAATGTACATGATACCTAAAGGTTCATGCACATTAATACATTAATCTACATTAAATTTAATGACATTTCTAACAGTGTATCAAAGTGGTCCCGTTTTAGTATTTCTCAATAATAAAAACTAAACCACTTGCACAATCCATGTTTGCACGTCGGTCTCGAAGAGATCTTGATGGAGGGGTGATTATGAATATGATGTGAATGATGAAGCATAATGAGAGGCAGGGGAAACGGGAGAACCTCTACATTAAATTTACACTGATTTTAATTCAATGTACGAATATATTAAGCAAAGTATCTTGCCAATTAATACATTAATCTACATTAAATTTAATGACGTTTCTGACAGTGCATGAAAGCGGTCCCTTCATAGAAACTCTGTACAATAGCGGGCGGACTACACCACTTAGGCAGTTCATGCGCCACATGGGTCTCACAGAGATCTTGGTGGAGGAGTGATTATGAGAGGCAGGGAAACAGGAGAACCTCTATATTAAATCTACTGATTTTAATTCAAACATTAAATTTAATGTACAAATATATTAAGTTAAGGTTCATGCTAATTAATGTATTAATCTGCCTAAAATTTAATGCCATTTCTGACAGCGTATCAAAGCGGTCCCTTCTTAGAATCTCTGTATAACAGCGGGCGGCCTCATCACTTGCGGCACATCGCTCTAAAAAGATTTAGTGGGCTCGCCGTTTCGGAGCGGGGGCGGGGCGGCGGCGGCGGGGCGCGGCTGGAGCGTGACTGCCGGCGCGTTTTCTCGGCGCGCGCACTTCCCGGTAGCAACAGCGGGGGCGGAGCTTCGGCGCCGGCGGCAGCGACGCGGCAGACGAGGCGCCGGCCACGGACGCGTGCGTTCGCCCGCCCGCCCGCCCGCCCGCCCGCCCGCGCACGAGGAAGTGCGCGCGTCTCGTGCGTGTCGTGGCCGCCGCCGCCGCCGCTGCCGCACGCACCTGAACACACTGAGGCGCGCAGGTGGCGGCGCGTCGGCGCGGCGCCGCGAGCGGGCGGGCGGGTGGGCGAGTGCGCGGGCGACGTGGCGGCGCGGCGGGGGAGGCGGTTTTCTCTGGGCGGACAGTGCCGCGTGATGGCGATGCTGCCGGTAGGGGCGACAAATTTCACATTTAAGGATAATAATGATGATAATAATGATAATAATTAATAATCTTATTAAACTTTCAACCATTTCATTCATATTTTTCTCGCACCTACAATTCGGACCGATTGACATGAGCACAGAATTTTTCATTACTTATTCTGTGACGACTTCTTTCAATGAATGTATAATTATAAATAGGGGCGGATTTTATTGATATGTCTTTTTTTTCACTTGAGAATAATGCCGTTTACTTTAGAAATTCATTTTATGTTATGACGAAACGAAACGACCCATTTGTATTTGCATTTTTTGCATTTTTCATCTATATCGACTAATTAATCATTTTTTACCTTTTTACGTTATTGTTACTGCATTTTGTGCTGATTTCATTGTTTTTAATATTTTAATGGTATTTGCTTCAAACAATATTTACGAGATGCAACAAATGTTCTTCACAAAATTTCTGAGTTTCCTATACGATTTCTTCGGTCATATATTGTAATGTCAGCAGCTGTGAGTACTATGTAATCCAAGATTTCTCTAACGTTTATTGACGCCATTGTCATTGCCGATTTCGCGATAAAGGCAGAGATTTTCTTTTAAAGAACAGTCCAAACCCATAGTTTGCAAGCTGAGTTCATTTGAACAAAAGGAAGAAGTCTCGATTACATCAGTAACATATCCAACAGCTTGAGTTGTTCATCTGAAGTGGTTTGGATCAAATTTTGTACCTTTTTCTTTGTTTTAGGGCATTTTAAGAGCATTTTATTGATCATTTTTGGCAATGTTTTTGGTCATCAAAATCCTCCCCCTAATGATTATATTATGTACACATACACACGTAAAACATATACACGCACACACATGACTATTTTATTTGTACCTTGTACAATACACATCAATGATGAAAGTTCTTTCCGAAAAGTTCTTTAGAACTACTGTATATTTTAGTCTTTAAAATTGACATACCTATATAAGGGGACGGCGAAATTTTCCTTCGCCCCGGGCGGCCAACACCTATATAAGAGGGGGCTATCAGATGCTACTTTGAGATTGGTTAACCCTGAGACGCATGGACCCGCAAAACTAGAATGCAATGCAGAGCGTCTGAGGCCCTGCGCAATACGCTGTCGAAAAACACACTTTAAATTCTTATTATTCTTATTCTATATATTTTTATTCTTAACTAGTGGACCCGGGAATGCTACGCTATTGGAGTGTGTTACACTTCACTCGCCACATCACACTGGTCATGTGATTGTTAATCAAGTTTTACGTTGCGATCTGCAAACATTTTCATAGATGGAAGACGTTCTCGCGAGTACGGTGGTTTGTTCTATGTTCTGGTCTAGGCATGGAAGACGAGTTTAACACTTGGGGGTGCGGCGGATTGCGTAGAGCTTTTGTTCAGAGACATTTGAGTCGCTATAAACGCATAAAATCATCACCAACGCCCGTCTTTGTGCGTCAGACATACGCACATTCACACAATGAGTGCGTATATTCTTCCCGCAAAGGCAAGCAACAAGTTGGCAAAGGTTTGTCGCAATTCCATGAACGATACGGCAGCACTTACAAAACAATCAAACATTGATTATTATATATTAGATAACTTCATTTCTTAATAATTTCAATAAAAGTTAATTCTTATTGTTAAAAAATGTTATTTAAATAACTATTAATAGGACCTTTAAAGCCTTGCACTTGCATTGACGTATTATATTCATATTTCAGGACATCTCTATATAACGTACCAGAATTTTTCTTTGCCAGTGACTAAAATGATAAATGTTTTTTATTATTATTAAAATGAAAGTAAAAAGATAGAAAAAAAGATTACGCGGAGGGCAAGCTTTCAGAAATGTAACAGTACAGAATAAATGCAAAATAAAGAACGGTAAGGACAACGAGGACCTACAAATACATCCTAGGGTTATGTGAAATATTGGATGTCACAGGCTGCAATTCTTTCCTTAGCATTCATTCGAATAGTTAAAGATAAGATAAATTTATTTGAGCTGCAAATGGGCATAAACCGGTGGCAGCTAATTACATAAATAAAATACTACAGCTAACATGCAAAATATATAATAATAATAGTAATAATATAATAATAGAAATAACATTAATAATAAAAATAATAATTATATAAAACTGTCTAATTCATAAACAAATTATAATCACCTTAAAAAAATTAGATGATTATCTAATAGAATCAAGTTTTCCGTTAATAGAATTATTCTTAGTGAAGGTGGTCATTGCACTTAAGTTAGTTTTCTACAAAGAAGAAATAGTTTTTGTTTGTTTTTTTTACTTATTTTTTTCCAGATGATCGAGAATTACAATGAGTACATAATCCCTTTAGTTAATTCCCGTTCATCTGTAAATTTTCCTTTGAAAATTCCAGTAAGATTCCTATTGGGCATGAAAAATAGTATTCGTTTTTTTCGTTTGTGACATTGTTTTATGCAAGATTTTTTATTTCTAAATACTTCATGGTGTTAAATGAAATAGTGAAAAAGAGCATTGCAAATGTTTTCAGTTTTGTAATTACCGTCAAACGATTAAGGGAAAGAATGTAAATAAAAATTATCTTGACAAATGTCTTGATGTTAATTTCTTGACTTTCGAGAACACCTGATACAACAGTTTGTGCTATTTTTTTTTCATATGTGTGTTATCTTATGCATCTAAATAAATCGACTCTAATCCATTATCTTTACAAAAACAAAATATAAAGAAAAATGGATGAAAGCAAGCAGCTTTCAGGACGATAGTTAAGTAATTATCGCTCACATCAATCAAATTAGCCTCCCTTCGCCTGCATCGACAGTATTTCTTGAAGATTTCTCCGCGAGTTTCCATGATGCTTATCGGATAAATCTTGGTTTGGTTTCATTCTAACGTTGCAGTTCAGTATCCTTCTACGATTACTACTGATAAGCTAACGCACAAAAATATACGGTGTGTCTGTCCCTCTGTGTTCATAAAAGAAATATGTTGATCTTTATCGAAAAGCAAATAGTAAACGTATTGACAACATATGTCTCATAACTCAATAATTTTCACAGAATAAAAGCTAGAATGTTGAAACTTTAAATTCATTAGTAGAAAATTAAAACGAAACCGATTTTTGAACTTTCTGAAAATAATTGTATATTCATTTTACATTAGTAGTCATAGTTTGGGTGATCTGAATAATTGGGAAATGTCTTTTTTATTATTGAAAATAGTGGTACGTATTTGCGACAAAATCTGAGGAATGTTTTATACCGAAATTTACTGTTTGAAGTGAGGTTAAACTTTCCTTGTATAGTGGCCATACCCAATTCTTACCGTGCAAATTGTGAATGTAAGATTGGGTCGATATCTGAAAGATATTTTTTTCTGCACTACGGGGCTTCTCTTATTTTATTAATTGGGTATGAGTATGGGGGGTGAAACTGTCAGACGTCGGAATAAGTTTTATTTAAACGTTTTTTTTTTCTTTCCGTAGCGCAATTGCTATTAATCAATAAACTTAATTTCTAGTATTTGTTTGTTTTTTCAACTTTTAGCATGTTTAAACAGTTTGATTTGTTTAGTGCAATGTCGAACAAAATCATACTGAAACATTTTAACATTAACTGGATTGAAGCATTGAGAAATTATGTGATTTAAAACAGAACTGTAAGGGGAACAATTTGTAAAAGTAGTTGATTTGGTTTTCATAATTATTCGTGAAACTTTTTTACTACATCCATTTGCAATGTCTGTCATGTTGATTAACGGTAATTTGAAAATGAATGTAAATGTAAATTTAATTAATTAATTAATTAAAACGCAGAGTAAAAATAGGTTGAGCGAATTTTTTTCACCGCGATTAATGTCGCAAGTGCGATTATACACATTTGAAAAGCTCGGTAACCTTCCTGACTAATCACCCGATGAACAATTTTTCTTGAAAACGTATTATTTCTGGCAGTGACGTACCTCCGAGCTTTGGAAAAATATTTATTTTATAACTTCTTCTTAGACCGCAATCGTAAATCTCGGCCAACCACCAAACTCGTTGTGAATTGGTATAACATTACCACTTATTCTTATGTTGACAGCGTCTTAAAACTGCTTGTAGGACTCGTTGCAACACGTATGAGATAACGCGAAAAATATTACCGATTCGCAGCGACAGCGTTACAATGACATTCACCAAAAATAGGATAAATATCAGAATATTCATTTATGATGAAGTAGCAGCATGGCAGTGCTGCTGCAGTATGCCGTTAGACACACTCCGAATATAATTTGTAAGCAATATCTTGAAGGAATATTTTGCGAAGATTTTCCCTTCCACTGGCAATTTTGCTCTAGATGTTGAAACAAATCGTTAGCGAAATACCCCCGAAAAATATGTTAATACTCCTAAAATAATGTATTCGGGTTTATTTGATGTAATCTTTCACTTATTACAAAAGTAAAGGGACACCTGTTCATAAAAATTGAGCTATGAGGAACCTTGAGCGACAGAAAGAATAGGGTATGAGAGTCAGAGATTGTGTATGGGGTGTTGGCTTATAGTTTGTGTATTGTTTGACGTAATGCCTAGGATGTACTTCCTCGTATCAATCTGTGCCAAATTACGTAGAAGAATACAGGGTGTGAATCGACAGACATTATCTGCAAGATGTGTATAGTGTGAGAGACAACACTCGTAGAATGGTCGAGGCTACGAGGAACAATCAGATGAGTTGTATCAGACTGCCACGTCTACATCAACCAACTTTACGCCTGTACCTCAATAATGTTTTGAATGAAAAAGGATTCTAAAGTTGTAAATAGTTTTCAGAGTTTCCTTGTGAATAGAAAAGCTGTTTAAAAATATAATTAAAATCACAAATAATTACGTAAGTATTCGATGTATAAAGTTCATCGTTTAAAATTATGAATGTTATTTTATATATCTCTACCTTGCTAAAAAAATTACCGTTGTATGCACTAGTAACATCCGTCTCGTTGTCTAGAAATGGAGTAAATAGTGCCAAAATCGCCAGTGAATCAAAATATCCATTTTAAAATGTTCGTCATCCTTCTTATTATTTTTTGATGCTTTATGCCAACCCATGGCACTATATCGAAATTCTTTGCAGTATTTAAAAATATGGTCGTGATATTACTAATCATTGACAATCAGTTTCGGCGAGAATGTAAACTCTTTGAAGCTATGGAGATGGAAGAGAACTTCTTTGTTTTATGATGAATATCCACAATTGGATCACGGCTATTCTGAGAACACGTGAACTATTAAGATATCTCTAATTATGCAAGTGGTTTTAAAATATTGATTTTTCTGTTCCTAAAATTCAGGAATATCTTTAAAAAAATTTAAACTGAGAGTTGTTTCAGCATATTTTCATCTGATACGTTTCTTGCACCTCTTGAGTCGTCATTGACAATATTGTCTGTGATATTTCATGTAGAATTATCTTTTAAAAATTTCTTCCTTTTGTACCATAATCGTTGAGATTCCGTTGTTTGTGTTATTGTGTATTTATTTCGCACCTTGGCCTTCATTGTTTATACCTCTTCACACCAGTTCAATGCAGTTCGTTCTGCGCAGTAACATTCACATGAATAGCGTCGTGTGCTCTCATTCTCGCCGTTAAAAGCAAAAGCAGCTGTAGCAGCTCATAATGTCTCCTCCTAACATCTGATAAGAGCTGTCAAGATCATAAGCGAGGAAGTGGAGCAGCTCCAAGGCTGCGTTTTTAGTATTGTGCGTATTGATTTACCGACAAATATTTGGATCGAAGCAGCTGCCTGGCGTAAAGCTCGTGAGAGGATCGCTGTGTGATTCTTTTATCTTTCGCGCGCTCTGTATTTTTAGTGCGCGGCCGGGAGCAACAGGGGTTCCTTGACTTGAACCCTCTTATTTGGGTGTTTCGCAACCGGTGACCCCGATCGCGTGTTTTCCATGCAGACCAAACAACCGCCCCTCCGCCTCCGCTGCCGCCGCCGCCGCCGCCGCCGCCGATATGTGGCGAAATCACAAAGATCCTAGTGAACACGGCGTGGATCCAATTAGAGAACCGTTTTCTATTCTTAGTGTACGAATACAAAATATCCAATAAACGATCATGTACAAGTATATGATGTACGGTTTATTTAATACACCTTCTAGTCGATAATGTAATTCAGGGGACATCGATTTTCGGGCGAAGATGCCAAACAAATGATTTTGGAAACCAGTGTTGTCTTGCCGCTGAGTTTTCCAGTTCCTTGATATACGTGTAGTAGAAGACACGGAGCACTGACATATCAATGCAGAGTGCAAAAAGAACCACAGTAGAATGTTCTTTCCACGCTTAAAATTTGAAGGCAAGAGCCTATGAATTTTTTTATTTATACAAAATTTATAATAAAACAGCTTCAAGTTTCAGCTGTAGTGGAACTAGCCATATCTCCAAACCTTGAAATATTATTTTATTCCCATGTCTTGACATGTTTTCTAATAACATTATGGAGAAAGGCTCCATGATTGTAGTTGTCATAAATGATATTATGCTGATGTTGTAACGTGTCACGAACATAAAGAAATAACGTTGTTAAGAATATATTTGAAAATAGTAACTTCATCCTCACAGGTCATACCTGTGCCATCTTACATTAGCCATGATACTCCCAAACAGCTTCTTCATGCTTGTCTGACACTTAGTGTTTATACGCTGGAATGAGTGTGCGATTGACTGGTATTGCGTTGGCAGTTTGGGCTCGCGATATTGCCAC
This sequence comes from Gryllus longicercus, assembly GCA_038098605.1. Classification (NCBI taxonomy): domain Eukaryota; kingdom Metazoa; phylum Arthropoda; class Insecta; order Orthoptera; family Gryllidae; genus Gryllus; species Gryllus longicercus. The sequence goes on along the minus strand of JAZDUA010000250.1, from coordinate 1,667,812 downwards.
AGCCACGCGCCGTGTCCACGCGCAGTGCCAACGAGACAATAGGGAGTTTGTGCCACCTCGGATGTCAAGGCACTATCGATCTTCTGCGCATGCGCCGTTTAAGTTCCGCACCACTTTATTGCAACTGCGCATGCGCAGAAGATCGATAGTGCTGCCGCCATGGCGTGCACAAATTACGGAGTGTTAGCACCCTCTAAAGGCGGCTCCACACATGCGGCATTCAGCGAATCTCTAGCAACCTCTCGTCGAATCTCGAGTTGCTCGCGATTAGCCGAGCGCCGAACATTCGGTATTCGCCCTGCCCACCGCGTGTCGGTCGTTAAGACACATCAAAGGGAGAGAACATTCGCCGAGTAGTTCGGGAGTGGAGGACCTGCTTAGGAAATGCCGAATGTGTGGAGCCGCCTTAACGTTTAAGCACTATCGATCTTCTGCGCATGCGCACAAGATCGATTGTGTTGACGCTTTGGCGTGCATAAACTCCCTAATAACGTTTATATCAGCGAGTTCCGGTCAGTCGTATCGACTGCCCTTCTCTAAGCCACGAGCCACTTTAGTTGTTTTTTTCCCTCCCGTTCGACACAAAATGCTTACTCCGACATCTCTCGTTTAAACATTTTATTCCGTCGCGCGGCGATAGCCAGGGGCGGGGGCTGAGCCGGACGTGGTGTGTGCTGTGTGCACTTGAACCCAGGCGCCAGGGCAAGGTCGCTTCCCGGCGGCGGCGGCGGCGGCGGCCGGGTGGACGAGCCAGTCTCACACGCGCTGTGTGACGCTGGCAGCGTCCGTCGCACTGACCTACATCTTAAATCACCACATTATCTGCAGGCGACTGACAGGCGCGTGGCCTGGCACGGCGGGGTTGCCCTCGGCCCCCGCCTCCGCCCCGCCCACCCCGCCCCGCCCCGAGGTCCTTGCCCCGCGCGCCTGTTGCATAGGGACGGCGACGGCGGCGGTTATTACATAAATAACCCGTTTTAGGTTATTCCGTGTTATTTACCTTCGCTTTAACGTGGTGGCTATAACCGCTTAAAATAACACGTTATTATGTTTTTTTGTATCAATAAACGTTCGCACTCAGGTATTGGAGTAACACAATTAATTTTTACATATTAGTATAATAGAAAATAAACAAAAATGTATACATAAATGCAAAGTATTTTGATTACAAAGCGAACGCCAAAAGACCTAACGTCTTGACCTTTGATACTGGTAATAAAGTGTTACCAATTTGACCACATCAAATCTCCCACTGAATACTACTTTCTTCGATTTAATGTTTGTTTTTTTTAAATTATTTTCCGTAGCTATTTTCGAGGTTTTTGTATAAAATAAACTGTTATAAGCCGGCAAAAGTTACCGAAGAAAAACGTGAACAAACACAGAAAGAGGTTGCGGTTATAACCGGTAGGTGCCATGTCTGCTGCTAGGCTGTGGCCGCCTCGGCCAAACGAGAAACAGGGCGCGCTGCGCCGCGCCGCGCCCTTCGTGCACAGCACCCTTATCGTGCCCCGGAACAGCTGTGCCTAGATAACACGCCGCGGAACAGCCATTCACAAACGCCTAGTGAGAACTGTGAACGCTCTGCCTGTGATGCTGGTGCTGCGGGGAAGGAAAATAAAAAAGGAAAGGGAAAAAAAAGAAGAAAGAAAGAAAAAAAAGCCCGTTTATTTATTGTACTTGGGAATTTTGAAACAAAATGCGAGTGTGGGAACTCCAATGATAAAGAATTTTTACTGTTTTTTTTTCCCAAAGAGAATGGGATTTTTGATGGTACATTGTAGCTCAGTGATGGTCTGTTCTACTGATGGTCGATGGACATTCAATTTAATGAATATTGCCAACTTCATGGTGACCACACCTTTAATAATGAACGGCCCAATATGCGCCACAACGTTCTTTTCCTGACGTAAACGTCAATCATTACTGTGAATGTGAGGGTGAAATAACGTTACGTACCTTTTTCATTGCTATCTCATCTGTTCCCGCCTGTTCAAACTCAACAGCTTTTAGCCACCGGAGTAATTGGACGGGCGAATAGTAATCGTTGCCAAGGAATATTGTTAAATTAAATATTAATAGATATTTGATTGTGATTTTCCATCCTGTGTTGTGTATTTCGGTAATCATAACTAAAACTCTGAGATTGAAAATGTTGAGCAGGGGCAGGTGACAGACGAGTGAAATAGAAGAGAATTTTTTGCTACTTCGTGTTCACTTAACACCTTTCCAAAGTTCCGAGATGGAAAGAGAATGTAAAGTGATGTCATGCTTGAAAAAATTAAAATACTCTTCAGATAGTGTTGACGAAAATGAAGAAAATATATTTAGTGTGTATTATGAAATTTGTTGAGTGATTAATTTGACGGAGGGAGGTAAAATTTTTTAATGGCGTTCTGAATTATTTTTTTGGCAGGATACATGCTTTTTTTCGTGATGTCTGCAGTAACTGTCTCTATTTTGTTAAAAGATGCGAACGTATCCTGCTAGCAAAACGCTTAAAATTATCTGCGTCTTTCGTGAACTGTTTGGAACATTACTCTTTCTGAAATACTGGGACAACGACCTGACGTGTATTGAAAAATTGGGATAACAGTGTTATTTTTGTTTTAAATGGAGTGCTTGTAATTCTTATCTTATCTAATCGGGATTTAATATATTTGCTATAACTTATGTAGGAACACTTAAATCTATGCATTCAAGAAACGTCACTCAGGTTTCATATCGTTAAATGAAGTTACAAACAAAGCTGATATACAGTATTTTTACTGTTCATTTCTTCACAATATGAGTTATAAACACATACATATTTGCTGGAAGTGATCGTAAATAAATAGTTTTTGTATCTTCCTCTCAAAGCAATCTTTTCACTAGACTCACATTTTAATCGTTGAAACTGAAGTAAATCTGCAATTTAAAAAAAATGACATTTTCACGCTGGTAAATTGAAACTAATGATGAAATCCACTAAAGAGAATAATAATACGTAATTATAGGCACTAAAATATGCATTTAATTTATTTTCCTCTATTCCTATTTTCGAAGTTTCAACATAATTGTTACTCCAGCTTTATGTAAGAGATTTCAGTTATCAGAACACAGTTTCAATGCATAAGTATTACGGAGAACCCTTTGATGTTATGCGTAGTTCTAACGTTTTTTTTTTTTTCGCCCATTGTTTCTGTGTGTGCGCGCGCGTGTATGTGAGTGTATGGTTATTTGTTGATTTCGATATCGCGCGTCAAGAATATTGCTCGTATTACTACCGATTTACGTTCGACGTATGCGAAATACATTAGATTAGTCACAACATAAAATGCGTCTTCTACCCATTCATTTGCATGCCCCTCGTTTTCGTATGCAAGATCGAATGATACGTATAAACACTGCAGCTCAACAACATCCTCGCTTTGATATAAACAAACAATCCCGTGGCGCGTGCCTAAGACAGATATGGTTATGCGTTCCAAGATAACATTCCGTAATAGCAACATATGCTCTGACCGAGAGATAAATTTCATTCCAACTACAAGTTAGTAGAGAGGATGATACACTGACCATGATGCATATAATTATAGGGTGCTTTGGCAGCCTTTGCAGCAGGTCAAGGAATACGTATGTGCCGGGGAACACCCGGCAAAGGCTGCGAGGCAAACGATTGACCGAGGACAGTTCCATTGCGGAGTAATTTTCAGATTACTCGTACAGCTGCCTTGTGATCGGAAGATACAATAAATTTGTGTGAACAATTGATTTGATCGAACTTAAATGCGTTTTCTTTGTCCGCTTGATAACATGTCATTCGTTTCTTTTGTTGCACTTGTGTATACAAACCCAACTAGCTTCATAGAAAGCTTTTGAGAGAAATGTCGCATGTAAATAAGATGAACTTTCCAGTATTATATAAATACTTATTTGATAATTATATTATTTTAGTATTTATCCTGTATTGAACTCTGCCACTGAATTCATCATCATATTTCGTTCGTAATATTTGTGAAATGCAGAGATAGAGCAAAGTAATATGTGTCATAAATTGTTTTTTCTCTGTAAAATGGTTAATTATATAACATTTCGCAACAAAATGTTACATTACCATTGTAATTTTTTTGTAAATCCGAAGGACTTTTTTTTTTCGAGAGAATTCGCAACACGATATTGTGCTTGGGGGTACGGTAATACCTACTTCCGGCACTAGGTAAATCTGGAATCGTAAGAGCAACTCCCGAGCGTCGTCAATAATTCATCACAGCAATTTATTTTTCCATATAAATCCAGTTTGTTGTTGACCCAGCGGTCGACTTCCTGAGAAGCTGCCGCTCAAAAGTCGTCTTACCCATCCCCCAGTGATACCTCGAATCGTTCTTGCCACAATCGTTCCTCGGAATCGTGTCCGATTCCCTCGCCCAGACTTCTCCACTCCCACCTACGCATCACCGCGCACTCGCCTGCCAACTTTCTACCGGGTTGAGGTGGCTCAGGGCATCAACAGATGTCACTGCAGTGCCTCTGCTTCCTAGGTCCGGGTACCGGCGGTGGCAGAATTTTTCGACCCCAGCTAGGTCGAATTCAATCGCTGTTTGTAGAAGATTTGTTGTGGCCGGCTGTTCTGATTCATAGTTTCTTCGATCAATATAAGGCGAATGCCGGAACAGTATCGTAACAAACAGGCCACGGATCGTGCACGATCTTTCCTTCCTCTTTCTTCTCTTATTGTCTTGCATACTTACACATTTACATTCAATACACATAAGTACATACCGGCAGAGCAGTCAGGAGCTTAGATCTTGTACCGACTGGGACAGTGAACCGCTGGTGGGAGATAACTGGTTAGGGAAACCGCCGCTTGCCGAAGTTAGGTCGGCGCTAAATTTCACTATTCAGCGTGAGAATATGAACGCCACCTTGCGAGGAGATCATATGCACTACACTGGCGGGACTTATTAGCAGTTGACTCCGCCCAATCGTTCTCGCCACTTGTCTCCGATTTCCTCGCCCTGACCGCCCCGCACATTGGGCTGCCCACCTACGCAGCAGCGCTCGCCCGCTCGCCCGCTCGCCCGCTCGCCCGCTCGCCCGCTCGCCCGCTTCCTAGCAGCTCTTCATCTCCCGCCCCGTTCGCGTTGACCGATACGAACGCCCCGCCCCCCTCCTCCTCCCCCACCCACCCGGGCGCAGCAGCTCTCCGCCCGTCCGCCGGCGTTTTAAATCGGTTATTGATTCGGAACCTTTTCAGTGCGGGCGGCGACGACGGCGGCAGGCGATCTCTGACCCGGTTAGCCCCTCTTGCTCTCTTACCCTCCCGACTGAATTAGTAGCTTCCGATACTAATTGGATAACGAAACAAGCGACGTGAAACGGCCCGTACTCGCGCGGTATTTATTTTTCCCGATCAGATAGCGAGCTGGGAGAGCTTGGTGGCGGCGCGGAGTCGGGGGTGGAGACGGCGCCCCACCCCCGCCCCCCTCCGCCCGCGCCACTGTCTGAATGGGCTGCTCCCCTCTCCCCCCCTCCGCCTTCTTCCGGGGCCTGCGTTTGCAGACGGACCAACTCGGACGATAGAAAAATAAAAAAAGGGCTCGCCTGGGTATGCGCCCGCTGTACCGAATCGTCGGTCTCTGACCGAATAAAACGGAGTTGATTTGGATTTCGGGGCGGACGGACGGAGCGCCGTGTTTCGTTTTGTTCGCGTTAGTGGCAGTGGAGGCGGCTGCCTCACGCGACCGAGCAGCGACCATCACCTTTCGAAGGCGGAACGCGAAGGCTGTGTTAACTCTCGCGGAATGGTATAAATTTTACTTAATGTTTAAGCGTTCTTTGGTGATTGAAGAATAAATAGTAGTCCGCCGCCAAAGTCGCGTACGGATTCCGTTGGCTTTGGGTGCTTTCCGTTCCAGGATTCCAACCGGAGTTCTTCATTTTGGTGGACTGATTTATTTCGAGGTCCTAACTCCCGAGTACGTGTACCTACGGAGATATTCAACATCCGCGTTGCAGCTCTTAAGTGATTAATATGTTGCGCATACTTTATGCCAATCTTACCAAGAAGCATTTCAATGTAAGACCCACAGACAGAGACTCTAAGTATGTTTCCTTCACTCAAACGTCTGCTATATCTTATTTCGATACTCATTTATTATTCCAGAACGTCTTATTCTTGCAATACTGTATTGAGAAATGTGTTTATTACCAGTATGAAAGAAAAGCCGAACATTTTGCCAGTGGGAATAATTTGTCGATCCCCTTTTTCGATTTTTTGGCATCTGTCTCTCACACTGTTAATATGAAAAAGCAATGGCCTTCAGTAGTCGGAAAATTCCATTGGCGCGGCAGCATGTGAGCGAGCAGCGTTCTTGAAGCCCCTTTAAAGGGCGTCCGCAGAGGCCAGTGCGGGCGGCTTCGGGGCCTCGGGGGCGCATTTTGACGATTTATGGCGGGCGGCGTGGGTCGGCGGCCGCTGATAAGGGCCTGCCCTGGCGACAGCCGCCCCCCTCGGCGACCTCCTGCCCTCTACCGTCCGCCCGCGCGCATCTCGCCCGTGACTTCTCTCACCCCCCTCCCCCAACTCGCCATTCACATTCGTCTCCATCTTCACTGCATCGCACGCTAACTTTCGGTTGTTTCTATCTCGTTCAGGCAACCGCGATACCTTCCAACTCCAGCCATTGCGACCCCCTTTCTGCCATTTGCACACATCATGGCCCTCATTTTTCTTTCCATATGTATCTCCCAGTCTGCATATTTACGTCCGCGGCTGTCGGTTTGTGTCGTGTAGAAAGAGATAGTGCAGTTTCAAGTCCAGTTTTAAGACAAACGTTTTGACGTGATGATGCCCATGAAATTCCCCGTTATTGCATCAAAATATGTATCTTGCCATATCACCTATTGCCTAATGTTGAATGTCAACAAACAAATAAATAGTGCAGACTAAAATAAAGTCCAAACTTCGCTCCAAATCATCTTGTCTCCGTTTGACGTGTTTTGTGGTTTTATTGCTCCTCGTAGCTGCGCTCACTATGCACCAGTGTGTCTCCTTTTCATAATAATAATAATAATAATAATAATAATAATAATAATAATAGAAAAATTGTATTTAATTATGTCGAGACTTAGGCTATAAGGCCTGCTCTTTATCTCTGTCCATTTTAAAGACTTTACATTTAAAAAATTACACATAAGGCGTTCAGACCTAGGTAACATATATTATAGAAGAAAATTCAATTGACTACATAGAATTATCTCTGCAAGTTGTAACTAATAAGTGAATTTTATTGCCATTTTTTTATTCTTGTAATTTTTGCAACGTAGAGTTATGATGCAAGGAATATTCTTAAAAATGAAGTGAAAAAGAGCTACTAATCTTAAAAACAATGATACTAATTTCGCCCAAAATATCACGTGTTATCGTTTATATCGGAAGTGCCTCAGCTGGGGACAATGTACAAAAGGAGGGTATATCAGTTACACAATAACAATACAACTATTTTAAACATTTTAATTTTGCGCATTATTCTCTTTATAACTAACATCTTCAATTATTCCTTTCTCTTCCCAAAATATATATAACTTCTTGTTTCCGCGGCGTAAGTTTTTTATTTATATCGACGTCATTTTCCTCCGCTCGCGTGCCCTCGCGCCGCGCCGTCCGACCTTTCCTCAGGGCTGTTGACGTCGGCGGCGATTAGAAGCGGGTCAGCCTCAGCGAGGGCTCGTGGAGAGGGCGCTAGGCGGCCGAGGGGCGGGGCGGCTGCGCGGGCGGCGTCTCCAGCCCCGCTCCCGTCCACGTGCGAACGCGAGGCCCAAGGCTCCTCCCGGGCCACGTGCGGTCCGTCAGCTCGCGCTGCTGTTATCACGCTCTTTCGGTCCTTCGCTGAAGGGCCGCCCGATCCTTGTGAAGGAGTGTAGGCCAACTCGACGCGATCCGAAAGGTCCTGTGTCTGGAATTTGAAGTTTGGAGAAAATTGGATTGTGTGTGTGTATGTTGTTTGCAGTCGTACTGTTTGGTGATGAAGCAGTATTAGTGATCGAGAAAATTACGAAGCATTACTGAACGTAATTGTTCTCGTCGTATCTGAATAACCTCGTCTTTATACCACATATTTGCTCAGGATCTTTACACGGACAAAGAAAACTACAACTATAGAATAGCCAAACGTCTTTTCATTACATGCTTATTTCTCTGTTTAAAAAAAAGTTGTTTTTTCCTGTTTTGCGACGTAAACTGATTGTTAATGGGCTTTACAAACCGATCTTGTACCATTCCATGTGTGTGTGTGTGGGTTTTTTGGGTCATATTTTTGGGATTGCGACTTTACAGATGGGTATTAACCGATTAACTCGTTTATTACTTCAGCAGGATGCACAACAGGGGCCAGGAGATTAAGTATCTGTAACTTAGTCAGAGCAGAATACCATTGTTTATTTATTTATTTTATGAATTCTTATTTTTTCTGTCTTTCATGGTAATACTTCGAAAAATTTCTGAGCTTTGCGTTTTGGTGCGCGTGACAAGCAAAGGTTATAAAGTCATACCTCAGTGCGGAATCGGGAACCTCCATCTCATCTTCGATACACTTATTTCTAATATATGTATCGTTTCGTATTTTAAGAAAATGTTAATATCCAGATTTGGGGGAGGGGAGACTTTAGGGTTTCGAAATAAAACAAAAAAGTTGTTTCGTACGAAATGTGTACAAAAGGTGTACGAAATAAGATACAAATTCTGTTGATATCAGTCATTTCCCAGTTATTAAACTTTACATGATTACCACAATCCTGAAAAATAAACACTGTATCATAGTGTATTCACATGTACATCCTTAGTTGATTTAGTTCATGGAATATGGGAAATCAACTAATGAGGAGAGCTAATGAACTTCAGACTGGCTTCGGTTTTGATGAAATTTTCCATTGACTTCTCTTCCACGGAGATCCACAGGAGATTGTTATTCGACTTGGGGTCAACCCGGCGTTGCCGGAAGAGCCAAACAATGGAGTTAAGCGGCAGCGACAGCAGGACGGCGTTCTTCCATGACACAGCGTGGCCTCGCTTATCGTGTTTTGGGTCCTTCGCCACGCGCGGCCTTTGCGCCCGATCTGTTTCGGCTGTTCGCCCTTCCCCTCCCCTCGCCGGAAGCTTCACCCGCCGCCCCCCCCCGCCCTCCTCCACCCCGTCCCCACCACACAACTCCGCCCCGTCTCGCCCCGCCCTGCCCTCCATGCTCCGCCCCATCCCAGCCGGCTCCGTCTCACCCCACCCCGTTCCGTCCCGCCCCGCCCCGCCCCGCCCCTCCCCATCCCGCCCCGTCCCGCCCCGTTCAGCCCCCTCCCGTCCCGTCCCGCCCAGTCCCGCTACGCACCACTCCATCATGCACCACCCTGCCCCGCTCCATCTAACCTCGCCCCGTATTGATACGCACTATGCTGCCACGCACCACCCCGTTTCGCCCCATCCCGTCCCGTTCCGTCCCGCACCTTCCCGCCTTTGTCACTCCCGCCTGACTCCGCCCAGCCCCGTCCCGCCCCGCTCCTCCCGGTCCCCGCCGGCGCCGCGCGTCCCGCTTCCGGTCACGCGTGGCGTGGCGCGTCGCGTCGCGGCCGGGGGCCAGGCGCTCTTTCGGGAGCCATCTGCGCGAGGCGGGCCTTTGTGCGCGCGCCGGGGTCGTCCGGGGCGAAGACGAGGGCGCGCGCGCGAAGTGGGCCACTTGCGCTCTGGACTCTCGGGCGCCAGTCGCCCCGAGGCAGCGCGCGGACGCAGCTTCTTAAATAAAAATTTTATGATATTCCAATCGTGAAATTAAAACCAATGGTTTCTAACAATACAGATATGTTCCAACGCGATCGATGTTTGTCAAAAAATTATCGCTTCATCTATATTTGGTGATGGTTTACTTCGATCGCTATGACGATGTCCAATAAAAAGCGTATGTACTATACACACTCTGATTTTAACTTACGCTTTCAGTTATTTTCAATATTTGGCGCATTTTGGAACTCTATCGGACGTAATTTCATCCATGGTATAGTTCTATTAATTGGTCATAGATAATTAAATAGTTAAATTTAAAGACAAATTCCAAAGCACCCGTGGTATTACTTATGACTATTCCACTCGTGAAATTAAAACCAATAGTGTGTAACTAAACATACAAAATGCCCCAATCAGGGTGGTGTATCTCAACTACAACCGCTTCTACCTACTGGCCAATGATAAACTGTGATTTCTCTCTTTTAGGAGGCGGTTTAAATCGATCGCTATGTCGATGTCCAATAAACAGCGTATGTACTATAATATAACCTATGATTTTAACATATGCTTTCACTTATTTTCAATATTTGGCTAATTTTGGAACGCTATTGGACATAATTTCACACGTGGAATAGCACTATTAAATACCACTCGTTGTTAGGAAAATCTCAGATAAATCCCCTCCTCGGTTCTCGAGCCGGGAATTTATCGACAATTTCCAAAGTACTCGTATTACCTGTGATAAATATCAATTCTAGGTACATCGATTTGCTAGAAGATAAAAGAAATTAATGTTTTATTTTATTAATTTATTTAATTACTTTGACGTTAATTTTATCAACATTTGCAGCCTTAAGGCCTCTTCAAATCAGACTTTTCTCTAGCGGTGAATACACACCTATGTTTAATCATTTGCGCACGAAAATCGTTTTAGTGAATCACCCTCCCCTCCAAAAAAAGTTTTAAAATCGATGAATAATTAACTTAGTAACTTTATGTCGTACGTGCGTATTTCCATTCGGTTCAGATCACATCGGACGCTCAGAGCTCTCACAAAGCTGTACCTTCCTTAATGGGAAATACTGCACGCACCGAACATTTCAAAAGACATTTGCTCTAAAGTTGTTTGTCGGTTGTTTTTTGTGAAATCATAACTGCTAAATTTCTGCTTAATGAATGTGAAAAAGTATCCTTGTTTATTCTCTCCGTCTCATTGTTTTGTACTGTCCTTACCCAAGAAAAGTTTCCTTGCTATTATTGAGGCGAAAGTTTCGCGCTCATTCTGAAGTGTGGAAGTTAATGTCCCGACGACAGGCCGAATGAATGAATTAATGAAAATGGTTGTTTCTAGTGCAGTGAAAATTTACGAAGTGGGGAAAAAACCTTTCCTCCATTGCAGGACTCGTATGATACGATTTATTTACGCGATAAAATGCGAATATTTGGGTTCTTGTCGTTGCAAACATTTTTGAAGAACTCCGGAAATAAAACAATCCTGTGTTCGTTGTTTTGCTTCGTTAATCATTTTTTGTTCCTTCGTTCTAAAAGTATGAGAGAAAGTTGTAAAAATGTGTTATGACCTTAGAGGAAAGATATAGTTCCTGTGTGTTATGACATTTCAGCTGCTTCCGTGAAAAAAATCCATTCGTTTTTTTTGGATTGTGTTGCGAAGTCTGATAGAGCAACCCCAATGTTTCGATGTACTCTGACCTAGTTCCTTTGCCGATATTGTCTATTTATCTAATTATACCTGAGCACGTCTACGTCTTCGAGTTAATGACCGCTGGTAATCTTGCGCGTAGAAACTCAGCGCTCGTTTTTTTTTTTTTTACACGGAGCACCAGACGATAAAGCTTTTTTTGGAGTTCTGGAATTCACGTGAAGGTAATTCAATTTCATGAGTACCGATTAAGGGAAATCTTAAGCTTAGTTGAAAGACAAAACTAACGAAAATGCTAAACATCCGGTTTTGTTAAAAGATAACGTATAATCAATTTAGAAGAATTCATTTTTTTTAGTGAAAATTGATATTCTAGCCCTGACAACTGCCTGTAAATGACGTATACTGATGCACTTATCAGGAATCAACGGGTCACTTACGGTGATCATATTGCCAATATGCTACAATTAAAACGGTCCGAAGTTCAGGCGGTACTCAGACCGACAAGACTCAGCAGAAAAAAATGAATGAATTAAAAAATGTTCGTGTGAAAATAATTATTCTGCTGATTTCCAGCTTTCAGAAACACGAAATATCGGATAGACGGGTATGAAAATATTTTAATACCTTTATTTTACCGAACATCAATTTCGATTTATGATTTGTATTGCACAGTTGTTTTAATGCAAACCAAGCCGTTTATATCTAATTCGAATGGCCTGATCATCATTCAATTTTTATTCGTTAAAATGCGTCACTAAACATTTTTCCGATAATCATTCAATTTTTATTTGTCAAAATACGTCACTAAATATGTTGCTGATAAGTTGCCTACGACTTAAAACATTTTTCTTTTTCTGTGTCAGTAACAATTTCCTTATGTTTCTTTTGTAATATATTCCACGTTTGCGTATTTCAAAGCTGGGCAGAAATTGTGAGCTATCAGCCTCTATTGGAAAATTAAAACAATAAGCGTCCTGGGCGAGATGTAAACATGAAGATTTAATCATTTGCTTTGGTTGGGTGAACTGCTTCAGTCTGCTACCCAAATCTGCCACCTGCACAATTTCGAGTTTCATCGACATCTTGTTAATCACTTCTGTAACTACTGCATTTTCGTGCGATGCCTGATTGTATCACAACACTCTAATTTCAGAAGATTAACACGTTTCATCTCGAAGCATTTGCGAAAATCAGGGGTGGTGGATAGCATTGTGTAGTATGTACATTTAACGTGATTACTTAGTAAATTATTTTTAGTGATCCACCTACAATGAACCCTTTACTGACAATATTAAGAATTGTTGACTCTTGAAACTTTCTACCTAAATCTGAAGCTTAGCACTAGATCGAATTGAACCCACGAACTACAAATGGATTATTGGATTATGAATGTATTATTCTTTACTTTAATTTTAGTAACCATCCCACGTTCTAGGAAGTACTCCAAATCTCAAGGCATCAATGACTTCAAGAATATATTATTCCTATGATGTGATATGAAACATGATGCAGGATGCTGTAAGGAGAGGCGAAGGAAACGAGAGAACAGGAGAAAATCGGCCGCGATCCCTCATTGTCCACCACACATTCTCTAAGCACCGACCGTGATTTCAACGAGGGCACAGAGGAGGAAAGCAAGCGTCCTGTCCGCAATGCAACGAGCCGCCCCCTGCCCGAGGAGGTAGCCCTGAAAACGGCCGGCCTCCCGAGACGAGCTCCATTGACAGCGAGCGCCCTTGCCTCGGCCGCCACGTCCGGGAGGCGCCGCGGCGCGCGGCGGCGGCGGCGGCGGCGGCGGGGGCGGCGGGGGCGGCGAGGAATGCAGCGCTCGTGACTCCGGAGCTGCAGCCTCCCGTTACTCCCCGCAGCGACGTGCACTTCCCCCTCCCCTCCCCACCCCTCCCCTCCCTCCTCCCCTCCGCCCGCGCGGCCGGCAAATGGCCCGCGCCTCCGCCTCGGCTCCACTTGCCACCGCATGCAAATGCTTCTCGCCCACGCGCTGCCCCACTGGCCGCTCCCCCTGCGTTTGCGGTGCCGCCGCTCCCTTCACTTCCAAGCCCCCTACCCCCCACCCCACGGCCCGCTTCCGTTTCCACTTCGCGGCCGCTCCGAAAACCTTCGCCCGCGCGGCGATTGATTCATAGTGATTCCGGGTGCAACAACGTCTAAGGTCATTAGTCCCGTGAGTGTATGTGTGCATGTTTCCCCCCTCGGGGCATGGTGGTGATCTCCCTCCCCCCTTGGATGGGGACCTATCGTCGGCTAGCGGGGTTTTCCCCGACCAGATATCTCCGCCCCTGCAGGGACAAGCCGTAAGCTCCCCACCGGTCTCCTGGCGTGTTCGGCCGGTCGTGTTCCCTTTCACAAATTCGCCTCATCCCAACCCGATTCTATTTATATTCTTCGACCCTCCTCCTCCCCCTTCCTTATGTATTTATCTATTCAATTCATTGTAATCTCCTGATATCACATTCCATCATTTCTCATTTCAGCTCTTTTGGTATGTATCATTCATTACTTTTCACTCGTGTTCCATTCATTTGCTTCCTTAAATGCATTCTACATACTTTTCTTGTCAGAGTTCCCACGTCTCTTATATCCCGTGAGTAGTGTCTCTGGTACGCCTCCGTCTGGCCTTTCCCCTCCTCTCCTTCCACCTGCCCCTCCCCCTCCTCTTCCGACTCGCCGTCCCCCCAGACGCGCAGACCGGTCGCGTAATTTGTTTCGAAACCCTAATGACCGTCATCAGGACACCCGACTTTCCAGGTGCCCACTTCGGCGGACGCTAAAAAGCCGTAAAAAGCGCGCGGGAGTGCGCGATTGTAGCCTTTGGGTACTACTGTCAAACAGTGGAAATCGCGGTAATTATGATAATCGGAGGCGCCGCCTCCCGAACAATCCGCATTCCGCCGAACCTGTCTTCGCCGCGAGCGCAATTAGCGATGGCAGCGGCGGCGGGGGTGGGGTGGAGTGTGGGCGGCCCGCGCCGCGCCGCGCCCGCCCACGCCGCCCGCAGGGAGACCGTTCACAGCCACTGCGCCGTTAGCCGGAGCCAATGGGAATTGATACTGCCTGTTCCGGAGTGCAAGCGGAACAAAACACGCAAGATCTTCTTTACCGGAACTCCAATCTCGATGATGGTGGTCTCTGGGAGGCTTTCTCAAACATTTTTCGTTTGCCCCTTGACTCGTATTAATTTTTCTCGGCCGTTATTTGTTTGAGGAACAATTAAACTTCAATTCGTATCTTTTTATAGATTATCTTTTGATGTACCGTTGGTGAGTGTCAATGCGAACAACGAAAGGATATCTCCAGTTTTGCCTAATGATGATTATACTAAAAATATACTTAAGAAGTTGATTGAATCAATGCTTAATAGTCTTGAGTGTATAATAAATGCCCCAGGAGGGCACGCTAAGTATTCATAATGTTATGTATTTTCGTTTTCACTAATTTAGTCAATAAATATGCTTTATGTAAATTGTGCTCTGCTATCATATTAATGCACAAGATTCTAGGTCTCGACACTAAACTTTTTTTTTTCCATTCATTTCTTCGTGTTGCAATTTGTATTTCCCGAGCGCCTGCTTTAGAAACGTAGGCGGAAGAAAGTTCAGTCGATCCCTGATCACGACGTTATCTCGTAATGGGGGTTTCGGTTAACGCGTTTCCGAATTCTAAACATTCTTGAAAAGGCAGTCTTTCATAGGCTGAGTTACGGAGAGAATTCTCAGCAGTCGTTATGCAACTTTATTCTTCACTATATTTTTGCAACGCTTTAAACCGGCTGGAAATATGCTATATATTCCAGAAACGAAGATTAGTATTTCTATTTTCAGTGGCCGATTTAATAAAGGAAAAATATTTCAAAACCATACCAATATATATGTTTGCATTGTAATTTGGATGTTGAAGCAACATTCAAGAATAGCTAAATTGGTTGTTTAGTTACGGAGAAAAAAAATTTTTTTTCGCTTCGTAAATATGCTTCCTGTGAACATGAATTTGATTGCGACATAGTTCCAAATTTAATCAACTCTACGCTCTTTCCCAGTGCAGTCGAGAAGCCCCGGCAGATTTTTCCTTTCAGCGAAGAGTATCAGAAGAAACTGCGGTTCGATGCCCGTTTCTGCGTCGCCGCCCATCAAGTGAACTTGCGCCGCGACCTTCACGGGAGGGGCTGCCGCTCTATATTCCGCCCCCCACTGCCCTGCCTCCGTTGCTCCGCCCTCGCTGCCCCGCCCTCGCTGCCCCGCCCCCGATGCCCCGCCCCCGCTGCCCCGCCCTCGCTGCCTCGCCCTCGCTGCCCCGCCCTTGCTGCCCCGCCCCCGCTGCCCCGCCCCCGATGCTCCGTCCCCGCTGCCCCGCCTCCGCTGCCCCGCCTCCGCTGCCACGCTCCCGCTGCCCCGCCCTCGCTGCCACTACGCCATCGTGGATCCCCCTGCTGCCCGCCCCCTCAGACCCATGGCACTACACCCTCTGATCCGCATCCGCCGCCTCTGCCCCGCTGACCCGCTCCCGCTGCCTTGCCCCCGCTGCCCCGCCTCCGCTGCCTTGCCCCCGCTGCCCCGACCCCGCTGCCCCGCCCCCGCTGCCCCGCCCCCGCTGCCCCGCCCCCGCTGCCCCGCCCCCGCTGCCCCGCCCCGGCTTGCGCGCTCCCGCTGCCTCTTCCCCGCCGCCACCCCCCCGCTTCCCCGCCCACGCTCCTGCCTGGCCTCCCCCCCCCCACGCTAGCCGCTTGCGTCGCTTTGTTCTCTTTGCACCCACGGCTGTGAGTGGGCCGAGCGCTGCGTCCCTTTTCTGGTATTCTTTCGCGATCTTTTCATTGGGAATAGAAGTTCTGGGTCAGATAGAACGGGTTAGGTTTTCGGTTGAATTTTCTTAGGTGATTGGTAGAAGGGAACGTAGCTCTATATTAACTCGTGCGCAGTCCATCTCTGCGCATTTCGACCTGCTGAGCTAGAGCTCAGAATGGCAGCTGAAACGTTGACTGTGCTCAGGACGTGGCGCTTCCCAGGCAGCCAACAAGCTACTGGTTCCGGTCGCGGAAGCTTAAATTCTCATTTGTTAAGTGCAATTGCAAAGTATTCCATCGAAGTGAAGCTTTCAGAAGGTTGATTGTATTTTCATGATAACTGTATTGTTGACACTGGGCGTTGATACTCTCCCCGAGTTTCTTAATGGTGTTAAGAATATCAGTTTTCTCGCAATATTAGCATGAATTCGTAGCATTCGGCGTTGATTTCGGAGACAAAACTTATTGACGGTTGCAGCGTAAATGCATTAGCGGAAAACAATTTTTTTGAATGTATTTAAATCACTTTTCCATTGCTAACAGAAAAAGTGTTATTTTTTTCCTCGTTTGTGAAACGTTATCACATATCCGGGTTTTTAATATGCTTCCGACCCTGGTCTTTCTTAATATAAGTTTGTGGTTTTGACTGACTGCTAAATAGAGGAAAATATATAAAACATCTCGTTCTTCCATGAAAAAGTAGCGACTGTTGGTATTCTGGGTTGTATTGTTTAGGTTATTGAAATGTGATACAACTCCTTGTCATTAGTGGTTCAACAATAGCTTTATTTTTCGCATAATTTCTATCTTCTGCGATTTTCGAAAATTCAGAGTTTGGTTAAAATTAGAACTGCACATTTTTTGCGTACTTTCTTCGAACTACAAATAATAAATAAGCCGTTTAGAGAAAACGTTTTTTTTAAATAAATTCAATTAACTTCAAGCGTAATTTATGCGAAAACTATGTTTTTGAACATTCTGCATTTTCTTTTTAAATATCTGATTTTCTAAACAGATATTATTTGAGACAAAAATCTCTATCTTTAATATTGCAATTTTGCAATGTTAAGTTTTGCAATCTTCTAAAATACTGAGAATTCGCCGAAGATGGGGTCAGCATCAGTTTTACACCTCAGCCGTTTTACCGCCCTTCGATACCTACGAGGAGAAAATTTAAAGACAAAAAATGAAGCCTGCCTTTGCGAAATAACTGTATCAAAATTACCTAGATTTCACTCAAAATTTCACGAAAACTACTAATATTTCGAAACTTTGTACATGCCTTCAGAGTTCTTGATGCTAAACGACGACATAGTTTTATCCAAAAATTTGGAGCCCTTTTATAAAAAAAAATTTGAAGGCTTTATGACATGAACCCCGTAAATCAGAACACCCGTTTCATTTTCGCATAGCTTTGAGCTCGTTCAGGTCTATGGCAGACTATCAATTTTGGAGAGAATCGTGTAAGGTTTAGACGCTAGCAGTCCAGGCAGCCGGACGAAACGACCGAGAGACGTTTTGCCATCAATTTTTCACTAGATTTTTCACTATCAAAAACCCACAAAACATGAATTCTGACTATACAATATGTTAGATGAAGTAATGTACAGGCACTAAACATAAGAGCAAGGTTTATTCATTTTACCGTTACCAGAGCCCGGTAATAAGAGTTGAAATATCACCGATTCCCGGCGCACGATTGTACTACTTTCATTTCTTATAAGTGAGAAGAGAAAGTAAACAAATAAAACTTAAGTGAATGATCTACAATTGTCTGATGCATACAATTGAAATGAAGCTATTTCAGGGTACATGCGATTTTAAATTAAACTATTGCATGCAGCTTTGTTAGATGAAGGTAGTTAAAGTGCCGGAATTATCAAACCCTCTCAATCCATTAGACATAACAAGACCAATTGTCTGACAATAAATTTAGTAAACTACGAAATATTCTCGAATGTGCACAATTAGTTATTAAGGATTGCAGCATCATTATTTTATTCCTTGAAAAGGTTGAAGATTGATATTATTATTGAAGTTGCTTTGATATTTGCATAATTATTTAGAAAATGTCCTTCCAGAATGCTTATAATGACAACCCAATTTTAGGAATTGCATAAGCATTTCAACAAATAAGCATTTGGCAGGAGTAAGTGGTTTGTATAAATTCAGACACGGTAGAAAAGAGAATACACGTCACCTTTGTTTCCTGATTAATAAACTGAAACCTTTGTTTCTAAAATTAGTTTTCGTTTAAAGAGTTTCTGAAACCTCTGCGACAAAAATAAGTAAATATTATGAAGTTCTCAGCTTGTGATTAGTCTAGAGTTTGAACCTTCATAACTTCACGTCTTTATAGCTAACAAATCACAACGGTTTTGTTCTCCATGATAACCAATTAAGACTGTTGAGGTTTCCTGCACAATACAAATTGACGGATTTCCCTGAGAAAAAAAAACACCATACCAAAAGACACAAGGAGATTTAGTGATCATATTTATCTTAATACAAATCAATCTGTAATCAAATGTAGTTTGTTAACGAAAATGTATACAATATTCTGGAGAAATCATTTTGACAACACTTAAAATTATGGTGTTTGTAATGCTATAATGTTTGGTTCGTGCCATCTGTGTTCTTTGAAGTGTGGTATTCAAACAGTTTAAATTATGGATCACGGTTGGCTCACAATTGTTATTTTTCTGTAACCTACTAGGACGTCTTCTAACAAATCCAAAATATACCCCTAAATGATGTAAACATTTCTGTGTTTCACTGATTTTACAGCCGGTCTCTTCAATTAACCTATCCTTACCAGTGTTAGGTCTGCGAATACACCGGCTCCACCTCCGACGGGCCGGGATTAAAAACGAAATCGTTGGTCTGCTCTCCCTCCCAGAGCAGACGCTTCCCGCGCGCCGTGCGTGGAGGGTGTGCGTGCGCGTGTGCGTGCTCGCTTTCCCCGCGTGCCCGAGCCGTGGGAGGGGGAGGGGCGGGGCGGGGCGGGCGGCGCCCGGGGCGACCGCTGTCAGAGTGCGCCAAAGCCTTCGCCCCAGCCTCAATTACGATACCGCACTTTCGTGTCCGGGGAGCCCCGCGCGTGGCCCGCCCGGGCGCCGCGGCGGCGCAGGATCGCCGCCTGCCCGAGGTTGGCCCCAGGCGCCGCCGCGCCGCCGTCTCCGCGCCATCACATTTGCCCGCACGTGACACACATCGGCCGGCCCCTCGGCTTTGGGCTCGCTGTATTGGAATGCCGAAACACCATGTCGCGGATGTCGTCGTTGTGAAAGATAAGGGGGAAAATGAATTAATGAAAGGTAAAATTGACGAACTCTATGCCAATGACATCTATTGGTTGTGATTAATTTTGAATTACTACTTGTCTCGTAGTCTAAAAGTTTCCTCTTTCTTCGACTCTATTTTGGTTCTTCTTCCTCTTCCTCTTCCTCTTCCTCTTCCTCTTCCTCTTCCTCTTCCTCTTCCTCTTCCTCTTCTTCTTCTTCTTCTTCTTCTTCTTCCTCTTCTTCTTTCGATTTATTTTCCAATTTCATTTTCACGTCTCGCTTTCGTCTTTTACATTTATTTCTTATCCTATTTTCCTTATTTCATTTTCACTTCTTGCTTTCACCTTTTACAATCATTTATTATCCTTTAACGTAGCGCCGCCTCTCATGCCATCATATTTTCCCGCGTAGAAAACACACGGAGGCCCCTCAGCATTGTGATGATGATGTTGAAGTACTCTCTGTATTGCAACTCGGAATGGCAAAGTTGCGGATGTCTTTTTTTGACGAAGAAGAAGAAGTGGTGTACACTCAAAGAATACCAATACTCTCTTCTGATTATCATAATTGTGAATTACAACGTGCGAGTCTAGTAGTCATTTTTTTTTTCAACTATATCATCGCCTTCGTCGACTCTAGTTTTAGTAGTGCTTCTTCCGCATTCTTAATGTTTCACGTCTTTTTCAGCTCTTGTTTTGCTCTTTACAATCATTTATCATCCTTCTTTTCGTTTCCGTAGCGTTGTCTCCTCTGCCATTACAGTTAGTGGCATATAACACATCGGGAGGCCCCCCGGCATTGTGATGATGTTGGAGTACGTACTCTCCGAATTGGAACGCCGTGAGACGATGTTGCGGATTGTCGTTTTTGGTGAAGACGTGTAAAATCAAAGAACTCTATGCCGTTGTTTTCTTCTGATTGTGATTAATTGTGAAAAACAACTTGCGAGTCTCGGTCTAACTTTTCCAACTTCATCATTGCCTCCCTCGACTCAATTTTTTGTTTTTCTTGTCTCCGCTTTCTTATTTCTCTGTGTCATTTACTCTTTTTGTTTTCACCTTTTGCAATTATTTATTATCCTTCTTTTCTTTCCCATCGCGCCGATTCTTATCTCATCACATTTGCTGACGTTTAATTTATATCAGAATGCCATTGGCATTGCCTTGATGTTGGAGTATACTTGCTTCGAACGTCGAAAGGCGATGATGGAGAAAGGTTTTTAACGAAGACGTGGTTTATAATCAAGGAACTCTGCTCCAATATTCTCGTCTTATTATGTTATTAATTGTGAGTTACGAGCCCCCGTAGTCGTAGTAGAAACTTTTCCACCTTTATCATCGCTTCCCTTCGACGTACACCTCTCGTTTAACCATCTTTCATTTTATCATACCTCCATCTCCTTTTCTCTTCTAGCCCGGCCTTTTCTCCTTTTGCCTTTTCTCATTTTTTCTTGTTTTCTTTCTTGTATTTCCGCCTCCCGCGCCACCATATTGGTTCGCATTTAAAGCACATCGATACTCTATCAGCATTGCCTTCATATAGGGGCACATCTCATTGGAACGTTGATGGCTGCCGGTATGACGATGCTGCGGATGCTGTTTATAAGTAATGGAGACTTGTTGTGTAATACAACCACGGACTCTGTGTTAATACTATCATCTGATTTAGTCATTAATTGTGTGAGGAACCACGATGTCGACACTTAATACCTTTTTCATGGTCCCCCTCTATACCCCTTTTTTGCCTTTCACGTTTCGCGATTTCACCGTTTTCTCTCTATCTTTATTGCCAACCTTCCTTTCTATGCGTTTCTTTACTTCCTCGCATTTCATTGTTTTTAACTGTGGTCTATAAACGACTTTCTTCATTACGTCTGGAAGTGCCAATCAATAGAGGGAAGTTAGGTATTAAATATTTTTTTTTGCACATTAATGGAGGTTTATCATATAACTAATTAAAGGTTAACTTTATTTAATTTGTAATTGTTCCTTTTAAGGGAGATGATTAAATATTATTCCATCAACGAAATGTTACAGTTGAAGAAAATTATGTATTTAGCAAGCCGTAACGTAACAAAGTCTGTAAAGTATTTGTTTGCTTCCTGTAGTTGCTGTTGCGGATTCATATTCCCGAAAAACACGTTAGACGCATTCAGAAAGCTGCGGAAGAGGCATGTTCATCAGCGGTATCATTGAATACGATAACCGAAAAGGGATACTTTGAGTCATCGCTCTCTTACGCCGAGTGCTTGGTGACGGAGAAGTCGTAATTAATGCCGTCGATGGGTTTGGAGGTAATTATGAGGAAATGATTGGTGATGACAGATATTACCGAAATATGATATTTTACAATTATCTCCAAAAGCGTAAACACTATTCCATTCTCCTTTCATGGGATGCTTCACCCCATGACACGTTGCAGTTTTTTGCAGTTTCGCATGACCCGTGTAAAGACACGGTGCAGTTTGCAGCGGAGCGCAAGGCAGGGAAGCGGTGCCGCGACTACCGGTCTCCATTCCAGGTAGTTGCAGCTCTCGTGATGGATACAGAGTGCCAGATAAAGTACATCTTAACGAAAAATAACGAGTCTCATTAATCGAGTATTTGAAAATTGCCGAGATAAGGATCTAGATTAATTATGTTTATGAAACTGCGGGAAATTGCGAGACCTTATTACATTGGTTGACTTGTGGAATTGGAAGTCATGAGATCGTGCCGGGCGTGCCGGCCGAACGGCAGGCGGGCAGTCGGGCCCGCGCCTCGCTCCTCACCCCCTCCCCCACCCCGGCCCTCGCCCCGCCCCCGCCCCCACCCCCACGGCTGCGCCCTCCCCACGCTTACGCCGTTTGACCCCGCTTCCGAGATCATTCGTTGACTTCTGCTGACTAATTCATTATGACATTACGTGTAAATGGAACTTTCTCGTATGCAATTCCATACATCGGTAATTCGATGTAATGCGACTCATCGGAAAAATACATTGGTTGAAGGATGTTTATAGCGTTATAGCGTTTATTGATTAATGTAAAACCAATGATAATGGTAATGGCGTATTCCTCTTGCGTTTTAATTAGGACTCAATGGTATT
The DNA here is from genome assembly GCA_038098605.1 of Gryllus longicercus. NCBI lineage: Eukaryota > Metazoa > Arthropoda > Insecta > Orthoptera > Gryllidae > Gryllus > Gryllus longicercus. Next base: position 1,645,235 of record JAZDUA010000250.1, on the reverse strand, counting down.
TAATTTCATGATCTGCAATGAGTTACCATTCACTCAATTAATTGTGTGTTCTCTGTAGTATTGTTAGAGGGATCACGTCCCTAAATATTTTTACACTTATGATTTAAACTATGTAAATACTGTATTTTTAAGTGTGTTGAATGAAAGTTATAAATTTAACACAATTTAACAACAATCTCATGTCCATTCAAATTGCACTTACTGCGACGTGTATCCCACAGCACGTTCTCTCGCTACCCCCAGCTCCGTCCACTAAACTTTTGCCCTCATACCATCTAGGATGTACATCTCTAACGTAAGATTAGGACGCCTGGATCAAAGAATCAGGACATTACACAAAAAGGCAGGACATTTTTTTGTAATGACATACAGGCACAAAGTTCTTATGCTACTACAGAAGAGTGATCAATTTACTTACCGGTAAATTACTTACCAGTAAATTATAAGACTAAGGGAGCTTTACTATTAAAGATTCTTCTTATATTCCAATATTCCCCATACAAATAAAAGAAGAAGACACTTATTGTTCGTATAGTTAGAAACTGAGTTTCCTAATGCTACTTTTGTTCTTTCACAATTTTTATTGTTCTATTTTATACTAAAAACATTAAAAATAAACTAAACAGTAAATAGATGGCACACATTTAAAATTCAGGTCAGATTAAAACAAATAGGGACAGTCAGGATAGAGTCCAAAAGTCAGGACATGTCCTGATAAATCGGAACGTCCAGTAAGCCTACGTAACATACTTCTCCGCACCTGTTCTCCAATCTGCTGGTGCTAATGCCGTTGCCAGGCGGCTTGATGTCATATGGATTGGTCAGGCTTTCAGGCCTAGTTTTGTTAATTGTAATTTCTTTTTACTTTTTCCCCCACTTCAAACTTATTTAAATGGGGAAAATCATAAATAAATCTTCAATAATTTAAGTCATAATGTTAAAGTTAATTAAATCTTTAATTTAAATAAATGTTATTTGAATTGGGAAATCTTATTTAAATTAATAAACTCTTTCATTATTAAAATTCATTCTGCCCCGTTCGCATATTTAATCTTAGAGGTAACTAAACCTGTTTTAAACCATCAATAGGTTTGTGGGGATGTTTTAATTATGAACATTGAGATTTTGTTATCGTTGGCGATGAATGTCGATTTTGTTACAGCGTCCGTTTTGAAATCCTCATTTGTTTGCTCTTTTCTTTTACTTTGGTGCAGCTCCATTCGCATCGCCTCCGCGTGCCTTGCCGTCGCCATCGCCTCCGCCCACCGTCCCACCCTGTCGCTCGCGTCGCCTCACTCACCCTCGGAGAAAGGAAGTCGTATTTCTGTCACACGGGTCTGGTGATAATTTGACCGAGTCGTTCGCTCTGTTCCCATTAGGGTAAAACAGCATGCACGGCGCGGCGCGGAGCTCTATCGTTAATCTGTTTGCGGTTTCCTTAAACTCGGTCGTCAGTTATTTCGCCATTCCCGCCGCCCCCGCCGCCTTCGCCTTCGCCCGCTTCCTGCCGCCGCCTCCGTCACGGTGGTTCCTCTGGCTTAATTTGGGACACGTTCGGAGGCCGGGATGGGCTGTTGGAACGCGCTGCCGCGCCGGGAGAGGAACGAGCTGCCAGTGCTCTCGTGAGAGCTTCGGGAGGGAATGCATGAAAAGGCCTTACTTGCACGCAAATCTCTTCTATTGCACGTGGTTCTTTCAAGGGTAGATACGCAGCTCGTTCTGGCGTTTTTATTTCAATTGATATGCAACCCGCAATTCACATGTGTGCGATTTAATGCACTATAGTTTTTCGTTTAGGGCAAATGAAGTGTTGCGCTTTAAAATTTAACGTGGTCTTTTTTTAACAACTTACTTGATTATAGATTTTAAATTCTGGTTCGAGAAAACCAAGTACACTGCGTTGGATCATTAATTACATATTTAGTGTTCATTCATGTATAAATAAGTACTTTATCTATGAAAAGCACAACAACAAATTTACTTATACATTTAACAAAAATACTTATACATTGCAGTGCCTTGAAAGTAAATACATTTCTAATCTTTGAAGTAATAAAACATATAAGAATGGTTAAGAAAATGTTTAATTTTTGCTTTCATACCGTCGCAGTTTTTCCGAATGTGTTCCTTTTTAGTAGAGCGAACCTTTCATTGGTAGTCGTTGTGACGTAATAGTAAGACAAAATCAGAAGTATGTCGCACTTAGGGCTGCACGAAATGTGTGAGCAAGAAAGCCTGTTTGAAGTACCGATTGTATTTATATTCTCTCCCATATTCATATTTCTATTAGTGTTTATTGTTTCTATTCTCTGCAGTGAAGATTACATAAATAAACATGTTATTCATCTTTCCATCTTTATAAATGTGGAACCCAACATTTGAGTAACATCGTAATGCGAACTTTCCAGTGAAAAGAAATGAATGTTTCAGTACTTTACAATTTGTCATTTTTATCTCCCTTATCTTTATTATTCCTTCTGTCTGGGTACGACGTGTCACCTTAGAGTTCGCGACGTGTCAAATATTTAAAAAAAGGTATAGTGATACAAAGTCCGATGTCATGTAATATTGACTTTGACAAGACGAATGGTTTGTTGATATATTATGTTGCTTAGCGCTTACCATTTTGCTTTTTTGACGGCTATGTGCTGCCAAATGGTCGGAAAATGAATAACTTGTCGCACACGAAATATTGCCCAGAAAATAAAGAGTTTGTTAAGGAACTTTAAATAACACGTGTAAAAATAAATTAAAACTAGTGGTGCTAAAACACCACCAGTTCTATCTCGCCAGTATTTCCATGCAGTTACGCGAAAAGTACTCAAATTTTCGAAAAATTGTACTTATTTCAAAATCTATCTTTAAGGAACAGATTTTATTAAGGGAAAAAATCTCTATCATTAATATCTTAGTTGGATGAAAGCACCGAAAAAATCGGAACGTTTGCAATTTTCAAAAATTGTTTTGAAACAACATGAGACCTGCACCATTCTCTTAAACGTCCTTCGCACTATTCAACAACAAAATTTATCAAAAAGGATGGAGTTTTTTTTAATTTAGAAAATCTCGCAGGGGCTTCATGTAAAGTACCCTCCAAAATTAAAATATCAGGCCGCTACATCAGCCAGATCAATTCGGGAATATCAATTTTGGAGAAAATCGACTGAACGGTTTAGCAGCTAGCGTTGTTCACAAATGGACGGATAGACAGACAAATAATTTGTCGCCAATCAATTTTTCGTTATCAAGGATCCACAAAACATGGATTCTGGCTACACTACATGTTATAGGATTTCCCCCCTCCCTAAATTTGACTACAGAGTTTATACACCTTTTTCGTTGGCAGGGCCCTACAACGAGAGTTTTTCTACCGAAAATTCTGCCACCGTTTTTTCATGAAGTATTACACAACTTTCTCTCTACTCCTTAGAGAGAAAGTGAAAAGAAAAGGGCTGTCAGTTTACTTTCAGGTCGCTGAAATAGACGCAATATTGCTGTCTCCTGAAGTTTAACAAAGACCCTAGGTGAACTATTTTGTAAACGTAAAACGTTCTCGATCTTTCTGCCGAAGGTTATTGTCAGTATCTTCTATTGAGCAAATTTATTTCTCGTGGCACTACTCTAATTTGTAATAAAAACAGTACAGTAAAGAGAGTTTTCTTTTGCTGAGAGTACATGTCGCCAGACAACTAAACTGACGACATTTCTACACTTCGGGAAACGTTTTTATAATACTAATTTTCAACACAGCGAGATTTGAGAGACTGTATTATAATTAATTTACTATATTTTTGGACTTCAAAATTAAAATTAGTTTATTTAATATTTACAAATACTAAATGAACTGACCGTGCAATGATTGCACGACATTAACCTTCATTACTTTTATTAAAGAAGGGTCTTCTGCCTTCAAAGATTCTGTTTAGTTACGCACGTGGAATTTAAAAAAAAATGTTTTCCTTCAACTGTATAAAAAAGCGGATTCTGCGCGTTGCTGTCCGCACGCAAAGTAGATCAGTTTTTAATATCCATTAAAAAGTCGACTGTCAAGACTGTGTTGTTACCGTGGGAAAAAAACCTTCACGCATGGAAATTTAACGAAGTAAAGGTTCGTATCGTTTCCGCTTTCTTAGCCCTATAGGAATGATATTCTTCGTGAGAGCAAAAACCTATTTTCAAACATAAAATTTTTTAACTTTCTTCAAATATTATAATTTGTGTACAGTTGTAGAAGAAAAATAGGTTCATATATGTGAGCGAAGTGGGAGTTTTGTTTTTCTCACGGTCTCGACCTACCGGTCTGGGCAAGAAATTCACTTTCGTCCGTGAATAAAACACCCACTTCGCGCACTTAATACTAAAATATTTCCATTTTTACGTGTCACCGACCATAGCAGCGACGTGAGCATTTTGTCTCTTCCGAAGACTCTCCGCGACGGCAGGTCGCCCGCGGCGGTACGTCGTCGCGGGAAGCGAGGCGTGAGCGGGGACGGCGCGTCCCGCCGATGTCGCCTTGTGCCTCTCGGCGTTTTCACGCCCCCCCCTTCCCCCCGAAGGCTTTCCGAGAAGCGTTTACGCAAAACATTGACGCAACGTCGCGAAGGGCAGCGCGACGCGAGCTCGAGATTGTCATCGCCCATTGTAATAGGTTTGGGCTCCTCATTGTCATCGCGGGCACGGCCTTCTGCTTATTTATCTGCCATGCGAGGCGTCGCCTACTGTCCTGTGTTATTCAGCAGCAGATCTGAATGTATATTGCGGGTCTCCCAACTGTGTCGCCGGGCGACGTCGTGCCGGCGTTTCCTGGTGCATAGTTTCGTAGGAGAGATAGTGAATCGCACGAAAGAGTGATGGCTGTTGGATAATCAGAATGCATTGATGATTGAGGCTGTGATTTAAGCTTTTGATATCAAGAATGTCATCAGAATTCGTGACTTTTTTATGAGACCTGTTAAACAGTGGGTGTAGAATGTTGTTTTTCTTTTACTTATTCATATTATTGTCGATCCTCAAAATGCTACATTCGCCGAATTCTTGATGGTAGAATGTAATCTTGTGCCACAGACTTAAGTCACGAGCTTTTGACTAGACTTGGCGTTTTTCTGTTTCCATTTTATTCACTCTTTTTATTCATCAACCTCTTTCCCACCGTAACAAATGTTTGTGTTGGGTGTTTCAACTTTACATTTGTCCATAATAAATACAAATTATAGCACAGTTGTTAAAATAAATTAGTTGGTTAATCTGGTTTCGATGAAAACGGGAATTGACTCCACACATCAACAGTGAAACCATTGTCAAAAACTTCGACTAACATGCCAAAATATTATATTGGGAATGAACGGTTAATTACAGGACGAAAGATTTAAATGTCTCAAAGAAGTACGTCTATTAAAATGCTTCATAAACAGGAAGGATTACAGTAACTTCTTTTTAAGATCGCTTTTTAACAACTTGGTCATAGAGTGACCACTGTAATTGTTTTAACAGTATGGGGAACTGTAGAAAGAGCACGTAAGGACAGCACGAACACGTACAAATATCCATGTCCGAGTCGGGATTGAAAGCCATGACCCTTCGAGCCGAGGCAGCTGCGACCCCTTTCAGCCTTAGCGACATCGGCCATCCACTCCGGCATACAGTTCCTTGTTTAGGGACTTGCGGGCGATTTGAGAAAGCTATTTGTTAAATCCCACTTGAGCCCCGACGCGGGTGAAAGGGCGTCTAATTCGCCGGCTGTCTCCGGCGCATCTCTCCCGAAGCGAGGAGACGCTGCCGCCGCCGCCCCCGCCGCCGCCCCCACGCCGCCGCCCCCGCTGCTGCCCCCACCGCTGCCCCCGCCGCCACCTCCGTCGCCGCCGCCCCCCTAATTCTCCGGCACATCTCTCCCGAGGCGAGGAGACGCTGCCGCCACCGCCGCCACCGCCACAGCCGCCACCACCGTCGCCGCCGCCGCCCCCCCCCCCCCCCCCGCCGCCCCGACCGGCCCCCGCTGCCGCCTCCCCGAATTCGCGGGCCATCGGTCCGGCGCAGCCGCGCGTGCAGTGGAAAGCGGCGCTGCGGCGGCGGAGGCGGCAGCGGCGACCACGCGGAAGAGGCGCGCGTAACCGCGGGGAGGGGAAGGGGGGTCGGGGTTGGCGCGGTGTGGGCGGCGGGGGCGCGAGGCGAGGCAGGCTCTGCAACAAGTGGGCGGCCGGAGGCGGCCCCGCGAGCCGCTTATCGCCACTTTCCCCGCGCTCCAGTTCCGGGGCGGCGCGCCACCGCCTCGCCCGCCCGTTCGGCCCTCGCTCCGCCTCTCGCACTGGCCCCCGCCCCCGCCCCCGCGGCCCCGGCCGGGTGGTCTCTTCGCGATGTCGTTGCTGATTTCCCGAACCGCCAACACCCACCCCCGTCTTCAACTCGCCTGTCGTCTTCACTCTGGTGTCGCGTCGCCTGATCTTCCTGTGAACTGCTGTGTTGCTGAATGCTCCTTTCCCTTCCATTCCAGCATGCTGCCTATACTTTGATTTATTAGTTTATAATGGAACTTGACGTTTAATCAGCTGTCACGGAGCTTGAACGTACCCTCGTGACGTCACTCTAGTGACATGCAAGCTCCCGATTGATTGACACCATAACAGCTGACATGTCAAGTGGTCCTACATATAAATCGAGGTATAGGTATCCTTTGGCAGTGGACAACGAATGGAAAGAAAATAAAATGTTATTAACACCCTATGTATTGGTAAATCTGTGTATTGTGTGAGCTCAAACTGGCAATTAACGTCTCTTGCGTCTCTTCATTCAAGGCACAATCAATAAATATATAATATACAAATTACAATTTCTTACAAGTTCAGAGATAGGGAAAATTATGAAGTAGAGTCGAGAGTGCAAGTGTTTAGCAGTAGCAAGATGTTGGCAATCGCGCTTCGGCGTATTCGCAATTGCAATTCACCCGCTAGTCAAGTATTCACTTTCTCCATCTTCCCTTTCACAAGACCATCACATTCCTTTGCCCAACGTAACCCGTTACCCCCATTTTTCCAGACCATAACTTCAACTAGACCAACCACAGAGCCTCTTACAACCTCCCACTGCTGATCCCTCATCTCCTGGTCCAGCGCACCCCCCTCCCCAAATTCCAACCCGCAGCTCGACATCTCCATCAGTCGCCGGTCACGCCGCGGCTGGCGCAGTCGTTGCCTGGCCGCCCCCGCCCCCCGCCCCCGCCCCCGCCCCCGCCCCCGCCCCGCAGCCGTAACCCAGAATGCGCCGCGTGTGGCCCGGTTCGACCACTTGCCAGTGAGAGTCCGCCGGGCCCCGCGGGCGGGCGGCGGCGGCGGGGGCGGAGGCGGCAGGGGCAGCCCGAGGCGAAAGGCTGCCGTGCGCTCGCGGATGCCGCCGCCCCCACCGCCACCGCCACCGCCCGGCAGCGAGTGGCTAGGGAGCGGCCCCGGCAGCATCCATTGATTGCTGCTTACAGACGACTCAATTGCCGGTCGAGTTGTTTCGAACTGTGTTGAAGATGTTTTGCCGGCTGCTGAATGCCGCCCGTTATTTTTCCACTGCGTGTCGTTATTTGTCTAGAACATGCTCTGTCAATATGAAAACGCTGTTCGTTGGAGGGGACACAGTTTCTGCTTTCGAAATGTTTTCGTCCTTCGCTATCTCAAGTTTTCTTTTCGTGTCGGGCTCTTTCTTTGCCCTCCGGTTTTGATCGCTTTCTTGCGTTGCGGCAGGGACGTGTCTGTTACGAAACTCTCGTGGATGTCCGTATCCAGTTATTTGGAAGCCACTTCGGGCTGTTTTCTTTATTCTCGAAGCTCGCATCCTTCCGCGGGGGACGTAAATCTCTCTCTCGACCTCTGGAGTGGAGGCTACCAACGCTGCGGCGGTTGCCGACCACAGAAGAGGCCTGACACTTCTTAGTTTATCGTGAGAAATGCAAACTCGTTTGGGCTTTTCGTCGTGTTTGGTGCGATAGTCTCCCGACAGTGGCCTTCTCCATCGCAGTTGACGCTCGAGGAGCGGTTTAATCCTCCTCGCCGCCTCACTACTAAATGCCTTGCCCGTCACCAACGTCGTTGAGGATCAGTCTCTGTTTGAGAAGATTGCTTGTGACTGCTGTCATTCAGGCAAGCCTGCCACTTCAGCTTGTCAACGCCCAAGCATCATCGTGCAATTTGACAGCTGGAAGTTTCGTTTTTGACGTTTCTGAATACGTGTGGTAAGTTTCTGAGAAATTTTTAGAGATGTCGAAACTCTTCTTTCGAAAAGCCTTATCCAAACTCTTTAATTGATGAAATTCGAATGTGTATTATCTTTTCAAAAATACTCGAAAACATTGGATGAAATTGGAATGCTTATTCCTTTTTTAAGATTAATGTAGGTTATGGACCTGTATTTGCAGACAACGTATGTAAAGGAAAAATTGAATAAAGAATGCCTGGTGTACGAAATAAATGAACGGAAGAAAATATTGTACCTCTGTGCTCGTTATCCCATACGAGGAAACTTTATATAAAAATGACTTTCCCTATTTATTATTCTTCCATCGGTCTGTCACGGAAAGGACTTATAATATTTGTCCGACATCTTATCACTCATACTTTTCTGTATTTCGTTACATAATCACATTCATAATAATATTTTTGATAAGAAGTTTGTTTGCATCTGACATTCATGTAAAGATCACAGATTTTGTAATGTTTTCCTTTAAAATGTTATTTCCTTGAAGCGGCCTTTTGACGCAAGTTTTAATCTGCTTTGCTCATCATTTGTCAAGCGGATAATTATTGAACATATTGGTAATTATTTGCAAAAGGAAAACCCAGTTTGAATGGAGAATTGCTACGCAAATTAATTGAGCTACTTCAGATAATATTTTTAAAACGCTTGCCACGGGATAGAAAACGAATTGCCGGAGCATCGGCTTGTGAAAGGAATGCGTTGAAATAATTATAGATGTTGTCATTGCCAACAATATTATTTATTACAGTATCAATGACTTAGCTATCATCAGTTTCTTGACTCTTGGAAGCCACAAAACAACTACATACATGGGTGCATGGCTATCTGTTTTATTGTGTGTATATCGTAGTAACAGGTTTATTATACAAACATGAGCCGCTTTGATATAAAGACGGCCTACAAAGCCCAGGAAAAACTCGGGCAAAAGCTTGTACGCGTGAAAGACCGCGTCCCTCCCCTTATGTTATCGGGGGTATACGAGATCCCATGCAGCTGCGGCCATAGTTACATTGGCGAGACGGGACGCAGCGTAGAGGAACGCCTCAGGGAACATATTCGTAATTATAAATACAATAATACGAATAAATCGGCCGTAGCCCTGCACGCATGGAAAACTGGCCATGCTATTTTATTTGATGACACACGCCTCTTAGCCAGAGAAGACCGCTGGGGCCCGAGGAGGGTAAAAGAGGCGGTGGAAATCATCAAAAACCCCTTTAACTTTAATGCTGACCAAGGCATACGTCTACACGATGCCTGGAAACACTTATTTTATCAGGACGTCCGATCTCGACCGGACGCGGCCCCAGCTCTTCCGCTACGTCCGACTACGGACGGAGCGCCTCCTCCCACCCTGCGGAGAGCCCGCCCCTGATTGGCCGGTGCTCTCTCCGCATTGGCCGACCACCCGGCCAACCGGCACTCGGGTGAGGGGAAACTCAGCCCCATTTAAACTCGTGCGCAGCACATCTCCGCGCATTACGCCCTGAGGAAGGTCGCAGAATGGCGACCGAAACGTCGGCACCTTCGCCATGGACGCGGCGTCACCCGGACAGCCTAGTAAATACTGACTCCGGCCGCGGAAGCCTACGCTCTCATTTTAACAAATCCAGTTATTTGTTGGCTTTTATCCACGTTATGAATTTAATTTTTATCAATTTAATTAAAATGCTTCTCCTGGGTTTGTAGTCGTTTTGTGGCTTAAAAACAACAGGAAACTGATGATGATGTCTAAGCCATCGAAAGCTTATCTCGTTTTAAATAATATTCGTCATTCTTATTTTATTACCCAACTGCTAGCTACTACCTTCAGTTTAGTTTGACCCGTTGTAACAAAATGAACAACAAATTCAGTCGTACGTGATTTGCTGTGTAAATTGACTACACCATAATACTATGATTATCAATTTATGTAAAATTATAAATAAAGTTTAACATACAAAGACATATTAGAAGAAAAATAAATACTGAAGTGTGCACTATCATTGTCATGCGCTTCAAATAAATAAAACTATAATTATATAATAATACATGGATTTGTATTGTTTTTATAGCACCTGTTGATGGGAGCAAGACAGGTTTCCGAAACGTAGTAATAACAATGAAAATATTTCAAGAGATTTCTTTCATAAAATTTGACCGTTTAAACATGTATAGAGAACCATATTGCATAAATAAATAATATTGTTGGCAACTGTAGTGCCTGTAATTATTTTATTTTGAATGCCAACGACAACGTGCCGCTAAACCAAAGGAAAGCGTTTCCAAGCGACCGTGACAGTTGAAACGACCGTGACAGTTGAAACGCGCCCAAAGCGGCCGGCCAACGGCGGCGGAGCCTTTGCTTAGCTCGCGCTGCCCTTCGGTGACCCGGCTAAAACAGTTGACAAACAAAAAGTTCACGCGCGCGCGCCCACACTTTCTACGACTCCGGCGGCGGCGGCGGCGACGACCTTCCACAGCGGCGCCGGCGGCGAGGGCCGGGCGGCCGCTGATGTGTGTCACGGGGGCTGCAGTGGGCGCGGACGGGCGGACGCGCGCGCGGGCGTACAGGTGGTGACAGCGGGCGGCGGGCGTGCTTCCGCACCACCTGCGGGCCGATTTGTGGCCGGCCGCGCCCGTCCAGCGCCGTATTGGGCTAGGCGGCTCACCTCACCTCACCTCACCTCACCTCACCCCGCCCCGTCCCGCTGATGGGCGGCCGTCTACCTGTAGACGCTGGGGTCGCGACCTCGGGAGCTGCTGCTGGAATGTGTTGCACCCGGGGTTTTGCTTTGGTACTCTTGTGGGATTTCCATTGTAAGTTCATTGAACATTTCCTGTCGTTTACATATCGCGGGCATCAACTCGACGTTTATTTCTTTTTGGTACAAAAAACAAATACGACGTGTTCTACTACATGACACCCGTATACACTATTCTCCCTCCCGGTTGGGGCTTTTCTGTTAGCATTCCTTGTATCCCGTTCACCCTGTCGCTCTTTCTACTCTCATTCTAAAGTTTCACCAGCTAAAGTTTTGCCAACCATGTTTGACCGTGTCCTAAAGCAATGTTGAGGTCTGCTGTCAAGAACGTCCGCGGAGGATGCGCCTGGAAGTTTTATCGTATGCTTCTAGCCTAGTAGATCATGACCAACAAGTCAAGAATCACAACAGTCAGATCGTTAACTGCAGTTATCTGTTTCACCTCTCCCGCAAATGATTGTAATAGCAGCCTTCAGCGGAGGCCCCACTCCCATCTCAGAATCCTTTCACTAACGTCTCCGCGGTCAGCTGCAAAACCACGGGATGACCCTCCCTGTCCACCATCTCCATTGCTAACGTTGAATCATTAAACGAACACACGTCTTCACCACCCTGCCGCCTTTATGAAGAGCCCTTCTCGCTCTGCCTCCGCCGCCACTGCCACCTCCACTTTCGCAATGTCCACCCTCGCTCGCACAACCACCACCAGACCACAACCAACCAATCCAGACCTGTAGAGATCACTCAGAGCATCAACTGATGTAAATGCAATTCCTTTCTGATCAAATTCGAGTCGCGACGGTGGCAGGATTTTCGACACTGGCTTGATCGCGAGGTAGAGTTCAGTCGCTGTCTGGAGGAAAATTGTAGTGGGCGGTTGCTCTGATCGGTTGTTTTCCCTGGTTTCTCCAATCAATGCCGGAGCAGTACCCTAACAAACGGGCCACCGACCGCGCGCGATCTTTCCTGCCCTTTCTTTGTCCTATCCTTCCCCCTTACGGACACACACTCATGTTCATATACTACATAATCACACCTGCCGAGGGACCGGTCGGGAGCTTAGAGCTTGTCCCGGCTGGGCCGGTGCCCCGGTGGTAGGAGATACCTGGTTGGGGTAAACCTCGGTAGGTTTGCGCTGGATATCTCTTTCTAGCGAGGGAAGATCACCGACACATCCCGATGGAAAACATGCACTACACTTACGGGACTGATAACTCTGTTAGTTGGAGCGCCCGGAATCACTAATAAATGAAAGCCAATGTGGCCCACGCCACTTCCACTACCACCGACATCACAACATCGCCGCCGCCGCCATCGTTGTCAGCAGGCGCCGTCACCACCTTCACTCTCGGCTTCACCGCCGTATTCGCTGCCGCCGCCTCCGCCTCCGTCCCCTTCATCACCCTCTCTTCCTCCTGTCCGCCGCTTTCGGCTGCGCGCGCGGCCATAAAGCCGCCGCCCGCGCGCCGTTGTCGCCGGATTTGGCGATTTAAAGGAGCCGCGACCATCTGGTCCCACGCGCCACGCGCTTAATTTGCGCGGTGCGGCGCCGCGTTAGAGGGGCGTCATTTATAATGAGGTGTAAGCTGCTTACGCCCGGGCGCCCTGTTATTTTTCTCCCGATCGCAGAGGCCGGTCTTTCTTCCCCGGAGACCGGAGCGGGCGCGGTGGCGCGGCGCGGCGCGGCGCGGCGCGGCGCGGCGTGGCGTCGTGTGAACGGCGGCGGCGGCGATGAGTTATGACGCGGAAAAAGGCGGAGGTGGGGCCAGTGGTGCGAGGCGCCGGTTGGTGCGCGGCGGACACGCCGATACGCCCCGATATTTTTGCGCTAAGCGCGGGGCTTTTCCTCTTTCCCGATTCCGTATTGTTCGCCGCGTGCGTATTACCACTGGATTGTGGGCGATTGATAAAACTAAAAAAAAAAGGCAACGCGGAAAAGATAAGCGAAGTAGTTGAACATTCTGATTGGAGATTTGTTGATTGAGGCAGGATATTTCCTTCGCCGCAAAATTTATTTATTTTTTCGTTGTTATTTTCCTGGTGTGTTGATGTTTGTGGAGGTATTTGATAACAGCTGGATTACTTGACTTGTGGCGTGTAAAACATGATCTCGAATCACATCAAATGTCATCACGAGTGCTTTCGTTGATGTATTAGACCAATTTGTTTCCTTTTATGTATTCCAATGAAATTTCAAAATTAGGGAAAATATGCATTTGATATTACGTGTTGCTTAAGAAACGTATTAATCAATATAAATTGAAGTACATGAGCTTTAATTAATTTTTTAAGTTAACTTGTTTTCCTTGTAACAAAATTAGCCAATTTCTACATATTGAATTTAATATTAAGTTTGGTTCGCCGACGATATTCGTTACCTTTTAACTATGTACGGTAAATAACTTTTCATGTGGGAACATTGTCTCGGAAATTCTACTTGTGTATGGTTATAGTCTGGTTGATACAATGGGCTTGTATAGAAGAAAGGTCTGACTGAATCTGTCTGTGCACCTGGACGGCAAGGAAGCCAGACCAGCGACGCCGCTGCTGACGTCAGTGGCAGGAAGCTGTGATAGACGAAATAAATCTCTGTTGCTGCTACGCATCGAACAGCACGAGTGTCGCGGTCTCCTGTGTTCGCGTGTTCTCTCTTCTCGACCAGGCTCTTCTCGCCGCTTCCTATCAGCAGCCGTTTCCTTCATCGGCACCATTACCGCCCTTGCTCCTGCTTGTAATGCCAACTAGTGCCTCTTGAAGCCGCTGCCTCCGTCGCAACCGTCGCCGCCTCTGTTTGTGCTGGAATCACCGCCGCCCACCGCCTCTGCCGCCCCCCTGCCTTGTCGGAACACCTTCGATAACCCGGCGCGATGACTGAGCTGGCAGGCAGGGCACGTGTGTGTGTGTGTGTGTGAGGTTTCTCCGGTCCATTGTTACGAGCGAGTCAGCTCACGGCGCGTGGGCAATTCCGTTTGTGGATCTAGCGCCGCAAGTGGGTCAGCGAGGTGAGGGCGGCTCGCCCCCCCCCCCCGCCCACGCCCACGCCCGCGCCCGCACTCTTGCCACTCCATCGACTCCACTCCGCTCGATCTCGCGATTGGATATTAAATCGAATGTCATGGGTTCGGCTTGTTTCGTATTACTCGATGTAAAACGGCGGATACATGTACCCGTAGGAAATATTTGCACAAGTTGGTTTCGTAACTAATAGTGGTATCCGCGAGGTGAAAGAATGCAATTGGTTGCGCCGAAACAAATTTATTAGAAAGTGTTGTGGATAAGATCTGCAGATGAAATCTGTATTCCGTGATGAATTGTTGAATACATATTTTCGATGTTGCGTACTATTCTTCGTGTTGTTTCGCGTTCATGAACTTGTTATCGCTTTCACGAATTTTAAACATACTTGAAATTACATCTGCGCTTTTACGACATACGGCCAGATTATTTGGGGAATATTCTTTCAGCACCGTTGAACGGGTTGTTTACGTGTTTGCTCCTGTCGAAGCCTGTCGCAATGATGATATTTGAGTGTGTTGTAAGTCTTAAAGAATATAAAAATTTAGTTCGCCGAAATTCAGATTTTGTGCTGTTTTTACTTAAGGACAATAATTAATGAGAACATTTTAATATTTTCCACTGTAGAACTGAACAAAACTTTTCGTTGGAAAGATTTGTGACGTAGTGCGTGCTCGCCTTAGCTCTGCTCTCTCTGTCTTTACTCGCGCTATCTGCTTGTGCGACGTGTGATGACAGTTTTGCGTTTGTTCAAGTGATAGGGAAGTGTACCTGTGTTTTGCAGTTTTTCCTATGCGGGCTGAGAGTCAATACAGTCAGCCTCATAAAGAAGCGTAACAACAAAGGACGATGAATACTGCTTTTACCTAGTCTATTTTCTGTCTGACTGGTGTTCAGTAACAAAAGTCATAACAATGGATACTTGCATTGTAATTTAATATATTCGAGGACTGCATTCAAAAGCTTACAAGAATATCATAAGTAAACCAAAATAACTTGCTTGTAAATTTATTATATCATATGAAAATTGAAAAACAATGTTGCCTTTTTTTGTAAATACCTTGAAATATTGTTGATTTTGGCTGCAGATTTAGATTTTAGTACATCATCAAATTACAGACTTTATATTACAGTTAGTAAACACGGAAGTATTTTCGCAGAATCAATTATACAAGCCAGATTAGGAAGTATGCTTAAACTGCAATTTGTTGTAAATTGTACGTTGCAGAAATTCCCTTCAAAACCGGAGGATAATTTACGTCAAGCAACGCTTCCCGCTTAAAAATATGAGTAGTCTGCCAACAGTCTGTTACGCAATGTAGGCGACAATGTCATCAGTGAGAAGGAAGGCGCGATCGATGAAGGTGTTTGGAGTAAATAGGGGACTAAGTCAAGTGCACGGAGCCAGGCCGCGCGCGCGTGGCTGCCGCCGAGAGAGAAAACCGTCGCTCTAGTTTCTCGACGGGCGGCGGCGGCGGCGTGCTCGTGTGCAGCAGGCAGAACAAACGCGCAGGCGTCGCTCCCCGCCCGCCCCCGCCTCCCTCACCACCACCCCCGCAACGACCTTCGCCGCCGACGTTGCCTCCCTCACCTCGTCGTCGCGCCCCTCCACCCTCTCCCTGCGCCGCCGACAATGCCACCGCCCCCGCAGCTACCGCCATCGCTCTCATCTCCCGACCCTGCCGCCACCCCCGCTGCCCTTATTACCACCGCTCTCTCAGCTATGCTCAGTCGTCGCTCCCCTTTACCCTCTCCCTGCGCTGCCACCAATGCCACCGCCCCCGCAGCTACCGCCATCGCTCTCATCTCCCGACCCTGCCGCCACCCCCGCTGCCCTTATTACCACCGCTCTCTCAGCTATGCTCAGTCGTCGCTCCCCTTTACCCTCTCCCTGCGCTGCCACCAATGCCACCGCCCCCGCAGCTACCGCCATCGCTCTCATCTCCCGACCCTGCCGCCACCCCCGCTGCCCTTATTACCACCGCTCTCTCAGCTATGCTCAGTCGTCGCTCCCCTTTACCCTCTCCCTGCGCTGCCACCAATGCCACCGCCCCCGCAGCTACCGCCATCGCTCTCATCTCCCGACCCTGCCGCCACCCCCGCTGCCCTTATTACTACCGCTCTCTGAGATACTATTTACCAATGTCGTCATTCCCTCTGCCGCCGCCGATAGCACCGACGTCTTTGCAACCCTCACCTCCTGTCTCTCTTCACAGCCGCCACCTGTTCCCGCTTCCCCCACCTCCGCTGCCGGCATTGCTACCGCCCCCACAGCTACTACCATGGCCGCCACCGCCTCCGATGCCGTCTTCAACACCCCCCATCGCCGTCATTGCCAGCCTCAACTCACGTCGCTTCCTGCTTCGGCGGACGTCATTGCTTCAGCTCGCGTAGCTACTGCCGTATACCGACATTCTCACCGCCGTTGACATTGCCAACCTCCCATCGCACCCCGCTGCCTCGCCAACCCCCCCTCCTCGTCTTTCGGTCCCGTCATTGCCACCGTCCCCGCAGCTACTACCCTCGCCACCAGCACCGCCGACACCGCCCCTTCCACAGCCGTCATTACCGCCTCCGCCACCTCCACCGCCGTCATTACCACCGCCCACGCAGCCGCCGCCGCCGCCGCCGCCCCTGTCGCCGGCGCGAAGACCTTGTGTACGTCTGCGGCGGAGGCGGCCCCGCGGGTAAAATAGAGCCGGGCCAGCTGTGTAGTCTGGGAAGCTGCGGAGGCGCGGGCGGGGGCGCGGCGGGGGCGCGGGCGGGGCGGGAAGTCGTCGCGGGGCGTAAACACTTGTTGGAATGTTTTCGCCCGTGCACGCGTGCGCTCCAATTGGAGGAGGTCCCGGCGGAGGCGCGCGGCGCGGGCGGGGCTGGCGGGGCGGGCGCGCCGGCGCACCAGACGGTGTGACCCACTTACCGGCGCGCCGCGCCACGCCGCGTCGCGGCGGCTGTGGAGGCGGGGACGGGGACGGGGGCGTCCTCGGGCGGGTTATCACTCCCCCGCGCCGCCCCCGCACGTCCCCCACGCGCGGCCTTCGCCTCGCGGCACGGGGCGCCCCGACGCCTCCTGCCCTGTTTGTCAGAGGAGGAGCGTATTTCTGGTTGAGCTGATTGTCACTGACGGTGTGTACGTTCGGTTCGGTTCGTCGATTGCCTTGGGGTTTACGCGGCTGCTGCTGGAAGGTTTCGTGGTGCGATCGAGTGCACAGCTGGCGGTCGTGGTTAGATTTAAATGAGTAAAGGATTTTGCAGCGATTTATTTGTATCTAGAGGAGCTGCCGGTTTAAATGCAAGAGTTTGCGAGTAGAATCGATTTCTCTTAATGGAATGCCCAGTTCATTTCAGTCTATTTTCTTTGTCGAAGTATATGTCGTGTCTTTCCTCTGTATTATTTTGTCTCTTTCTATCTTGAATTGTACCATTATGCATTTTTAAGGTGTTTGTAGTAACAGGAATCAGAGTCAGCTATACCAAAACAATTGTAAGGATTCTGATACGCTAATGGGACTTGATATTTGTTAATACACAGTAAACTACTGAATGGAGAACTTACTGGACTTACCTTATAGAGAAATTATGTAAAAAAATATGTAAATTCGATTTAAAAAATGATTCTACAATTTGTAAAATAATTGTTTATGAAACAAAAGATGAATACGATTATGGAACAGTTGTGTGGCACAGTTAAAGAAATTATAGATATTATGCCTTTCAAATTATTAGTTATTAATTCCAATTTTCTTAAAACCTCTTAATGTAGGAGAAATGCCTAGAATGGAGGGGCAAAAATAATACAGTATTAGTAAATTTATTTTGATTACCCCGCTCTAAGTGTTATTTCCTATTTATTTACTTATTTGTTGTTATAATATTAATGTTCATATATGCCGTGTATATTTGTTACATTTGTTTAGCTTTTTCCAACTTTGAAACCACCTTATTGAAAGAAAACAAGGCTCTCTCCTGAAACAACATAGCATTAGACACATATGATGAATGTATTGTGGTTAGTAGAGCAGTAATCACGCGCTTCTTTTGTCTTCGCCGCATGTTGCTTCCATTTGCGTTTCTGTTTCCTATTTTCGCGTCTGTGTGAAGCGGGTAGGCACGTGCTGTGAACGTGTTTGATGGCCCTGCCGGGCTGCCGCGCACTTCCCTGGATCTGGGCCGACGAGACTGCGCCGCTGGAAACGCGCTGGTGCACACGCACCGACCAGAGTTTAACGCGAATTCAAGGGGGAGGGATGCTCGGAAAATTCGAAATTGTGCGTCTTAACGTACTTCAACACGAACATATAAAATCTGTTAAGCTGCGTTTTTGTGAAATAAATTGCATGAATGATAATACCAAATCTTATATGAACGTATGGTATCGGTAAAAAAATAGTTGAAAACACAATAGTTGTACTATAATTTGCATTGTAACAGTATTGAGTATCATGAGTATTATAATGAATGTCATTATTGCCCAGCACTAAAACCTTATATCCAAGAAATAATACATCGTAAGCCTTCGGGGAATAGAATTC
This sequence comes from Gryllus longicercus, assembly GCA_038098605.1. Taxonomy (NCBI): domain Eukaryota; kingdom Metazoa; phylum Arthropoda; class Insecta; order Orthoptera; family Gryllidae; genus Gryllus; species Gryllus longicercus. The sequence goes on along the minus strand of JAZDUA010000250.1, from coordinate 1,626,712 downwards.
ATTTCTGTGAAAAGGTCCATTGAAAAAAAAAAATACATTCGTATAATTAAGCGCTTTGTAATCGCCTTCACCCCGTCCCATTGTTCCAACTCGTAACATTTACGAACACCCCTCTTCAGATTAACGTTACACTCCATTCCATTGTGTGTATATTATAATTATTTGTATTGTGCACGCCTTGACACAAATTAACCTCTTTCTACATATTTTTGAAATAAGTTTTTTTACTTGTTAACTTCAAATGAAAATAATGTATACTAATGGGAATAATTCTTTGGCCTGGCTCCCGTGGAACCACGAATGGGTTTGGGCAAGCACACTCTGCTTCCATTTCTAGGAACACGGGTGCATATTTCAGCCCTTTCATGAAAAATTTATTGTTCACAAAATCGGTTTTGTGCGAATTTCCTTTTAATGTTCCCTTCCTTCCTCTATCCCTATAATATATTCATCAAATCATTCTTTATTTCTAGTGTAAACTCGAACTCATGGAAGGATCGTCTCTAAAAGTTCCTTTTGTTGAAATTACCCCACAATAAGAGGAATTGGTCATTTGGCTCCGAGTGGGAGAAATATGAAATTATTGATAGAAAATGAGGTCAATAATTAATAGCGGACTATAGATTCAGTAAATTCATGTAATGTGGACTGGGAAATTAGTTGTGATTTCCGAAATCTGTTGAAGTTTGAATTTTGTTGCATTAACAACATTAATTTTACGCTTGAAAATATAGTAGAAAACATGGATATGTGGAGAAAGAATTGAAATTAGGAAAAGAAATGCCATTCTTCAGATTAATAATGGTCTTGCTCAGTGAAACTGAAACAAAATTTCAATTGAAAGTAACAGGAGAAAGTCAAGTAAAATAAATATTTTATTCTACAATTCTACTTCATATTTTGTGTTGATAGAACAAATCCTGAAATGTGTATCTAGTTTGTAGTGTTAATGCTAGTGTGTAGACTTTCCTAAGCATGTAAACAAAGTTCTTCAATCTTCTGCTATAATACTCGTACTGTATTGTCAAGTGTGCACCCCCACCTCCAGTCTCATCATGACTGTAATAATTTAAAATACGTTTCTTTGAAAGTGGCCCTAATCGAGGCGGAAATGAAGCTACTCGTGTATCTTCCGATTCCCCATTCGCCTGGTTGCCCTAGTTGTTCGGCCCCTCGTCGGTTATTTCACGTGCCCCTTGGCGAGTGACGGGTGGGTGTTGAACGACGTCAGCCACGTGCTATCTCTCCCTTAGCTCTCGCTTTCCCTCGCGGCGAAAACTTTTCCGGAAGCGATCGCCTCCCGCGGCGCCGCGTCCTTCGCAGGGCTCGAACCGATGCCATGGTGTAGCGTCGCGACGCCTCTCCCGCTGTCTGCGCTGGCGCTGCCTCGGCAGTCCGCCTTCGCCAGATACGGACCCTCACTGGGCACCCTTGCCGGCCAGCCGCCCGCACGCCCGCCTCCCCATCCTGACCCGTCCGCCCGCGGATGTTTACCCACTCCCGACTGCCCGCAACAGACCACCTTTTTCTGTCATCCGACTGCCTTCACTCCACCACCTTCACCCGACCGCCCTCTTCCGACCACCTTCTCCCGACCGCCCCTCCGATCGCCCTCACCCGACTGCCTTCACCCCACTGCCCTCACCTGACCACCTTCACCCGACCGCTCTCATCCGACCACCTTCTCTCGGCCGCTCTCACCCGATCTTCCTCACCCGTATACCCTCACCCGATCTTCGTCATCCAATTACCTTCACCTGACCGCCCCCTCCTCCGACCGCCCTCACCCGACCCTCTCACCCAACCGTTCTCCCTACGTCGCTCTCATCTGACCGCTCTTATCCTACCACCTTCTCTCGGCCGTCCTCACCCGATCTTCCCCACCCGTCTACCCTCCCCTCACCCGAACCTCGTCATTCGACTATCTTCACCCAACCGCCCTCACCCGATCTCCCTCACCCAACTGTCCTCCCTAGATCGCACTCACTCGACCGCTCTCACCCGACGTCCCACACTTCAACTTCATCTTACGTGTCCACCTTCTCCCATCATCCCTCACGTTGTTCCGTCGCCGGCCTGTGTAGCCTCATGGGACGTCCTTCCACGCCCTCCACCACCGCTCTGCAACTGCTGCGCTGACTCAAATGTGTTTATTGTGCTCTGCCCTGACGATCAGTTGCATGCACACGCGTGATGACCAAGCAGTGACAGCTGTTTCTGTTGTTCGCCGACTTCCGGTTTACTTCGTCACTTTGCCCTTTGACTCAAATGCATTTTAAGGATATTGCATGGTAACACTGTCTACAAAATGCAAGGACAGAGTAAATGAAACTCCATTTACATCAATCTGGTAATCGTAAGACGCAGCGGCGCCCCTTCCTCCCAAAGATATCGTTTAGAAATACGAGACGACCCAGCACATTCCAAAATCAATGAAAATGAAAACTACAGGTTATTAATATGAGATTTTCATGATTAACGGAATCAAATACGATTTACGTCGAAAAAACTCAAAAATAATTTTGAAAAAACAATGAAAAATAAAATTAACATTATATTTGTCTTTAACTGAAATTATTATCAGGTGATTAGCGAATTCGGACCAATCATATGTATCCTCTACAGTAATTTAACGTTATATTAGATGTAATAAAAATGTCATAAAGAATTGGGGGATTTAGGGATTTTTTTGCCTTCTTGACGCGGGTGAAAGGACGATGCTGATATCAAAAACTAATAATGATGTACTGATACTCCGGTTATTTTTAATGTCGAGTTATAATAATAATATTTATAATAATAATATTTATGATAATAATAATTACGATTAGAATAATAAAATTGAAAAAATAATTATGTCATAAAATCGCTTCCTTATTTGTCATGGTAATTAACCCCACAAAGAATTGGGAAAGTTTGCTGTTCGTTTACATTCCTTATTTTCAGTTGCAAGAAGCTATTGAAATTGCACCATCCATGTTATAATCTCTCTTTTGCAGGTAAGTTAATGCATTCTCCAGTTCCTGAAACACTACATTGTGTTGTAAACAGGATTCAGTGAAGATAAACCGACAATAGAGGTAAGTGTATTTGCCCATAACCTGCAATAAATATTAATTTTGTTTGAATGAGTAAATTTTTAAACCAAACTTCCGAACGAATTTCTTACCACTGGTAAAGTTATAGTACTATCATTTTCTGAAATTGACAGTGTGGCAAATTACTCTATAATCACCTGTTTGTATTGTGTACGGTTACTGGAATGTCTTCCATTAATTTCATACAGGTGGGTGGAATTGAAATATTACACTCCACTTTAATTTCTTAGGGGTGGCGCAACGTCCAGCGAAAGTAAACTATTAATTAGCGCGATTTCGTCGAGTGCGGTGCCCTATGTAACCCGGGCCGCGGCGCCGTAGAATACCGTACGCAGGTGCTAGCAGGTGATTGGTTTGCAGAGGGATATTGCGGGGAGTACGCCCCGCGGTGCGCGTAACGGTGAGTGGGAGGGGGGCCGGGGTCAGTTGGGAAAGCAGCCAACGCCCTCCGCTCCCGCAGCGCCCCCACCCCCCACCCCTCTGGGGCGGAACGCGAGCACAAGGCTCGCGGGCAGGGTCACACCCCTGGGGAACGCCTTCAATGTCAAAATGAGCGATTCCAGTTGGGGGTTCCGAACATTTTCTAAAATGTTTCCGGTTCGAATTTGTTTTAAGTGTCGCGACCCGGGTCGTGGATGTGCTGGCTTGGCACGGTCATTTCATGTGTTAAAAAAAAAAAAAAAAAAAAAAAAAAAACGATCCTGTTCCTTTCGAAATTCAGTATTTCTGGATTTGTTGAAAACTAAATGAAACACACAGTGATATCGGGGAAGACTGTGGAAGCGTATCGCTTTATCGGCGACTAGACTTGTTAATAGCTTCGAGGGTAAAATAGCATACTTGAGTAGAACGCAGCCAGAGAGCTCGAAAATCTTATGAAATTCGACATCACGACTCATTCAGTATATCGCGAACCTTCTGTTCAAAACTATAATAGTGAATTCATTTTTAGCGTGAACGTTCTATTTAGGAACTATTCAAAAATACCATCAACATCAACTATCCAAAGAATAATCACAATTGCTTAATAAATAAATTTTATTATTTGTAAAGAAAAGTAGATAAACTCGCACGAACTTTCACAACTTTCAACACCATTGTTTGAAATGTTCAAAAATGACTTTAAACTGAAACAATTTTCGAAAGTTTCTGGCAGCCCGTGCTATGAACTGAGGCTGCTCTCCAAAAAGACAGCAAACACCAAAAAACCGTTTCATTTTCTATATTTCACCTCAAAAAACATAATTCGTGGCCTGTGAGAGACAAGACAGTCGGGTATTGAAATGGTAATGTGTATTCCTTTCGTGATATGAATGATTATAACGCGTGGTGCGGTTTGCATGTGTGCTTGGGTTTTCGTTTGTTTTTTAATCTGCGTAACACTAAAATGTTCGTCTTAAATCTCTTGACGCAGCTCTGAGGGGTAAATTCCTTATCTAACAATAGCACACGTACAGGATTGTGTGTTAATGCTTTCATAACAAAAAATACGAAACCGCCTTCTCTCCTTAGCGTAGAGAGGATTGTGATAGTTGTGAATTGTAAAAATGTTTCAATAAGTATGCTTTGGAAAAAGTTTCGTAGTAACTCACTTAAGTCCAACGCAGGTTTCAGGAACGTCAGAATTTTTCCAAAGATTTGAAGAATGAAAAAAAAAATGGTGTGAAAGATAAACTGCAAGTTTATTGCGTGGTTAGAAAGATAAACTGCAGTTTTTAAAAAATGTATCTGGGAGACAACTAATTGTTGTTAGTATTTTACAGAGGCCCTCAGCACCGTATTTCCGCTGGTATGCCTTGCACGAGGTCACGAGGCCTCTGGTCACGAGCCGCCTGGGCTGCTCTTGCCGTTGCAGCGTCATTACGATCCCTTATGTAAGAGGTGTTAGCGGGTCGAGATTAATCGACTTTCTGATTAATCTCCTCGATGGACTATCGATTCATCTTTCAAACAGGTAATGGTGCATTTCTTTTTTGCGTTTAAAAAGGCGAACGAATAGCACCGGTTATTTTCGCGATAAATAAAATAAATCGAACTCGGATCGCGCAAACTTGTGAACACAGAACCAATGGAAAGTGCGCCGCACGTGGCGCAATGTTCACACCAGCGGTTTGAGAATAGTTTTTAAATGCTGGCGAATTGCGTAACGCGCATAATGCAAAGCTATTAGTTGAGGGTAATTACTAGTCGATAATGCTCCGCTTCTGACTCCGACGTCGCCCGTGGCATTATGTTTACCTTTCACCGGCTTTTCTCCTCCGCACGGGGAGCAATTAAGGAAGCCGGGGCGGAGGCGGAGGCGGCGGCGGCGGCGCTGGCGCTGCAAAGGACAAGCGACAGAGGCGAGGTCCTGAGCTGGTTTTTGTGCGTCGAAAACGGAGCAGAAACCTATATTTCATCAGCGGGTTTATCACGCTCGCCTTGACACCCGCGACTGCGGCCGCGACGGCGGCGACGGCAGCGCGGCCGGGCGGGTCGGCCCGTGCGGCATGCGCGTGGAAAATCCCTGGCATTTGCGTCCGCGATCCGACGCGCGAGCGCCGCCGCCGCCGCCGGCTGCGCTGGCGCGGTTGCGACCTTACGAGAATGTTAATGCGGCGCAGCGGACACTCACTCGGTCAGTGAATAGACCCATTAAATTTGACAGAGTAGCTGAATCTATTAGGGCGAAATGCTGCCGCCGCCGTGGATGTAGACGCCCCCGTCCTGGGCGGGCCACGCCTCCGCTCTTGACCCGTTCTGCCTGCATTCGCCCGCCTCCTCCATGCGTCGACTCTCTATCTTTCTCTCCCTCCCTCTCTCTTTCTCTCTTCCTATCTCCCCCTGCGTCTCTCTGCCACCCGATCTCTCTCTCTCTCTTTCTCTCTCTGCCTCTTTCTCTCTCTGCCTCTTTCTCTCTCGGCCGCGTGACACGCGCGGAACCTCCTCCCTCTTGACTCTTCGATCGATTTGTTTTTCACATACACCAACGCTTCCCCGTAATTCGTCCGTTACTCTCATGTGACTCATTTCCCGCTCTCTTCACATTTGCTCTTCCCGAATTTGCGTTTTCCTCCTTTTGGTTTCCTCTCTTCGTCTTCTTCTTCTCGCCTTCCGTCTGAACCCTTATTTCTCACAAGCCCTGCAACTGTTTTTATTCAATTGGTTTCAGCCTTGTTCTTACCTATTCGTGATTCTCCTGCTCTCTCGCTTCCTTCGACATACTTAGGCTATTTTATGATTTATAAATCATGTAAGCTTGTACGTCTTCCGCGTGCTTGTCGATACTCCTGTTTCACCTCTCGTTTCTCTCAGTCTCAGGATGGTTGGGAACCCAGAAAGAGGCGAATGTCGTGTAGGAAGGGGAAAGGTAAAACGCTACGTGGACCTCTTTCTCCCGACCACCCTGCCCTGCGTCGCCACACACGGCCTCCCCTCCCCCCTCCATCTCGTCCCCAACGCCTTCCATCAGCGATTCTTATCGGGCTGGAAATTCAAATACGTCATTCATGAAATGAAACTCATTTAATGACCTTCTGGGAGAAAGTCAGCCTGGATTCCGCGCCTCGGCCTGCCAACCTCCTGCTGCCAATCTGAGGTTGATCCGGTGGGGGCGGCGCACAGTGTGCCGAACGAGCGAACCGCGGCCGTTAAATAACCGTTACGTCTCCGAAAGTATTTTAAATAAATCATTAGAAAGTGTACGAAAACAAAATCGCGCCTCGGCCTGCCAACCTCATGCTGCCAATCGGAGGTTGATCCGGTGGGGGCGGCGCACAGTGTGACGGACGAGCGAACCGCGTCCGTTAAATAACCGTTACGTCTCCGAAAGTATTTTAAATAAATCATTAGAAAGTGTACGAAAACAAAATCGCGAATCGGCCGGCCAACCTTCTGCTGCCAATCGGAGGTTGATCCGGTGGGGGCGGCGCACAGTGTGCCGGACGAGCGAACCGCGTCCGTTAAATAACCGTTACGTCTCCGAAAGTATTTTAAATAAATCATTAGAAAGTGTACGAAAAGAAAATGTAGATTGGTGAATAAGAGAGCTCCGTTTATACAAGTTCTATGTGAGATACATGGGTTGTAAGGTGAACGATTTGTTGATTGGGAGGTTGAAATTGGAAGAGTGTGGAAGTGCACGTCGTTGTTGATTCGTGTTGTACAAATGCACAAGTGTAAAATAGTGTGGTTTTTCCAATCCATATAATATTCTGTATATAGCCCCATTTTTAGTGTAATGGCTGCGCTGATTTCAACGGGAATGTATTTTTGTTCTTCATTTGTAGTATATTTCTTTGGTGTCCATGCTTTATATTTTAGTTTTCTTTTCTTTGGGGGCAGATTTTACTAGATTGGTTCAATTAATTTTAATATTATGTAATAATATTTAGTATAAAATATCCCTTTTGAAAGTTGAAATAGTACCTTTTAAATGCTACACAAAATTTCATTTAATTCATGAACTTTGAAAATCACATTGGGCACAAAGTTATGATTAATAAAACATTCATGTATTTTCACTGCATAGCGCTGTCACGGCTAAGTCGTACGATGTAATTTAGATGTGTACAATTTTTTAAAAAATTCTTGAAGTTTCTAGAGTTCATATTCAATAATAATAATAATAATAATAATAATAATAATGATAATAATAATAATAATAATAATAATAATAATAATAATAATAACAACAACTCTGAAGACTAACTTCATCGTCAGCAAGGCCTGGCCTTAATAACTGGCACAGTCAATCAATGCAAAAGGCTGTTCTCCTGAGTGCTGCACTCATCGTGAGGAAGTTTTTATTCTTATAACTTCACATTGAATCCTGACCGCCCGAGTTTGCAAGCGAAGCAGGTACCTTGGTTCTCCAAAGGCTTCGGTATCTGCTTTAGGACACATCGCTGAGCGAGATACTTGAAAGACGATAATAATAATAATAATAATAATAATAATAATAATAATAATAATAACAATATTAACAACAATAATAATAAAAATAATAATAACAATAATAATAACAATAATAATAACAATACGCGTGGCCCGTGCCTTCCAGAAGGCCTATTTTGTGCAGGCGTGGTTGATTCCTGTGTGAGCGGGCGGGGACTGCCCTGAGGCATGCGAACGCTTTCCTTAACGGGCGTATTTACAACTCTCTGAACCTACGGCTAGTGCGACATTATTATTTATTGAAAACATGGGTTTTTCTTTGAAATCGAAGGAAATAATTTTTAAAATTAAATTTAAGGTAAATTCTAATTTATACATTTATTTCAATTTGTGAATTTGAATTTTTAATAGTTTGATAATTGAAACAATAATATTGTTATTAATTATAATTCTTTGTGCTGGAGATAATAATTATACATGTAAATCCTACGTTGCCAATGCGTAAAACAAAATTTGAAACGTACCATGTTAATAGTACATTTAGTAAATTAAGAAATTATACACTGTTTTGAAACACATTTTCGATTTTATGTAATAGTATATTATTTAATTTCTCACTATTTTCTCCTGCTGAAGTCGCAAATGTTGCACGGTAGCCATGGAAATACCGAAGCTAGAGACACTTCTTGGTTTTTCAGAGGGCCGTGAAGAGGAATGGCGGAAACACTTTAGGGGTTTTACTTCCTACATCGCGCTGCTTTCCCGATTGTTGCTTTCTATGGGAGAGGGAAGAAATTGAACAATGGAAATCTCAAAACTTCAATTTGCTTGACTGTTGTCAATGTCTGCTTGTATGACAATTACATCTACAGTTGTTTTAAATACATATATATATATATATATATATATATATATATATATATATATGTATATATATATATATATATATATATATAAAAGAATGCCGCCATGTATAGTTGTAAACGACACCCAGCAAGTGAGTAATTTATAGCCGTCCACTTCTCATTCCAAGCTTTACGCATTGACGCAAGCGCCGACACTTGTATTAATATTCAAAATTAATATTTGAAAATTCTTTTTGTTTGTTTAGAGATTGTATATTTTCTGTAGATAGATATATTTAACTACGTATCTCTTTTTTTGCCTTTTCTTTTTATTGGTGTAATCGCAATTTGCTGTATTCGATTGACATTTAGAAAAAACAAACGATTTATGGATGGTACGTTGAGGTGTCGTTTGTCAAATTTTATCTTTTATTTCTTTGATTTGTTGTTTTATTTACGAGAAATGGAAAATTCTTTATCTTGTTTGAACCAAATACTTGAACCTCGTTCAGTGGATTACAATGTTGTCAATGTTTCGCGGGAATAAATGGTTTTCGTAAAGAACGTTTGCATTTCCACTTTTTCATTAAGAAAAAATTTATGTTTATTTTAATTGAATACTTTTTCGAGACTTGACGTTATATGTTTTGTTTCACAGAGTATGTATATTTTGGGCGATTGCGACTTAACAATGATCAAATGATGGTCATTGATCTGAACATTAACACGATTCGAATTCATTTAATACAATTGAATTTGTTGGAAATGTACATCGTCTCTTATACGAATTCGTGAAGTTTGTATCCGTGTAAAATATTTTCCGAAACGTAAGTGTTCCATATCAAAGGTAGAAACAATATCGTCCCACGCAACGTATTCTTACGACAGCGGGTTTGAATTGGTTGCTATGTTACCAGCCACGCAGCTCAACATCTGTGGCCTTAGCGGCGCACAATGGCTATCATTTATTTCTGTTTGCCTTTTGTGTGCTTGTGTTATTTGCGCCGCGAGCGCGAGCGGTTTGCTCGGCTCATTGCAGTTCCGTAGTTTAATTGCGGCCGTTAGTGACTTGTGGAGGAGATACAGCGCCCGCGGAGTCCTCTTACGGCGGGGAGGCCTCTTGGCCCGAGAGGGGGCGTGCTAATGGCATCCGAAGTTCTTGTAGACATTGGGTGCGCCGCTGAACCGGGAGCCCCCGTAAACTGCCTTTATTTATAGTACGAATATAATACAGGGTGGTGTCGAAAGTGGGGCGAAGTAAGGCTTCAATATAATGGTTTCATTTCATTCATTTCATTATTGCCATAACCAGTTACAGATACCTTGAGTATCGAAATAAAATTCTGCTTTTATACCAACAATATTAGCTAACTCTGTACTAGTTTGCCAACACAACTTTTCTTTTGTTAGAAAGGATTTTAGAAATGAAATTTTCTACGATCATATTCAAATGTGGGGTTTTAGGTGCTGGTACGCGTGCGTAAGGTTAATCTTTTTTTAAAACATCTGAAATATTTTTCACCACTGTGGGTAAACTAATTTTTTCATGGTGACGTCACATTGCGAAAAAGGCTTTTACTCGCGGTAGGTAGCTTACAAGGGAAGTAAGAAAATAAAGCATACCTTAATGACAAGTCTTTAATTTCACTATTATTTAACTCTTCCCAATAACTGTTAACTAATAATTAACTACTAACACATTAATGGTTCGTAACTGTTAAAACATAGTATATTATGAAACTCGTAAAAGTTCTCTTAGATGGGCACCAAATTCTCTGCTGATGGTAAGATTTTTTGTAAAAACCTTAGGCATTTGAGATAATAAATTAGATATTACAGCGTACGCAAATTCGAATAACTCCCGTGGAATGTCTGAAATGAATGAATTGCTTTTAACTGTTTTAAATTCAGTAATTATAATCACGATGAATGAGTTCTGCAATAGGACGTCTGCAACGTCTCACTACCTTATGTCGCGAAACCAGGGCTTCCTGTTATATAAACCTTAACAGAGGTGGAGGTTTCTTTCGAATAAATTACGAACAGTAGAGATGAAACAAATCATGATTCGTAATAAAGACGTTTTTTATGATAGTAGAAATAATGTTTATATTTCGTGAGTGAAGTTGTTTTTTGCTCGATGTCGTTTGAAGTTTTTGTTGAGACCGATAGGTTTCGAAAAAAACAAACTAAATCTCGATCGTGCAAAAGACAATAACTTCGCGCACTTCATATGAAAATAACTATTCACTAGTTTACTGGACATTCTTCATTTTTGAATGCTATAAATTATATTCTTATTTGAAACAAAACGAAAAACAAACATTCCCACTATGCCACATGGTGTACATTGCCATTGCTTCTATATTAAATCTATACATGCAGTTTCAAATACACTCAATAAATTCGTTTACTAATTTATTCAACAAGCTGTGACAGCAAGATATTAGAAAGCCATGTTTGTTTTTGCATCAAATATGGTGATGAAAGAGACGAGAATGATGTACACGCTTTCTAAACAAAACAGATGTTGCTTTCACTAGTTTGTAATGATATTTCTGTAAAACATTGTTCGTTCTATAATAATCGGCTTTGGCGCATAACATGGAAAATACTGTAATTTGAATTTTATCTGATCAATGTTTTGCATGACATAACTAGGCTATGCATTAAGTGATACAAAAACCCTCCGATGTAGTGAATGACAACATATTCAGAGCGCTATCTGGAGCATGTTGCTTCTAGAATAGTTAGGAGGTAGGATTCAGTTGTGAATGTGCACTGGGTAGGCTAACTGCATTCTCGCTAGAGGATAATGTCATCACTTGCGTGTCACATCGATTACGCCCGACCTCTTCATCCATAGTTCAACACTTGACTCTAGTAGAGCGTGTTAACCGCAGTATTCACAGTTCGCGATTTGCAAACGCGTCTAGAATAAATTGACTTCACTAGAACAATTAGTTGTACAAGAATCTGAACTTGGGAAAATTCTAAGAACACATATCTGTAATGAAATTGTTGTTTGAAACGTACATATGGTAGAATAAATATTAAATGCTTCCGTAGTCTTTCTCTATCTCATTTAATTCAAAATTTGACGGAATATTTAAGTGATTTTGATAAATTTCTTTTCCTACACTGTTCATATTTTCCACATTCATTTGAAATTTGATTGCTTTCGTATTGCGTTTATAAGACAAGTGTTAATGCAGTGACTCGCTGATGTGGAAAGGGAGCCCATGGCGCTTTAGCCTCATTACTAATAAAAGTTATTTAATACTTCAGTTGTGTGCTTTAAAATATCAATTATAAGTCAAGAAATAAAAATTCATTTAGCATTCAGCATAAATGAAAAAATCTGTTTAAAAAAGCAAGTCCGCTGGACTGTGAACCAGTACACATTCCCCCCTCCCTGAGAAAAATCGTGGACTCGTCTCTGATTTTTGGCTTCAGTCTGAATTATTCCTAAGCTTCGTAGAAGCTTCATTTTTTGCAAGAGCTTAAGAATCTACTTTCGTGTAAACAATACACCAGGACTTTCATGTATACCTTAGGTTCCCATTAGGGTCGGTATAAACACCTTGTCGGTCGATGAAATTTTGAAGCGGGTCAGTGATGATCAAGGAGTTCATTGGCGGTTAATAGCCGAATGTGATCTTCCGATTGGTCAGTATAATCAAGATTCCATTGATGACCAAAAAAAAATATACATATAAATGAACATGTACATTATGAATAAAAAAACATAATATTAACCATGTATATGAAAGCACACTAATAAATTAAAAATTCGTCCCTCTTCTTTTGAATCCGTCATTCATCCTTGGGAGTTAGGATGTTAAGAAAATTGAAGAAATTATTTTCTCAACTGTACTCAATCGCCCAAGAAAATACTCATTCTCGCAGTAATTCGCAATGGAGATATGTAATGGTCAGTTCTTAAAAAAAGTAATTCAACATTCTGCAACCATTGCACTTCAGTGACGATTAGAACAAGTCAAAAGCAGCAGCGTCTTCGATTATTGAAAATCGAGATACTATTACTTACTAGAACATTGGGGTACAAAATTATCTTTAAGACATTCATACGCAATTCTTTCCGTTATTATCACGGTTATAGAGAAAACATTAGGGGGTCGAGGGAGCAAGTAATTCTCTTAAAAGAGGTTGATGAAAGAAAAGGAGAAAAAAAGGGGGGTTGGGAATCTCTGGTGGAAACAATAGACCAGGATTGCAGGAGGGCGAAGTGGTCGTGCAGGATTTTGACCCGATCCGCCGCCCTCAATTTTGCATCGGCACCGGTTGTTTACTTTGATGCCATATTTTGAAGGCTGCTGGCCTTCCCGTGGCTGAAAGCAACCCGAGCTGCGGGTTCCCGCGGCCGTGGCGGGCCGCGCGCCCTAATCATAGAGCCCTGGTCGAGCAGGTCGGCCCGCGAGCGATCCGCAGGCGCGCGCCTCGGATCTGGAATCGCTTTAATTGAAAAAAATTGCACCCCGGGCGCGCGCGGGGCAGGGCGCGGCGCGGACGCCGCCACGCCGCCGCTGCCACCGCCGTCGTCGGGGCCGACGCCGCGGATACCACCATGGCCAACGCGCTCGGCGCCGCCACATCCACGGCTATGGCGTATTTTGTCGCCTTCCACCACTACTGCGTCCACAACCGTCCGCTCTGGCATGGGACAGGCTCTGGTATTTCCCCAGGCACTAGCACAAGCATTGACACTGACAATGGTACTGACACTGGCACTGACACTGGCACTGGCATTGGCATTGGCACTGGCACTGGCACTGGCTCTGTCATAGGCACCGGCACCGATACTAGCACAGGCACTACCACTGGCACTTGCCCATACACTGGCCCAAGCATTGACACTGACGCTGATACTGGCACAGGCAGGCACTGGCATTGGCAACGGCCAAGATGCCGTGAGCGCCACATCTGGCGATGTTGCCAACATCGCCGTCGCCATAGCCACAGTCAACACTACTGTTACCGCCAACCCCATGGACACCGATGCCGCCTCCGTCACTGTCACTGACCTTAACACCAGCCAATGCCAACATCATTCTTCTTCATCTCATCGTCAACACCTTTATCCCCCCTGACACTGAGCCCTCTACAGATGTGACTATCGCCATCGTCACCACCCTAAAAGCCACCGACACCGATAGTATCAGCGCCTCCGCTGCCCCGGCGATTCCATCACTCATCATTGGCGAGATCGCCGCGCTATCGCGAATACTATCGACACCACTACCGACATCACCGCTGTCTGTACCACCGACGCCAATTTCTTCCCGAAGCCACCTTAATCCACAAAACTCCCGTAACTTCTTCGCCAACCCTTCGCCTCTTGCCATTAAACTGCCTCAACCCATTAAACATTCACACTCGTCACCCCCCCCTTTGCCATATTTCTTGTGTAACCTGTCTCTGTCCTCATTCATCACTATTCCCGCCTCTTCCGTTAGCTTCCAACATCTTCCACCAATTTCAAGAAACGCGCTCCTACATACTCCTCGTGAAAGGGTAACTGGACGTTCAATTCGTATCACAGTGAACATTAAGAACATCCTTTTTCTTAAAGTATAGACCTAAAATTTAAATATATTACAAAAAAAACGCAACTGTTATCAGTGGCTGGTGTATTTTTTATTTATCTGATTTTTTAATAATTCCAGTGACGCACCCAGGGGAACTTCAGCTCCTAACATTGAGGCATCTGCCCCCCAAAAGCCAATGATAAATTATCAAAATTCATTCAATATATCAGTTGTTATCGTTATTAATATTAACAATAAGTCAACAAATAAAAATGCATTTTGTATTGCGGAAAAGAAAAATTCTTTATAAGAAAACAAGTCGGCTAAACACTATACAGTCAGGGTACACTAAGTCAGGGAAATTTGTTCTAGGAGGGCAGTAGAGACAAAAAAATCGGCAGTGATGATCGAGAAGGCGCTGGTCCTTCAGGAATCGAAAAATAAAAAAAAAAATAAAAAATGCTCTGGAAAATCGGGAAAAGTCAAGGAAATTTGTTCCACGAAATAACTGGCTACTCTGACACTTCCTTGGGCAATAGAGATAAAAAAAATCAGCGGAGATGATCGCGAAGACGTTGGACCTTGAAGGGGCGGCGGCGGCGGCGTCGTGTGCGTCGCGCGGATCATCTGGAGCGGACGTGCGCGCTAACAAAAGAGCCGCGGGAGGGCGGGCGGCGGCGGCGGCGGCGGCGGCGGAGGTCCGCGAGGCAGCCAGGGGCAGGCGGGGCGGGTATCGGAGCGGGCGATTAAGAAGGGCGAGGGCGGGCGGCGCCCCGCATCGCCCGCGGATCGCCCGCGCGTCTCGCCGGCGGCGGGCGGGCGGGCGATTGTGCGGCGCGCCTGTCAGGAGAGACGGCCACTGACCTCGCGTAGGTGCGTTCCCTTTGTTCCGAGGCAGTCGCGATAATTTGGGCTTGATGCGAAAGAGATTACTCGGTGTTAGCGGCTGCGCTGATAGCATAGTATCATGTTCGATGAAGAAGAAAATAGATGAGGGAGTTGAGGTCGTGAGAAAAAGTTGTATTGTTTGCATGCGAATACCGTTATTTCAATGTTGTTGTGAAGGAGAACAATGAACATGCGTGAAAGAACATAATATATTGTGTTAGGAGACTGAATGTTCAGGTATTTCGCAGGCGTTACGGATTTGTGAATAAATTAGATCTTTGAAAGAAGAATTTGCGGTATGCCTTTTTCGCGTACAGGGTCTTGTCTTTAGAAACAGTTTCCAAGCAGATATAACTGTAGTGTGTCTTTTGAATTATCTTACAGATGTTGCCATGACCTCAAACTAACGATACATTCCATTTTACTCGTGGTCTTTAATATTGGAATGACTTTTAATTTGGAGATTATTTTTCTCTCCTTAAGGTATCATTGTTTCCTTGACCCGTAACAGTAAAATGAACAAATTATTGTGTCGAAATAACCGTGATACATCAAGTTGCTTGAAGTCTGAAACGTTTCTTTTGAAAGACAAGGAGCTGTCGATCAGAGAACGTATCCCAGGCATTTTGTAAGCGAGTGGCGTGTGATGACTATCATCTGTTGGGTCACGGCTCCTGACTCCTTGTCTATCAACTTTTTTAGGTGGTGGCAAGCACTGTTCTTTGGCTTAGTAGATTGAATTTGTAAGAATATTCGTTTCGCGAACGTTAATACATTTAACGATAATATTTCTTGAGAGAATAGATTAATATCTATGTGTAATTGAATTGTTTGATTAACTGTCAAAATAGTCTTCAACGAAGCAATTTTTAAAAATGTAATTTTGGTAGTCAGTCTCCCACTTAATTAGAACTGTTTTTTTTTTGTCCTTGGTGTGTGTATAAATATGCACAGTAAAGAAAATATTCTTTCCCACTCATTTCGTTGTCGCAGAATATGTGTAAATTCATTTCAAGCTGTCACTAGTTTGTTCCGAGCCTGCATTACCTCAATGAAAATTCTACTCCACTGTGAAGAGGAGTTGCTTGTAATCGAATTCGTGGCAAAGAACGTCAAATATAGTCGCTGCCTGTGGGTGTGCTTTGCTGAGAGGAGAGAGCATAGGTCAGGAAGGAGGAGATGACTTCTCTGCTGGTGAATGAGATTGCACAGATCGCCCCTCATCGCCGCTGCCTCTCTACCATTCTGCTAATCACCGTGACTGGCTTGTCGATTCTCTCTGGGCGATTGGTCCGATCGTAAAGACGTAGTCGTGAAAAGGACTCACTAGGCATTACAACTGCTCCCATTGAAGTACAAGTTTAACGTCAAACTATTCCGTTGGATTCTTCTTACGCATGTCGCCGGGTGTGTAACTGTGTGATGAAGGGATTTGGTTGGTTTCATATTGTCCATTGGGTCGTTAAGTAGGATAAGACCTCATTGCACTTTCCTTTTCCTTGATTATTGCATTTCCCATTTACTGTTGAAAAGTTTAATGTTAGGTAGGTTAATCATGTTTTTGTCACAGTTCTCTCTATTTCATCGTATATTTTGTTTCACTATAGAAACAAATCAAATTGTAGTGTGTTACATATAGTTTGTTAGAAATAATTATCTGGGCTACAATATTTGTATATGCCTTTGAATTGCGACATTGCGGTAAACGATATATTTGTGTAAGTCATTCTGCCTTACGAAACTTACACTTCTGTACGGATAGAAAGTAATAGTAAGAAGTGTTCTACGATCCTCTTGTTAACATCTCCGATATGTTTTCTAGAAATAAATGCTGAGATATCTTTACGGTCTCAAGTACTAGTTATGAAGCTCGGAACAATTGCGTGCATTGAAGAATACAATTATAACTGCGTAAGTTTCAGCACAAAGCAGTCACTCTTACTTCTGTTGTTAATGATACCACCCTTTAATTAGTCTACCTACAGCTCGCTTTTTATAGGTTATTGTCCGCAAGAAGCTGCATATCATTAGCAGCGCGTCTAAGATGTGGAAGCGATGTAATTAGCCGGACTCGTTCACCTTTCTTTCCCCTTCGCTTGCTGCCCCGGGGGCGCGGCGCGGCGCCTCGGCTGCATCAGTGCGTGGGCGTGGGCGCGGGCGCGGGAGAGGGCGGCGTCTCCGGCACCGAGGAGGCCCCAGAGGTTGCCGACATACAGGTATCCATTTCGTGTGCTCGTCTTCTGTCACGCTTCCGTCAGACCGGTGGACGATTGTCAGGGTTCAGGCCACTTTCTGGAAAACCGGAAGAAATATATTAAAAAAAAGGAATTTTATTGCTCTGGAAAATCAGAAAATTTGTGGATACATTAGCTACTTGGCTGTCCGGGAGACGCCGTGTCCGAGACAGAGGCGCCAATGAGGTGTCGGCCGTCATTGTGCGACCTTCCTCAGGGCAAAATGTGGCCAGAGTTTTACCTTTTCGCCCTGAGGATGCTAGCAGAATGACGGCCGAAACGTTTGCTCTTGTGTCTACGACGCGGCATCTCCCAGACAGCCACGTACATGCTGCCCGCGGAAGCCTACACTCTCTTGTGAAATGATTGTTATAAGTCAGAGAACATTTTGAGATGAAAAACTACATAGAATCTCTAAAAAATAGTATTATTTTTTGCTTTTTATTTTTATTTATTTATTTTTGTACTTTATCACGGCGAAATCAGAGAGGTGACTCATTAATTGCAGACTTCCTTTAATATTTTCTATCAAATGCGATCAGTGACTACCACTTTGACAGGTAAAACAGTTGAGCGCCGCCAAAGGGCGCATCGCTCTGCTTCCTCCGTCAGACTAATGAGCCGAGCGGCAGCTGTCACTGCCTCCGGTCTTCGCGAGAGATTTAGTTCGTTACGATATCGTCAATAAATGAAATATTGTAAGAAAGTATAGAAATTGTGTCAAAAGCACGTAACGATATTATTATATTATTCATTTTCATCGGCGCTTTTATTTAAGTTTGCGATATTACGAGACTTAATCAAAGAGTAATTCGTTTACTTACTATTCCATTAAAATACGTTTTTAATGACTTATCTTGCTTCCTAGCTACATATATGCTCTGAGTTTATGCCAACAACCTCCAGTTGGCGGAAAGACAAATATAATACGGAGTGCCGCAGTCCCAGCACAAGTTAGCCGACGTTTGTGAAATGAATGCTAATCATTTCTGCATGTTACGTACCGACCACGCCCCCAGTATGATTTTGCAGAAATGTGAGTTTAAATAATTGTTCACTGAATGAATTGGGTAGACATGTAACAGAAAAGAAACTTACTGGCTTATCAACGCAAAGACAAAAGGGAATCCTTGTACGAAATATGAAGTATGTAACCACTAAGTACATTAGAAAAAAACAGCAAACATTTGTGTCCTTTTGGAAGAAGAATTTTGAACAATATTTTCTAGTGTGATGTTCTTTGTTAGGAGAGGTGTCGTTCACACTAATATTGTATACGTAGGTAAAAAAAAGTCCGAAATTATATTTTAAATTAAATTAGGAACTTTGAAGATCTATATAATTTCGATACTATCTCGATAACGTTGATTTTGCGAGTTCCGCGCTCGCCATTCACGCACAAATAAGCTAGAATTGCATTTTAGAAGAAAAAAAAAATCAAATAACTTTGTTCATTTTCATTGACAAAATATTTCTAATTGTTTTTTATAGCAGAAAATACGCTAGTAGAAAATACGAATAAGTATTTGAAATATGTTTCGCGAATGAAATTAACATGCTGAATCGTGGTAAGAAAAAATATTTCTATTTTAATTTGCTTTATATAATATTACCAAGAGAAGTTGGGTGTAAATGTAAATTTAGTACCATTCAGAAGGGACTTGGCTGAGGGAAATTCATACGAATTTATTAGCTCTTGGGTATTTCCTGGAGTCGCCTTTACAACCCAACAACTCATATACATGAATGCTTCGACAATTGATTATCGTGACAGGGAGATCAATTTCACCATCATTGAATTATATAATATTATTAAATGTTTCTTTACTGAAAAAAGATTTTATTCGTGAACCGCTGTTTGATTTCATTATAAGTTTATTGTAAGATAATGGATAAAAGAAGAGGTTTCTCACTGGCCAACCTTTGTTGAGCGCTGTTAGACTCGATAATTACGGCGACGGTCTAGCCTTGTTCTTATTTTGCTCTTCCGAAGAGGCCTCATCGCCTGCCTCGTGCTGTGATGAACAACGTGAGCTGCGCGGGTGAGACGAACGTCGCCGTCTCACCCGCCCTCTGCTGTGGGACGACCTTTGACACGAGGCATCGAGTGTGTGGGTGTTTGCTCGCGAGCAGCCTTGGGCGACCTCCCCAACGCCCCCGCCGCGGCGCGCGCCGTCTTCCCTCGCGACCAGGAAGCGATCACGACCGTCCTTCGTGTCTCGCTGGGGGCGGGGGGGGGGGGAGGGAGGGCAGAGCGCGTGCGGGAGGAGCAAGCGAAGCGAACTGTCTAAATGCTCGTGGAAGGAGATAAGGCTGCCAACGACGCCGCTCGTCGTTGCGTGGGGACGGTGACGGAGGAGGAGGACGGCGCGTGTAGGCGATGGCGGAGGTGCAGTGAAAATAACCGATTCCGAGCAATTTTGTTTTCTCGAGAAAGTCACTTAAAGCGTTGTATTTGGCACTTTGGGTCGACTGTTCCACTTTGCCATGTATCTAACGGTGTCTTCCAAGCCTGGGCTAAATTTAATTCTTTCGCTTCGGGGGTAAGATAGTCACGTGGGGAACATGACGTATATCCCGTGACCACAACTAGCAAACTCCACCTGCCTGAGCTGTTCTGCGTCACACAGCTACACCAACAGACAATTATAATGAGAAGCTACAACTATGTTTTCGTCTAGAGCGGGAATCAAAACTCAAAGCATGAATATTATTATTACTAGTATTATTATTATTGTTATTAATATAAGGAAAACGTGATATTAGGATTGTACGAGTGAATTAGTCATTAATGCTGGTCTGTAGCCGTCCATACCTTGGCCTTCTTCGGGGAAATTTCTTAATATTGCTCTTAAAAGGAACTTCAATCTCTTTTATTTGTGATACTATGCGTCTCCTATCCGAGTGAGAAAGGAGCGTGCCTTTATATACAATATCCAATCCGTCCTGGCCACGCCTAACAAAAGGTCAATGTCAGTAACTGACCTTATTTGTGCATCTTGAATGAAAGGTCTTTATCTGTGTCATGGAAACACTAGAAATAACTTGTGATTGTTGTGGGAGCTGTTTTCGCTTCTGTAATATAATGTGTTAGAGTGTGTCGGAGAGCGAGAGAGAGTGAGAGCGAGCGACAGAGAGTGACAGCGAGCGAGAGGGAGAGAGGGGAGGCAGTCTAAGGTGTTAAAAGTTCCCATTATTGCCAATACTCTTTGTTTTATGATGGTAGTTTCTTTTCCGCGTTGAAATTACTCGTGCGCTGTTTGAATTATAGGTGTAATTCATGAGGCTGTGTGAACGTCTAGACTACGGGATAGGAACTAGGCCATTTTTTGGCATCATGATTGAGGGTAAACTGACAAGGGGTAAAATTGGACATGAACGTTTCTCGTAAATTTTGTATTTAGTTTTCGACTTGTATTCTCAGAAAAAACTGTGACGGTGCTTTGTTTTGTAAATAAATTGGTATTCTTTTTATCTCTGTCGATATTAAACACTTCTATTACTTTAATGCGAGTAGGATTTGAACAATTAAATTCGATATTAGGACAAACTTAAAAGCACTATACATTGAACAAAAAAGTTTAGATTAAAACGTGTGTACTAGAAATTCCTCAACTATAATTTTTTTTTAAAGTTCATCAATTCAGCTTAATAAAATAAATTATTTAGTATCTATAACATAATTTCGTAAGATTCTGCGTTTTTATTACAAAGTTTAAGCAACTGAAGAAAGATAGAAACTTCTTGCAACAGGGAAGGATAACCCTAAATAGTGACCTTCCATCTTCATGTCAAAGGATCGGAAGTAGCCCGTACAGGAGGACTACGTGCATGCACGGGCAATTCCAAGGAACACTGGACATAACCTTCGATTCACAATGCGTTGGATTTCGAGAACGCATTGTGTGTAAACTGAAGCCAACACCAGAGGAACTAAATTCCATACCTTTATGGCTAGTTACAGCAATTGCAAATAGTCCAAAATTTTACTTGGTTAAACCTTCAGGATCTCCCTAAACTCGCTTCGCGATCCCCTAGAGGACCCAATGAAAAAAACTTAGATTACTGATATTGAATTGTACCGTTCATTACAGTTAATAAGTAGTTTAAAATTGAAAGAAACTTAAGTTTAGTATTAAAGTTATATTATTCTCCCGTTCAATAACATTATTAAAATTAATCATTAATATGACAATTTGACATTTTTAACGGGTTATTAATATATTGATGTCAACAACACATCTATTATATACTCGTGTAACTGTTGATGAGACACAAAGGCGCAATACACAAGCGCGCACACACACACACACACACACACACACACCGGGAGACCGACCGGGAGTTTAGAGCTTGTCCGGGCTACGGTGGTGCCCCGCCGATGGGAGATACCTGGTTGCGAAAAAACACGGTAGCCGACGGTAGGACGGCGCTGGATCTAGCCATACAGGGAGAGAATGTTCACCGCCCTGCCCGTGCGAAAAACATGCACTACACTTACAGGACTAACGACCCTTGTTGTGGAATCACTGAAACAATCACCAAAATTTACATATTCTAAATACTTTGCGCTTCCTGTGGATATGGTGGTCGGAGGAGCGGGGAGGCGGGGGCGGCGGCGAAGGCTGCGTCGCGTCGCATCGCGTTGAATAGCATCGCATCGCTTCGAGTCGCCTCGAATTGCATCGCATCGCATCGTTTCGCGTCGAATCGCATCGCGTTGAATAGCATCGCTTCGAGTCGCGTCGAATCGCATCGCATCGCTTCGCGGAGAATCGCGTCGAATCGAATCACGTCGAATCGCGTCCCGTCGCATTGCGTCGCACCACTTCGCGTCGCATCGCTTTGTGTCGCGTCGTCGCGAGGGGGCGGAGTCCGTCGCGGCGCCACGAGGCGTTTGCGCCTATCTTTGTACCCCCGCGCTAACGACCCGACCCGCGTATTAGTGTCAAGTTCAGTGGAAAGCTGTTTACCAATTGGCGATCCCGGGCAAAACATGGAGTCTGCTCCCGAGGGGAAGTGATGTGTTTACTTGGCAGTCTGAAGCATAACTTTGTTATTGTGCTAATCGAATGTTTCTCAACCTTTCGTCATAGGCGAGCCCCCTTAGCTCTTCCTTATGTACCAAAGAGAAGTTTTTGTGTTGAGATGTTCTGAAGCAGTTTACGGACAGTTGGGATATGTTGTAGTCGTAAAGGTGGTTTTCTGAATTTTCTTTGTGTAGTTGAATCATAAACAAGTGCATTCTGAGTGAAAGTAATTAATCCGTTCGCACGTATGAGCTTCGTCACGTAAATGCTCTTTATCATTCACTTTCGAGATATTAGTAAACGTTTCTGAGATTCGTTATGGAATTTAAGAATTAACTATGTATGAATTGTCTGATTGTAAAACGAAGAGAAATACTTTTAATGCAGAGAATGGTGTGAATCTACCTCTTTTAGATTTAAGAATTATTTTGTGGAATATTTCAGAGTACCTCTACATTTCGAATTTATAAATTTAGATGGATTCTTTGCGAGAGATTAATATTGCTAATATTGTCTTCAGGTCTTTTCGGATTCCAATTTTTAAAAAAATGATTTAGAAGGCTCTTGTGGAAGTTTAAATGATAATAACTCATTTCACTCGATGGTAAACAATAATGATTGATGATAGTAAATAACGTGTACTTGAGAGTAATCATTGTGCCTTCGTTCGGTGCCCTTGATACGACGTCCAACCCACAGGTTAAGGTCGACCGGCGTCATCTGTAAACGAATACGATTACAGTATTTACGATTACGAACGGTTATTATTATTGTCGTGCCCGTCGACGTTTTCTTTTAGCCCCGGATGATCGTGATTGAGAAATTTAACATTTAATTATCCGTCTTCACGCGGAGAGATCTCATCTCTCTCTCTCTCTCCATGCCTTTTCCTGCCCTGGCAGGCGGCCAGCCACAAGTTGTAGAGAGCACGCGAAATACGGCCCTGAAGCAACCAAGCGATGGGATTACGGATATTGGTGGAAATTAATGTGGCTGTTAAGGCGGCCTGACGTTAGTGGAACACTGCGGGGCGCGATGGGCGATGCGCGCCCAGGTGGGAGCGCGCAGGTGCAGTGCGTGCCGTCGCCGCCGCCGCCGCCACCGCTGATGTAGGATGCACAGCACATTCCGTGGGGGCGCGGCGTGATGGAGCATGCGACATCGAATACGATTCTTTTTAACATCATTGTTTTGTGCTCTATCTTTTTACGTTTTCGATGTTTTTACGTTTTCGATGTTTTTACGTTTTCGATGTTTTGTTCGTTGATGAGCATTCCCGTACCTAATCAGAATTTTGTAAAAATTAAAATATCAATTAATAACTGGTGGTACGACTGTTAGTTGGTGTGTTCAAATCAAACGAACGCGGTTTGTACTACCTTTGTCAAGCCCAGTTACCCATCCCCCGAGTTAGTTTTTAAGCCCTGGTATTTCCTTCGTCTTTACTCACTTTCAGTTTAATTTTAATTATAAATAAATAAACATAGATACTGACAAATTAAAGTTTGTTGCGCACGATTTTAAAAAATATTCAAAACATCGATGTTTTGTTATCAATGTCGCATCGCTTCTACAGTTGCTGGATAGAGAGTAGAGTAGTACTGCGACATTGATGATGCCATACATCGATTTTCAAAATTAAAAGCGTCGATGTTAATAATTAATTTTTATTAACATGTTTTAAAGGTCATTTAGTGGCCTCTACCATTAAATTCTTGCTAAATTAGTTTAATTTGACAGTGTTCGTGTTTATTAATTTTTATTTAAGTTTAACTGAAAACAAAGTTAAAAACGCCTCTCAATGGCACTATACGAGATAAGACGAAGGAAATTCTAGAGCGTCAGTGTCATCTCACAAGCAAAACATCGATGCGAGATAACATCAGCTTTAATATATCGATATTTTGAAAACACTGACCTTGATGTCGCATCTCTAAGGGTAGTGCATAGTTCTTTGCGTCGCCGATTTAGCTATTTTTATCCACTTCTCTAGAGAGTTCGTACGGCGCGATATGATGCATGTGGAAGCAGCCAATTTATCCAATGTCAATATTAATAAGCTCAAAAATGAACATTATTCCTCCAGTTGTTATCATTTAGTGTCAATTATTGAATTCTTCCTGATGGAGCTACACGGTTAGAGGTTATTAAAATTGCGGCAGTGGCCTTACTCACTCTGTGTGTGGACTGTAGGGCAGACTTCAGAGCTTAGATACAGGTATTAGAAAATTCCTGGGCGTTGCGTATTCAGCCATTTTATATCGAGTTGGACTCGGCAGTATTGCGGATGAATTGGGAACCACCAATTACTCAAAACCAATATTAATATACTCGAAACTCTCCACAGTGCCTTCGATTGTTATCATTTCTTCTCGTCTTCTGAATGCTACCTGGAGGATGACACGATATTAAATGGTGATGGCCGATAGGTTGGCTTTTCTGTACCTTGCAATGTATCTCTTGAATCGGAATGGGTCATATGGAAAGGAAAACACTCGTGCTTGCTGTCGGAAATTAAACGGAAATTTATCAGGCCAATGTTTTCACTAATATAATTGCTTAAAACAGAAAATTGAATCGTGTAGGAAAAAATATACGCACTGAGCATGTTAACAGTGTAATTGTATTACAAATTAGCAATACATATCCCAAAAGAACGAAAAACTCTCATTAAATCATCTACTGAAGTAGAATGATTCTCGTTTCAAATTTCGATGATTATATCGTTTTGAAATCAGAAAATAATTTGTATGAAATACAGAATTTATTTTTATGAGTTAATTGTTATTCGCAAACGTTGTTTTTGGATTCAGCACAATCCGAATACTCTGTTATACGGTGGTGTGGATGTGTTACAAGAAACATGTGCGCCGTAATATCATGCGGTAGTTTGTCATGGTACATTACACACGCAATATAACATGCGAAAATCTGCGGAAGTAATTCCTCTTTTGGCTGTGCAGTGATTCATTAAACTATCGGTATAGAGTTTGGGCCGGGAATGTTCTGTAATAATATTATTCCATACAGCAACCAGCATTGGAGATCTTATCTATTTGAGCTTGTCAGAAGAAATTAATGTTGTTGATGAATGTATCGGCAATTCGCCAGGTTCGTGAAAACAGCTATACTTTTCGTTTCGTTTTCTGGAGTAGAAATTAAATGATTGCGCACGTGTACAGTGTGTTTCGTCATCTAGCGTAACGATATAAAGAGTCTGAGCATGTTATTTGCATCTATCACAATTCGATATCAGTTGGCCTTCGGGGCAGTAAGAATTCTGTCGCATTCCAAACAGCGAGTTGGATGCCAGATAAGACGAGTAACTACTTAGAACTTTAGAAATGTGTGTCGACACATCCTGCAATAAAATCACAACAGTTTTATTTTATTTAGTTTCCTTGAGTTTATATACAGAAATCTGAAGTAGTATAGAAAAAGTAGATTGATCAAATATTTCGACATTTCAAAGTTGAAGAAGTGATGAAGATAAATGTTACAAATGTTTCAACTGTTTGAGATTTATAAATCCAAAATTAATTGACTGAGCTGTTGATTTGAGTGTACATGTGTGTGTGTGTCGTAATAGCTTACAATGATAAATTGCGCAGTAATTATGTAAAAATTCAGTGATTTTTAATCGTGTGTTTTCAAGAAAGTCAGAACGCTTATAGATAAGTTAAATAGGAATCGAGATTTTTCTGTAATTAGATGTATAATTAAAATGTACTGTAATTAACATGGACGTCACGGCTGCGTTGCAACTACTGAAGGGTAATTACGGGTTGTGAATTGGAGAATTACAGTGCATGAATGTGAGTATTGATGGGATCGGTATTTGGAGAATTCTTGTGTACTCGCAAAATTGTGCAATAACTATCAGCATTCATAATTTGATCCGAATCTAACATTTCAGATTGTTTTGAAGCCATACACACCTGCAAGATTATTCAGAGAATCCCTTTAGGGCTGTAAGTCGAGGGCAAAACCGTCTATGACAAAGATGACTTCTATTATTTCATCCTTTAAGAATGTCAACAACTCCTCATCAGATAGAGTTGCCAGTTGTGTTGCGAGCTCTTCCCCCACTATTACAACGGAATTCCCCCAAATAACCACTCCAATGAGAAAAAAAAAAGAAAAAAGAAGCCCAACTTGGAAACGAAATGTTTTCTCAAAATTATGGACTAACAACAAAACCTGCTCCTGACGATTCCATTGACTGTCCCCTTAAATTCAAATAATTCCAATCAACCAATCATCGTCCTTTGAGCATCTGGAAGCTCTATATTATCTTCGTTTCTCTCACCTTTTTTTCTTTTCTCGATGCTTGTCTTTTATTTTCCCTTTGTGATGCATAAAAATGTGTTAGCATAACGTCTATTGTTTCTTTCTTATTCACAGTAATTGAAAGAATATTATTTCTATTTCGACTCCGATTGAAAATAAGTTCCCAAAACGTTCCCCAAACATTTCCCCGTCCAGTTATGTTTCCTATTCTTTCCCCACAACGAAGAAAAATTCCCAGTTTTGGGACAAAATTTCACAATCTGGCTACCCTGTCAGCATTACCACATTCAGAGAATCCTTCCGAATTCCTTAGGGCGGGGGTGTATCCTAGGTTTACATTGACACCGACGGAGGGGGAATCCTTGGGGCGGAGGCGCCCCGCGCCCAAATTGAAACGAAATTGATAACCGCCTTGCAACGTGAATGGAAGCGAACGCGCGCCCCGAGGCGAGGGAGCGGCGGCGGCGGCGTGGGGCTCACGAGCGCTTTAATTGCGCGGCAGCGGGAGCAGCGGAGACGGCGCCTTATCTAGCGCGTTCGGCCGGGTTAACGGCGTGTTAAGTGCGCGCTGCAGCGCTGCACACAACGCCCCAGCGCCGCCCATCCGCCCCCGCTGACGGCGGTGGCGGCGGTGGTGGGAGGGGTGACGGCGGTGGTAGAGTGACGGTGATGGTGATGTTGGCGGAGACGGAGGGGGAGGCGGTGGCGGCGGAGACGGTGATAGTGACGGTGACGGAGACTGTGGCATTGGCGGAAGGGGAGGCGACAGTGGTGGCGATGACGGTGGTGGCGGAAGCAGAGGCGGCGAGGGTGACGGCTGCGGTGGCGGCGGGGCGGCTGCCCCGTTGCCTGGCTGAGGCTGGGCGGGCGGTGGCGGTGGCGTTGCGTGCAGCTCCTCGCCCCGCCTCCCCTCCCCGCTCCCCGCCACGCGCACGCGGTTGCCCGCACCGCGCCGCCACTCGGCATGCGTGGCCGTATAAAAGTTAATGGCTCGCGAGAATCTCGTGTAGAACAAGAGCCTCCCCGCCCACCCGCTCACTCGCGCCTAATCAGGGCCGTTAGCGTTATGCGCCACCGCCGCCGCCGCTTGCCTTCTCTGCCAACGCCTTCTCTCTCCTCTTTACACGGTCCAGGGGCTTGAAGACGCTTCCACCGGCACTAACCTCTCTCTAGCGACTCTTCCTGCGGGGTTCACGTCTCATTCAATAGTCATTCAGTCGTCTCGAGTCATCAAAACGTCATTCCTCTTTCGAGCTGTCAACACTACTCCCTGACTCGCCGTCGTCTCTTTCGCCGCACCTCCGTTAGAATTCCTCGCTCGCCCAGCGCCTGCCGCCGCCTCCGAGCCGGTCCCCGCCGCCGCCGCCGCGCTCCTCCGCCCCCGCGGCGGCGCGTCGCCGCCCCCGCCTTGCCACCGCCTTCGACGCACTCGCGCGCCGCGCCGCGCCGCGCCGCGCCGCCCCTCCGCGGCCCCTCGCCAACGCCGCTGCGGCTGCGGCCCCGCAAGCGAGACTGGTTCTGCGGTAAGGCACTTTCCAAGCGGCGGCGAACCGGGCTCGTTGCTTTCTCCAAGACCTCGGGCGACTTGCAGCCCTGATTTAAATACCGCGGCAATATCCCGGCCGCCGCCGCCGTGGAGCCCCGGAGGCGACGGCGGCGGCAGCCATGGCAGCGGCGGCGGCAACGGTCGGTTCCTCGTGAGTGGCAACCCAAAGCGGCCTCTCGAAAATGAAGACGATTTCGGTGCATTACCATGGCATTAGAATACCAGAGCATGGGCCGCGCGGCTGCGTTTCCTGTCGGCCGGCCAGCCGGCCGGCCGCTGGCTCGCGCCGCAATCGCGACCTCCGCGACGCCCCAGATGGAACTGGAGCCTCACGCGAGAAAGTCTATGAAATACGTAACTGGACTGGCTGCATGTTCACTCTATGACTACTTACGCCGCACGTTGTATTTCAAAAGGAGTATATCGTTTTTCTTCCACTTGTCCCGACTAGAAACGTAATCCACGCATTAAATTAAATAAATCCGTAGAAACTTAGTGCTGTTTTTGTAATTCTGTTCATAAATCTTTGTGCTCTTTTGTCTTAATTCTCAAAGTGCGTGTAGAATGAAAATGTGCTGCTCACTTGTGTGAAGTAAAAAATAACGGCGACACTATTCGTGCAAAGTACACCGTTTGCGAGTATTTACCTCACGTGCATGTTTACGCAGAGAAATGTTCTGGAGAAGTGATTGAAATACTTCTACGAGGTTGTCTGTATGAAAAACTGTTGTAGACATAATATTGAATGACTATTTATTTCTTTTTGCAAAGCGCTTATCTTCGTGATTTTATCGGATCTTCGTTGTAATGCAATTTTATAAAAGTAACGCGTTTCAGAAGATTGGGAGAAAAGGTGGAGTATGCCGCAAATACCAATGTCACGCTCGTCAACAATCCATCAAGATTAGCTATCGCTTCTTGGCGTTTTGTTGGGGGGAAATGCTATTTGTGTAATTTCTTTAAAATTGAACCGGATCCTTAAACCGAGTTGAACGCTGCAAATTCCAGTTCATCCTAGTGGGGTTCACATCGCTTGGCCTTTTAACACTGAGAAACTGTTATGGAAATTCACGCAGCTATTTTCAGGATACCTGAATAGAAATATCTCTTGAAGATTCTGTATAATAAGTTCTTCCTCCGCCGAGGTGATAAATTATACATTTCCGTATTCATTTCCGAGGCGCCGAATCTTTACTTTGGCACGGGCTGCAGTCGGCGGCAAGGGCCTGGCGGTGTCAAGGCGCGCATTGAATTTCGTACTTATATTCACATCCGCCTAGATGTTAACTGTAGTAAGTTCCAGTAATTAAATAATGCGTGTTTGTCGTGTAAATCTCCGGCCTTCCCCTCCCGCGGCAGCTTATTAAAGTTGCAACGCGTCTCTTGGGAACGGTTTCTGCGAGCGATTCGCGCCGCGAGTGGGTGGCGCGGGGGCGTAGCAGGGGGGAGGAGAGGTGAAGCACGGAGGAGGGGGCGGAGAGGGGAGAGGAAGGAGCGCTCCGCAGAAAGTTGGAGCGCGACGGTGGCGGGGGCGGGGGCGGCGGTGGCAGTGGTGGCGGGCGACGGTGACGCCGGTGGCTCCGGCGGGGAGGCGGCGTTAGCGGTGGCGGAGGCGGTGGCAGAGGCAGCGGCGGCGGCGAGGGGTAACGACTTCGTGAGAGCAGATAGGATTGGGCCGCCCCGAACGCTTCCTCCTCCTCCTCCTCCCCCTCCCCCTCCTCAACGTCGTCACCGCCTCCACAACGCGGCGTTTGTGTGTCGAGCTCGCGTCCGTCGCCGCCTCCGCCGCCCACCTTTTGCTTCAGCCTCGCCTTGACGTCCCCGCCCTCGTTTGCAGTTTCAACTTGTCACTCGCGGTCTTCTTACTGAAAGACCAAAATGATTTTGTGTTATGTCTTCTAATTCATTCGTGGTAGATTCAATTGTGAGAAAGACAATTAGGCGATGTTTTGACCGATTACTAAACATAATTTTATGACAAAGTAAAACTCCTCAAAATACGTTTTTGTTCTAATGTAATGTAAAGATACGTTTTCAATATTATACCTGAATGTTCCTTTCATTTAAGTGTTCCAATGCTTCCCCTGGAGCTTGTACACAATAGTCTCCGTCACTTTTAATCAATTCAATCCGCTATTTATGCTCATATTGAAACTTGCATCGTATTCGTAGCTCCTGTTATTAGCAGAGTACAAAAAAGATGTATCAGACTGCAAAATTTGTAAATACACAGAATGTAATGAAAACTATTGCATCATGTAAGAAATATATAAAAAGGGATATAAATGTGAAAGTACACTCTTTTCGGAAACATTTACGAAGAATCAAAACAAATTTATAGTATTACGTAAATAATATATTTATTTAACCAATCTTAAAAATAAAACTTGCTTGGTCTGTCTTATTTTGATAGTACAGTTTTAACTTCAGCAGCAATGAAAGCGATCGTAAAATTATCGATATAGAATGGCAAATAATTACTGTGGAATGTTTCGGAGTGCTCTTGTAAACGTACTACGATTGCTACCAATATTTCTCGGCACTTTGAATTAAATATCAAGAAGCACGATGACACTGAAACTTTCTACACCTAAAGGTAATAAATATTCTCAGCACACTCAGGCACTCGGTCTCAACATTGATATCGGTAGCACAAGCGGAGGTTAACCCAAACAGACTACGTGCATCCGGCCTCATCCTTACAAGGGCAACCTCGAATCATCAAGAGTAGTCAATTCGAAATAGGTGTATTAAGAATAAAGCGAATATCGATTTTTAAAACAACAGTATTTTTTTTTGGATAATTGATTAACTGTTTTCGTGAAATGTTTGTTGAATAAAAAATATTATTTTGAAAAATATCCAACATATCACCACAATCAGGTTGGCTATACCCGTTTTGTCTCACAACAGATTTTCTAGAGCAAGTCGCTGGCAGGTGATTGATCACCCGCCCTTTAGTTTGGATCTTGCCTCCCAGCGATTTCCATCTTTTCTTACACCGCAAGAAATTCTTGTCCGGTCACCTTTACACGCATCATAAAGACATAGGGTTCCAAGTGGCTCTCAAACAGTGGTATCTATTCGAGGCTACACACTTCTAAGTCATAATGACACAAATGTTTATTCCAAGGTATGACAAATGTGTCAGTTTTGGTTGTGATTATATGAAAAAATCGTGCTATACGAGCTGTATATGCTACAATAAATATTTTATTGAAATTATTTTCTTTTTGTTGACCTAGGGAAACATACTTTCTGGATGTGCCTCGTATTCGAGAGCTTGCAACATCTTAATTCTGTGTCCAACGCGTGAATTTACTCGTGCAACGTTGCTCAATATTTGCACGAAAATGTTGTTTTGAAAAATGCTTAAAATCAGTTGAGCAAGGTATCATGAATTGGTCCTTTGAATGGACCGTGTTATCTTCGTTTCGTTTGCTCATCAAATACAAGCAAATCAATGATCGCGCTGAACTGAAACTGTGCGACGTCATCTATCTCCACGCGACCCCCCGATCAACAGCAAATAACAGCACTACAATGTCACCTCATCCAGGACCCCTCGCAGCGACGAGACGGTCACCGAGACGAGACGAGGCGGGGGGGAGAGGGGGCGGTAGGTGCCGAAATTTCGGCAGGTGCGCGGCCGCGCCGCCCAATGGCTAGGCTCGTCGAGGCGCCCCTATCGCCGGCCGTATCGACGATCAATATTGACTTTGGAAATCTTGCGAGCGAGTTTATCAGCGGGTCGCGTTTGCCCGGTGATTATGCCGCACGAGTGGCCGCCCGCGCCCGCCTTCCTGCCGCCCCCGAGCGGCGGCGCGATGATGCAAATGCCTCGTCTCCGCTGCGCCACGGCCTCTTGGATGGATGGATGAATGAAGGAGTGCGCCCCCTGGAATTGCTGGAGACCCGGAACTAGGGTCACCATTGATAAAATCTGGATCGTTAGAGAAATCTGTTTATATGATGACGTACAGGTACAAAGTTCTTATACTACTGCAGATGAGAGTTCAATTTAAATGTTGGTACTGCACTTAACGGTCCGGAAGAGGTGGCTCAGGGCATTAACATGTCACTGCAGTGCTTATAATCGGAAAGTCGTAAGTTCGAGTCCTGATGAATGGATTAGAGATGACTATAAGAAGGAACCATTTTGACAGCTACTGCTTGGCTACTGTTGACAACGTAACTGCAGGTTATGTGAATGCAGTCATTTTACCAGTGCGTTCGTTTCCAGATGCTCATTTGTAAATGGGTTCATTACTAACTCTTGCAATGTTGTGACCCTGCATGACGTTCCTTTGTTTCCCGACCGAGTCTGTTTTGTCAAACTTTGTTCCTTCTTAGAATAACTCGTCTATACCAGAAACCTAGTTCAAGAAATGAGGATCGTTCGATCAAATTATCAGGACAATACACAAAAAGTTAGGGCAAATTTTTGTAATTACATACAGGAAGAAAGCTCTTACACTACCACAAAAGAGAGATCAATTTATCTGTGAATACTGCACTGTTACGGAAAATTAAATGACTATTTCACATCCTAAAATTATATTTTTGCCTAACGCCATTTTATTTATTGTATATTTTATATTAAAAAGAATACAATTAAACAGTAAGTAGATTATGGATATTACAAAAATAGGAGAGAGGAAGGAAGAGAGCGAGAGAGAGGGAGAAAGAGGGCGAGAGAGAGGGAGAAAGAGGGCGAGAGAGAGAGGGAGAAAGAAGGCGAGAGAGAGGGAGAAAGAGGGCGAGAGAGAGGGAGAAAGAGGGCGAGAGAGAGGGAGAAAGAGAGCGAGAGAGGGAGGGACAAAGAGAGAGAGAGAGTGAGGGAGAAAGAGAGCGAGAGAGGGGGAGGGAGAAAAAGAGCGAGAGAGAGAGGGAGAAAGACAGATAGAGAGGGAGGGAGAAAGACAGAGAGAGAGAGGGAGGGAGAAAGACAGAGAGAGAGGGAGGGAGAAAGACAGAGAGAGAGGGAGGGAGAAAGACAGAGAGAGAGGGAGGGAGAAAGGCAGAGAGGGAGGGAGAAAGACAGAGAGAGGGAGGGAGAAAGACAGAGAGAGGGAGGGAGAAAGAGAGAGGGAGGGAGAAAGAGAGAGAGAGGGAGGGAGAAAGACAGAGAGAGGGAGGGAGAAAGAGAGAGAGAGGGAGGGAGAAAGACAGAGAGAGGGAGGAAGACAGAGAGAGGGAGGGAGAAAGAGAGAGAGAGGGAGGGAGAAAGACAGAGAGGGATGGAGAAAGAGAGAGAGGGAGGGAGAAAGACAGAGAGAGGGAGGGAGAAAGAGAGAGAGAGGGAGGGAGAAAGAAAGAGAGAGGGAGGGAGAAAGAGAGAGAGAGGGAGGGAGAAAGAGAGAGAGAGAGAGCACACACACGTATTCTCAGCCCCCGGTGTGTGGGTGCGGCGTATCTGCGGGGCCGGAGGTGCGCCTGAGCGGCGCGGGAACGTCGGGAGGCGCGTCTGGTGTGGGAAGCGACGAGGACGAGGACGCGGGCGTTGCTGGGCGGTGGGGGAAGGGGGCGTTCGGGTTACCTGTGTCGCAACCTACGGAGAAGTGTGAGGCAACCTGAGTAAATCTTGGTGTTCGAGAAATGACGTTTGCGCAATTGATAAACATTACACTTTTTTTTCTTTGTAGGTTTTTCAATGAATGCTTTTTCTGTTTTCTACACCTGAAAGGCTGTTTTTGTTTTTTTTTCGGCATTTTCATCTTTCCGGATTTCGAAATGAAGTTTCGAGGAATCGCCATTTTAAGTTACGTAAACAGCAAACGCCATCACGCATGTGTTGTGTTTTTGTACTCCCAAAGAATCCGATGTGATTTAATGTTAAAGTATTTTCTTGTTTGAAAGGTATCCGTAAACGTTCGGAGTACATGGCAATTTAGCACAGAGATGACAAGGTCGCGGGTAAGATAGCTGTCTCATTAGAGTTCACTACCACTGAAACCAGAGACGCTGGCGCGAGTTTTAAAAGTAAGGGCTGTACAAATAGCTCCGGGTCACGTTAATCACTGTACATTCCATGACAGTGCTGTACACACTCCGTGATAGTCATCCAGAGTTGGAGAAGTCAGTTGACAGTTATTGTTCCGCTAAAACGATATTAATTCCTATTTTTTCCTCTAAAAAGATATCCATTGATATGGAATCAGGCATATTTCTAGTGGTCAATTGATAGTGAAGAAAAGAATTGAAGGGATATTGATTCCGTAAACGCGTTTATTTAAGAGTGAGATACTTGCATTATCTTCCTACGTTGAAGAAAGGTGGTTTTAGAATGATCTTGTTTTGCTAAAAGAGCTGCAATTGAGAATTGTTATTTTAACATTATTGCAATAAGCATCAAATAAGATAATGATTTTATGAAACACAACACAAAACGAAAACAAGCGAAAAAGAATTACAAATATATATATATATATATATATATATATATATATATATATATATATATATATATATATATATATATATATGCCTCTTGGCAAACATGCCATTTTTTAAAAATGTTTACTACTTGATTAAAGAGTACTGACGTTGATTTTTAAAAGATGCGTCACATGTTATACTTTATATTCTCCACCAGCATGTGCGTATCGTGAAGACGTGAAATATGTGAAAACTCATGCTGACTAAGCTATTTTAAAATTTGCGATCTTCTTTCTTCTTTTTGTTGATGAATGAAGTTGCAATATGCGCGCGACTGAAGTGTTGACAACGTGGATTTGTTGTTTTTGTTTGTTTTTAATAACGCACAACATTCCACTCGCACTAGTTTTATTTGTTATGTGATGAACAAATTTATGAGGTCCTAAATTCTTATTAAAGAGATTTAAAAGACTGGGGCACGTTAAAACCTAAAATTATCCCTAAAAACAATACAGTTCAGTAATCCAATTTCGTGTTTCTTTATATTACCACTATCGTGTATTTTATGCTATGACCCTACGTGAGAGGGGTTTTGACAATCGATTTTCATTCAGATCTTTGAGATATAAATGATAATAAGTATTGTAGAAGATATAATTCTGTCTATTGAACGGGCAATCAAATCTTGCATATTTAATTTCATATTAGAGCTTAAAGTATTGTATTTTAGACGAGGAGCTGGAAAAAAAACTGTAGACGGTAACTGGAAATATTAATTCATATTCCTATTCTGTTCTTTGTCTTTGAGTGCTACCATTCTTAATCCATCTCATTTCTTAAAATACTTCCCTTTATGACGATGGCAAACTAATTGCTGGTTTTCGTGCCCCATAGTTTGTATTAAATGAGCGTTTTGGTTGTCCGCCCGGTTGTTTGTGGGTTTGCTGCCGGCCATTATATTTTTAATATATTTCTATTTTCATTTCTTAAACCCTGAACAAATTGCTAAGTTTATCTTCTGCGCCGAGGTGGACGATTTAAATATGAGCTGTCTATGAGGTAGCATTTCTAAATCGTCGCCTTGCGAGCAGGCCGTGCCCTATTCCCAATGCCCTCGGGCGATGGATTGCTTTTTATTGTAACGAGAAACTGCTGCTGGCTTTCGCTGGCAGATGTGTTCACGTCGCCATTTCTTACGAGCTTCATTCATATGAGTTATTGCATCACATCGCAGTTTTTGTGGCCGTAAACCTGTTGGAATCCTGAAACGCCTCTTATCTGACAAGTCTACGCAGACCGTTGACAGTTATGTCTTCCGCGTGTGAGGATTGCTTCATGGGTTGATTGTGTTTTTTTTTACCAGCAAGAACGGCTCAACGTTTTATCACGTGACAGGCACTCTTGTTGTAATTGTGCCTGAACATGGTGCTTTGGAAATCCAAAGTGTAAGGAAACTCTGTATGTAGGTTCGAATGGGAGATACAGAGCTTGTAATAGGTATGATTGTGCTTGTGTATAATAATAAAGTAACTTTTAAATTTGTTTGCTGTAATTCCATGATTTTATTTCCATTTTCTGTCTGTGCTTCTTTTTTATTGTGATCTTGGGATTTATATTTATTTGATAATTATTCACTGAATCTCATTAATGCGTGCCCAGGTTCTTTTATAGACACAATTACCTTTGCAAATAATGATGGCGAAGAATGAAACATCAAACCTTTAGCTTTTTTTATCATTATCACGAAAAATTGATTTAAGTCGCGAAAGAAAGAAGAAACGGGCTTTATCGACCGAGAACTTTACTTGCCATAGGATTCATTTTAGACTGGTTGAGGAATATGAATCGCTTCTTTCTTAGGCAACACTTTGCGACTCAATTAAATAGGTGCGTTTATAAAACTTCTTTCTTCCCCCTCTCTCTCTCTCCCCCTCTCTCTTCCTCTCTCTCCCTCTCTCTCTCTCTCCCTCCCTCTCTCTCTCCCTCTCTCTCCCCCTTTCTCCCCCCTCTCTCTCCCTCTCTCTCCCCCCTCTCTCTCTCTTACACACACACACACACACACACACTTTTTCTCAGCGCCGCTTACTCTATTAGGCCCACGCACATTCAAATTCTCATTTCTGTGTAAAGGTGATGAACATCGGCGTTTTCGTAAAGACTATTGTGCAATACCCAGGTTCCCAGGTTTGCTTTTGGTTGTGTTCCTAAGCAATGAAAACGTTACGAAATTCCTAAGTAGTCCGCTTTCAGAAAAAAAGTGAAAGTGATAAAACCGACAACATTAAGTCATAAAAAGAAACTTTAAAATTTGTATTTATAATCATTATGATTGCAAAGGATTTTCAAACGTTCACTAATGGCAAAAAAAAAAAAAATTTGAACAAGTGTTTAAGAAATGAAAACAAATTAACCCCCCCCCCCCCACATATTCTGTTGCCATATATTGAGTTCAGGATGATCACAAAACATCTAAATACTTTTCGCGAGAGTATGAATGACGATCGTGAATGAGAACGGAAAAACTGACAAAAACCGAAGCTGGTGGGAGGCAACGATAAAGCATCATGTAATCGGGGCGCCGCGGCGTGACCTTGCTCTGCAAGCCAAGAAGGATGCCATTGTCCTTTCTTCATTACCTGCTCATGAATAGAAATCTGCGTCGCGGCGGCGGCGGCGCTTGGCGGCGAGTGGTGGTGGTGGTGGTGCTGCTGCCCCGGAGCGTGGGAACGGAGCGGCGGGCGATCACTGGGGCGTGGCGCGGCGCGGGGCGGAGCGTGGTGCGGGTGCGACGGCGATGCATAGGGATCGGGGTCCTGGGCGGAGGGCCGGGGTGGGGAATGGCGCGGGGGCATGGTACGGGAAGCGCTGCTAGGCATGCGGTGCGCTGCTAGGCATGGGCAGGATGCAGGGATTGGGGTCCTGGGCCTAGCGCCGACGTAGAGAATGGAGCGGGGGCGTAGTAAGGGAAGCGCTGCTAGGCATGGGAAGGTTGCAAGAGCGATGTGTAGGGGTCGGGGTCCTGGGCGAAGCGCCGGGGTGGGGAATGGCGCGGGGGCGTAGCTCGAGAAGCGCTGCTAGGAATGGGATGCGCTACTAGGCATGGGCAGGATGCAAGGGTGTTACATAGAGACTGGGGTCCTGGGCGGAGCGCATGGGTGGGGAATGGCGCGGGGGCGTAGTAAGGGAAGCGCTGCTAGGCATGGGAAGATTGCAAGAGCGATGTGTAGGGGTCGGGGTCCTGGGCGGACCGCCTTCGTGGGGAATGGCGCGGGGACATAGCTCAAGAAGCGCTGCTAGGCATGGGCGGGATGAAGGGCGATGCATAGGGATCGGGGTTCGTGAGTGGAGTTCGCGGCATAAGATGCGGGGCGCTGGAGGAGAGGGCGGGCCGCCTGCAAGGAATGGGGGCGGGAGGACGGGGCTCTGAGCAGGGGGCGTCACGTGTAGGCGGGGTGGGAACGCCAGAGGCCGCCGCCGAGGACGGCGGCGCGGCGCCGGCGCTCGTCAGCCGCCCCGCATTCATTGGCGAGGGAGCGGGGTTCGGCGGCGGCGGCGACGGCTGCTGCGCACCGGGGGCAGCGAACGGCGCGGAATTCGCGGCCGCGCCCACCGCTTATCGCAGGAGATCGCGCGCCCGCCACCGCCACCGCCACCGCCACCGCCCCGCGGCGCTGCGCGGCGACTCGCGACGCTCGCTGGTGCGGGGCGGGGCGACGGAGAAAAGATTCTTGTTGTTACATACGACGACAATTGACAATCTATTTCAATCTAAAAAGAAGAAGTTAATGCAATATAAAAATAACTTTACATTACAATATGTACTGCAGAACCGATGTGTGATTATCTGTGAAAGGAAATAGATTGAGCGCGATAGGCCCTAACTTTCGGCTTGCAGTCACGCATGCCAAAGCGATTTTGATGTTGTGCTTTGAAAGAGATGTGTTAGTGTGGTTCGAAAATAATTATTGCCAATAGCTTTGCGTTGCGCGTCCAATGGGTATATCAGTGTTGAAAAAAATATTTGGGCTTTGTAAAATCGTGATAAAAATAAATTTCAAACATTACGGTTGCCTGGCTCGTCCATTTTCAAACCTGAAATGTTACATTAATTACAAAAAAATGGAAAATATTTAAAGAACTACTAATTGCGGAAAACAAATTTCATTTGGAAATTCTAACATCCGTAATGTAGTTGTACGAGAGGGTCCAAAAAACGCTCCAGTTTATGCGAAAATATGGATTTACCAGTGAGAATAGGTCCTATGCTATCTTCATGAGTCTGTGTCTCTGTTCGTTCAAGAAATTTAAATAAAATATTTAGAGATTTTTGAGAAAATTTTGAAAATAGGTCATCATCTAAAGTGTTCGCGAAGTATCCCGAACCCTTTTGCAAGCCGCAGGATTTTTCTCCATTTCAGATTTTCCATGGAATATTAATTTTGACAAAATCCCTACGAATAATTTAGGCGCTAGTATTGTTCGTACTCGGACTGACTGAGAGACCGATGGTCGTTTTAAAAGAAAGAACAAAAAGTAAACAAAACCTGTTTCCGTATTACGGGACCCGAAGACATGTATTTCCGTTGAAATGTCGAAATCGATTTTCCGCAGCATTGCATAAATGCTGTATTACTCTGTATACACGATGTTACGAAAAAGTAAAATACGTGTTTTCTTTCTTCCAGAGTATTCTCAACGTGAACAGAAATTGTGACAATCGATTTGTCTTGTCGAAAAGAATCGAATGGGCTATCGATCACTTCTGTAGATACCTTGAGCCACTCTAAACGTATTTATGAGGAGAAAAAATACGCAAAATCGCGCGTGTTTAGAGAACTTTCTTCGAATTTCTTGGTTTCAACCTCCAGAAATTGACCAGTTCCCACGAGGATGCCGAGTCGCGTGGACCGGAAGATGTCAAAACGTGTGTGATGACGGTGAGCCGGACGGTCAGAAGTTACTCCATTACTATATAAAAATTCTTGCCTTCCGTCCCACCGTCCCGTGCTCATGTCCATACGTGTGCTCTAGGTAAAATTTTTCTTTGCTAGAACAGGAGAAAGAAAGTAAACAAAACAAAGCGGTGCATTTTTGCTTTTCTCATGCGCAACGTTGCAGCATTCTTAGACACTTTATGAATGTTCTTGTCACTCCGGCAACTATTCGTCCGCCTCTACCGCAAACTGAGTTGCATTCGCGAAGACCTATTGTTGTGAAAATGCTGCGTTCCACCCGATTAAAATGGCTTTCTGTGAGATTCTTGGTTCTTCAGTTTTGACATTAGATTGATGGAATTTTCAATAAATTACGTGGTGGTAGGAGAGATATTGTGGTAATCCATGATTATTAATTAAGGACCGAGCAGATATCAACCTCAAGGTGTATTACAATATAAATTTAATATAAGGAATAAACTGTCAACCACTTTTTTTAGAAATAATTTATCCCATCTTCAGTGGCTTCATGGACGCATGGGATAGGTTTTTTTTATTAAATTTTATTTTACATTGACAGACAGTACAACTTTCAGTCGCGAGGCTGTTCAGTTGATTAACCGAGTAACTTTTTATCAGCGAAGTATGAAGGGGTAATTTCTTGTCACTCTCTCTGATACTGATTTTAGTAGGTTATAGCTTAATCCAAGGTTATTGCGAGGAAAATTCATTAAGAGATCGATGGCAGGGTTTAGAAAGGAATACGACGGGAGAGACAAGTGAATGCAAGAATGGCTTTGCAATAATTTGCAAAGCCTCTTCTCCAAGTGCCGTCTATCAATTACTCTACTTGTCAGGGGAAATGGGGAAAATGGGAAATAAATAATATTTACGTCGGAAAAAATGTTTTATTACTTAGGGCTATGGGATTCCTTTCGAAATTTTCAGGGTGACTATGACCTCCCTGGACCTGCCGCTCCCCCCACCTGTGCGCATTCAAATTTACGCCGTTACGCTACCATGTTACCCATTCTGTTCATCCCATCCCATTCATTTCAAATTCAAAACTTCACACACGGCCTAAAAGTGTAATAGCTTGTAATTGAGAAAAACGGGTGTTCTGAGAAAACTGTTTACCTTCGCATCATTGATTCTAACAATGATTTGACGCAATGAGTTTTCTTGTTTTGTTCTTGGTGTCATGTGTCAATTCAGAATTTACATTCGCACAGTTTTATTTAAAAACATGCTTTTCATGTATGTTTTTGTGTTCTTTCTACGCAGAAATTCGGAACAACTGATTCTGTGGTTACATCGTGATATTTTATGCGTCTTGAAGATTGTGCAAGAGATTCCCTTTACTCGGAGTAATCAGTTATTTCATCCATTTTTTTTTAATATTTCAGGCAATTGCTTACAGGCGTGTTCTACCAAACTGAAAATATATGACCATGTTCGACCACCTGAAGCGAGTAACGCGAGAGAATCATACTTAAACAGAATGATAAAACGTGTATGAACGAGTGAAGTTCTGTCGGACATCTACGTATGTCAATCCCAAAGTCCAAAAGCGCATACAGAGGTAACTATGTAAATGACTGAGATGGAAATGCATATAAATTAGCAGGTGGGAGCTGAGGGCAGCGCGCGAGAGCGTATAATAGTGTTTGCGGCTTATTCGTGGCCGCACGGCTGTGCAGATGGGCGGAGCTGCGGTGGCGGAGGTTGGAGAGGGTCCTGTCGCTGTCGGCGGGCCGCAGCTCCACGCAAGCGGTCCCTCCCCTCCCCTCCCCTCCTCTGCTGCCTCCCCGCCCGCCACTTTCGTAACCCTGTCCTGTGGTCGAGCCTCCACGAAGACCTGATAATGTCAGGGCTACGTTCCGGGAGCTTTCATTGTGTTTATGTTAATGTACCCTGACGCAACTTTGTTTTCGTGTTCTACATTCCTGCCTGCAGTGGAGATTGTGATTTATGTTCGTGATAAGGTTAGTTTGGTTTTTCTTGATCCTGAACAAAGCCTCAGACCATTTTATTTCAGTTTCACAAATGTATCTCGTTTGAACGTGTGGATGTTGTTCATATTTTGTTGAAAATTTGTTACAATAACCTAGAAGCCGACATTCCTAACTTTCTTTGACCTTGTTATTGTTTTTGCTATCGGGAGGCCAATAATATTTATAAAACCTGATCTAATATTCGTCTGAAACATTCTGTGAATATGGAGTCTGAAAATATTTTCATTTGACAGGAAGCTTAAAATTCCAATACGCAGTGGCAATTCAATAGTGCTGTTAACTGAGCAGATATCACCAGCCTTGTACAAATGCCAACACCCTGGAAAAAGCACTCGCACGATGTATTAAAAAAATAAAAAGTCAACGAGCCTGTGAAAAAAGCTCTTCTTTGAGTAAATCTAGTGACAACACTGTACTTTACATAAAGTATTATGAATGAGTGAAAACACAGTTGATAAAACGACTTTTTGGGTAGTGTGTAGAAATGTCACTAATACTGAAACCAATAAAGGATATACGATTTTTAATAATGATTTTCGATTCCTCGTACGTCGAGATTTTTCTGTAATTTCTCTTGAAAAGACTGAAATAAAAAACACGAAAAGCTATTTCTGGGAGAAATGAGGCTAAAGTGAAAATTTTAGGTTTTTCGTATCGATAAGTGAACATTTTTAATTTAACATTTGTGACGTAACTAAACATTCCTCGATTAAGAAGCAATTAAAAGTATTCTTTATAGACAGACCATTCTGAATATTCATTGTTTTGATCTTGCACCCGCCATAATTTTAGTGAATAGTACAGGTAACATGCCGACACTGGTTGTTGCAAGTGTTCAGGCAGAGCTTTACGACTCAGATGATGATCTGATAATTAGTAGGTA
Source organism: Gryllus longicercus (assembly GCA_038098605.1). Taxonomy (NCBI): domain Eukaryota; kingdom Metazoa; phylum Arthropoda; class Insecta; order Orthoptera; family Gryllidae; genus Gryllus; species Gryllus longicercus. Next base: position 1,584,147 of record JAZDUA010000250.1, on the reverse strand, counting down.
GCGGGTTCCGCGGGATCCTCCACCCGATGCCAGACATTTTCGTGGTGCTTTCAGCATCGGTGACTTTTTCTTAGTACACTCCGCTTTCGTTCCCATCCCCGGACCTCCTCCATTTTCCATCACCCACCCTCGAATGACCCGCTCACCGCATAATCGAGAGAAAAAAAAAAGCGGCGACTAGTGTCCTAGATAAACCAAAACAGAACTCTTTAAGTGTTGTTGAGCCAGAAAAAAGAAGTGTAGTTCGTTTATTTTGGAAGTAGAATGGTTTGTTAAAACTATGCTAGTGCGAGCGTGCGGTCGTGGGCACTTGCAGCGCGGCACTTTCATTAGAACTTCGCCCATATGGCGCGTGCCCTGGCTCCGCGCTGAGAGTGTGGCGTGGCTGGCTGGCTGGCTGGGCCGCGTGATCGCCGCCGCCCATTGGCTGTGAGCGCGGCCAAGTGGCTGCATCGCCACCGCTTTGCTTTGCGCCTCTCGTGCATTTTCCGCTCCAGCGTCTGCACTTCCGGCGCCACCGTCGCAGCACCGCGCCGCCATCTGGGGGGGGGGGGTGCAGCGCGGTGTCGTTTCACGGGCGACTGGGCGCTCGCGGCGGTGGCGCTGGAGGAAGGAGCGGTGGCCATTGAAACCGCGGACGTGCTTAGGGTGACGTTGGCGGGTATGGTGATGATTTCGGAGTCCACGACGAGCTTTGTTGACCTATCGTCTGGGAAAATTATCTTAGTATCGACTGAGGACCGGGAGAGGTGGCTCAGGGCATCGACTGATGTCACTGCTGTGCCTCTGACCGTGAGGTCCCAGGTTTGAGTCTCCAGGTTGAGTCTCCAGTGCCTCCGACCGTGAGGTCGCAGGTTTTACGACAGGAGCTACATTGCTAGGTCGAATTCAGTCGCTGTCTGGAGGTGAATTCTAGCGGTCGACTACTCTGATTGGTACTTTTTTCGTGGTTTGTCCGATCAACACCAGGCGAATGCCGGGGCAGTACCCCAACAAACGGGACACGGACTGCGCGCGATCATTCCGTCCCCTTTCTTGTCCTATTCTGATCCTTTACTTACACATGCACTTCCAGGTACTGCACTGCCACACACGCCGGGAGACCAGTCAAGAGCTTAGAGTCTGTCTCGACTCTAGCGGTGGCCCGCTGATGGGAGATACCATACCATCGTACAAACTGAATCCCAGAATTATTTCATGCATGCAACACTTACTATATTACAGATTCTACCATGACTAGTCGGGCGCAAATCGATTTAGAGCTGGTTTCCATATGCACGCCGCTGCATGGCGAGTCACTCGTGTGGGTCTCAGCGGGTAATATAGGTTTGAGGAGGCTCGTAGGCGGGAATTGAGGCCCTTTTAGAGCGGGTGGACTGGTGGGAACCTTGGCGCACGCCGCCAGCTGCGGGAGGGAACGGCAAATCATGAGAGACGGCCGCTAGAACGCAAGGGGACGTGGTAACATCGTCCGTAGTACAAACGGATGTAATGTATACAAAACGTGTAGACAAAGCAAGTTGTAGAGCTCGCAGTAGCTCGATTCTATCGCCCTGAAAATCAGTTTTCTATAATTCGATATAACTCAATATATTTTATGCGTGTGTGAAATTGGTAAATCCATTTAATCGCTCGCTTAAATCCAATTTAATTTTAACTCATTAAAGTTTGAAAGGCCTGTAATTTATTCAGCGGTATTAATTTTTTTTGATGAACTCTCCCGCGTTGTACTCCTAGGAAACTCCCGAGTATGCACGTACGGAATCCAGTGGAAATTGCGTCCCCGTGCACCATTGCGTTGTACGAGTGTGCGCTTCGGCACGGCGAGGCCGTTGCAGGCGAGAGTGGGCGTGGTTACTTAGTTTGGGGCTCATCGCGCCGAGTGCACGCCGCGCCGCCGTCATTGCGGGTCCTAGTTGCGTCGCTACGACGCGTCTAGTGGCGGAGACTTCCGCGCGGCTAGGAAATTCGCAGCCAGAAGAGCGTCGCTTGCTATCCAACTCCGTGGTTTTGAACGGGAAACTGCAGAAGCCCTTTTGCAATGTTCGTGACTTTTTGATTGTTTTGTCCTGTAATCCTCGTGGTGCAAATAAAATTGGATTATAGTTTTATAACGTAAGTAGTTGAAAATATTTATGGAATGGGTCTATATAAGATACTACTTGCAGTTTTAACTCTTCACGTTTTCTACTGATGGATAAATTCTAATGTGATGTTCTGACACAACTGATTAATTCTACTCCATTGCCTCAGCACGTACTATTTCGTGCTCGACGTTTTTGGTTTTTACTTCTTTTTTTTAGTTAAGAAAACTAATATAGCATACTGCCATCTAGTTTGTTGGATTTGCATTTGCATTTACATAACGAATTGCATTAAACGTGGCGTAAGGTTTTTATTTCTTCTTTGATTATTTATTTTTTCTTAACAAAGTGAATTTTCAATTGCACGACCTTATCCGGTCACTTTCGTTTCGCTTATCGTGATCATAGATTAGGCGCCATCGCGCGATCGAGGACTCGACGTCTACGGCAGCGCACTAGGCTCTCCTAGGCGGTCTTGACATTTGACGGCTCGGCTCGCCCAGTGAACGCGTCTGGCACGACCGGGTGAGGGACGCGATCGGAACGATACCTTCTCTTCTGGGTCGGTTCGCACTCGATGGCGCCAAGGCGCGAGAGTCGAGTTTTCCCGCCGTACGCTTTCGCGAGTTTGTTCCTGTCCTCGTGATAGAGAACCAATCAACGGATTTTCATGATGGAACAGCGATAATATACGTTCAGTGGTGTTAGGCTTTTTGTTTCTGAATTAAACGAGTATCTTCAAGTACATGTTTTTGTGAAGAGCAAGTAATAAAGTAGATTTAATAATAACAAACTGACTGAAAATAAATCGAACATTTAATCAGTGTTATGTGAAGTAGTAGTACAGAGTAAGTAATATTACATTAACGTAGTAATACAGACAAAATAATGTAGTAAATAATACCATACAGATACTGAAGGTACCGTACTGTAGAATTCAGAGATTCTGGGGTTGGTAAATAGTAGCGACGTAAATTACAAATCATGGGAACTGACGCCCTGCGAAGGACCTCTAGAATTTCGAATTCTAATTCTTACACATTACCATTATCAAGGAAAATGAAATAGGAGTACACAACAAAGAAAATCGGTGGAAAAAAATGGTTTGGAACAGTCAACTTAAGATAATTGAGTGTGTAAAGTTCTCCTTTAATATTATACTAATTCTCAATGGAGGGGAATAAGAAAATAGAAGGGCAGGGACGTAATCGGTTGACAATACTTTGTTGTTGATAATTAGATGTGGTCACAATAAAAAAAGGCGTGACAAACCAGGTGCAGGAAACGACGTGAGGCGAAGACCACCTCCCATATGATGTTATGAAAATGATATTTAATTATAATGTTGAATGCTGACGCACGGATTCACACGATTGCCGCTGGGTTTTTAATAGTATTAAGAAAAGTAAGTAAGGAAATATTTCGGGGTACTAACGTTGACAGAACGAAGCGCCGATGCGTAGAGTGAGGTCATTGGATTAGCGCGCAGTCTCCAAAGTCAGTCTCCTTCGTCCAGAGCCCGCAGCCGGTCGACCGCTACAAGCAGACAGTGACCCTTGCTGCCATCGCCATCGCCACAGCTGTAGCCACCGCCAACCACACCCACCTGTATGACCACCAACACCCTCAAACATAACAACCACCACCGCCTCCATAGCTAGTCATTACCGTCGCCACCACACTACTACCGCCAAAGCCACCACCAACACTACCATCACCATCACTACCCTCACGTCAGCAGTATCACCAACGCCACCTCGACATGAGCTAGATAGCTAGGTCCAATTCAGCCTCTGCATCGCGTGTCGAGACAGCGCGCTGTCTGGAGTAGAATTCCAGCGGCCGGCTGCACTGATCGGTAGTTTTCCGAGGTTTCCCCCATCAATACCTGGCGAATGACTGAGCAATATCCTAATTTTTCTTTCGTGCTCCTAGATCTATTTTAACCCCTGATTTACACAGGCTATACTTACTCTTACTACGCTACCACACATGTCGGGAGTCCAATCGGGAGCTTAGAGCTTTTCCCGGCTGGTGGGAGATACGTGGTTGGGGAAAATCCCTACGTGTAAGTCGCTGTAAGATCTTGCAACTCAGCGGATGCTCGTCGCATCCTTCCGCGATAAAACACTTGCACTGCACTTACGGGACTAGTGACCTTAGCATGACGCGCCCGGAAACACTAAATCAATGAATTAACCATCGCCACCGCCCCACTACAGCCTGAGCTCTCTCCACCACCACACTCGTCGCCGCAGCCAGCACCACCATCGCCGGGAAAGAGATTCGCGGCGCGGACACGCGCGAGTGAGGCAGGCCCTGTGACGTCACGCGGGGACGCTGCAGAACCGGTCGGAACATCTGATCTCCGCCCCGCCCCTCCCCCTCCGCCTCTCGTGTTGCCACCGCCGAAGCGCGCCGCGTCCGGGATATCGAATGAGGGCGAATCGGTGCCAAGCACGCGAATTCGATAATTCGGCAGGCCTCGCGTTCCATTGCGGTTTGTGCATTTAATCTGCTCCGTTATGAGGCGCACGGGGAGGAGATCCCGGAATGGGGCTCCCTCTCTGGGGCGCTGTGGGTTTCTCACGTGCCGACGAACCGCACGGACGCGGGGTTATTAAACGCCCCTTTTTACCCTCTCGTCGCTTTTTTTGTTATTAAATAGAAGAATCGATGTTGCGTCGGCGGGTATTCGGTTTGGTGTCAGCTTTTTGAGTGCCCCGCGCATTGTACTTGGCGAAAGATAACGGTGCAAACAACGATGTTACTCGGGTTTTTTTAATGTATTTTTGGGCACACTACAGAGTATATCGATGGGTCTCCTTTTTAAGTAAGTAAACATTTAGAGCTTTTATTTTGCTTTATTTACCATTGTTTATCTTGTCCTAAAAATATATGTATAATTTTGACTCTTCCACAACAATCAGTAATTTATGCATAAGATTTCCTGCCATGATTTTTTCCTCTGCCTCAAAACGACCGTTGTTTCTTAAAGATATCATATTGATCAGAAATAATGTTCATTTTTATATTGAAATATTCTGGGAAATTTTTAAAGGTGCCTACGGAAAGCGAAAGCAGTGGTTGGTGAGAGGCTGCGTCTGGCGACTGCTCGCCTGTCCAGTTACCACCGGGAGAGGTGCTTCAGGGAATCAACTGATATCACTGCACTGCATCTGTCGCGGAGGTCGTAGGTTCTAGTCCCGACAAGGGCAGGATTTTCGACACTAGCTAGATAGCTAGGTCGAATTCATTCGCCGTCTGGGGCAGAATTCTAGCGGCGGCTGCTTTGATCGGTAGTTTTCCGTGGTTTCTCCAATCAACACCAGGCGAATGCCGGAACCGTATCTTAACAAACGGGCCACGGACCGCACGCGATCTTTCCTTCCCCTTCGTTGTCCTTACTCTTTACTTACACACTCACTTTCACTCACTACACTACCACACATGCCGGGAGACCGATTGGAAGATTCGAGCTTGTCCTGGCTGGGGCGGTGTCTCGCCGGTGGGAGATACCTGATAGGGGAAACTCGTTAGCCGACAGTGGGTCGGCGCTTGATCTCACAATCCAGCCAGGGAAGAACATCGTCACCTCTCAAGGACACACTACACTACACTTATGTGACTAATGACAGCAGCTGGAACCACTAATGAGTCAAAGATTTCAGTGATTTCCGACCTCTGCTTTGGCACTTGCACGTGGCAACGTTTCTACCAAAAAATATATCTTTACCCCTTCCGACATCTTACTAACGCAGCGAGAGATGCATGGATCTTCACCAGTACGTGATCCAATATTCAACAATATAATTAAATATAATTTTCGGCGTCATCATCGGATTTGCTGAACTACGATCTGTGAAATCACATGTGATTACGCAAATCGAGACATCGCGGGTTCTTGTATGGGTGTCTGTCTGGGAATCTCGGAAATCTAACAGCGCTGTGCCCCTGACCGAAGGGATAGAGACTTACGATGAATACTGCTAAAGGAGGATTTCCTCCATTCGACGGTCATCACCTGTACTTGGTTATAAATAGAACGTTATTATATCGTTCGAACGTTAATATAACACGAAATAACGTAACAGAACTTTAATATGTAATACACAACTTTCATATCACACCACATGATAGGAGATCTTCATTTGGAAAAGAGAGGAATGCTCGCCAGACCATCCACCGATGGAAACCAACGCGCAGCGATTGTTTTTAATGCCGCTTCGACTACCGGCGACTCCAACAAGAAGCTTGTAGCTGCGAAGGCGAACGCACGGAACGGCCGCGGAGTTCCTTCAGCTCGCCTTTTCAGATCCCGTCGGTCGCTGTTTCGGAGAACGCGGCGTCCGCTGCGCGCGTTGAGGTCGCGCCGCGAGACGCGCTGTAGGTCAAGTCTGGGACGCAGTGGACCGTGGTATGGGAAGAAGCGCCAATAGAGCGCGAAGCGGTGTACGCTACACGAGTCCCGGAGCGTAATGGAAGATAAATGTTTATGTCTGCTGTCTGGCAATGTAGGTTTTTGTTCATGTCTCGTTTCTCCCTAATGATTACTTGTTATTACTCGCGTTCGTTTCCGTTACGCGGAGCGACGTAAGAATGGCGGCGGAAGTCGCCGAGAAAATGACGCGCAGCGGGTGTGAACCTCGTATGAATGACATGCTTAATAACTACATCTTGCTCGTGTGTTGCGGACAAATAGGAGGAATTGTGCAATTACACGACTCTTGCAAGTGTGCGACAATGTGAGTTTTCTGAAATAATTTTAATTATCTTGTTAAGACTTTTCGTTTTGTTGCTGTAATTTTATTCGGTATGCTGTCGAGTGAAGAGCGAGTAGTACGGGGCTTGAAAGGCAAGGTTACGTTAGCAGCTAGTTACAAGAAAGTGAATTCCTCTTGTTTTTCCTTCGTGAAGTTAACGTCGCTCCTTTCATGAATAACTATTTCAGACATTTTTAGCTGTGTTTTTTCAAATGAGGGGACTATAATTAAACAGCCATAAATATAGTTTAGGAGTATCCAGTTAATAAGCACATTAGCAAGGTGGCATGATTAAAGCTAGGCGAATGACGATGTACTTCGGACGTCATGCGGATAATATTGTGTCTTGTGGGCTCACAAGAAGTATTTTAGCATAAAAATGCGTTTATTAATTAAAAAAAAAAAAAGAGTTTATCGCGAAGGTCGAATCCTCATCATCACTCAGAAATATGTAGCGAAGTCTCAACTAAAGAAGAGTGAGGGTATGTCAGGTACTCTATTATCTCTCATTAGCCCTAGAAACTTCCCACCAGCTGTTTGATCCCTGTTTATCACAAATCTTCTATTCCCTAAGCACCTTAATTTAGACCTTCATGTATCTTAGACACCGCATTTTTTTTAGTAATATCAACTTTATCCGGCTCAAGGCCGAAGAATGCCTCGGAATTTTTCCTATTTTGGACTTCATCCATCCAATTTGGATAATGTGAACATTACCCGGCTGAGACAAATTCGGGCGTTATTCGTTGATTGATGTATTAACTGCCTTAGTGATATCGGGCGTGACAACTGCTAAGGTTGTTACTCCCGTAAGTGTAGTGCATGCTTGTTTATCGCGGGAGGTGGCCAACCAGATATCTCCCTTCAGAGTAGCACCGCTCCACTTACAAGCTTCCGAAATGTGCGGTAATGAAGAGCATGCGAGAGTGAGTGTGTAAGTAGGGAGTGTGTAAGGAAGAAAAGATCGCGCGTTGTCTGTGGCCAGCTTGTTAGTATAACCCTCCTCCTTTCGCATGGTGCTGATCGTAGATACCACAGACAACTACCGATGAGAGCAGCCGGACAGGGGCAGAATTCGATCTAGTGTGTAGATACTGTCGAAACCTTGCCATCGTCGGGATTCGAATCCTAGGACCTCCCGGACAGAGGAAATTAAGTGTCATCAGGTTGTGCCCTGTGCCACGTTTCCCAGTCGTACGTGAACGCAATGTGGCACTCTCTTGACCAGTTGGTCTCGACACATCGCTCTTCCGCCCAACCTTTGAAGACTAATGAGCCGGCGCGCGGCGCGGCGTGCGTCACACGGCCGCCCGCTCACGCGTCTGCCCAAGGAAGCGGATGAGCCGTTCCAGTTCTCATAACGGCGCCGTGGGAGCCGTCGCAGGAGGCGGAGGAGGAAGTGGAGGCGGGGGCCGTGTTTATGTGCGGCGATCGAAAGTGAAACAGCACCTGGCGGGCGACGCGACGCGATGCCCCAGCGCGCCTTTGTTGTCTAGCTGCGCTGCGCTTGGCGGCACGTGGCCGAACCTCGTGCTTCGCGCCGCGTGGGGGCGGGGCGGGGCAGGCGAGGCGGGGCAAGGCAAGGCGGAGCGTGCTTAGGCGGTGCATGGCGGAGCGGGGCGGTGCAAGGCGGGGCGGGGGCGGGCCGGGGCGGGGCGGGGCGCGGCAAGGCAAGGCAAGGCAAGGCAAGGCGGAGCGTGGTTAGGCGGGGCATGGCGGAGCGGGGCAGTGCAAGGCCGTGCGAGGCGGTGCATGGCGGAGCGGGACGGGCGAGGCGGGCGGGGCGGAGCGGGACAGGCGGGGCGGAGCGGGACGGGCGGGGTTAGCGGGGCGGGTGACGGGGCGGGCTGAGCGTGGCACGACAAGGCGGGGCATGGCGAAGCGGGGCAGTGCAAGGCGGAGCGGGGTGGGCGGAGCGGGCGGGCGGAGCGGGCGGGGCGGGCGGGGTGGTCGCCCCACGTGGAACCAGAGATGCGACGTGACGGTTCTGTGTACAGTGCAGTTGTAAGAGGAAGATGGCTGGATCATAGAGGAAAGTCTGGTCTTTCCTCTGTGGTTATCGTAGTATGAGTCACGAGGAAAACGTAGTAGGAATATTAACATACCCAAATTATCAATAAAAGTGTTACATGTCATAAGTATTCGTCAGTGGTCGCCAAACTTAGAAAACTTCTCAGTAAACGTACCGTTCTTAAAATCTTATTGTGAGCTACCAAAAGAAACTAAGATATAAATAAGAATGTTCATCAAACTATCCACATTATCAAATGTCTGCTGTTCACACGGTAAACGTAAGTATACAAACTCAAGCTCACACAATCATGTATGAGATCGACAGTGACAAATAGCTGTTTTCGCGAGTCATCTTGCAGTGATCAGTGCAACAACTCCAGGTCATCCTCATCAGTGGATGAGCTCGAGAAATGCCTGAGAGTACATTGCGATTTATCGAAAATTTCCCCGCGAGCTAGTGATAGCACGCTATTGTATGGCGATCCTTGATAGAGCTTTTTATGATTGGTATGGTTTTAAGACGTTCAACAATGGGAATAAACTGCTTGTAGTGGAGTTGTTTCTTAAGATTTTCATTTTGTCTTTTATTTTGCTTCTTATGCTATTTTTAGTTGTTTTATGTTCGCTTTTTTGTTTCCTTTTTGTTCCTCATTGTTGTTTCATTTTGGTCCTCTTGGTTCCGATCTCGATCAAGGTGAAAACATGAGTGTTGGCTTCCGTCCTGAGGAAGGTCGCAGACAATTTGCCCTGTAAAAGGTCGCAAAATGGCGGCCGAAACGTTAACACGTATCCCAAACAGTCAAGTAAATGAAGGTGAAAGGTATTTTCGCGTTTTCAGGGATGCCATTCCAGGATTCAATAAGTCACAGAAGTCTACATTAATATTTCATAGACACAGTGTCGCATCATATCGAAATTTAGAATTCCACCAAGAATATTTTTCAGTAGTGAAACTAAAAATTATTTATATCTTGGGCGGAGGGCGGAAAAAAAATCAGGATATGAACAATCAAGATTACAAAAAAAAAGATAATTTCTTTCCATGTAAATGCTGGTGTAAATTTGAGAGTTAAAATAGACATTTGAATCATTTTGACTATTAATTTTTTACAAGAGTTCTATTGAAGAGGTGGTGTTTCGTTGTTTCCCTGCCTTTTGCACCCCTATTTTAGCCAGAATTAATTCTGCCTATTTTAGTAAAAATAAATGCTTTTTTGCCTGCCTATTTAATTAAAATTGCATGAACTTCAGCTGTCTACTGCTCATCAGTCAGAAGTGCAATGTGTTGCTCGCGAACGACCGATCGTTCGAGGGAGACATTTTACAAGTCAAAGTTTTGGTAGCCTTTTTGGGATGTGATTATCAACACTGGAAGGCAGCGCATGTTGAGGGACCGATGAACATTCACCACTCACATTGCACTAAGACGAACATATTTTCATGCAAGTGAGTTGTGCATTTGAATTGTAATCTAACGGTGTGTTGTTGTGAGAAAAGACTCAATAAAAAGTTTTCTTCTATTTAATATATTATTTGTGACCGTCTGTGTAGACTATTGTATGTTCTGTATACAATAGTATACAAGTTTACTTGTTTTTAAATGTCAAGAACATTATCTTTCATGTAATAATAAATATAAGTAAATAACTAATGATTTATTTTTAGTGGTTCTTTAGTCACCGTAGGTGTTTTCTACCTAACCATTGTGTTAAATAGCTCGCGTTCGCCCACGAGTTTCTGACGTGTGGCATAATTATTGCCTTGATGATGCTGCCTTTATGAGTTGTAAAATAATCACATAAAAAAGGTATTTGTGCGTTTGGAGGAAGATACTTTTAAGAATTCCAGTTACAGGAGGTGGTATTTGGTAGTACAGACGTATATCCACAGAGGAATTAGGAAGAGAAAATTTGCAGTGAAAAACGTAGTTCACGTGGAAACATAGGAGATGGTTTTACCAAGGAGACGTTTGACGAACAATACAGCGTACATGTAACTATCACGAGTGGCACGTGTGATGTGAACAAAAAACCCAGATGCCTCGACGATGAAGTGATAAGGAAAAGCAAGTGAATAAACACGAATGTCAGTATTGAACAGGAAAATTGAGAATGGTGATTACGAAATCAATAGAAAATATTGAGAAATACACGTGTTGAAGAGATAAGGGAAACCTAATTGACAATATAATAGTGGTTCCGAGACCATTCAAAGGACCACTGGTGATTGACGGTGCATCGGGATCGAAGAACATGTGTGTCTGGGCGTCTCAATTGCTTAGCGCATTAGATCCGTGCGAAGAATAGTGCGTGTTGTATCCCGGGAGGATGCGGCATTCCTCATCCGTTGGAACGTGAGATCTAGTACGGACCTACACGGAGAATAGCGGGAGCTTTCTCGTTCCAGGTATCTCCCCCAGCGCGGCACTGCTCTAGCCGAAATGACTCGTAAATGACGACGTTTTCTCAGGACTTCGCTGGCCTCTCCGATAGGGATACTGTTTCCCATTCGTCTTGTACTAATATGAGAAATTACCTTATGCTACGGGTGAGAGCGGCCGGCCACTAGAATTCTCCTCGGGACACAGGCTGAATTCGACCTGTAGCTAGTATCGAAACCTGCCACTGCGCAATCGGGACTCGAACCCTACGACCCCTCCTTCATCTAACGATGCTGCGATGGCGACGAAGATGCCTCTCAGCCATGTCGCCCAGTGGTAAAGGAGAGAGACAGAATAGGCGATGGACAGGACAGAGGACAGATGGATTCAGAGGGGACCGACATACCCGACAGACAGGGCATGCACGCAGGACACTCAGGGCAGGCAGACATGACAGACAGGACAAACCGGACATACATGGCAGGTAGGCAGGACAGACGGGATAGAAAGACATGACCGACAGACAGGACAGATGTGGCATGAACACAGGTCACTTTGCACAGATAGACGGTCAGACAGGGAGGACAGATAGTCACGACAAACATACATACGGTGGACAGGACATACACATACGGTAGACAGGACAGACGTCGCATTCACGCACTCAGGGCACAAGCACAGGATAGACGATCAGACAGGCAGGACATATCGCCAGACAGCACAGACATAACAAACCGGACATACTGCACCGATAGACAGGACAGACAGACTGACTGACAGACTCAAGGTGTCGACCGCCGAGTGGAAGTAGTCCGCGGTGAAGAGCGCAGGAAGCAGAGGCGCACGCCGCGCCGCGCCGCCGCGTCGACGCCGGCGGAGGCGGAGGCGGAAGCGAACGCAGCGCGGGAGGGGGAGCTGGGAGGCGGGGGGGGGGGGTGTTTTGACGGGCGCAAGTGAGCCGTGGCGGAGGGACGCGTGCACACTGCGAGCGAGTTAATGAACGCAATCAAAGGGGCGACTGGTGTTGACATTTACATTAGGCCTGGGGGCCGCCTCACAAAGACGCCTGGCTGGCTGGCTGCCTGGCTGCCTTTGGGCGCGCGGGACAGCGCTGCCCGCTCGCCTCTCGCCCACCCGCCCGCCCGCCAAGGGCACGAGCGTCCATGCGGGCGACGGCGGGAGGCGCGCCATTATCCCCGACTCCCTTAACGTTTCAAAGGATTACACTATCGCGGCCTCAGAGAGCGAATCGCTTTGCGAAGAGTGGGCGTTTCAACGCCTTAGATATGCGGTCCCGTAAGCGTGGTGCATGTTATATCATATGTGTAGTGTTCATAAGCGTAGTTTCCGTAAGTGTAGTGTACGTTTTAGAGGATAACTATCGTAGCCTCAGACGGCGAATCGTTTAGCAGAGAGTGGGCGAGTGGGCGTTTTAACTCCTTAGATCAGTAGTTACGTACGTGTAGGGCATGTTATTTCCCGTAAGTGTAGTGTACGTTTATGAGGATAACACTATCCTGGCCTGAAAGAGCGAACCGTGTAGCAGACAGTGAGCGAGTGCACGCTTTAACTCTTTAGATCAGCAGTCCCGTAAGTATAGAGCATGCTATATCCAGTAAATATAGTGTACATTTACAAGGATAACACTATCGTGGCCTCAGAGAACTAATCTGACCCAAGAGTGAGCGAGTGGGCTTTTCAAGATAAATCAAGAATGCCGTAAGTGTGGGACATCTTATACCTCGCATTCACCCACATTGGAACGTGAGATCTTGTGCTGACCTACATGTAGAATCCCGGGGGGAGGGGATTCCCTCCAGGTATTTCTTCAGTGTTCTTCAGGTGCCCTTACATACGCGGTGTAAAGTTTCTTTCGTCGGTACGTTTGAACGCTGGGGGGAGCAACAACGAAATGAGACGCTGCGCGAAATATTTTTCTGAAACTAAGGTACACCTCCCCCGCACTGGCGTGCGCCCGCAGGATAACGGGCATAATAATGCAAGTTCATTTTACAATAGAAGTTAGTATTTCAACCATTGTGAATGCCAGGTTGTTGAAGCAGATAAATGAGTCAGACATGAAAATAAATTCATATTGTCCGTCCTCCATTTGTGAGATACAACTCTCATGCATATGGAATCCCTGTGCCCGATCCAGTCTCTTGTTTGCGTCGGTGTTCGTCCATACACAATTGTAAACAATAGAAACAACGGTTATATTATTATAAATTAGTTTGTTGTACAAGGTCTGTCCCAAAAGTAAGTTGAATGACCTTACACCCCCGAAGTAAGCCACTAGCAAGGCGCGCCAAGTGACGTGAATGGTTGTGTGGGGTTTAGGGAAGCTAAGGACAAACACGTCAGTTGTCTGCAGGCTCTTTCACAGTGCGCATCGCTGCTAGTTTGAACCCTTGTATTTGTGACGCGTCGGAATTTTAAGATGCCACGTTTCAAGGACCAGCGTACGCAATAAAATTTTGTGTTGCGCTCACGAAAACGGGCGCTGAGACCGTTGCCATGCTAAGGGAAGCTTATGGCGATAGCACCATGTCCAACAATATGATTTACCGCTGGCACAAGATGTTTCGAGAAGGCAGAGAGGACGCCGAGGATGAAGACCGCTCTGGACGCCCGTCAACGTCACATTCCGATCAAAACGTGAAGAAAGTGAGGGACATGCTGAACTCAAATCTACGCCTGAGTATTAGAATGCTGGCAGATGAGTGTTATATCCCTAAAAGTACTGTGCAACGCATTGTTACCGCAGATTTGGGCATGCGAAAGATCTGTGCGAAGATGGTCCCCAAGGTGCTTTCCGATGAACAGAAGGCTGCTCGTGCAAGGATTTCGCGTGACCTCTTGGAGCAGTGTGAAAATGATCCGAATTTTTGGAATAATGTGAGTACGGGTGAAGAAACATGGGTTTTCGAGTATGACCCGGAGACCAAAAGACAAAGTGCTGAGTGGCACACGCCAGCTTCCCCGCGCCCGAAAAAGGCGAGAATGAGCAAGTCCCGTGTAAAGGCCATGCTCATCGTGTTTTTCGACAAAAGAGGCATTGTCCACTCAGAGTTTGTGCCACAAGGACAAACAGTGAACAGTCATTTTTACTTGCAAGTCCTGAAAAGGCTCCAAAGCAGAGTCAAACGTGTCAGGAAGGAGATCGCCAGCACTTGGCGTCTTCACCGTGACAACGCGCCGACGCACACCTCCTTCATTATTTGAGAGTACTTAGCCAAACGCGGTGTGGAAACATTGCCCCAGCCGCCGTACAGCCCCGACTTGGCACCACTGGACTTTTTGTTCCCGAGGATCAAGAAGGACACAAGGGCCATCATTTCGCGACTTTGGAAGCCGCCAAAGAAGCAACGACGAGGTGCTTGAAGGAGGTCTCCGTCGACGCCTTCCAGGGTGCGTTCAGCGACTGGGAAAAACGCTGGCGCAGGTGTTCCGACGCGGAAGGAAGCTACTTTGAAGAATTTTAGTTACTTGTATCTTTATCTGCAAAAAATCTTTTTTCTTGGACTTATTCAACTTACTTTTGGGACAGACCTTGTATGACGTATACAACAAAAAACACAATCGATGCCTTATTCAAAAGAAAACATTGCTGGAAAAAGCATATGCATATGTATTCTGCATCTGTGTTTAATTACCTAAATTCAGCTTCACTCATCGGATCATAGCCGCATTTTTTTCCGATCGCTCATTTACACTTTCATGTATTGGTAATCGGTACAGAGTGATATTCCAAATGCTACCTTTCCTAGTGGATAAAAATGAAAAATAATGCTCAAGTAGTTAGTTTTAATGCACCTAGTACTTTTCTTACGTTATTTTATTTATTCCTTCTTCTTGTTGAAAGAACAATAGCGCGTTAGTATGGTTATCCAAATAAGTCGAATACTTTCATACCCCGCAAAGTTTCTTCCTCATTTTTCAGTTGTTTCCATAGGTCTAAAACTCTGTCTTAAATATTTTTAAGATAATTTTTGTTGTTGTTTGTAGCTACTTACTTGCCTGTTCACTCTGCCATTCGCGCTTATTTACAAATATCTCGCAGAACATTGATATTTTCATTTACAGTACATAATATCTACATTATTTACATTACGCACATTTGCACATCTATTTGGCTATCTGTCACCCGATGTAGTGGTACCAACCACAAAAGAATTAGGGGCAAAAGCCTCTTGGCGGTACATCACATGGCGTATGCTATTGGGGTGTTCCAACTGTTTTCATCCACTGTTTTGTGGACTTACTTGTGTTCTCCTTCCATGGAAGCGTGGAGAAGGAATTCTTTCCTTTCCATTCTCTGCAGATGAGATCGACATTGTGTTTGAAATTCATTTTTCCTGGTACCAGATTACATTCTACATCATTAGTTTTATTATACTATTCTATCTTATGTTCATATGAGACCGACAAGTCTAGATATTTTTCAATGTAAATAATATTTTATCATACTAATTTGAGACTAGTTGACCTCGACAAATTATTTTGATTTTTACAGTATTTTTAGTTATATTACCGACATTACAAATCCTTCATTACGATACTTGCGCAAATTATTCGTGTTACGAAAGAAAGAAGTTATTATCAAAGCAGGCTTTTTGGTGGTTAGGGAGTTAACTTACGAACATCGAGGTCGAGTGTTAATTTTGGTGAAAGAAACGTTGCCTGCATTTTTGAAGGGCGAAATTTTTTTAGTGTGACATGTCACGCTTGTGGTATGTAAAATAACCCTGACTCAAAGGCCGGGAAAAGAAGTACCACTAGAATTTCCACTCTAATCAGATCTCATATCTGTTCGCCCAGAGGCCGACGCAAGAATTGGATGAAATTACTGACATTGTTATTGAATCTGCTTGTCACGACAAATGTGGGAATTAGAAAACGGTTCGAAGCGTTAGGCGCTGTTATTCGAAAATGCATTACAATAAAGGATGAGTCGGGGTTGGGCCAATGGTCAAGTTTTTGAGCGGAGACATTTGACGACATCAACAGCAATATTCATTTTAATTGCATGTTGGCCGTTTGCGTTCTCAAAATGACAAGATTCTAACCTACTTTGAGGAAATGATACAGGCGTCTAATAATTATTCGCAAAACCCTATGTTTCTCCGGACTGCTTCGGTTTCTATACAATTAAAAATTATATCGAGCATCGAAGAGAAAAGTAATATTAATTTTAATAATGACATTTAATATATTATATACCATTTGTATTGTATACGTCTATAGGACCTGTAACAAGTATTGTACTTCAGCTTCTGGGTCAAGGACCTCCATCTCGATCAGGTCTTCGTCCAGTTTCCTTGATTCTCGAGCAAATGCTGAAATGGCCCCTTGTTTTGCTTCTGGACATAAATGTTACTTCAAATTAACTTCTTCCCATAGCACGTCTCACACAGTTTTTAACTGTTTATGACGTAAATAAATAAACATAAATAAATAAACTCCAAGAATACTCTGTTTCTCCGGGCTCAGCTTTGACTGTAAAAAAACATGGCTTCAATTTGCTGCCAAGATGGAGGCCCTTCAGCCACTCTATGTAGTATATTCTAGCTCGATGATGAGGACAATGTCATTCCGAAGAAAACTTCAATTGTAGCAAGTCGCGTTCGCGACGAGAACATCGCGTGCGGGGCGTCGCGTGGCCATGGTGTGATTCGGTGTGGCGTGGCGCGGCGCGGTGTGGCGAGGCGAGGCGTGGCGTGGCAAGGCCTGAGGTGGCGTGGCGGGGTGGGGCGCGGCGTGGCGCAGCGTGGCGCGACGTGGCGCGGCATGGCGTGGCGTTGCGTGGCGTCGCGTGGCCATGGTGTGATTCGGCGTGGCGGGGCGGCGTCGCTGGCGACGGGTGTTTGTAGCAGAACGCGTCTGCGCCGCCGCGGCCGAATCTGACGCGTTTGTTTGGCGCCAACGTCCCGTAAATCTCCGTCTGCCCCCGCGTGGGAGAAGTGTGTCGGGGGCGGTGTAGGTGGCAGGCGGCGGTGGACCTGACCTCCTATGGTCCGGCTAATTCGGCTCGAGGTTGAGGCGAAGTGGCTCGCAGGGGAGTTTTAAATAGCTTGGAGGTTTGGGAGGAATAAACATATTGTTGGTGTGCAGACCTGGATGGCCGAGGTGGCTTGAGCGTGTGTCGACGCAGCGCCTCGGTCCGAAGGGTCGCGGGTTCGAATCCCGCCATGGGCATGGTTGTTTGTCCCTTGTCGCGTGTGTGTTTTTGTGGAAGGCCTTGTGAGTCTACTGACCACAAATCAAGGAGCACGTAAGTGTGTAGTGTATAAAGGTTAATATGTGTCCCCATGAGGGACATACTGGATTCCCCTATTGGACTGGATTGATGTCTAAGTTATGGAACTCCCAAAGGAAGCGTTCGAGGGCCTTAAAACCTATAATTTTGAGGCCAGAGCCTCAAAGAAACGTTCCTTACACCAATATACGGGACGAGATCTTCTTGGACATTCTATTACATTTTTGCTGGTTCGGCGCTTCTCAAATCTTTCTCACTTGTTCAGAGTCTTGCAAAGCTGCAACAGTATGTGAAATTAAACTAATTACTTGATATTGTAAGCAAACGAATTGTGCTGGTGTATCTTTCTGTTGGGTAATAAAGTTAAATAACAATAATTTGTATAGGACAAGGGTATATTGTACTGTTAAGTCTAAATAAGGACAGTTTGTACAGTTACTAGAAAACATAGAACAAATAACCGAGGATAAGAGAGTCTTGAAGAAAAATATATCTTATGGGCTTAATATGGAAATGGAAGATTAGGCAAGAGAGTGGGGTTTAACGTACGAGAGTTCTCGCATGGGTACGCTAGTTGTTTTCGTGAGTAGTTTCATAAACTGACATTACAGTAATGACGAGTAATCGACTTCAACTGGGTGGGCGGCAGAAACGTCGAGAGAGACTGCGAGCGTCGCACCTGCTCGTGAAGCCGGAGCTTTTGAGCGACGAGTGCTGCGTCGGAAGGCCTACGAGAGCGTCGCGCCGTCGACAGCAGCAACGCGGACGACGGGGGCAATTGAGGCCGAGATGGCCTCGCCGGCTGAACGCGACGGCGGGGCACGGCTAACGCAGGCCGTTCCGGGGCGGCCCTCCCTGCGTTGTTCGTCGGGCGCGAGGAGGCGCTTCGCCGCCTCACGGTGACCCGCGAGCGCGCTGACGCCATTTTGGCCCTGCTTTTTGCCGCGGACTCGAGGCGGTGGGCGTGGCATCTCTCTGCCCCATTCCGACGGGTACGGCCGTAAATACGCTTGTAACTTGGCTGTTGGAATCTGCCACCTCTCCTTGGGGACTCTGTATGGCAGCGTCCTCCTCCGTTTTGTCCGCCATTTCTCGATCTCGTCCTCGGCTTCCTCCGTTCCATCCTCAGCCTCGTACCTGCCTCAACGTCTGCAGCACTGGGAGCCTTGCAGGTAGGAATGGCAAAAAAATCTATATGTTCCACCAAGTTCCATCGATACATTAACATCGATGTTTTGTTTTCGATGTTTTTGTTCAGATCGATATATTTTCTAGAAAAAGTTTATCTTCTTCCGATGATTTTGTACGCAGAAACATAGTTTAATTGTATTTAGAACCTTGTCAGGATAGAATATTGATTAAAAAATTGAGATTAGAGGGAGCTTTATGGCAGAATATACTTTCAACGTTTAATTAGATCATATATATTAAAGGTCTTTAACTTCCATGATTTATGAATGAAAGTGAAGAAATTGAATAATAGCAAAACACAATGTTCTTTTCGTTTTATTTCCTTCTTAACATTCGACAAGCATTATTATTAACATATTACTTATATGTGACCAAACAATAAAATATACCGGTATTTCATTTAAGTGGTGCTCTACTTAAAAATTGAAACAGGATGCGCAAATAACATCTCTTGTGTCATATTTAAAACATCGTTTTTTCGGTGTTTTCATCGACATCGAAAACCTTTTGGTTGCCATCACTACTTCCAGGAGCTTGTACGGAGAACTAACTTGGTTGTATTCCGTCACGATGTGCTTTAACACATCGCTAACTCCGATAATCATTTGTAGCTACGCTTTTCTCTGTAGTTTTTGCGGACGAGCGAACGAATTTCGAACGAATTTTAAACGAATTTCCAAACTCTTGGGCTTGTGAGGTAAAGTTGTTCCGCTGGAAAATCGCATTGATAAGTTTAATATTCAGACTCAGTACGAAATTTGCTTATAAAATAAATATGTTCTTAATGAAGTATTGTATCGATGTAACTGTGAGTGTTCCAGACAGTTTTCTTTTTTCAACGAAGCTTTCTTTGAACTAATAGTAGAATGATTACAGAGAGGCTGTAACAAGTGTTAATACAGGTGCGGCGACTTGCAGACGGTAAACAAGAAATGTTTTCCGTACTATATATAGATTTATGCCACAAATAGTCTCACGTGAAGGTGTGCTGACACTCGTGTACGAGGAAAAAATAGATTTTTTTGCTCACCGTGAAGTAGTAAACCATATACCTAATAACCCACTTTTCAACCTCTGCGCTAACGCGAACTAACGTTGTGATAGGGTTATGTCGGAAAGCATTACTCCTCCAGAATTATTGGGTGTCATCACGTGACGTATCGATTGTACACGATAAGTGGAATTGTTCCCAATCGCGTCAACCGTGTGTTCAGCTAACTCTCTAGTTCCATGTTGCAGCATTATGTTGGTAGATAACTTTAGACGAACAAATACGAATCAACTGCATGTGGTATTATAGGAATTAAACTTTATTTGAACGCTTTGCTGTCATTTAGGAACCGCTTATATTATCGTAATCATAGAACGAAGAGGCCTTGTTAAACGATTTCAACACTTCAAATGATACAGGTCCCGTAGTTGACTTTCTGACATCGTTTTGTAACATATGTGGTCACTGTTACGGTTAAACTTTGGTCGACCTTTTGTAACGGTTCGCCCGGGATGCTAACTTGGCGAAATAGTTTTCTTGGCTTCCCTTTTTATGGTTGTCATGTGATTGATACTTTTATGTTTAGGTTAACAATGACGCTTATATTTTATTGATATAGAATTGAAGTTCATGGACAATATTTTCAGCATTCGCCTAGAGTAGAGATCTGAAGACCCAGACCATCGCCTGGAGATATTAGGGTCGTTAAAGACCACAACGCAATGAAATTAACGTAGGAACGAAACGTATCCTGCGGAAGCCAACCTCGACTGTTGAGTGTTGTGTGTGTGTTTGAAATTTAAATGTCGTAAGTGGAGCTGTCACTTCCAGCGTTATTTTTCCTTTCTTTCTTTTCGGCCGGATGCAGACCAGGGAGCGGGAGTGGGGCGGGGCGGGGCGGGCAGCCGGTGGCCGGGAGGGGGGAGGGGGGTGCGGAGCGGAGGGCGCGTCGCGTCGGCGCGCGTGGCCGTAAAGTCGGAGACATATCGCACGGCGGAGGCGCCCCTGGGGAGGCGGCCGCGCCGGGGGACGAGAAAAAGCCGGCGACGGCGGCCCCGCCCCCGCGCCCGCCCCCGCGCGCCGCCCGCGGGTCGAGGGCGCCGCCCCCTGGGTCGCGCGCATTCCGTTGCGTGGGAAACCGGCGCGGCGCCAGGGGCCGGCCCTCCCCCGCCCCCGCCCCCGGCGCCGTATTCACCCTCACCCACGCCCCCGCCCCCGCCCCGCCCCGCCCCGCTCGCTCCCTGCGCGTTCGCCCCCAGTGTAGGAAGTGCGTGGTCGGTGGTTTTGTTTGCAGGGGTTGATAGTAAATACATACTACACGTTTCTTCTGTGCGCAAGAAAAGTGACACTTTTTAGTTATTTTTACTGGAAGATTTTTAGTTTCGCGAAGAAACGACAAATTAAATTATTTTTACACGGAAATATACTGTTTTAATTGTGCATTTTTTCGAAACCAGAACGACAAACTATCGAATACTAAACGAAATAAGGTAACTGTATTCCCAAATCGCAATAAAGAAATGAGTAAAAGACGATACGGCGTAATTTAATACGACGAGTCTTTTTTTGATGTCAATATTGAGAAAGCAAGAAAATTAAAATTAGTGATAAAATTGTTGAAAGGTTACAGAAATAACAGTCGTCACAGAAACAACAGAAACGTCACAGAAATACTCATCGATAAAGTATCCAATCTTTTGAAATGTGTTTAATTTTGATCTATGTTAAATGTATAAATAGATAAATTTCGATTTTCTGCCAAATAAATTATATTAACTTTTCTTTTGTTAATATTGTGAGAGTTTGTGCATATTAATTATATTGTCATGGAATTTAAGAAACTTTGAAAATATGATATGCACAAGTTTTGCACAGAGGTGGTTACCTTCAGCAAAGTAATTAACATAATTTATTGTGTAAAATTGTATGTATAGGCCTACGTTATTCAATCTGATTAAGAAATTACTTAAATTACTTGTACACATTTCGTGAAGCTGGTTCGTAGGACTGCTCATATGTTAAGTAATGCACTTTGCCCGCGAAATTAATGGTTCCCTGGAATTTGAAACTGCTTTCTTTTTAAGCATCCTGTTTTGAAATGCGTGTATTTTCCTGTACTTGGACGATTTGTCATTCTTAACGGAGAGTGGTCCTGGGAGGAAGGATACTTAACCGGAAAAATTATATTTGATGGGTGTAATTCTGTACGCACGCCACTGTTCCCGTAGGTCCTATTGATGTTTATCAATTTCTATTTATTTGCTTATTGAAAAAATATGCAATGAAAAATAAATATTACTGACATAATGTTTATCCAGTTATTTAATTATGACAATTTTTTAATCTCCTTGAAAATGGCTTGGTTTCGGTGAGTGGAGGAATAATTTCCTCTATCAGGTACCTATTAGTATCTCCAAACTTTGTAAATATTCTTTCTGTGTCCCTCTTGCCTCACTCACTTACAGACACTCAGCATCACACCTCAATATAAAGTTAAAATCGATTAATACGCATTGACGGGTAGGCCTTGCTTCACTTGCCTCATTCGTTTGAGGATTACCCACTTTCTTACGTGTTATCTATTTGAGTACTTTAAGTCCGAGAAACACTAGATGAATGGTGAGTCAAAAGGACAGGACAGGACGATGACGTCAGTCTTCGAACAGCCTACCTCTGAATTGCTTTAGATGTCTATGAATTATGTTTTATCTTCAGCATGGCCATATTATTATTTCTAGAAATATCATAATCTTATTAATAAAAAGTTCATATTTAACATGTTCAATGCATAGAAAATGATAATTTTCTCGGAAGTACTTTTTTAGAAATCCAGAAAGACATTTGATCATCAGTCACATATCATTAGTTCGTATTGCTGTGTTTAAATTGGGAAAGAGCAACGTGAAAGACCTACGGGGTGGATCGCTGATTTCTGATTCACTTATACGACGATGTCACATCAGTCGTCGAAACATGCTCAAATAAGTATTAAGTAAATGTGCGTCTAAATTCTACACTTTAAGCTGTAACAACTTTTGAGTTTATTTTTTTGAAAGAATTGTTTCTCAAAAAATTTGGAAGAATTAAAAATCAAAGTGTCTCCGTTAAAAAATGAATTGGTTCTTCCACATCATATGTACGTGAATGCTGTCAACTGTCAGAGCCCTGATCGAATATAGTTTTCAACGTGTATTTGTGATGTATGCATGATTCGGTTTACGTAATTTGCAAGTGTGTATACGTGCATACAAGAGTGTAATACTTGAAATCAGATCAAGTTGATATTTCTTTCCAAACAATACATAATGCGTAATATGTTAATATAACTTATTACTCACCGTTTATACCTTGATAGCTTGTGTAATAAATCTACAACTCCAATCTTGACTATTTAATCGCATCGCCAAGAATCTGAGCGAGTTGTGGGCGAGAAATATTAAGTATTCTTTCAGCTTCATAAATTGTACACGCGTAAGATAAAGTTTCAATCATGAATCATATAGAATATCTTACATAACGTGTTCATGACAAAAAAAATCGATACGCTTTAACTGTTCTTGTTGGCCAAGTATCCTCCTGACCTTTTGAATCTCACTTTCGTTTTGTTGTGATAATGAGGTCGTAACTCTTATCCCAAGTTAACAGAGTGCAACATTTAGAAATAATTATTTTATACATTGTCAGTGATATTTTCCTTCATTATTTGTACTACTTGGTATGCAATCCTGCAAAACAACTTGACTTAGAGTGAATAAGAGCCATGGGAAGTATATTGAATGAAGAGTGATTATAGTATTGATGAACTGACTTTACTTATTTACTTTGTAATTTAATTTTTGCAGAAAGCGTTTTATTGTGACTTATAAGTGCTGATAATTATTAGAAGACTGTCATCTAATCTTGAGGGTGATGTAAACAGCAACTAGTGAGTACGCCAGTGTTGTCCCGACCGCTCTACATGCTACTCAAGCTTAAATCAAACAGGATGAACAGTATTTAATATGCTTTAAGTAGTTTTAAGTATTAAGATCAATGAATGTTAACCGCCAAACCTTTTACGGCTGATATACACAAAAGTTACTGTTTACTGTAGTACTGTTTAAAAACACAATTAAAAAAACTCCGTGATGTACCAACTCAGTAACAGACTGGCTTAATTTAGCCAGAGTATTGTAGTATAAAACCAGATAAAGATATCGTTTTTGTATGTGTTACAAAAACGTTCGGTAAAATTTACAACATAATCAATCCATTAGGGTCGATCCGGATATCCGAGATCGCTAAGGTAGTAGTGTCGTGGCGATCTCGGATCGAAGGATCGCGGGTTCGGATCCCGCCTCGGACATGGATGTATTTGTGATCGTCCCTTCACCCTTCATCATCATTATCCTTTCACTTCATTAAAAGAAGGATTAATAATTCCCTGCGCGATGAGGAGGCCCTTGTCCTTAATGGGGCGTGCAATTGGCTAAAAAACTATCCATTAGGGGGGGGGGAACGGAAGAGTCTCGTTTGAATGAAACTCCTTGCTGAAGAGGAAGAAACTCGTTTTCAGAGACTCTGATATCACGATACCGCGCATAACCGCTTATTTCGAATGTGTCATTTTTTCTTCAAACATACGGCTATCGCCGGGGCGCAGGGTCTTCGGAGGCGCGACCTCGCCTCGCCTTGCCCTGCCCTGCCCTGCCCTGCCCCGCTCCTCCCCGCTCCCCCCCGCTCCTCCCCGCTCCGCCCTGCTCCACCCCGCTCCGCCCCACTCCGCATCGCCCCGCACCGCCCCGTCCGGCACCAGTCCGCTCCGCCCCGCTTCGCCCCGCTCCACCCCGCTCCGCCCCGCCCCGCCCCGCTCCGCCCCGCTCCGCCCAGCCCCTTTTTCGGTACATGACACGACACCCCCATCCCCTCCTCGCCCAGCCCCGTCTAGGCCCGTCCCGCCTAGAGTCGACCAACTATTTCTGCGTGCGGCAGCGAATCGGCGACGGGAGCGACCCAGGGCACCTCGCACGCGGAAATGTTACAAAAGCGGTCGAGCGCCGCCCGTCACCCGTCACTCGCCCGCGAGTGGGAATGGTAACATATCATTGATTGATTGTTAGTGATAACGTGCGCGTCAACGGTTGAGGTCGTTAGTCCCGTAAGTGTAGTGCATGTTTTATCCTCGGGGAAATGGCGGTAGTCTTCCCCCGCTGAATAGCGAGATCCGGCGCCGACCTGCTGTCGATTGGCAGGGTTTTCTCCGACCATGTATCTCCGGCCAGCGGGGCAGCGCCCCAGACAGGAAAAGCTTTAAGCTCCCGACCGGTCACCCGGCACGTAGGGGAGTGTAGTGCATGTTAGTATGTGTGTAAGGGGTGAGAATATGACAAGAAAGAGGAAGAATCATCTCATGTGGACCATGGCCCGTCTGTTAGGGTACTGCTCCGGCATTCGCCTGGCGTTAATCGGAGAAAGCACGGAAAACTTCCGATCAGTGGAGTCGGCCGGTAGAATTTTCTTCCAGGCAGCGGCTGAACCCGACCTAGCTGACAAGCTAGTGCCGAAAATCCTGTCATCTTCGGGTCTCCAATCTAGGACCTTCCGGTCAGGGACACTGCAGTGACATCAGTTGATGTTCTGAGCGACTTCACCCTGTTTTTAAAACATCATTTTTTCTAACACAAATAACGACATTAAAAATATGATGGTTTGCTTTCAATATTTTCCTCATATCGGTATATTTATTTATAAAAAAACGATGTTTAAAAAAAGACATCTTGATCTAAAAAACATTTTCATTATCTATTTTATTTGCTGTTGGCTGACAATCAACAGCCTTTGACAACATACACTGTTGTCGATTTCCAGGCGGCACGAAAGTGTTTGCTATTCGCAATCTATCTACAGTATTGTTACTTTTTTTTTATTTTGTTCGGTAATATCGTTAAACTGCAATTTGAATCTTTACTTCAAAGAACATTATTGGAAAATTAAATCGAATTCAAGGCAGAGCATACTTTAAAATGTTATTGACGTCTTACGTATTACAATAGAACCAGGACATTCTATTTCAATTAATAGTTTCATAATATTTAAAACATCGATGTTTTCGTTGACATCGAAAACCGTTTGGTGATATATCGATATTTTGCCAAAAAATTGCCATCACTTCCAGCGAGGCCCTCCCCCGGCGCCGCCCCCGCCCCCGCCGCCGCCCCCGCCGCCGCCCCCGCCGCCGCCCCCGCCGCCGCCGCCGATAGGAGGCGCCTGTTATGCAACGGAGCCGATAGTCGGCTGCCTCGTCGCCCGCGCTCTCTCCGCGCCCCTCTGTTTGCACGCGGTATCAGAGCGCCGCCACGGCGAGATAGCGCGAAAGCGGCGCGAAAGGGCTGGGCCTGCAGCCTCGCTCGTGCAATACGACAATCGAACCCGGAGCGCATCCTTCACGAATGAGACGCGTTTTTTGATGAATCCTGTTTATTTGCAATTTATCTCTACGGAAATATTAGGCAAATGGTTTAAAAAGAATATTTACTTCATACAGATACATTATAGCTGGTTATTGTCTTCGATATGGAGCTCGATATACACTGCTTAGCTTATCTGAATCGAGAGAATCCTGGTTACGAGGGAAATATGAAAACAGTTGAATAATGCTACATGTTCTCTTAAGGAGGGAATTATGAATTATTAAATAGGAAAAGGAAAACCGAGTCAAGATAACATTCAGTTAATGAGTAAATAAGTAAATGTGAATCAATATATTTAGATAAAAAAATTAAAATAGTGTATGTACCGCGTTCGTTAATTGGTTCTAATGATCTCGGGCAACTTAATTCCCTCAGATCACAGGCCCGCGTGCATTACAACCCTTATAACGCGTGATTTGAAGGTCGGAGTACTTCATTACTGACGTACCAGGATGCGTTTGTTACTGATCGAAGATATTTGGACTGAAATCGCTGAAGAATTTCGATGTAGGAGACTCTGACTGAGCCCCAAAGTTGAATGCCATAGGTCAATGTGGGTTGTAGGTTACTTATGTACAAAGGAAGATGCAAGAAACACGGAAGCTTTTTTTCCACCTGTTGGAACAACGTAGGAAATGTTAAATATTAATATCGTGGGATGCACAAACATTAAGATTGTGATGGAGCACTAAAGAGAAAAAGAGCGTTTAATGAGTGATATTCATCCTCCTTCGGAAGATTTGATTCCTTAGAAAAAAGATATGTTAATGAATGAATGTGAATTTGTGGATCATAACAGTGTTACTTTCAGTTGTAGGATTCATGGAGTAAGAGGAGTATCCAAACACGACGAATTCTATGTTAATAATTGCATACATAATATTTTAAAATGCACGGGAATTAAATCCATATATACTGATTTGAAGTATCAAGTTGTAGGTTTCTAGAGTAGCGTGAGACAATACACGTAACAAGTTCTGAATAAAACACCAATTACGTTAAGGAGCCCTGAGAAGAGAAAACTAGTTTTGTCGTTAAGATGAATGACTCAAATACCAGGATAGAAGGCAGCGGATGTTCATCCCAGATCTGTTGGGTAGGTCTGCTGTCGCCAAAAACATTTCGTGTTTTGAAGGGACATCACATATTGTGAACCTGTCGAATCGATCTCAGATAAATTCAATTTTCTCTAAAAAAGTAAAAAAGTAATTAAATTCAGCGTCAGGTCTGTTTGGATCAGTATAGTTAACACATTATTATTTCCACCATGTGAGGAACTACATTCAAACTACTATTTGTAGTATTACAAAATGAAGATATAAAACGTAAAACACGAATATGTATAGTGGTTTTACTTAAAATGGATACAAGAGAAATTAAAATGTTCGGTGTTTGTATTTTTTATAGCCCATTGGTAGTGTTTAATAAGTTATATTAAGTCTCGTGTGAGAAATTGCCAAGTTATCTTTCGGAAGCTACGTCTACTTTTGTAGAGTTAAGATAAAGTTTTCTAGTATGTAGTTAATGAATGAACCAGATAACAGTCATCATCACAACAAACGAGAGAAAATGAATATGGATATAGTACACATATTCTTCATTGTGGAAGTTTGTTCCATTTCGGTAATGAAAATGTAAACAAGAATTTCGCGACACAGTATTTTAAAGCAAAGTGGATATTCTCGGAATATTTGCGAAATTCTAGCGAAAGCTATTACATATTTTAAAAAAAGACTACGTCTCTGTTGTTATGCGTAAAAGAAATGACGGCGAATCTAGTGATTTTTCATTTATTTTGACCGGGAATGTTTTAATTGATTTTTGGCGATTCTCTTTCTAAACTAATTCCAGATATGTAACACTCTTTGTGGTTGTAGTAAATTCTTAATATAATTTATGTTTTATTCTGTTGAATTGAAAGTTGAAATTATCAATAAAAATAAATACGTATTTCCGATATTGGAAAGTAAAAATTAAATTAAAACAGAAATTAACGGGAAATCTTTAAATCATTCCCACGAAATTTAAAAAATTACGGCGTAGAAATAATGCCTTTATTAACCTATAATCTAAATTCCAATGTAAGCTTAATGGGTAACAATCTTCTTAAGACAAGCGAACTAATTTTGGCATAGGAAATTTTGCAAATCTGCTGAAGTGTAAATTTGGCTTTAGCTAGCGATTAGTATTTAAAATACATTCTAACAAATAGTTGTTTAACGTTGGCCCTTGTGTGTAAAATGTGTATTCTTTACTGCATAATTGAACTGATTTTTCCCCTTTGATCTTGTAAAACCGACTTTCTAGAATTTGTGTCATATTTGCTTAGCGTACTGCTTGCTTAGCGTCGATCCTTTAGATACATTATTCCGAAATCCTTCGTAATATTCGATGATCCATGTTCTACGTCGTTTTCACGTGTTCATATACTCTTCATTCGCCCTTTAACTTTTAAGTGTTATTTCAAATAATAATAATAATAATAATAATAATAATAATAATAATAATAATAATAATAATTTTAGTGAATCCATACACATATCTTATCACGCATTTACCTGCCCTCATCCTGTAATCTTGAAGCAACTGTCCCCTGCTCTAACCGCTCTGTTCTCATGAACTTATTCAAGGACACTCCGTTTTTACTTATCTACCCATCCTCCCTCGCACATCACACCCTTTCTCTGGTGTAACCACTCGTGAGTTGCTCTTTGCCTTCCTTCCCCTCCCAAACATACCCACACCCAATAATCAACCTGTCGTCTCCCGCCCTCGTGCGCGTTTTTCCTGTTCCACTTGTTGGCTTATCGCGAGCCAGGACCGGCGCGTGAGTCAGGACCCGGACGTGCGCCAGGGTGCGTTCGGTTTGGCGTACTCTTTGGCGTACTCTATGTTAGGGAGATCTTATCTCTGACGATGCCCCAGTTGGTACGGGAGGTCATACAAATTACAAGGTGATTGTCCAAATGAGGAGGAACATTTTTTTTACAACTGGTTAGGATTCTTTTCCGCCATCATAACACATCTATGTTTTTTCGTTTTTCAATTTATGAGTTGATGTCTCTTTTGGAGTATCAAAGGTATCCAGCTTCATTCAGTTTGGACACAGTCTAAAGATATTAGCAGATATGAAGTTTTTTTTCATATTTGTAAATAACCGGCCTTAAATATTTTAATTTCCTTAGCTTATCTAATCAAAAATAAACGCACCAGGCAGAATTATTCTCTTAGATTGTTTATAAAGATTTTTTTTAGAATGTATAAAAACGAATTTCTAATTGCCTTCCCGTTTCGTGGCCGTATTAGTTTATTTTCTCCTCTTATCTCGATTACCCCCGAGCACCACCTTGTTTTCGCTTCTTTTACTTTACTGCAGGGGGCGCCGGCGCTGCTTTGATAAGGAACGCAATGTTGGTGCCGGGCGGGCGAGTGCGGAAAAGTCTGGAAGTTGACCTAGTCCAGCGCAGGCGCCGCGCCGGGCCGCTTTCCGCGTGCCACTTGTCCGTAATGGCCCGCGATGAACGACCGTCCGCTTGTACGTGCTCTCCGCCCGTCCGGAGGCCGCCTCGCCCGCCCACGTCGCCGCCGGCGCGCCGTGCACCGCGCCTCCACTCTCCGTCCGCCGTCCGAGACTCTGCCTTGACCACCTCCCCCGCCGCAAACGCATACTGCCCGGCGTTTTTTTTTTTTTATTTTTTTATTTTTATTTCATTTTTTTATTTATTGATCGATTGGTTAGTGTTCCCGAGCGCGTCAACTGCTAAGGTCGGTAATCCCATAATTGTAGTGCATGTTCTTGTTGCTGAATGTGATATTCTCCTCTTGGATGACGAGATCCGGCGCCGACGTACACGCCAACTTCCGGGGTCTTCCCCTGCCAGGTATCTCCCACCAGCGAGGTACCGAGTCAGCCGGGACAATCTCTAAGCTTTCCGACGAGTAGTGTAGTGCATGTAAGTGTGTATGTAGGAAGTGATGATAGTACAAGAAATAGGAAGGAAAAATCGCGCGAAAGAGGAAGGGAAGATCGTGGCCGGTTTGTTACAGAGCTGCTCTGGTATTCGGTTGCTGTTAATCGGAGTCACCGTGGGAAACTACCGATCAGAGCCGTCTGCCGTTAGAATTCTCCTCCAGACTGCAGGTGCATTCGACCTCCACCCCAACGTTATCTCGCGTTGTTCCCATATCCGCCGATGCGGATATGGCTCTCTCGTCTCTGTTCACCTCGAGTACTCTCGTCCACGTTCGCCGACGTCCGCCCACTCGCATCGTCGTCTCCTCCCAGTCGTCCCTGTCACTCGTCTTTTCCCGACCCCTAATTGCTTTCGCCATCTCGTTCGCGCCGACTTGCATCTAATGTCGCTGAGTCAAGCTCGTCCTCCAACAATTCGACCGTCTCGCCTGGGCTATTCTTGCCGCTCTTCGTTTGTACTTCTTCCTCGGCCTTATTTCCTCGAAGGGAGCGGCTCGCCTGAGTTAAAGGAAGCATTCACGTTTCCTTTGCACCGACTCTAACCGGGAGGTCCTAGGGATCGAATCGTAAATGTGGCACCAGACAGAATTCATCTGCTGTCTGGAGACTATTTATAGGGACCGGCCGGTGGGATCGGCGGTTTTCTGTGATTTATCTTATTAACACCAGGTGAATGTTGGAGCAGCCCCTGACAAACAGACCACAGACCGCGCGCAATCTTTCCTTCCTGTTCGTCGTCAAACAGGGAAGAAAATACTCTCACTTTACGTGCACGCTACACTCACATGTCGAGAGTCCACTCGGGAGCGTAGAGCTTGTCCCGGGTGAGGCGACGCGAGGTTCCACTGGGGGGAAATACCTGGAGATGGGAAATCATCTTCAAGCTGACGTGAGCGGTCGGCGCCGGATGTCACCATTCAACGGAGGAGGAACACTGCCGCATCGTGGGATGAAACATTCACTGCACTAACGACTCTGATGACTAAATTCCGTGGTGGTAGCAGATATCTTGTGGTAATCCATAAGATGGTAAAGGAAATAATCGTCCACAAAAGGTTTAATAATTTTTATTAATTATTACCCAGAGTTAACTTTCGGGAAACACTTTTCCCATCCTCAGTGGGAAAAACAACTCAAACAACGTGAACTACTCATAAATGTTCACAACATGGTCAAAAAATATGAAAACCGCAAAACATGCTGGTTACAGATAGGTGGCAACCATCATTTGGAAGGGAAGAATGGACTCTGATGACCATATCAGTTGACGTGCGCAAAAGCAATCAATGAATCAGTGCACCGAGAGAGGTGGCTCAAGGAATCAACTGATGTCACTGCAGTCCCTCTGACCCAGAGGTCCTATGGTTTGAGTCCCGACGGTGGCATGATTTTCTTCACTAGCTTGTCAACTAGGTCGCATTCAATCGCTGTGTGGAGAATAATTCTAGCGGCCGGCTGCTCAGATCGGTTGTCTTACGTTTCTCCATTCTACACGAAACGATTGCCAGTGCAGTACCCTAAAAACCGGCCACGGACCGCGGGCGATCATTCCTACCTCTTCCTTGTCCTCTCCTCACCCTTACACACACATACATTAACATGCACTACACTACCATACATGCCGCGAGACCGGTCGGGAACCTAGAGCTTGTCCCGGCTGGGGCGCTGCTCCACTGGTGAGAGTTACCCGGTTGGGGAAAACCCTGCTAGAAAAAGCCGACGGTAGGTCGGTGCCGAATCTCACCATCCAGTGTGGAAAGCCTCCCCCCCCCCCAAGGATTAACATGCACTACACTTTCGGGACTAAATGACCATTGTAGTTGACGCGCCCGGAATAAATTAATTAATTAATTAATTAAATAGTCTTTATTGATGGCGAGGCTGAGGCCATATAGCCTGCTCTTCTGCCTGACCGGAATCACTATCAATCAACGAACTAATGGAGGGGGAGCGGCGAGTTGGGTGGGTGGTGAGGGCTTCCGCGTGGCGCGACGGTCGCTTGGCCGCGGCGCGGTCACCTGCTCCGCCCGACCGACCAGCACCGGCGCGGAGCGTCTGCCGCCGCGGGCGACGTTTCCTGCTGCTGCTGCTGCCGCCTAACGACGCGTGCATTCGATCCGCCCGCGCCCCCGCGCTCGCCCTTGCCTTCGCCCACGTCTCGCCGCGGCGCCGCTCCAAACGCGCTCGATTGGGCTTGAGAAGTTGCAGCTCAGGCGTAAAGAAATCGCGTAAAAAATAAGACCTGCACCAATATTCTCCAACGCCCTTTACACTATCCGACAACAAAATTTAATTAAATACTTTCGAAGCATTTATGGAAAATTTGGAAAATGTCCCAGGGGTTTCATGTAAAGTGCCCTCCAAAATTAAAATAGCGGTTTCATATCGAAGGAGCCGCGACATCAGGCAGATAAATTGGGAAATGTCAATTTAGGAGAAAATCGGCTGAACAGTTTAACCGCTAGCGTTGTTCATAGACGGACGGACAGACAGACAGACGTTTTGCCGTCATTCGATTTTTCGATATCAAGGACCCACAAAATATGGATTCTGGCTACATCACGTGTTGGAGGATATTTTTTCTTTAAATTTTGCAACTGGATTTATACTCTTTTTCGTTACCAGGGCCCGGCAATAAAAGTTTTTCTGCTAAAAATTGGCGGTCTTTTTCGCAGCATTACATAACTTTCTTTTCTTAAGAAGTACCTTTATAAGAGTGGGAAAGTAAAAATGGCAGAAATGCATTTCGCCCTAAGGAAGGTCGCAGAATGGCGGTCGAAACTTTGACACCTGTGCCTACGAAGCGACGTTTCCTGGCAGCCAGGTATATACCGGTCGCGGAAGCCTAGTCTCTCATGTAACATAAAGAACGGCGTTACGAATATATGTGATGACGAGGGACTTCACTTTGCAACTTCAGTTCTGTCGCGTTCTTTGAGATGCGACGAAGTCGTGTTGGTTAGTTTTCTCTATTTTAAAACGTTAATATTAATACTTTAAGAATCCAAAAATCCGCTTACTTACGAAAATTTTAAATATTTTAGAACTATTTTTGTCCTTATTTTAGTCATGTTTTCTGAAAGGGTCGAAAACCTGTAAGAACATACGAGTACTTCAGTTGAGAATGCCACCCGAAAACAGAAGTGCCTCTTCAGGCGAGAGGAACTTTCAAACAAACTGAACATAATTCCGAGAATTCATATCATCATCCTGATTCGCTTAGTTGATTTTGGTACAGCGAATCTTCAAAGACATATGCGAAATGTCTTTCCAACTTTCATGTATTATGATTGGTTGACAAATAAATAAACAAGCAAACAAACAATTTATTTTGCTGACAAACTATTTATTTTGCTCTCTTGTAAATTGATGAACACAAAATGAATGTTGCCGAACACTTCCAGATTACCGATCGCGTCGTTTAGTGGCAAACAGCGGCGTGTTTTATTGGTTTGTGAGTCGTTGCGCCGCCGCGTCGGTGGGTGGGTGGGTGGCGCGGAGGCCGGCCTGGGCGCGTGGCGGGGCGGTGGTTTCCGCGTTCCCCGCGTGCCACCTGCTCCCTGACGCCTGCGGGGCGCAGGACAGGCTAGTGGGGGTGGGGGAGGGGTGGGGCAGGCGCACAGCACGGGCGCAGAACGGCCTGGTGGGGGCGGGGCGGGGCAGAGGCGGAGCGGAGCGGAACGGAGTGGGGCGGGGCGGGGGTGGCTATTTGCGCCTGCCTCCTCCACCCGCGCGTAGGGGTGCACACCGCCTCGCATGGACGGACCCCCACGCCGCTCCCAGTCCCCGGGGCGTGGAAGAACTTGGGGCTCGGAGTTTTTGCATATCCCTGGACCTTTCTGCAACGATTACTAGGATATATTCAAGAATACTTCAATTAAAATGTCTGTTGACACTTCATCAACTGTGTCGCTAGCATGCAATCGGGAGCTTATAGTGACGACACTAGTGACGTTCTAGCTCCCAGTTAGGTGACATCGTCGCAGCTCATGAAGTGTCAACAGACGTAATGTTTTAATCGAAATATAGTATATAAATATTTATTATTATTATTATTATTATTATTATTATTATTATCATTATTATCATAATCATTATCATAGTCTTTTATTTATTCAGTATTTGAGAAAGAAAATTACGTGTAATATTGTAAATTAAAAATCATCAAATTTTCATTTGTTCGGTCAAAAAATACTGACCCTGAAAGATTGCTATTGTTCCATGTATTCCTTATATATTTTACTGCAATATTTTCTGAGTCTTAACCGGGATAAAAATGTAATAGTTGAAAAAATAGTGTACATACGCTACACGTACAACTGTTTATTCATTGAAGTTCTGTTCATGGATAAAATAATTTCCTGTCTAGTATATGATAGCGTATCAAATAAATCCGAAATCTTTTTATTCAAAATATTTGTTGTATACGTGTGTTCTTTTGGGCAAATAAAATACAGATGTGTATGCTGACGTAAATACCTCTGTTCGGTTGGAATGTTTCATGACCTAGATGTAAAATAAATTTTACAGTGCTTTTAGAATACGACTTGGTAACGAGAAATTGTTTTAATAAATATACTTTTATTATAAATTTGAGAGAAGTTGTTCATATTTGTTTCATTCGTTTAATCACATAAGTATTATTACAAAATCCCATGTCCCCATGTTATTAGTTCATATTTTTTCATAATTTTATAAGAAATGTTGCTTTTTATCTTTTTAGTTGTTTAAGGGTGCTTATCTCTAATTTCATATTCAAATTCCACTCACACTAAGTGTGAAATATATTAAGATATTATTTGAATGGTAATGACGTGAATTTTTATCAGGCGCAATGTATACCAAGTAGGCCGCGACTTGTCACAAGAAAATAAACTTTTTATTGTATTTCTTTGTGCGAATGTATCGTATAAATAAGAGTGAGCACCCGACTATGCTTTTAGAATATTTCACTATTTTTGCCATTTTCAGACATTTTATACCAATACGTGAACCTAATATCTAATATAGACGTATATCTAAGACCTTGTATTTATCTATATATAAAATGTATACATTTAAGAACGGAAACCTTTTTTTAAACATGAGAGTCATGGATGAGTTGCCTTTCTTGTAATGATAATGGAAAGATGTTGGAAATAATAATAAATTAAAGTAATAGTGAAATAATTATGAAAGAGACTGCGATTGAAGTTAACGAAATGCTACAGTCAATGAAACTGGTAAAGCTTGAGAAAAATATTTTACTCCTATGCTTAAACCTTAGATGTAGCTCTTATGGTATTGAAAAGTGATGTGAACTATGCAACAAGGGTAATAAGCATAACCAACTCGTGAACCATCGAAGGCTTTTTCTTAAATTTGTAGAAGCCAGAAATGATGTTTCCATCTAGCGAGAATAATGATCAGGAACATAAACGAACTGCATGGAAAAATAAGAAGTCACCGTGGATCTGTAAATAACATGAAAAAAGCAAGGAAATGTTACGTTATTTGCGAATGATGTAAATACATCAACGTTGAACTTTTGTTTAATTAATGCCTTAGCTATTATACAGTTCAACCTTACTAATTCAGATTCATATTGCCAACTTTATTAATATGCTAAGGTTTGCAGAATATCAAAGTGAAAAGAAAAAAAATCTTTGTTTTCCTCCTATGCACCAAATGTGCACATTAACTTAAAACTGAGATCATTTAGAGAAAGAAAATAAAACAATTTGATGTAAGACTTTATCAAACAGCTAAATGTCTGATTGACACCTCGTTTGTGCAAGTCTATTTGAATTAGAGCTTCGGTATCCGGACACTATACAGTGAGATTGAGCGGGAGATAAGTTGCTGAGTGAGATGACTCAGATCAATCAATAAGAGCAGCTTAGTTATGGACATCGTTAAACCCAGCTGCAAAGCCGGTGTCGAAAATTCGTCCAGACCATCAGGACTTTCGCAACTTCATATTGGATAGTTCCTCAGCATGCTAACTACCCGGTTAACTACATAGTATATGCACCAATGCAATACGTGAATTACCGAGTTTATATTTAAGAAAGTACAAGGACCATCGTAATAAAGGAAAGCACAGTACATATCCGGAGGAAGGCGGGTTCGGTGGCGTAACGGTTAGAGTACCGGAATGTTATACCCAGTTCGTGGTTTAAAACCTGCTCAAAGCCGTGTATTTTTAAGGGCGCAAAAAATCCTTCTTACGGCTGCTTTCGGGAGTTGAGGGAGTGAAGCTGGTTGTCACATGTTGGAGATTTTCTGCATGTAAGAGACCCTCAAGCTGAAAATAAGCTGCTGAGCCAAATTCAATTTCTTCTTTTTCGTCGCCCGAGTGATACCTTTTTTCTCAGCTAAATGCGGAAGAAATGTAGCGAACATTTTGTGGCAGGCGGAAGAGCAGTTACGATGGCCTGAGCCTTGCCTCGTAAAATGAGGCCTCCAATGTCTTAATAATTGATTGAATTGAATTGAATTGAATTGAAGAAAATCAGGAACCGATTACTTTCGTTCGTGACAGTTTTTTCCTTCCTGCTTGTGACTGCAGACGCTCTGGGTAACGCGTATGGGTAAATTGTATGGATTATCCAACACCACACCCCATTAATCGCATGGGCCTCCTGCTTGAGCCGGGAATTATTAATACTTCTTATTAATGAAGTGATAGGATGATGATGATGATGATGATGATGATGGGTGAAAGGACGATCACAAATACGTCCATGCCCGAGGCGGGATTGGAAACCGCGATCCTTCGATCCGAGATCGCCACGACATTACAGCCTTAGCGATCTCGCCCAACCGGATTGGAATGATGGGTAAATAGGGCCTGCTACGACTGTCGTTTGCCCCCGTGTGTGTATGAAGGGAACGCCCCCCCTCGCCCGCCTGCGCCGCCCGCGTGCACGTAGCAACTGTGGCGCGTGGGCTGTTGAACAATCCCACACACACACACACACACACACACACACACACACACACACACACACAAACACAAAATTGAAATTTTGAAATTCGTCCTTCACAACATTTTGTTCATCGTTTTTCCGCATCTGCTAGACTTGGTAAAAAGATAAAACTCGTTCGTGATGACGTGAAGATGCACAAACAAAAGCGCACTTCAAATTTTGACATTTGTAATTTTTCTAGGCAAAATCCATAAGTTTTGTAAAAGTGTCAAGTTGGCCCGAAAATTTTGTTTTGCCGAAATGTGTTGAATCGAAGCTGGTGAACATTTACTAAAAGGTTGACAAACGAGGTCAAACAATGGACGCACGATTATACACGAACAATTTGTGAATTTCTGATTACTCGTATTGGGGGCTACCTTCCTGGGGGTAGTCTAAGTGCAGTTACTGCTGGGGTTAGTCTGCTAATTTTTTTCCCCTCATTTTGTGAACATAAGCATGTAAACATTTACTAAAATGTTGACAAACGATGCCAAACTGTAGACACACGATTGTAAGCGAAGTATTTCAAAATTTTAATTTTATTGCGGGCCAACTTCACGGGGGTACTCTGTGTGCGGTTACTGCTCAGGCTAATCTGTTAATTTTGTTTTTCCTAAATGTTTTTGAAAACAGAAAGCTAAAGCCTCGACAAACGAGGCCAAGTTATGGACGCATGATTCCACGCGAAGAATTTCAAAATTTCCGCTTAACTTCAACGGGCCCCCAACTCCACAGGGTTAGTGTGTGTGTGTGTGTGTGTGTGCAGTTGCTGCGCACCCCTGCTTGGGGTGGCGCGTAGCGTGGCTTGGCCTGGCGTGGTGGGGCGGGGCGCGGCGCGGCGGGGCGCGGCAAGGCGGGGCGGGGTGGGGCGGGGCGGGGTGGGACGTGGCGGGGCGTGGCGGGGCGGGGGGAGGCGCGTGAAAGACCGTCGTGTTTTGATTCTCGACCGCCCCGACACTCCACATCGATCCTTCGTCGTCTCGTAATTTTTCGCTCCCCTTTGGCGAACGCTCTTTATTTCCTGCGCTGCGTGTGAAGTTTCAGAAAAAAAAGAGAGAGAGGGGGTGCCCGCGGAAAAGAAAGAGCACTCGGGGCCGCGAAGGGCGCTCTTTAAATTATCCCCGCGGAAAAAAACACGGAGGCGTTGGCGGTTGTGACAGGCGCTGGCCCAGTCGACGGCGATGCGTGTAACAGGATGGAAATGCTGTTTTTGTAGCTGTGATAATACTTTGTGGTAAAATGGGCTATTTTTTTTAATTTTTCTGGTATACCGATGTATTGTGCGGTATGGATATGAGTTCGTTGTAAAACGGTCCAAACATTCCAGGAATGAGAGACGTTACTGTTTTTGTTATCCGTGATCACAAACAATACACGATAATGGGTTATATTTTGATTTCGAATTTATAGATAGTTGCCTATTTTGCTTCCGATGTCCCTTACAACCATGTATCATAGTTTTATTATATTAAAGAGCAGCATTTATCGTATCTGAAATGTCACCATATAGTCCTAAAAATGTCTGTGCTGTGTAATTGAAACCCCCAAAAATAAACTCTAATTTGGTCCTAGAGAGACATTCTTACTCAAAGTGAAATCTGTAGTAAAATAATCCGGATTATTCTTACTGCACTCTGCACCAGGAAGAGGAAGACAGAATTAATGTCCGTTATTGCAGTATTAGCAATATACATAACTTGCAAGTGTTGCAATGAAAACATTTTCTGCATGTCAAAAGTTGTGTACTTATACGTACTTTCTAATTGGACTTTAGTGGAAGAGACATTGATATTTTAACATTTTCTGTATTACTTTTCTGTGTTCCTTTTAGCGATTCGTGCGTTTGAAGGAATATGTCGCGAGTTGATGGGAAGAGGGAGGACCCAGCACCTCGTTCAGGGAAAAGAGAAACAGCGAATGATATATAGAATTTATTAAGTGACTTACCCAGGTAGCGAAGCCTTCTTGCAGAGAAGGTGGCAGCGTGACACTTGCTTCCGGCATCGCGGGTGGTAACGAGAGAGAGACGAGGTACGTGACGCTCGCGTTTTCATACTCTTTGTCAGCTGATGTAGCTGGTCAAGTGACGAGCGGGGTCGCTTACTCGCGTCGGCGTGTCGCGAGGGCGGGAATGCTATATTGCGACAATATGTACGTGAAAAAATTATTTTCATGGTAATTTATATCGACTGTAGAATAATTTGTATAGCAAATTTTTTCTTTGCCTAGTTTGGTCGTCAAAAATATATTTTATAATCTAAAAATCGGTATCTCTTACTTTTAGCATACCACATCTTCTACCTGCTGAGATTATTGTGATGCTGTTATTGTTATTATTGTCTTTATTGTTATATTATTATTAATAGTATTCTTCTTCTTCTTCTTCTTCTTCTTCTTATTATTATTATTATTATTATTATTATTATTATTATTATTATTGTCTTACAATATTTTAAAATTACGTTGTATTACTATTCCTAGTTCTAATATGTAAATTGTAATGTTCTGCCACCAGGTTGTATACCTACCTGCAGAAATAATAAATCAATCTATCAATCTATTATAGAACACGAGTATTGTGTACCAACCCTAACGTCATAATTCTTTTTATTTCAATTATGGTTCTCTATTTATATCACCTGTCAAATGAATATTGTACCGAACCGGATTCTAACCGCTCCCCTTTTGAATTTCACACAAAATTTAGTCTCTTAATAATGTATGCAGCTGAGTCCGTTTATATTACCAAATTCACTATCATTCGTCGTATACATATTCATTGTTTCTCGTATTCCTCAAAATTAGCGAATATGTGCCAAAAGGGATGCGCGCAGGTACTTTTATGCATCTGAAGTGAGAGCTGAAATGTCAGCTAGTTGTCGCTGGACACAACCTCCATTCTTCAGAGGGATGGCGCTATCCACGTGTCACCCGAAGGCGCGCTGAATGCACGTGGAATGTCAGAGATCAGGCCAAACGTCATCACCCCGTGACCTTCACCTGCGGTGTAAAAGACGAGTGGGCGACTCGAA
The DNA here is from genome assembly GCA_038098605.1 of Gryllus longicercus. NCBI lineage: Eukaryota > Metazoa > Arthropoda > Insecta > Orthoptera > Gryllidae > Gryllus > Gryllus longicercus. The sequence goes on along the minus strand of JAZDUA010000250.1, from coordinate 1,544,059 downwards.
AAAATTGTTGTTACAAATTTACTATGTGTCAGTGTTCCTGCGATAATCACTGAATTTAATCTGTAATAAACAACCACAGAGATTTATCTCGTGTAGTTCCTTTTCTTGATGTTACTTTCAACCGTGCTGACGACACTTGTGGTGGTGTTGAATTTGCAATCTAATCGTTGCAAATCGGTCTTTAATGAAAGACATGGTATTTCGTTTGAAAATCATGTATACTTAATTTTAAGACTACATCACCAAAATTTATTGCGTTCCTTATATCTTAAAGCCACAGGTTATAATATCAAGAGTTGAAGTGATAGTTGTAAAAACATCTTCAGTGAATTCCATTGAAAAATAACGGCCACTATTATTCAGTGTCGGCGGCGATGGTATCGAGAACGCAGCACCGTTTACGAGGTGCTCGTCGTTAGAATGATCGGGATAGTTGGGCCAGTTGACGGGCTAATGGGTGTGTTCGCGCCCGGCGTGGCAAGGGCGGTACCACTGGCTCCCGTGTCTGCCCGCGCAGCGCGTGATTTGGCCGCCCCGTCGGCGCCCGGCATTGTTCCCAGTCGCAATATGTTTGCCTCTCTCATTCCTTCTTCCTCCGCCGCCTCCTCCTCCTTCTTCTCCCCCTCCTCCTCCTCCTCCTCTGGCGCGTTCCGTCGGGAGCGCGCGTGCGTTTACGCCCGTGCGTGCGTGCGTCGGCGCGTGTGCGCAGAATTTAGGCGCGCGGGGCTCAGTCGCGCTGTGCCCGGGGCTATTTTCGAGGCGCACCCCCGCCCCGCCCCGCCCCGCCCCGCCCCGCCCCGCCCCGCCCCTCGCCGCGTCGCTGCTGCTCCTGCTGGCCCAGTATGCGAAGGCGAAGGCCGCGCGTGCTGCCGGCGGCGCCGCGACGCCCCGCCACGCCCCGCCACACCCCCCGACGTCCCGTTCGCTCACGGCGCGGCCCGCCACGCCCGTGCCGCGTGGCTACGAGGACGCGCTCGGCACTGAGGCCTTTTCTTTTTATTTTCTATTTATTGGCTTGATAGTTTGGGCATTTCAGGCGAGTCGACTGCCAAGGTCATTAGTCCCATAAGTGTATTGCATGTTTTCATCGAGAGGTGGCGGTGATCTTTTTCCGCTGGATGGTGAGATCCAGCGCCGACCTACTGTTGACTTGCCGGGATATTTCCCATCCAGGTATCTCACACCAGCGGGGCACCACCCCAGCCGGGACGAGCTCTAAGCTCCTGCAAGTGTGTTAATGTAGTGCATGTGTGTGTAACAAGGAGGAGGTAGGAGCGAACGCGCGCTATCCGTGTATCGTGTGTTAGGGTACCGCTCCGGCGTTCGCCTGGTTGGAGAAACCACAGAAAGCTATTGAACAGAGCGACCAGCCGCTAGAATTCCTTGGGTCAACGGCTGAACTCGATCGAGCTGACAAGGTAGCGGCGAAAATCCTGCCACCGTCGGGACTCTAACCCTAGAACCTGCTGGACAAAGGCACTGTATTCTATTTATTGGAAAACAACATATATAGATCCAGTACTTTTACATACATAATTTTTTGATGACAAGTTAACCTTATTATACTACCTTTATTCCAAATCTAATTACTGAAGGCAAAGGAAGCTCATAAAGCGCCTTACTTATTCTTCAGCTGTGATTGATTGTTGAAAATGCTTGAATCGTGTACCTGTTTTAAATTCTTGTTCTGGAATCTGTGATTTGAGCAAGATGAAATTGGGTAGTTCTCCAATTTGGTTGATGCATCAGTAGATTTGCTGGAGATCTTGAATCATCGTAGAATCATGTGTGGGGTATTTAATTGTTTGTCGAACTGTCAATATCAAATGAACCAAGGGGCTTTTGTAATTGTTCTGAGGTGTTTATTTTGAATAATGTGGATTTTGTTTACGTTAGTACTTCAAGTCAATGGTGGTAACGGCGATGAGTGTTGGTTAAACGCGGAGGCCAGAATACCGGGCTCATTGGATGTAATTATTTTTTAGTAATGTACTTTATATTTTTTAAATAACCTTATAGTAATCCAGGTCCTCCATACCGTGTACATCCGTTCACAGCTTGAAGTCAATTTTCTTGCATCATTACATAATTTACAATGTACTCAACATTGCATACGTGTAGGTGAAAGTAAAATGAATTTTCATTGATGCATTTAATGATATGCAAATATAAATTTCATCAAGTTTTTGTAATAGTTTAAATAGTGTGAAATTCATACTAAAATTTATGAAAATTTAGTTTTTTATAGTTTGCCTAAAATTGGTTACTGATTGGTTATTGATACACTCATGAACATGTAGATACATCAGTATCGGCTAGCTAATCTCTTCTTTCACCCTACGATCAATGAGATTAGCGAAAATAGATTTGGGGGCATACATTATTGTTTGTAAGTTTTTCTGGAAATTGTTGTGGTTATGATATTTAGAACGTCAATAGTACTGATTACCATATGTATTTAGTTGACATCTTACGATAAAGTTAATCAAACGAATAATACAGTTACGGATAAACTAACATATTCTTAAATGAGCAGTAATTTAAAGTACATTGTAAAATGGCACTATTTCGAATTAGTTTGGACCGGGAATGCTTTCGACTCATAGACGCGTGTGCCTGGAGACGTTCTGTGATGAGAGGTGTTGAGCGCGCCTGCCCACAGGGCGGCGCGGCGCTTCAAATTTCGATCCAAGCTCCTTGCCTTCGATACGGAGCTGGATAAATACTGCATAACTTACCTGGATCGAGAGGATCTGGTTACGAGGGAAATAAAAGCAGTTGAACGATGCTTCATGTTCTGTGATGGAGGTAATATGAGAGGGAATTACGAAAGGAAATCATGGAGGGAAATATGAAAAGTGAAGTTAACATCTAGTTAATTAGAAAATAAGTAAATGTGAATCAATAAAATTAGGTAAATAATAAATTGATGTATGTGCCACGGGCTTTGATTGGTTCTAATGATCTCGGGCGACAAAAAGCCTTCAGGCTCGATCATTAGAAGTCTTATAGCGCCCGTGGAGCATAACTACCTATTCTTATGGCACTTTGCTGAAAAACTCATCGGTTCTGCCCGCCCGAATCTCGACGAATGCTCTTTTCTCGTCTTAGAGAGGAATCAGTAAGTACGAACAAGAATATTTACTTTGTCAGGATACAAATGTATAAAAACGCACATTCGTGCATTGATGAAATTAGTATCGCGTCAGCATTGTATTGAAGTGATTGGCGACCTAGTTCCGTCGATGAAATTCTGCGGTCGAAGTTCGGGAAGTAGAACGCGGATACGCAAATGAGCTCCTGCGTGTGCCAGTAACGCTTTGTTTCTCGATAAATTATAGAATTTTGCAAACGTTTTTCTTATGAAATACAGGCTGCGACAAAATTCGTAAATTGCGCAAAACACTTTCTGGGAGTGCCTCCGAATACAACAAAGTAGATGAGTTATTTACTAATAACAGAAATGGGAATCTTCTGGTGTGCATTTATGTCTAAAAGGACTCACCTGTTAATATTTCCCTGATTTATCGAGAAACAACTGGCAAACTACAGGTGTTCATAAAAGCGCTCCGTTACACACGGAAGTTTGTGCACTAGCAGTTCGTGTACCTAAATATCTACTCGGCGGCTCTCTCTAGTTTGGGAAGTGTTAATTTTAAAAGCTGTTTTATGTGATGTCGATACCGGTTTGAACGACACTATTGCCATCTAGCGGATTTCCGCCTCCACGCAAACAGTAGTAAGTCGTTGGACGGGGTTACGTCAAATGAGGACGGGTTATTGGTTTCGCATTGCCCGCGCGAGCTGCAATGACGGCAATAAACGAGACGAAAGCGCCGCCAATAATTAGTTGAGGTTGTAGAACAAGTGTTTCCGTTCACTCTTCCGGTATTTTTTCCTGTTATTTTGAACACGTGTCTGTGCTATGGCAAGCTGTCCACGTAATTCGATACAGCTCCGTATTTTATTATCGTTCGTGTCCGATGTTTTAATTCTATGAGTTGCATTCTGCTATTTAGTCCTGAAGAATTTTTCTACTTAAGGTACACGTGTTCTCAACCTTTCAATTCACGGAATAAATCTTCGAAATTTTTGCGACAAGCGAGATCTCGGTTCACGATTTTGAAAACGGGTTCTCCTAAGTTATTAAACTTCAATCGGACATTTTTAGGAAAATTATATTTTTTTGTTTTATGTAAATTGTTGTAAATTGCACAGGACTGAGTCATTGGAAAGCAGTTGACGCAACTGAATTATCTGACTGTTTGCCTGTTCCATTTGCAATCCTCCAGCGCTAATGACTTTGCCCTTCCACGTGCGGCCACGTGCATTATTATCAAAGGTGGCTGTTTAATGAGAGCTCGTATGTGTGCAATGGACGTCTGTGGTCCCTCCAACTCCTTGGCAACGGTAGAATATGTTAAGTGTCAATAAGGACGATATTGATTCCGGCCGTCCTTAAAAACCAATCACACAAAAAAAATCATAATAATAAAACAATTAAAACATTACGACTTGGTGTCTCTCTCCCTTTCTCTCCCCTCCCTCTTCCCCTCTTTCTCCCTCTCTCCCTCCCTTTCTCTCTCCTTCACTCCCTCTCTCCTTTTTCTTCTCTTTACTGACTCCACCGAGCTTCTCTCCCTTTTTCGTACTTGCTCTCCATTCTTCACCCTCTCATTGTAGACTTTCTCTCTCTCTCTCTCTCTCTCTCTCTGACTCTCCCCGACTCTCCCCTCGTCTCCATAACTTCCTCCCTCTCTCTCCTTTTCCTATTCTCTTTTTCTGGGTCCACCGAATTTCTCCTCTCCCTTTTTCGTACTTCCTCTCCGCTCCTCTCCCTCTCCTTCCAATCTTTCTTTTTGTCTCTCTCTCTCTCTCTCACTCACGCATTCCCCCTGAGCTGTCGCGGATTCTGTGGCGTCGCTTCGCTGCGCGTCGCGTCGGCGCGTGCGCTGCTGCGGGCGCGGCGCGCGGCTATCGGCTCTCGATTTAAGCCGCTCGCTATTTCCGGCGCGGAGCCCGCGCGCCCTGGACGCACGCGCCTTCGAGGCCCGGCCGCGCCCCTCTCGCGGCTCCTTTCGCCCGCGCCCGCGCCCGCGCCTGCGCCCTCCGCGCGCTCTTCTGCGGGGCGGCGAATCAGAGCAAAAGCGGCAGTTTTTTACTTCGTAAATGTCATCAGTTCCTTACAACTTAATAGTCTTTTTATAATTTTATCATTAGGGAAGCGGATTTTAATGATGTAAAACATTGCCAAAATTGATCAATAAAATGCTCGTAATCTGCTTTAAAAATGCCCTAAAAACAAAGAAAAAATACGTCAAAAATTGATAAAATCCACTTCAGGTGAACAACTCAAGCTGTTGAATATGTTACTGATGTAATCGAGCCTCCTTCCTTTTGTTCAAGTGAAATCAGCTCGTAAACGTTTAATTTGGACTGTTCTTGTTCGTCTTCATAAAACAGCGTCATATTTTTTTTCTTGTAAATAATCTTGACGTGTTTGAGAGTTTGTGGATGATGACTATTTAGAAGTAATTCCTGAAAACATTTGCAAAAATCACGAGATACTCTAAAATCAATGATAAGGGTCGTATTGGTATAATCTAAGTGTAATTGGTGGTATTTGGTAAATTTACTTTGTATTAACATGTGCAGAAATTTACGCAATGTGATATAATGAAAATATATTTCGAAATGTTAAAAACTATTTTTGTCTGTGTCCTATTTCTATAGTGAGATACAATATTCAACCAATTAATTCAGTTTCGAGGTTTCTATGGCTCTCATGACGATTCATTTGTTATTAAAAGCAGATTTACAAACCGCAGCATAACGCCAAGTGGGAGTGCAATTGTTGAAGTTCAGTGGGTCAACTGGCCCATTCAACTTCAAAGAACGTGAATGCATGTGTCCTGTTCGACCGACCCGGAATCCGCATTTATGTGCTCCAATTCTATGGCAACGCGGAACGAGCGGGCGCCTTGTGTCTGCGCCGTATTCGCCCGCCGCCCGCCGCCCCGCCGCCCCGCCGTCCCGCCGCCCCGCCGCCCCGCCGCCCCGCCGCCCCGCCGCCCCGCCGCCCCGCCGCCCCGCCGCCCCGCCGCCCCGCCGCCCCGCCGCCCCGCCGCCCCGCCGCCCCGCCGCCCCACCGCCCCACCGCCCCACCGCCCCCCGCCCCGCCGCCCGCCGCCCCGCCGCCCCGCCACCCGCCGCCCCGCCACCCGCCGCCCCGCCACCCGCCGCCCCGCCGCGCCGCCGCCCGCAGCGCTGTACGTATTTAAAGGGGGATAGCAGATAAGAGGCGGGGCGGCGGCGGCAGGCGAAAGACGTTCCGTCTCGCTACACACCTGTCGAGCCCCTCAATGGGATAAGTGTGTGTTTACGTACACGGGGTTGGCTGGCTGTCGAGATCGAGCCGTTGCGAAAGGCAGGATGACAAGGGCAGTCGCAAATAAGGAATCGACGAGGAGGCGGTCGCTGCCTCCACTAGAGAAATCTTCTTCCGCGCGCGCCTAGCGCATTCATTTGAATATTGACGATCCGCTACTTTGATTGGCGATGTAGCAGGGTATTTACTTATGCGGGTACTGTAGAGAACGCGCCTATCCCTCCCAGCAGCCGGCAGACCATCACGTATTCCGACGCGTTGCCGCGGAGGTGCGTAAATGCCACAGGAAGGCTTGGGCATTGCAAATTACTGGAAAGTGTGGTGTTTACGTTCCGTGGATGGCGGAGAATATCGTCGAAAACCTCAATCTGTTTGATGGACGTCGTAGTGCGTGGATGTTCGGATGTGTTGTGGCGTGAACGAAAGAAGTTGTGTTTACGGTAGCCTACTTTAATACTTCGAAGCCTATTGGAAGAAAGAGGTTAGGTTCATATGGGAGATTTCCTTATGACATTCCAAGGAGGTTGGGTGCCACATCGACCTGCTGTTGAGGTTGAGAGTAAGGAACCTTTTTGCAAGTCTTGCAGAAGAATTTACAGCTTTTATGTAGGAATATTCTGTAGTCTACATTTTCTATTCCGTCTCTATTATCATGTATTTATTTTACTGTACCAAATAATGGAGACAGTAAATTGTCTACGACTTTAACAGACACATTAGCCACGAGTGTGAATTATTTTTTTTTAAAATTGTCACTGCTTTGAATATATCCTAACTATTCTATAAATGATACAGTTCTGAATATCATTTTTTTACCTTATCTGCTCTCAACCAATCAAACTTGAATGCACCAATAATTCACAGAACTCCCATCCCTCTTCTCTTTCGCCTGTAGAATATATTTCGAGAAATACCACGATTCGTGGAAAATCAATTAATATGTTCAATATTATAAGTATTAGTCCAAAGACATTTTCTTAAGTATTTCAAGTACTGTGTAATTAATTCTAAAATTTCTGTGAAAAGTTGATATGAACGAAGATATATATGTAAATTAGGGGGAAAATGTTTTAAAATTATATTTTTTACACATTCGTTTGGACGAAGTTAACTGCAATATTTTTCCAAAATACCTTCCTCGCTTATTCAATTTTCGATTTTTGAAATCCGTTTTGATTTCATCGCTTAGAACTGTAGGCCGAAGAATTTGCACCTGGGGTCTCTCGCAAGTAACGTGAGTGGAGCAGTAAAAAGCACGTTCTGTCTCGCACAATTGAACGGTTGCGTCCTTGTAGCGTGCATCTGCGTCTGTTGATTAATGCCCCCCTCCTCCTTCTTGTTTCAGGTGAGCGCGCCAGAAAACGGCGAAGCTGCTGCGACAGCGCTTGGCGACTCGCGAGCCTTCGGTGAGTCTCGTGCCAGCACGGGAAGGAATCTCCGCGAACGAGTCGTTCGTGTTGGAATGGAATGCGCTCTCCCTAATCCATGATGCGTAACACAATTATTTAACTGGAGCTCCAGCAATAGCCAGTGGCCCTGACGATATAGGAGATTGCGGGTTCTGGATGCTACGAATACTAGCGAACTAAGCATTAAATGAGGTCGACAAGCATCGAACTAAATGTGCAAATAAGCAAATTAATCGCCCATGTATATATACGTTTCATAACTAACGCAACACCTATGGCAGGGTACGTTCTCTCAAGCGTATTGTGTCATATGTGTGAAGTTTGAAGAAATTTAATTACCTTACTCTGTTGTCGGTTATATTAATTACTAAGATAATATCTTGGAATCGCGTACATCAGTGCGTTTATATTTTATTTTCATTTTACATTACCCCTTTCTCATAACTCTGCATCCAGTGTAATTTGTTTGTTTAAATTTCGGTTCAAACGGAACGAACTCGTCCTGGAATATAATTTCCCGGAGGCCGAATAATGAAAGGGCGATTTCCCGGGACGCGTGCGTCGGGGGCGCGCCGCGCGGGCGCGGGCGCAGGGCGTAACTCAGCCTTATCCCCCGATTGAAGAGCGCCGGAAGCCGTGAATCGCGCGCGACAAATGGCGACCGTTCCTCTTTGTCGGCGAGTTTCTACAAGAGCGCGCGCGTCTGCTCTCCCTTCGGCCTCGGAAGGAAAAGTACTTGGCGATATTGTCTGGGAGGCAGTTTACGACGAACGAAGCGGAGACGACGACGACGGCGAGGACGACCGAGGGGGCGGGGCTGGGTGGGGTCGAGGGGGCGGAACGCCGAATCCTGCCCGCGGAATGGGAATGCGGCATTATCTCGGAAGCCGCCGCCGCCGTCGCCGTCCGTACTCCCACTTGTTGGGACACGCCGCCCGCCTGCTCGCCCGCCCGGCTGGTCGGTCGACCAACCTGTTGCTGCGCTGACGCGCGACCCACCCGCCTGTCCGCCGCTTGCTCTTCGCGCTGCCGCCCCGCCCCCGCCCCCGCCCCCGCGCTGTCGCTCCGAGGCACGCCGCCGTCCCCGCGCGTTCAATGACGGCGGTGAGGCGGGCTAACGAGGACGCGGGGCGGCCCCAGCGTACGCCGCTCGAGGCGCTTGGCGGATCTTTTTGTTCTTAGGAGCCTTTGCGTTTAGTGAAATATGAATGGGGAAGTTGAACTAACGTCTTGCTACGTTGACATTAATTCTGAAGATTTTTTTCTCCGTTTCTCATCTAGAGTCTGCCTCCTAGGCAATATCGCCAAGTACTTTTCCTCTAGAAATTTGCCGTTCGAGTCAACTGCCCCAACAGTCTCCTTAGTATGTACGGCTCTGCCAACATTCCATGTACGTGTGATAACTGATGCGAAAGTTGTAGAAGAGACACCAGATTTACGAGTACGTTAGTGATATGGAAATATGCAGGGCCGTAGCAGTGTGCCAGAAGGGAAGTTGCCCCGGGCTATACAGTATGGTATTTGTACGTTGTGTGGTGTAAGATTTAGCTAACGGTGTTGGCAAATTGAAGTTCACTTATGAATTTGAGATATTTTCTTCGTGCTTGAACCTGCTCGCTTACAAATGTCAAAGTCATACAACGAAAATTACCCTAGTATCGCGTGTATCGATGAAGGAGCAGGGACGGGAACTAGGCAACGGTTATGAATGAGATGGCCTGAAAAAACGATTTGATGAAGAGGCATGCGAAGGTGGAAGTCTCGAAGTCGCATCAGCAGAACCAACTCCACGATAATTGCAGAGTGAGAGCCATGTATTTAATTTCATGACAAAGTAAGAATAGATCAGTTACGTATAACGAGGGTAATGAGTGAAATGAGGTTTATGGGGTTTAGTCAAAAGAAAAAAACAACATTTCACTGCATGGTTGTTTGCCAGCGTTTCGGAAAATCAATTTCCATCGTCAGGGCTTGCAACCAACAGACAGGAAACAACAAAGAACCAGAGCTACATATTCTTGAAAGTGGGTCACAAACACGATGTGAGCAACACAAGTACACACTCCGACAAATACCACGACTGCTAAAGATAGAGGATTCTCCATGTAACTACGGTAAATTTCTGAACTGAAAGATACGATAGAAAAGTGCTGTAACTGTAAGTGTTTTTCAACTGGTTTGATACCACCACTATCGGTCCCTCGTTTATTGTTTCATGTTCGAAGCCGGGCGATAACTTTAGCGACCGCCAAACTACGTAGGCGGAACGCGATTTCTTGTAACGCGTGGGCGAAACTGTCGAAGGACACGTTACGTAGGTGGAGTGCAGCAAGAAGAGGGGGCCATAGGTGGTGACTTTAGATGCAGCGGAGGTTGCAGGGGCGTTGGTGGTCGACTTAGTGGAGGATGCGGTGCGGTTGAATTGATGGCCATTCTCCTAGACCCTGTGTGTGTGTGTGTGTGTGTCCAGTCGCAAGCCGACGCTTGCGTCATGCCGACCGCCGCGCCGTGTTTGTGTGCGAGGGAGGCTTTGGCTGGTTTAAAGGGTGACGGAGCACGACACGCGGCGAGCTTGATAAGGTTTTTGCACCACAGATAGCGGATGGAAATAATTACAGGCTTACGGCTAGTGCAGTCTGAGAGATTACTGAAACGGACAAAGCTGAGCGTATTGTTTTGAGAAACTTGTATCATTTGTGATTTGTAAGCAAGTTTTAAGTTGAAATGTGGATTATTCCGTTACTGAAGGTTGCGTTACGTGTCCTGAATGAAAATTGCGTCTAAAAGTCGTAGTAAAATCAGTAAGCCAGAAGTAGAAGTAGCATATTGATACCCTATGCTATTTTTTCTCGTATCGATATAATTGTTTGGGTACTGGGATCACAGTTTGGGATTTCGAAGTAATATATGAAAATATGTAGTTTATAAACATCACTGGCTGAATTCCATGCATAAAGTGTGCTATATGTAAGGTAGACTCAGTAGAATTTATCAAGAAGTAATTCATGTTTAATGTTTTTTTTTTAAATTAATTGAAATGCGTTTATTCATTGTGTAATTTGTGTGTTTGAAATTAAATTAGAAATGTTAGGCTAAAATCACACTTGAATTCATTAATTTCCTTAGAGCTGTATGAATGAATGCTGTTAAAACCAATACATCGCATTGCATCCAAGCAACACGTACAACCATTACCTCCAAGCAACACGTAAACATCGGGGCCAAAGGTTCATTGATAGATTGATTCCAGGAGCGTCAACGACGAAGGTCATTATGCCCGTAAGTGTAGTACTTGTTATCGCGGGAGGGGTGGTGGTGATCTTCCCCCGCTGGCTCGCTAGATCCGATGCCGTCCTACGTCGGCTTGTGGGAATTTTCCCCAACTAGGTATCTCCCACAAGCGTGAGAGCGCACCGGCCTGGAGAAGCTCTAACGTTCCTTTCGGACTCGTCTCCCGACCGACTCTCGAGTGCGGTACTGTAGTGCATGTAAGTGTAAGTGTGTGTAAGTAAGGGATAGGATAGGACAAGGAATGGGAAGGAAAGATAGCGCGCGATGCGTGGCCCGATTGTTACGGTACCAGCATTCGTCTGATTCCAGCACCGATTACAACTGCCGCTAGAATTTTTCGCCAGGCAGCGACTCAATTCGACCTTGATGACAAGACAATGTCTGCAATTTTGCCACCATCGAGACTCGAAACTAGGACCTCCCGGTCACAGTCATCGCAGTGACATCAGTTTCCGGCCGGAGCGACCTTTCGTGGTCGGACGCTGGGTCAGAAGCGCTGCAATGATGTGCCCTGAACTCCCATTGCCAAAGAGAACGAGCGAGATCCATCTTCGATGCGCAGACCTCCGTCCGCGGCGCGGCGTCGTATTGATCGCTTGCATGCGGCGGCGACAGAGGTGTGCGGACTTAGAAAGCCGCTTTCTGAGTTCCGCTTTGTGAAGCTACCGGCGCATTTGCAAAATAAAATAAATATAAATAAATAAATAAATAAATAAATAAATAAATAAATAAATAAATAAATAAAGAAATAAAGAAATAAATAATTTTTTTTAAGTTGGGGACTGGCGGTGTGTTACGTAAATTCCGCCCCGTCGTTGGGCTCCAAGGCAGCCGCGAGCGGGAGCGTCGCAGAGACCGCAGTGGCTTTCGAAACCTCCGCGGCCACCCGTCATTACGCCCCTGCACGTCAAGGCCCCCCGAAGACAGGGCGGGCGCCCGCAGGCCGACAACTGCCGATACGCTTTGAATCCTGCGGCCGGTAATGAAGCTAACAAGGATGTATTTTGTTCCCAGATAACCGTGAGAGCCCCTGAATCAGCTGACCGTGCTCTCTTTTCTGTCCCTCGTTCGCTCTCTTTCTCTCATTCTGACTCAAGAGCACGGGTGCTTTCCCTTTTCGCCAAAGGACCTGCGGCCATTGTGTAACCCGGCCTCCACTTTTCCTTCTTTTTTCAATTGTAGAAATTGTACGTGTTTTGTCGATCGCGGGCTTCGTAACGTTTCATTAGTCTCATACGCAGTAATAAGGGCGGCGCTCCGATCCCGATTGCCGCGGCTTTCGTTTTCCTTTCGATCAAAAAAACGGCTGAATGGAGTGAGACGCAGATTCCCAAAACAATTCATCCATTGGAAACTCTACCATTGCTTTGTCTATGTTAAATTTCAGGGTATTGTTACTTTTAGTATTGTATAATAATAATAATAATAATAATAATAATAATAATAATAATAATAATAATAACAATAGTAATAATAATAGTAATAATAATTGCATTTAAGAAACAGAGCATTTAAGTGTAAAAAGCACCATACGAGTACTATTACCATATTTTTTCAAATACATGCTCATTCACAGTTTTCTTGTACTCCCCGATCGATCTTGTGTACATAATTTCTCATTATGACATTGTAGAAGAAGATTCATATTTTAATTTCGCCTAGACTTCCCATCATCATCATCATCATCATCATGAATCGAGCCAATGTGCCTTTTCGGTCTTCCATCGCCGTTTTGGTTTACCCCTACTTCTTTTCCCGTTCGGGTTGTAGAGAATATTTGACCTTCAATCTTCTGTCATTCTCATTAAATGATCATGCCAATTCTTTCGTAATACGTCTATTTTTTCGGTTAGATTGAAGATCTTTAATTCATATGTGATGATCTTCAAATTTGTTTTATGGTCTAGTATTGAATTGTCTCCTAGAGTTGTAAGAAATCTTATTTCCCCGACTTCTAGTATCATCTTATCCGCTCTATTGAAGGCCCAATTTTCACATCGGTAGATATTACTGTTAATGTCAGTGTTTTATAAAATTTCAGCTGGATGCATATCATAAGTACTGTGTAACCCACCCGGCAAAAGGATGCCCTTGCCCTATACGGGATTGTAGTGGGTTGTAATAGCAATAATAATAATAATAATAATAATAATAATAATAATAATAACCTAAATATAAATTCTCAGACCGTGTGTCGCCGCGAAGCACAAGGAGCGGCGCCCTGGGGGTCTCCGTATTGACGCCCGCTGCAGGGAGGTGCGCGCGGCCGCTAAGTGGCGTGTTGGGGCGGGGGAGGGAGAGGGAGGGGGAGGGGCGAGCGCCGAGGGGAGGCGCCGCGTGACAAAGCGCGCGCGTCGTCGCGTGTGTCGGGGCGCGGCATGTGGCCGCCGCCGCCGCATCTGGATGTAGCGCGCGGCCGTGTCGGACCCGCGCGTCGATGAAGGGTGTAATTTGTCTCACATGACGCGCGGCGGCCCTCGTCACCGCCGCCTCCTCCGCCGCCGCCCCCGCTGCCGCCGCCCCCGCCGCCGGCCCCGCCGCCCCCGTCGCCTCCCCCGCCGCCTCCCCCGCCGCCGCCCCCGCCGCCGCCCCCGTCGCCTCCCCCGTCGCCTCCCCCGCCGCCCCCGTCGCCTCCCCCGCCGCCGTCGCCTCCCCGGCCGCCGCCCCCGCCGCCGCCCCCCGCTGCCTCCCCGGGTCCCCGCCGCCGTCCCTTCCCCCGCAGCCCATGGCTGTCTCTGCGCCGCCCCCGCTCCCGCCGCCGCCCCCGCCGCTTCCCTCGCCTCCGCTTGGGACGCCACCGGTCCCTCGCGCCCCCAGCCTCACTTCCTTCCTCAACCGTGCGCGGGACTCTGCTTTACCTTGGGGGCTCCGGAATTCAGCCTCTTTCTGGGGGAGAATTCTGGCGGCAAGCGGTCTCCCCAATCAACACCAGGAGAATGCCGGAGCAGTACCCTAATAAACGGGCCACGGATCGCGGACGATCTTTACTTTCTCTTCCTTGCCTTAACCTCACTCCTTACCTACAATTATAGTTACATGCACTGCGCTACCAAGCAAGTCTGGAGTTTAGAGCATGTTCTGGCTGGAGAGGTGCCCCGTTGGTCGGAGATACCTAGTTGGGGAAACCAGCTAATCTATGTTGAGGTCAGGACCGGATCTCACCGTTCATAGGGGGAATATCACCGCCACCTGCCGCGATAAAACATGGCCCACACTTACGGGACTACTGGCAGTTGACTCATCCGAAAACACTAATAAATCGGTCTCAGCACCCATGCCGACTACCAGCCCAGTTTTTATGTTGTTTCATAATATTTCGTACAATCAAATCTGTACTTACCTGTACAATTTATTGAACATTCATCAAGTACTACGATAGTGAACCAATAGGAAGTTAAAGAACGTTTAATAAATAATGGTAATAAGTGTATATATGTGTATATGTATAGAATATATATATATATATATATATATATATATATATATATATATATATATATATATATATATATATATATATATATATGCTAGCCCAGTTCCCGAGGATTCGCACCTGGCTGTCAGTTTCTGTTTAACCTCTTTCGCGCGCGCTTTTGACGAACGCCGTTACATCATGCACATCTGTTAATTGCTTACCTGCCATTCACCTTATCTATTTCCGGTCGCGAACATTGCACCACGCTCCCTTCTGTTGTCGAAAGCATTCGTATTCTCCTACTTCCACATGCGCCCGTTTCTTACACAGTTTTATTCCCATCTCTCCGGAGGCCTTCCTCCTTCCTGCCCTCCCTCCACCTCGACCTCACACCTCCGCTCTTCTCTCCCTACCTCACTCGACCTCTCCTCCTGGTGGTCCGGGCCGATTTAGGCAGGGCTTTTTCGTCTCCCTTTCTTTTTTTTTCTCTCTCTCTCCTCGGCGGCGCAGCGGTGTCAGCCGTCAGCCGTCAACCTTGCGGCGCGGGACTCATTTCTTCTTCTTCGTCTGCGTCTGCGTCGGCGGGAGTGCTGACGCCTCCCCCCCCCCTCGGCCTGCGAGGCGCACAGTGGGCCCGCATGGGCCAAACAGGGTGACTACGGCGTTTCTAGGATTGCGTCATCAAACGTACACTATCCATGGTGTAGTGAACCGTAGATTATAGTGAATATTCAATAAATGATGATAATAATGAATGAATTTTTGATTGCCCAGATTATTATGAAACCAAATTACAATTGTGAGTGTATTATATGACAGCCCAGTTCCGGCGGACCGTTAACTTTACACCTCTGGGTGACGGGCTTTTCAAATCCTGGTCGATCCATTTGGAATTTGTGGTGAGCATGGTGAGTTCGCGGTACGTTTCGTCAGCGTTCTCCCAATTGTCGTGTCTTTCATTTCAACATTGCTTCATCATTTAGATTGTATAATCTAATCTCATTTACCTAATCCATTCGTTTCACAAACTGTCTCTTGGATAAAAAGAGGCTGAGGATCACAATAATGAATGCTCAATACATCCAACTAAAATTTTGTAATGAGTATACTTCGAATATGGCGTCAAAGTCAAAGTGATTTACCATTCTCTACATTCGAACACGTCAAACAGTGGCGATGGGAATAAAAATATAAAATTACATTAGTTATTTATGATCCGAGTGGTAATAATGACTGTCAATTTTGCGAGTAGGAATGGTTGAGATACAAAATCGATAGGCCCAGCGGTCACAAGTAGCTGATGCGGTTAGACGAACCTTTTTTTCCCTGAACATTTCATAATTGAACATTTGAGCATCGACTCACTTGTAACACGTGCTAATATGGAACTCTTAGGGCGCTATGTATGCTGTGAAAGATCCACGTTCACTAGTAGCTATCTAAAAATATCATTATTTTAAGTATCTGAGTATTTCGTCCCAGGCGCGCCACTTGCCCTTATTCTGGTCCTCTGTGCGTCGCGCCGCGCCCCCGCATCTGTTGTCCCGCCCCCTTCCTGCGAGCGTTGACCCGCCGCCGCCGCCGCCGCCGTCGTCGTGCGTGAGGTCCGCCGCCAGGGCCGTCGTCTGCGTCGCGACGCGTCGCGCCGCCCGGTCCTTTTTGTGCGCGAAATTGAATAATTCCTCTTCCCGAGAAGGCAATTAAAAGGGCCTCCGTTTCAGAGGAGCTCCCCCCCCCCTGAGAAGGACGCGCGATTTTTCCGCAGCGCACTTCCGCTTCCGCGCTCCGCCGCTCGGGAGGCGAGTCGTAGCGCGCCCGGCGCTTGAAGAGTTGGCGCGCGGTGGGTGTGGCGAAAAAAAATCCTTCGCACGCTTTTCTTCGAAGGGGAAGTGAGGCCGGCTGTCCCATGTTGTAGATTTACTGGCGTGTAAACAAAAATCAGGTTAAATAAGCCTCTGCGCTAAATTCAAGCCGCTTATTTCGTTTCCCGAGTGGTACCTTCTTTCTCTGCCAGGTGGTTGCGAAAGGAGCTTGGCGAAATTGGCGTGGTCAAGGGGAAAAACAGACCTGATGCTGAGTCTCGCCACGTAAAAAAATAAGGTATCATTGATTGAATCATTGAAATGGGTCGAAATGTATGTGTGTGTGAGTTTTTAAATTTATAATAATAATAATAATAATAATAATAATTATTATTATTATTATTATTATTATTATATGTAAACCAGTATCTCTGCTCAAATTCATGTGGCTCAAAGCCTTGTATTTATTTGTGTCCTGTAAAAGTTAGGCATACATTCATTTCAATTGTGTTTTTGGTTTCTATAGCATTCTGAACTTTTCAGAAAAGTGTGTCTCCGTTCGTTAACCTACAGTCTCACAGCCCCACTTTTGAAATGTATTGTTAATGAATGGCCACATGACCGTCGCACAAGGAAATAAGCTATAAATAGAATATGTAATATTCTGCATTTTATGGTGAGGTATATTTCAGTATATTTTATAGGTCATATTGGCTGGTTCATCGGCAATCGTTTCGTCAAGTGCAAGTTAGAGGTACGTTGTCCCGAGATCGTGTATGATAATCCCGCTCTTATGAAAGCGCATTTCCACTCGTGGTGTGGTGTGCGCTTTTATGCGGTGGTATATTCTACTCAGTCTCTACTCTCGACTTTCTCTTTTGCATCCCGCGTTCTCTGAACTCTGTTCAGGCCTCCCTCCACGCTGTAATATGGCCATAAACGCCACGGGATATTTAGCTAGCGTTGATTGGCTGTCATCAGGGGTACAAATACGGATTCACTTTTTGCAAAACGTAGTGATTAAGCAGTTTCGGAATAATAATAAAAAAGGCTACTTTATATGGAACACTTGTATGTTACTTTAATGTTACTTAACTAATAGTTGTGGTATAATATTTTCTTTTAAATCAACATTTGCGGCACCGAACGTTCGCCCTCAAGGCTGGAAATTCGGTGTCGTTCAAAGCGTCCGCGTACGATCAAAAATACCATACGTATGCATGAGGGCGCCAGAGCTGCCTCCTCGTTTGTTTGCTGCGTACAGCCCCTCAGTGCTCACGAAACGATCGCGGCGCCCCGCTACTTGACTGTTCTAGCAGCCCCTGCCCTCGATCGCCGCTCGCCTCCCACCTCTCTTCACCCTGCCTCGTTCCCCTCATTCGCAGCCCCGCTCGCCTTCCCACGCTCGCCACCCCCCGCCTTCATCACAGCCCCCTTCGCTCACGTTTCCCGCTCGCCTCCCTGCTCGCCACCCCCCTCACCTCCCCGCTCGCCTCCCCGCTTGCCTCCCCGCTTGCCTCCCCGTTCACCTCCCGGTTCACCTCCCCGCTCGCCTTCCCGCTCACCTCCCCGCTCACCTTCCCGCTTGCCTCCCCGCTCACCTCCCCTCTGGCTTCCCCCTCACCACCCCGCTCACCTCCCCGCTCACCTCCCCGCTCGCCTCCCCGCTCACCTCCCCGCTCGCCTCCCCGCTCACCTCCCCGCTCGCCTCCCCGCTCGCCTCCCCGCTCACCTCCCCGCTCACCTCCCCGCTTGCCCTCATTACTCGTCTTTCCTAGTTGTCCCCACGCTCGCCGCCATCGCTCGCCTTCCTCACGTGCCTCCCCGCAAGCCTTCCCCGTTCGTCTCGCCCCGCCTTCCTCGTTCCCCCTTCGTTTACCGTCTTCACTCGCCTTCGCGCTCGCCCCTCCCCCCACCCGCCTTCCCCACTCGCCCTGCCAACTCGCCCCTCCGCACGTCCTCCCCGCTTCCCTACCGTCTCGCCTCCTCGCTCGCTTACTCGCTCGACGTAAATGCTTGCTCTCCCGCTCACCTTTCCCTCTCACCCAGCCGACTTCCCCGCTCACCTTCCCCGTCGCCTCCCCCCACTCCTTCCCGTTTGCCTGCCCGCTCTTCTTCCCCGCTCGCTTCCCCGCTCAACCTCCCTGCTTTCCTGCCCCCTTCGCCTTCCCCGCTCTCCTCCTTCCCTGCTCGTCATCCCTCTCGCCCTCCCGCTCGCCATCCCTGCTCGCTTCGCCACTTCGCCTCCTCTACTCGCCACCCACCGCGTTCCCCCTCGCTCGCTACCTCTCACCCGTCTCACTCGCACGTCGACGGCGCCCACTAGTGCCGCACGCTCCCCCTCCCAACGCACGCACCCCTTCTCCATCCCCCACCGCCCCTCCCCTCACCAGCCGCCCCTCACACCAACCTCCTTGGCGCGCCGACGCAACCCGGCGGCGCCTCAGCCGGGAAGGCGATCCTCACCGCCTCCCTGCATTATTTAAGCGCCAGTTCCCACTCACTCGCGGCTTTGTGAGGCGTCTTTGAACCCTTGAATAACGAGAGCGGGGCCATTCAAAGGCGCGCACCGAATCACCACCCCCGCCCCCGCCCCCACCCCCTCCGCCGATTTCGCCGCTCGCCATTATTTCCCCTCGCCGCATCACACGCCCGCGCCGCCACACGCCTTTGACGCCGCCGGGCGCCGCGTCGCCGTGTCACCTACATTCTTCGTCAGTGTACCTCACGATTGGCCGGCGCTATTCATTACCGCAGCCTCACGCATCGGGCCCTCCAGCCCCGCAATTTCTCCTTTCACGACGTGTCCCCCCCTCCCCCCCCCCCCCCCGCCTGGCTCGTCGCCTACTCTTTCTGTACCGAACCATTCCCGAACACCGCGTTGCGTTCTTGCTGCGGAAGCCTAGTTTAGTCGAGTCGTCCCTCCCATCACAGAAGTGTCTTTTTTTTTTCACTTCCTTTTGCCTTTCTAAAACTCTCAATCATCCCGATCGCCCGCGTCCGTCCGTCGTAGACGGCGCGGCGCCTCGCGTCACCGCCTCTTTATCCCCCGCCCGAGTACGCATCGCTCGCGCTCTTGAGTCGCCGCCGCCTTTGCGTCCTACGCTCGCTGCCGCGCCGCGAGAACGGAGCGGGCGGCGGACGCCGAATACGGACCGCCACACGGAACTCTCAGCCGTTCCGAACCCGAAGGAGCTACCCTTCTAAGCTGCTCAACGATTGCTATCTTCACAGACGCTCCGCAGAAATTGCCGTCATATTTCAGGGCAAGGCAAATCGCCTTTCGCGATTAGAGACATGAAAATATACTGAAATTCGCGCGAATATATCAGTTGGAAATGCAATATTTGTAAGTATTTGAAAGTAGAATGGTGCAAAGAGAGGTCAAACGTGCATCTTCCTCAACTGCAACAGTATACTTTGCGCTACGGAAGTCCAAATTGACCTTTTTTCTGTTATTTAAGGCCGCATCAACTACTAGGTCATTACCGACCACTATTGCGTGTAACGGTATGGTAACTATGAGGATGACACGATATGATGATGATAGGAGTGTGAAAGGGCGACCACAATACAACCATGCCCGAGGCGGAACTGGAACTCGCGACCCTTCGGTTCGAGATCGCTACGCTACGGCATTACTCGTACTGCCGTGGCGATCTCGGCCATCCAGACCGGCAAAATTGACCATTGTATCAATATCTTCATTTAAATTTATTGCATATTGAAAAGGAAGCTGCTCTTTGGACAAGATCAAAATATTTACATAAATATACCCAAATGTTTCGTTTTTGTATTCCATTCGACTTTTCTCGTATAGCCGTCCAGACACACCTCTGCAGAGTGCGAGTTACAATTGATCGGCACTACAGTTTTTCGTTGCGAAAGTCTGGAAAAACACTGGAATGAGTGTTTTGCACAAGGCTCATACATACTACTTATTTGATAGGTAGCACGTTCATCTCATGCTAAAACCCGCGTAACTAAAAAAGTTTTTACGAGTCACTCAGGGTTTTTCCACGATGTACTCCATCGCGACACAATGAAGTATGATCAACGAGTCCGGCCACCTGTTTTAAGTGCGGGCGCAAAACATTGTGTTCCGGCGCATCGTGGGCGAGCGGTGCGATTGGCTGAATCTCCGGGGGTCGGTTCGCCTCCTTTTATTTGCAGCGCGGTCCCGTTGCGCCCACGTGCGCGCGCGCGCCGGCCCTGGAAACCCCCGCCGCGGCCGGGGGCGTGCGAAAGGGCCCCGCGCCTGCCCCAACGCCGCCTGCGCTGTCATGCTGCCGATGAATGCCCGAGAGGAATTATTTTCCTTTGGAGTCATCGCTCCCGCCCCACCGCGCCTGCCGTTCTCCCTTCCGCCTGACCTGCTCGGCGCCGCCCGCCCGCCCGCGCGCCGCAACGTTCGCAGCGATCGCCGCCGTCACCACTCACATACCGCCGCCTCCCCCACCACAGGCGCCGTGCCACGCCGCCACTCAAGCCTCCGCTCCCACCCACGTCTCCGCTCCCACCCACGCCTTCCTCACCACACGCGCCGTGCCATCACCCACGCCTCCCGGCACCCACGCCTCTCCACCACACGCGCCTCGCCGCCACTCACGCCTCCGCCATCACCCATGCCTCGCCGCCACCCACGCCTTTACCATCACACGCGCCGCGCCAGTACCCGCGCCTTGCAGCCACCCACACCTTCTCCGCCAATCACGCCTCCGTCACCGCACGCCCCGCGCTACCACCCACGCCTCGCCGCCTCACTCTACCCTCTGCCACCACCAACGCCTCCGCCACCAACCAGGCCACGACCACCACGCATTCTGTACTACCAACTCCTCCGCCAACACCTACGCCACGCCTCGCTGCTACCCACGCTTCCGCCACTACCCGTGCCACCGCCCGGCCCTGCCACCAGCCACGCTCCCTCTACCACTACCCCATGCCCGCGTCAACATTCCCACCCATGCCTCTATCACCCACTTCTCCGCCACCTGCTGCGCCCCCGCCATCACCCACACCCCGGTCACCACCCAATTTCGCGCCAATACTCACGCCTACGACATCACCCACGCCTACACCACCAACAGCGCCCCGTGCCAACACCCACGCGAGTACCACCACCCGTGCCTTCCGCCAGCACCTTCGCCATCGCCTTGAACCACCGCCTACCCACGCTTTGTTGCGGGGGGACGTTGGCAGACACGTCTCCCCCCCCCCCCCCGCGCCTAAGTTTACGTAGCCGCCAACATCCACATTCTTCATTCCTCCAGTGGCCTCGCCACCACCGCCTCAACTTTCGTCCGTACCTCTGTCCACGGCTCCGCCACCCCCTCTGCAGTGACGACGTTTGTGACCGCGAACTCGCACAACGGAGACCTCTTTCGGATCTGTGATCTCGAAGGCGCGGTTCTTCGGTTCCGGGGACCTGAAAAGGGGCCCGCTGCTGCTGCCTTGTCAGTTTGTATTGAACGTCAAAAAAATGTAGTCAAACTGACGTAAGCGGTCTTGTTACCGAGAAAATGGCTGTTACTACAGGTGACCGCTTAATACAGGTTAAGATAATACGGGGAGCGGGCACCTGGACTAATTTTGCTATTTGCGATAATGTTGATTCCTCAGTTTCTTTAACACATTTTTGATTACACTGAATCTACATAATATCGGAAGCTTTTTGTACTATGCACTTTAAAGAACACTTATATAAAGTGAACATCGTTCAATTCCTGATAGTTGCACTAATATTTTTCACATATCTAGTTGTCTATTCGCATTTGGAATATACTTCTTTTTCGACTTTTTACTCAAAGCTACAGTTCTCACTCAAGAACATTTCAGAGCATGCATGAAAATAATATTTTGATAAATGAAACACAAATAAATCTATCCGCAAAATAAGGAATTGTAGCTCACCGTTCCACGTACATAGCGCCCTGATGCACCAACTTCAGAGCGAAGATACTGAATTCATAGTAATACACACCGGTCGCCCGCTTTTGATAGCGCTACGCAGCAAAATCGCGAGTACTTCAGGAAACGGTGACTGTCGAATACAGGTTAATTCACCAGATACGCTTGGCGTGGAATCCCATCATGTGACCGCTGAAAAGAGGAGACATTTACACTGTCTTTTGGGAGTTTGGTCAATCGGTTTCTCGAAAAATAAATGGCCGTTAGTGAAGGTGAACTCTTCGTCGATGTGGCCATTTCTGCATATTTCATTTCCCGTACCAGCAAATATATTTTGACATTTGAACTAGATCGTGACAAGATCGCGAGTATTTTTTCGGTTCCGTTCAATTAAAAAAAAAAAATTGATATAGGAATGTATGAAATTTTCTACGTTTTCCGTGTGATGTCTTAACTCAAGTACAGAAATGTATGCACTTGTGGTTTGAATATGAGCCCGAATAAAAATCGTTTGCCGTTTCTGGAATAACGCATTCAATAGTAGTATGAATGGAAACATTTCTTTCAACTTTCTAATTGAATTAGCATTGGAGGATGGAACATTCGAAGCGGATTATATCAGATATTCCCTTCTCTTTTCACATTTCATGCTTTCAAATTAAGTTAGCGTTGTAAATGAATTCACTGCAGAGGCTACTAGCGAGTTCATTCTGACTTTCTAGACGTCTCATTTTGATAGGGTCACTGCAATTCATACATATGTTATATTTTTTCGTAAAGTATTGGAAGTTTGGGATTGTCTCCTTGAGACCCAGCGTTAGCAGGGACTCTTGACTTGTGAAATCAAGAAATTTAACATGTTGCATATTGCTTCACTGACATTGTTACTTTTAAATTAAAAATAGCATATCAGTCCCTAAAATATAGGCTTTCGAGGATTGCAGAATTGAACAATGACTGGATCATCTATTTCGTTTATTTTGTTAATTTTTTTTGCAGAATATATTTACGAAATAATTGTATGTGCAAAGGATTTATTCCTCAAATGTGAAACGCGTTTTCCTTATATCGTAAATTTATCCACTACAGTTGTTCATCGGCATCGTATTCGTATTTCCTCACCTTTGTTTCTTATCTGCAACACTTTTTCAAACACTTCCTCTCATGCTAGAAAACTACAGACATTCGTTACTTAAACAAAATGAGTGAAGTAGCGAAGTTGGTTGCGTCCAGGGTTCTTATATCCAATTTGCTTCTGGCGAACCAAGTACACTAGTCCGGCGTAGAGCTTAGGCAGTACTCTCAATTAAGTGAAAGTGATGTGTAAGCAGTGGCCACCCGCCAAGTCTATCATCAATTCATTGCAGTCATCCTTCCAACAACTCATTAGTGGCCTCTGGGCACTTGAGGAAAGCAAGACGAGCCACGGATTGCGCTTGGCTCTAGTAACTAAACATTAGCTTAAATTACTAATTTATATCTGCGAGTCCTCTTCACAGCGCGCAACTAGAGTGAGAAATCGCTAGTGGATGAGAACGATCGACGAAAAAGTGCGTCCGTCGGCAGATAGTAATTGAGTGGCGTTATTGAATCGAACATGCGGCATTCTTTCATCACAGGAGAAATGTGAAGTGCGGAGTGCCTTATATGAAGAGAGCTAATTAAGGAGATTGCCGGCCGCGCAGCCCTCCCGTGCGCTCGGAGCGTAATCTTGCCAATGAGGCGCCCGGCGCGGAGCTCTCTCCATGTGCGGTCCTCGCGGCGCAGGCCCCGGGGCGCCGGCGGCCCGCGCGCGGACGGATTTGTTTAGCGCCCGCCCGCCATTTACGACGGCGCCGAGCAAACGGCCCTTGCCAAATATTTAGCGCACCGTCCGCCCGCTCCTTCGCCCGCCCGCCTCTTCGCCCGCCCGCTCCTTCGCCCACCCGCTCCTTCGCCCACTTCGTGTCTCTCTCCACCCTCCTCGCCTTCCCCGCCCGCCCGCTCCTTCGTCCACTTCGTGGTTCTCCCCGGCCTCCCCGCACGCCCGCCCGTCCGCCCGCTCCTTCGCCCACTTCGTGGCTCTCTCCACACTCCTTGCCCTCCCCGCCCGCCCGCTCCTTCGCCCACTCCGTCGCTCTCCCCGCCCTCCCCGCCCGCCCGCCCGCCCCGCCCGCTCCATTCTCCAGTTTCGCTGCGTCGTTTCCCTACCACCTTCGCGTTCCTTCTTCCCCACTGGCGTATCCAGAGGGAGGGTATGGAGGCCATGGTCCCCTTCCAAAAGTCCACGAGCTTTCGTCTTCCTTTCTTTATTTGGTAAAATTGATTTAAATATTTATTTCTGTTCAAAATATGTAATTATTTAAACATTAATATTGAATAGAACCATACCTACAGTACATAAATAATATACAATGTAGTCACAAATATGTTTATTATTTACCTACGATGGCCCTCCCTTAAATGATCGGCTGGATCCGCCTCCCCCCGCTTCATTCACGCAACTTCTTCCCGCCATTTCACTCGCCCGCCAGTTTCATGCGTTCCCCCCACTCACAATCTCAGCACGCACGCTTTCCCGTCCACGTCTGTTTCACCCTCCCTTTTACCAGCAAATTCAGACTCATAATCGTGTTGCCCACGAGCCCTGCCCTTTTCTTCTCTCCTCAACCCCTCTCTTGAATCATCCCGCCAGTCCACTTCCATCCCATTCCGGTGTGCTTTCACCGGACCCCCGATCCGTATTGTTCAGCCTCTTTCGCTCCACTTCACTTCTCCCGATCTCTCCCGTCCTTCCCGTCTGGTCTTTTCCACTTGGCGGCGCGGGGCGGGGCGGCGCGGGGGCGGGGCTGGGCTGGGCTGGGCTGGGCTGGGCTGGGCTGGGCTGGGCTGGGCTGGGCTGGGCTGGGCTGGGCTGGGCGGGGCAGCGCGGGGAACGCGGGGTGGGGTGGAGCGGGGCGAGGCAAGGCGGGGCGGGGCGGCGTGTGACAGCGCGGGGCGGGACAGCGAGGGGCTGCGAGGGGTGAGGAAGCGGGGCGGGGCGGCGCGCTGGGCTCCCACGGGCACCGCTGCGGGCGGGCAGCAGGCGGGCGCCGCGGCGGCGGCCGAATATACGCTCCATTGGGCGCGCTCGGCGCGTGTGCGTGTTTGCTCTCGTCGTTTCGCCAAGGCCGCCGTACTACTATGTCCGCGACCGCCCGCGTCGCCCGGGCGCCCCACCGAGCGCGTGTGCGTGCGTGCGTGCGAGCGCGGGGCCTGTTGCGGCGCAGGGGGACTCGCGGCGGAGGACGTCGTGGACTTTGTGGACATGTTAGGGTCGACGGAAGTTGATGAGTTGTTATTTTTTGGGTTAGTGAGAAATCTGTAAATTAAAAAAAAAGACCGATTAGCTTTATCATATAAATGAAATCGAGATTGAGAGGTGAGACAATATTTAATCTGATATGTCTTACAAGGGGGTAAAGAACTTATTATAAAGTGTGTTCACTATAGTGACAGTGTTCACTATTTAATTAATGACAATGTTGAAAAAATGTTAATAATATCTCTTAATAACAATGTGTATGTAGAAAGGTGTTAAAAACTTTTCCCCTGCCGAAGAAAAAAGAGAGGTTCAAAATATTCAGATAGAAACGAAGTAAAACAGTAAAATAAATAAAAATTGTATAAAAAGGGAGAGGAAACAAAATGATGAAGAAATTAAATTAGAAAATGATGCTTAACAAATGTTAACTGACAGAAGGAGAAAAACACAACAATCAACTATTTATTCATATTGTGTTAATTTTGAAACAAGTTGTCCTTTGTGAATTTTCATGTGCATTAGTTTCAATTATACACCACTAAATGTCAATCCCAGATAATGGCTTTTACGCCTGTTCATATGACAAACGTTCAAAGAGAAAATGCGGTACTGGTATTTGATTCTCATCAGGCGTCGTGTTTGATTCTCATCAGTCGGCTTGTTAGTAAAAAAGTCATTAGCATTTTGGGTGCTTACACATAGCGTTCTGATAACTATTCATTCTCAAATCATTGTCCGTACACAATTCCCTGAACACTAACCACAATTCCCTGAGCATCAGTCATCACAACCTTAAAATATCTCTTTAAAACTGGATTGAAGCATCTTGTGAGTCGTATTTGTTTGAAAATAGTATAGAAAAACCATATTAAAGTGTCCTACGTGCATTCCCTTATGGTTCATAGTAGGAATGATAACGTGAAGTGTTTTATAGAAAACTTTCATGACAGTTATTCTTCATTATTATTGGTAATTCTAAACTAAATCTTCTCTTGTTAGATGTAAATGTTGCTAGTTCGGGTATAGGGCAAATAAAACATCATGAATTTCGTTCTATTCCAAATACAACGCATCCTAGTGTTTCAAACATTGTTTTCCAAACTTAATTCGAGAGTATTTTGTGTGAATTTGTTTGTTGTATTTATTTCCTCTTTCCTGTATAGTTAATCTCATTTTAACATAAATTAAGGCCTTTGTCTGATGAACACTTTTTTATTTTTGTAGTAGACCGCAGAAATATTATTCATTTGCTATTGACCCACTGCCACATTATTCACTAGTATCCCACCATAAACCCAGACACATATGTATGAATATAAATAATTCACAATTGCTACAAGGAGAAGGAAGCTGAAACCTTTACCTGAGAAGCACGTTTTGTCAAAACGTATCGAGTCTTACACGAGTGTTATAATAACAGCGTGAGTCACAGCACATGTGCGTCTGCAGGTGAACGTTCCCAACCCCCCGGGAAGGCTCTCCGGCCAGCTGATGGGGCGGCATCCGCTCCGCCTTGCGTCACGCGCGCCCGCGGCGTGGCACGGGCCCCAGTGGGGCGCCTCCGATTTGAATAGAGCAACGTGGAAACGTACAAACAAACACCGGTCGGGCGGCGTGCGCAAACACACCTCGCGCCTCAGCGTCAGCGGTTCACATTTACGTACCGTTTATCTTGGCGGGCGCCGTCCCGCGCCGCTCCGCCCCGCGCCGCCCAGCACCCCGGTGTATGTTTACCCTGAACGCCTTAATTCTTTGTCCCCGAGAACAAGGTCGCACCTGCGTCACATCATTTTTTTTTTTTTTTTTTGCATGTGCAAACGGCGCCGCCTCGCTGTGAGAAGTGGATCGATCGCATGCCGGCGATTCAGGTGGTTCCGGGTTCAAGGCCTTTCAATCCGTTCGGTGCGACGGGATCATTGTCGGGTGTGAATCAGCGTAACGGGCCAACGTTGGAAGTCGGAGGCGTTGATCTAGTGGGGCAATCCGGTCTGTTGTCTACCCAGAAGTATGCTTTGTGGTACGTATAAGGAATTCTAACACTTAAGCAGTCATTGTTTCAACGCGTAAGTCCTGGGGAAAATCGCCAATGGGAACATTGTTGAGAAAGCGTCCTTGTCGGTAAACATTTCGTAAATTCAAAGTACAGAAATAAATAGTTATCGTTCAATTGAATGTAGTGTAGAGGAATTCCTCTAAGAGACCACTTTGGCAGGTCGGGAAACAAAAGAACGTCATTCAGGGTGATGACATTGTAAGAGATAGTGATGAAGATGAGTGTGTGGACATAATCTGCGTTGCCAGCGGTGGCGAAGTCAAAGCGGTCCCTTCTTATAGTAATCTCCCTATACCACTGAGCGGCGTTGTATCTCCTGTGGCTGTTTTAATTTATTCAATTCGTCTGTATACTTGATTTTCCCTCCTTTATATTTCTATATATTATGTGCCTGTTAGTTCATTTCTGCTAATTGTCTCCCTTCTGAATTCGTTGCAGTGGTTCGTTTTTCTGTAGCCATTCATTCCGCTACTGATGGGCGCATGTCTGTGTTGCAGGTAGTATCTACCTCCAGCTAATTTGTTGCTTCTTCCCATTCATGATTGCATTTGCCCATAACGTCGTAGCGGGCGTGTGCCTCCGCGCTCGGGCAGTCTGCTCCTCCGCCACTCCGGCCTGGAAAGAAACCCGGCGGCGCGGCGGCGGCGGCGGCGGCGGCGGCGGCGGCGGCTTCTTGCTGGTCTGGGGACGAATTCGATTACCGTCCCGCTCTCCGCGTAATTTATTTTCCGCTCCGGCCGCCCTCGCCGGTAGGCGGTGTCCTCGGGGGCGGGGGTGCGGGCGAGGGCGGGAGCGGCGGCGAGGGCGGGGGAAGACTAGAGCGGGGACAGGGAGAAAAGGCGGCGGCAAGAGCGGGGGAGAGGGTTGAGGGGTGAGTGCGAGGGCGGCAGCGGGGTCGAGGGCATGGATGACGGTGAGGGCGAGAAGAAGGTCGAGAGTGAGGGTGAGGGATAGGGCGAAGGCGGGGCGGGGGCGAGGGTGGGAACGAGGACGAGACCGAGGATGAGGGCGAGGGCGGGGGCAAAGGCGAGGGCAAGGGCAAGGGCGACGGTGAGAGCGACAATGAGGACGAAGGCTAAGGCAGGGCTAGGGCGAGGACGCCGCGCCAGAGAAGGAAGGGTTGGTTCTTCGGCGACGGAACAGAATCTGATGCGATTGACGTGTTATGCTTGTTGTTTCATGGATCGCGGCCTGTTGATATGCTTGTTTTACGGCTTCTAATACAGCTTGTTTTACGGCGTATTCTAACACAGGCTAGACAAGTGATTGACATTTGCACAAAACAACCAAACCCCGATCACAAACGGTGGAATAATTCGTTTGTGAGGGCTGTTGCGGGTTGTGTCCATCGAAATGTCGCAGCGACTACGGAACGTTATTGGTTTTTAAAACAATAGGAGTCATTTCCGTTATATTAATTACTTGTGTGTTGTAGTGTGGTATTATTTTTGACACGGAGTTTTTAGTCGTTTTTCAGGATTTCCCAATTAAAATAGAGAACTCTTCAGACAAAATAACAAAAGCTTCGGTCACAATAGAAGTATTTTTTGTTTTTTTTGTTTTCTACGATCACGTAGGTAATTTGGAATAACCATGATCGTTTGTTTTCCAAAATCAACATCCGCACAAACCGCGATTTAGCGCGCCAGAGAAGGGATCGTGGCAGCAAGAAGTCTGGGAGAGCATAGCAACCTACCTTCAGGTTGGGTCATCGCTGATATCAAAATTCCCTCGGGTGCGTGAAGGAAAGGGTGAAGCAGCGGTGCGTGACGTGTGTTGGGCCAGGTGCGGGTTCCGCGCGCACCGGCGCGTGCTGGTGCGTGGGCGTGGGCGGGGCCCCGCCCACGTGGGCCGCCGCTCTGGCCTGCTGCACCGCCGCACCGCCCGCCACCCGCACGTCAGCCCCTCCCCCTTATCGCTAATAACTGGGTCAGGCCACTGGCCGCCTTTGTTCCCTGCGTTTATTGTGCGCCGAGGCGACGGCGCGGCAGTGTGGGGGTCCTGGCTCGCGCCCGCGCTTTGACGCGCGCCGCCTCCGCCGCCGCCCCCGCCGCTGTCCCCGCCGCCGCCCCTGCCGCCGCCCCCGCCGCCGCCCGCGCACTGCCCCCGCGCCGCCCCCGCGCCGCCCCCGCGCCGCCCCCGCCGCCGCCGCCCCACCTGCTGCACACCTCCCCTCTCGCCACTCTGTCCAGACGCCTCCCGAGGCATCTTTGAATTGAATTCAATTAATGCCTTATATTACAGGCCATGAGTCCTGCTCTTCCGTCTGACCGCGTAAATTTCGCTACAATCTTCACCGGTGTCATCTCCGTATCCTGGACTTCCTAGCGTCTTTGGCTGCTCCTCTGCCCATCTTCTCGACTTGTCGACCATCTCATTCTCCCTGCTCTCCACCCCTTGCTTTCGCCTTTCATCTGCATCCTTCCTAAAACCAACACCCTCTGTTCGTAGTTGGGCCCAATTCAGCCAGTCTGGAGGAGAATTCTGGCGGTCGACGGCTTTGATCCGTGGTTTCTCCGATCGATAGTTGATGAGTGCTGGAGCAGAATCCTAACAAACGGGCCACGGACGCGCGCGATCTTTCCTTCCTTGTTCTTGTCCCCTCCTTTTACCTTGCACACAAATACACTCGCGTGTGCGCACACACACGTGTACACATACGCACACACACACACGTGTACACATACGCACACACACACACGTACACATATGCGCACACACATACACACGCTCACACCTGCATGCATACACTACCCCACAAGGCTGGAGTTTAGAGTTTGACCCCGCTGTGCCGTGCTGGGGGTGATATCTAGTGGGGGTAAACACCGCAAGTCGCCGAATAAGGCGGCGCTGAATCTCATGGTTCAGCAGCGAAAGAACATGCACTATACGGGACTAATGTCCTCGGTGGTTCACGCGTCTGGAGCCAATTCCTTACCCCCAACCTTCCCCTTCCCCACTCTCGAACCTCCTTCCTTACTTCCTGCGCCTCTCTCCTCTGCACCCTTCCTGATGCACGTCTACGATCGTCGCTCCCCGCTCCGCCCCGGTCCAGCCCTCACCACCCCATCCCCGCCCTTCCCCGTCCCTGTCCTTTCCGCCTGCTCCGCCCCAGCACCGCCTCGCGCCGCCTATCGCCTCCCCTTCCCACACCTCCCGCCGGTCCCACTCCGTCCCTCCCGGTCTATTCCCGCCCCGCTCCTCCCCTCTCCTCTCGCCCATCCTCGCCCCTCACCGCCCCGCCTCGCCACTCCCCATCTCGCCCCGTTCCGCCCCTCCGCGCCCTTCCCTTCCCCACCCCTCCCCGCCACTCCCTTCCCCGCCCCTCCCCGCCCTGCCCCGCCTCGTCACATTTGGCATTTGCCGCCGCCGCTTCCGCCGCCGCTACCGATCCTTCGGCGACTGCTCCTGCGTCACTTGGGAGTCGGACGCACAGCGCCGCCGCGCCGCGCCGGAGAAACAGAGACTTGGGCTTTAATGGAGTTCCCCGCAATGAGGTTTGCGCATTTCATGCTTGCGTTCGCGGAAGACCTTTGACATTTCGGCATTTGATTCTGTTAACCGGAAATACAATTCGCCCTCTTGGTAAGAGATACGAAAACAAAGGCTGCGTATTTAGGAAGTACAACCACTGCAGTCAGGTGTAGTCTTTTATATATTGTAATAAATATTATGTTATTCAGACATGTAAAGAGTAGCTTCTAATGTATTAGAGAAATAGAAAAGTATACAACCCCCTTCTCCCAATAATAATGTAAAGAAACTTGATGTGGATTGTAAATTCTAACTATATATTTTCTTGTGTTCCTGTCTTTTAAATTTGTTCATGTGTTTCTCTCTTCTTGCTGTTCTAACTTTAATGTGCCTGAATTTATTGTGTTGTTTTACTCGTGGAAGCTCAGTACTCAGTTGTCTTAAGGAAATTGCCGGAAGTAATATCTTTGTCATAGTTGATTTGACAAATGACTTATTCAGACCGCTTCTTTTCTAATGAAATATGGTTTTATCGATTATAAATTAATATTGTCATAGAAATCGATGATGGTCTCGTTCTTCATAAGTTTTATGTCCCTGATTTTGTGATGATTTTTTTTTTCAGTTTTGGTGAATCTGTTTATTTTCTACTTCTTTTCCAGTTTTTTTTCTTTCTTTTTA
The DNA here is from genome assembly GCA_038098605.1 of Gryllus longicercus. Classification (NCBI taxonomy): domain Eukaryota; kingdom Metazoa; phylum Arthropoda; class Insecta; order Orthoptera; family Gryllidae; genus Gryllus; species Gryllus longicercus. Next base: position 1,512,353 of record JAZDUA010000250.1, on the reverse strand, counting down.
TAAACGCTTGTTTCCATAAGGACACTAAGTAATTATCTCTGTTGATTCGTTGTGAAATGAAGTTCCTGAATGTCTGTCAAGTGCCTTCGTACATCCCCTTTAATACCTAACTGTGAGGGTTGGCGAAGACTAATTATAAAATTCGCGGTGCTGTAAATCCATATTATCGTGATAAATTCTTGAACACAGTTCGGTTATACTTCAAGAAACATATTAATAGTGTTATTGTCTAAAACATTGTTTATCAATATACATCACATAAAAGATGACTCTCTCGTTTTCAGTATCCTTTTAGTTGTTTTCTCTTCGTAGTTCATTTTATGACTAACTTGACATTAGGTTTCAGGACTTACGTGCTAAGTTCATATCTAAATCTTAAATCTATTACGTGGTTGAGGATGCCCTATTAAGCCCCCTAGATCGATTAAAGTACGGAGAATTCTTTAAAGAGTTTATGGTAAAGAGATACCCATATTTTATTCTGATGTGTGTTGGGGTTTCTGCCAAATTACAAGGTCCCCAGGAATGGGATTGAGAGTAAATTGGAAAGAAAAAAAAGTTTGTGACCAGGTGTGTGGTGCTATCTTCTATGGATTCTAGGTTAAATTCATGAAGTTGATTGTTTTCAGTAACGTTCAAACAACAGTATCCCACCAAATAAATGATCTTTGCTTCGCAGGTAACAATTACTCAACTCATTTTATACATCCATTGTATCATGAACACAAAGCCTCTTACGAAAGTATTCGTTTTTGAACACCACGTTAACATTCTATTTCATCGGCTTTTGGTCAATTTTCGAAGCAACACAATCCACATTCAAACTCCTTCGCCTTCCGCATGTGACACGTTCACATTTTGTTTGCACGAGTCACCCATCACCCAATCTGGACCCTGAAATTGCCCGGAGCTCGAAAAGTATAGTATTTGCGCGACGGCGGGACGAGGTCCCTCTTGCGCTTGTCAATGGAGGTGACTAGCGGCTTCCGGCTCGCAACCGTACTTCAAATTTTCGCTGACAATGAAGGCCCCCGCCGCCGCCGCGCTGTAGTTTCTGTCCTCGGACGCAGGGCGGTTCGCGAGGCCTGTTAGCGAAAGACGCGGCGCGGCGGCGTGTGCCAGGTGGAGTCCCGCAAAGCTGAGATTCGTTGTGGGACTGCCACATCGACTCGGGAGTTAACAACCCATATAAATATTTTCATGGCAAAATCACACCTTTGTGATTCACTGAAGAGATTTTTTTTCTTTCGAATTAATACGGCCTAAGTACTTGGTGCGCCGCTGATTTTAAATCTTGCCCAGTAATTTACTTTTTGAATATCATAAACTCTTGAAATAGTTCTTTGTACACTAGTTTTTTTTTATTTATATCTATACACACAAATTTCCAGTGCGTCTGGAATTTGAAATTAGATATTTAGTTTGCTTTCGCGTCTACCACGTTTATTCATACCTGTACACTCGATTCACTTACTAAGGAATCTGTTTAATATTTCTGTTTTCATCTAACAGGTTTTGATCAACTATGAAAACGTGTTGAGAGATTTAGATACTCGCCTTACTACATACTTACGTATTAAAGAGAAAGCACTGTGAAGCTACTGTAAAACTCAGCGATTTTTCGCCAGAACAAACCGTATTGTGGAACCCTGGTATCGAAGAAGGGATTAATCTGCTTCGCAGTTCTCAGAATCCAAACTCTGTAGATCCTTGATACCGAAAACTTGATTGACGGTAAAACGTATGTTTGTCCGCTGTCAATGGTAGCGCCTGCACTTTTCAGACGATTTTCCCTCATGGATTTCACCAAATTCTAGGCCTTCTGAATTTAGAGTGGAATTTTCATTTTGGGAATATTTTACAAGAACCCTTATCATTTTCAAAAAAATCCAACATTTTTTTGTTGAACTTTTCCCTTGGATAGAGCAGAGAACTCTTCAAAAAACGTTACATGTCTCATTTTTTTAACACACTGAATTTTCGAAAGTTGCTAACAGTTAGAAATAGTGCGAGAAAGTGTGTGCTATTTCAGCTTCCCAAGAGTCTCATTGTACCTCCATTGATAACAATGATTCTGCTGTTGTTTCTAACTGCAGAATGTCTGCGCCGTACACTCCGCCCTCCAGCCGCGCGACGACAGAGATGATGCCGGGGGCGCCGCCGAGGTACGCCGGAGAAGTATTCAACCGGTTCCGTTTGAAAGGGGCGTCGTAAATATTAATTTGCTCGGAGCTTTGATTTAAGATTCTGACATTTACTGCCGCGTTTTTAGTGGGGAGTAACGGAGACGGAACACATCGGGCGGTGACGCGTTGCGGTCGCCGCCGCAAGGGGCGCATCGGTGACGGCGAACGAAACATCGATGTTTCGAAACATTGATGTTCAAAATTAAAACATCGATGTTAATGATAAATCGACTAAAAGCATCGATGTTTTTGTACATCGATTTTTTCATGATGGTGTAGTAACATCTAACATTCAATTCTAATGCTACAAAATTTAATTTGACACAGTCCGTGTTTATCAATTCTCCGAATAAGATACGAAAAGAAGGACCGCATTTGTTGATCACTTCTCAATGTGCGAAATTAATATGAAGAAGAAGGAGGATACCACGGCATGGAAGTCATCTTGGGCGAGGGTTTAGTAGATGACGGTAGTGCAACCAGCGTTCCTTCGGTTCCAACACATGAACTTACAGTGTTACAATCAGATATATTTCATACTTTAACTTTCACAGTATTGTGATCATTGATATTTTTCATTCAGAAACAAAACATCGGACAGGAAAGAAACATCTATCACAAAACTGCGATGTAAAAAAAACATCGGCGTTATTATATTGAGGTTTAAAACCTATACATTTCTACAAAAACATTGGTGTATTGAAAACCTGGACGTCGATGTCTCGCCCCTACTGCTAAGGTGTGCGAGGCGTAGAGACAGTTAAAGCAGCGATCGAAGGTGCTACGAAACGGTGGCGAAAGAATATGAAGTGGTGAAAACTCATCATACGGAATATCAACTTGCAATTTCCGCAGTAAGAAGTTATTGTTTGTTTGATGATGAATTTCGACAAACAAAACCTTGGAGTAGTAGTGAATGCGCATTCCAAATACGAAGTTAAATCCCAAGTATTTACAAATAAAATAATGGCCCTTTTCAAGTCACATTGTTTCATATCTTGTTTTATAATAACTTTTTAAGATAGTATTAAAATTCTGTATTTATATTGTTAAACCTGTTAAAAAAAGAGCATGTGATAACTCTTTTAGGACCTACTACCTTTCATTTGAAGCAAAAATCATTTCATTTGAGCCACGTTTCGTCGAGTAGAAAGCTTAAATTTTTATCCGAACTACCCTCTGAGATGTCCCTGAGCATCAACTGATGTTACTACAGTGCCTCCGACTGGGAGGTTCTAGGGTTCGAATCCTGACGGGGTCAGCATTTGCGGCACTTGCTAAAGGGCTGGGTCCATTTCAACCGCTGTCTGGAGGAGAACGGCCGGCTGTTCGGATCGGAAGGTTTCCGTGGTTTCTCCGATCAACACTAGGCGAATGGTGGAGCAGTTCCCTAATAAACAGACCACATACCGATCGCAGTTTTTCTTTTCTCTTCCTTCTCCTATCACCACCCCTTACATACACACACTTTCACTTTATTCACAAAACTACCACACATGTCGGTAACTTAGAGCTTGTCGCGACTGGAACTGTGTCCTAGGTCCTCCTGTGGTAGGAGATACCTGGTTGGGAGAAACCCTACTAGCCACTACATTATATTAATTACTATTTCGGCAGAATGAAGTGCAATGAATGAATGTGATGCTATTGCATACAGTCTTGTTTAATTATATAATGGGATTAATTTGCTATGTTGTTTTAGTTATTTTTGTTTTGGTTGGTGAAACTTTTTTAACTTTATTAGAACGTAATTCGGCGCAGAATCCCACCATCGAGCAGGGGAAGCACATTGTCAACTTCCGGGATAAAAAAATCACTACACTTACGGGACTTATAGCCATAACAGTTGGCGCGCCCGGAAACAGGAACTAACCAATCAACCTTTGTAAATGAAAACCCTTAGTGTTTTAAATATTTAGGTCATCCAGTCCCTTCCTACTCGGCAGGAATTTTATTTCTTTAATATCATTTTCGCCGCAAGAGGGGGAGTGGGAGAGGGAGCGGCCGGCGGCGCCGGTCTCGCAAAGCCCCGCCCCGGGGGCGCCGCTGAGTTATGCGCCGTAATTCGGTGTTTTGGACGCGGAAACCTCGCGACCCGCGCGCTTCCCACTGGGCGCGCCGCCTGCCTCGCCGCCCGGGCCCTCGGGGTCGCCGACCCTTTCGCGCCGCCGACTCATTTTGGGCCGTTCCTATCGGACGCGGGCCGTTTCTGCGTTCCACACGCCCGCCTACCTCTCCTCCGTACGCCCGCCTCCACGAAAACTCACTCCCACCCTGCTACCCAACCCTCTTCCGCCCTTCCACCCGCCCGCCCGCCCACATTACCACCGAACCACCCACCCACTGCCCGCCAGACCGCCCGCCCGTCTGTCTGTATGTCCGCCGTCCGTCCGTCCGTCCGTCCGTCTGTCAGTCTGCCCGCCCCAAATTTCGCCCATCCTCTCACCCGACTGCTTGCGCCCAATCTCTCAATAATCAAAATTCGTCACCCTTTGGCGAGATCGGCTTCGGAAGAAGGAAGAGGGTGCTGTTAGGTGCTGACCCATGATGTGGATATTTAGTAATTTTGAGTTTATGATTGCTTACCGCGAGTTCTCCATGCTTGAATGACAGTTGTTTGCGTGACCTATTAAACTTGGAGTGAAACGTCATTTTACGTACTCCAAGAACGGTTTTTATTCGTGAATTACATTTTAAAATAATAGTTATCTGTCCGCATACGTGGCGTCTGCCATGAATGTTTATGATCTTTTTTACGAATAGGTATTTTTTCCGCGTCATCTCTCTTTACTCGAAGTTCATTCTGTGTCGGATATTGTGATTGACTTTGTTGAAGTGTGGTTTCGAAAAATATTCATATGTACTGCATTTATTTCAGAGACGTTGCTATTGTACAGAGAAAACATCAATTTTTGACAACTGTTCATATAATCTTTTTTAAAGTATGATAATATTCAAGACGGTTTGGTTACTAACAGTTAATTGCTCGTTTGACTGTGCCAGGTTTTTCGAATTCGTAAAAATGTTTTATATCGACGTCTTTAACTGTAACTTTTTTGGTGCCGAATTAAAATCCATGACATTTCGCCAGTAAATCGGTAAATGACCGGGTTACCCACTCTGTAATGCTGCATATTTAATCGTCTTTGCTGGTACCGTTGGCTGCATGCAGAGGAGGCGCGAAGTAATAATGACATGTCCGAATGCCCGAATGACTGGTTGGCGCGTCCGGGGCGGCCGCGGATGCTGATCTCTCGCCTGAAACGGGAGCCATCCGTTACTCCACGCCGCAGCACCTGTCGCCGCCCGCTCTTCCTTCCACGAGCCCCCCACCCCCACTCCCACCCGCAGCCCCGGGTCTTTGGGGGGCATTTGTTTGTGGAAAACGTGATTTGATCAAAATCAGAGGTTTCCAACCTTTTGTGGACCACCGCCCCCTGTAGAAGAAAAATAAATCCAGCGCCCCCCACTCTATAACAGTTCATTTTATATGAAGTATTAAAATATTGTTTCGTGTTGTCTGTGCCTAATTTATCTGTTTATGTATTTATTAACAGTCATAAAGTAATGTTAGTAAAACGTCAACAAAATGAACAATAAGATGAAAAAGAGGGAGAAACGGAGAAATAAGTAAAAATTATATGCACATTTGTAAAATAATCATTGCAAAGATGCGAAATGTACCCTTTTATTATAATAGATTTCTTAGTGTGTTTGTTTGTACAAATTAATACAAAATGTATTATAAAATAATTAAAGGGTATTACACACTTTAATTATTTGTGAGATTGCTGCGCTTCTTCAAATACGTTAGTGAATTTTTTCGCTGAGGTATCCATCTATGTTGTTTCATTCCTCACGACGGCTAAACATCGACGTCGAGAAGTGGAAGAAACCATGTCGCTTCGACAATTGTTTTGAATCATTCATTAACTCTTCGCTCTTGCGTATGTCTCTAATAAAAATGGTTACATTACGTATTTTTACTGTGCTCTACGTGTCATTATATTACTGTTTTCCTTCACAGTTATATTCAACCCTCGCCTCTCTACTTATTCATACTAGAATGTATTGCCCAACACTACGAAGGAAAAATGTCGCTCGGCTTTCGTAAGTGGAATTCCCGTTTCAAACGACTCGGGAAAGGTGTATACCGAGAAACAATTATATGTGTTCATACTGAATGAAAGTACATGCATGTGTTGATTCAGTAAGTAACATACTTAGATAATAGAGACACATAAATTTCTATATCATGTATTTTAAAAGCTCCTAATTTCGATGTAGTTTATTGTCCTAATAATATTTTGTGGTTTGTAAAGGGAATGAGATGTCTTCCTTTTTTTTTAATTCTTGTAGAGTTAGATCACGAATGTTGTAAATTATTTCCACCGAAGTTCATTCTTGAAAGCAAAGTATAGTAAATCGACATTGATTCGTTAGCATAATAAAACTTCACTATAATATATTTTTCAGGGAAACCAATTACACCTAAAGTACCTTAAAGCTAAAGGTGCGATTGTGCACAGGCTGTTGTGCCCCACACGGGAGGTGAAGGTACAGCTCCACCTATTTGTCGCCGTCGGTACAAGGCGGAGGTTCTGGAGCGAGCAGAGCGCTCCGGCCGCCCATACCCCCAGGAAAGATCCTGGTACTCACTCGGAAAGGAGACGGAGTCGACCTCAGAGCCGCCCTCAATGGAAATCGCCAGATACAAATCCTAACCTACATCGGGATTCAAACCTGAATTGCACCTGCGTAAACATACCTAAACATTCGTATTCCTAAGGCAAAAATGCACCAGGAATTCACGTATAAATTGAGGCGCACAGAATAGTAACGGCAGATCCCAACCGAAGTTCGTTTCGAGAAAAAAAAAAAAAAAAAAACTTTTCTTTTTTGTTCATGTTCAATTTCTCTCCGGGCAAATTTTTGGGTGTGTAATTTGCCCGGCCTTCATTCTTCTCAGTTCATTTGATATTTTATCATACGAAAGGTATATGGCAGAAATTTACCGTCACACTTCTTATTGTAAACCGGAGATCGGTTGGGATCTGCAGTTATTATCCTGAGCGCCTCAATTGTAGACTGCTCTCCAACCATGTGAGGCATGGATGTTTATCTGATGATTGTCTCACGTGTTGCAACATGTTGTAGTTGTATGGCCCTCATAATAAGTAATTAAAATCGCACATGATGTACGGCCGAAAGCGCCGATAGCAGATCGCCGGTGTCCGGACGAGCGGAGAGCAGCGATCGGCAGGGCAGTGCCCAATTTCCGCCGCAGGTTGTTAGAAGGCGCCGCCCGAACCGCCTTCGCCCGCGTGATGCAACGGAGGACCCGAGGAGACGAGACGAGATGAGATGGATGGCCGGCCTTGAGACAGGTTGGACGTCGCCTCTGCTTTCCCTCGCCCCTATTCCCCCTCTCTCTGACTCTGTCTGTCTGTCTCTCTCTCTCTGTCTCTCTCTCTCTCTCTGTCTCTCTCTCTCTCTCACACACACACGTGTCTGTCTCTCTTCCTGTCACACACACACACACACACACGTCTCTGTCTCTCTTCCTGTCACACACACGTCTTTTCACTCACACTCACGCCTCTCTCTCTCACACACGTTTTCTCACGCATCTTTTTTTTCACACATAGTAAACACACGTTTCCTCACCTCTCTCCCTCTCCCCCTCTCTCTCTCTCTCTCTCTCTCTCTCTCTCTCTCTCTCTCTCTCTCTCTATCTCTCTCTTATACACACATACGCGTTTTCCTACGCCTACTAGGGTACCTGCCGAGTTTAGATCTTGCGATTGTTAATATTTCCTACTCTCACACACATGCACACATTATCTCACGCTCAAGTGTTTGTCAACCATTCGCTTTCCAAGATTGTCTCCAAAAATTCTACGATAGCAGCCATTTGCTATCTGGCCAAGTGGAAATAAGCAGGCCATCATAGGCGCCTCATTCATGCCACCCTCGGACATCCTCGTAGCAAGCTGCCGTTGCTTGTATATTCATAGATATCTCCGCCACCTCATCCGTTGCTGCACCTTAACTCATCCCGTGCTTTCCCTCCTCCGCCGTGGCGTTCCTCCTCCACCTCCTCCGCCGTGTGTGTCCTTCGGTCCATCCTGCAACCTTGAGGGAAGAGCCGCCTCTGAGGAATGACAACGACGTCTTCTCCACGCGAGGAGGAATATAAATCGGTTTCTCGTAAATATTAACTGAATTTTCGTCGTAAAAATTCCGTTTATAAGGTCGTAAACCCTTGCTTCAACCTTGTGTTTAGGCGCACGCTGCCTCTTTGCTTCTGTGTCGATGGGAGAAGCGTGTCCGAGGAGATGACAAGGGACGCGGAGACGTCGCGGAACGTCTGGAGAGTACTTCTTTGGCGGTCGTGGTTGTTTTGAATGCGTCTTCATTTGTATTCACGGATCGTGGGTACTCTTGGAACGATCTATAAAAGGAGCGGTGTATCGTTTGGAACAGCTCACAAATCAGATGAATCGTTTCTTTGGGTCATGTGTGAGATCCTGTATCAAATGTGGATCTTCTGTGAGAGCGATTATGATAGTTTTTTATTTCCACATATATTTTTCATTAGGTAACTTATTTTTCAAAAGTAAGGATCCTGGAGCTGGAAATTCTCTAGATTGTTAATTCAAAATGTACATTTTCTTGGAAAAATAATTTTCGTTTCTGATCAGACGTATTGTGGAACTAGGGTTGATTGTATCTACTGAGTTTAGCTCTCGCGTGTCTTAACCTAGCTCGGTATTTATTTCGCTTTCTTAACGGAACTCATTCCTCCGTTTGTAGATACGATGTAGAAATTCTAGGAGTTTCTAGAGAGTTCAAACTGAGTGCGCTGCCTGTGGTATGTGAACAGGAAACTATTTTCCCAACCGAGAGGTCACTTCAGTGTTTGTGAAAGAAACACTTCCCCAAAATATTTTACTGTTTATTATAATTCGTTCTTACTGACGTTGCTATGCACTTGTAATTGTAATTGTATGCAATGTAATTGTATTGTAATTGTCATATTTTCCTTTCTTACTAAAATGTATAATATTATGATTTTTTTAAATTGTTTCTTTTCTAATGGGGCTGCGCGTTTTACAAACTGCGATTGAAGTCAAGGGGGGGAGGGCGTGTTATAATCATCTGTGTTCCGCTGTAACCGTGTCTCGGGCCGTTCACTGCCCTTGGTCGCGTATTCTTTCCTCGCCCACGACCTCACGTCGACGCTGATGCACGTGGTGCGCGGCCCGGGGCACCGTCTTCCCTGCCTCCCTGAGTGCCCGGCGCCGCGCCGCCCCATGGCTGCCCTCGCGTCCTCCGCGGCGCGGCGCAGCGATCGCTTTTATGTGGCGGTGGCGGTGTTCGAGGTGGTGGCGATGGTAGAGATGATGATGGGGCGGTGGCGGGGGTTGTGGCCGTCGCTGTGGCGTTGGCTCTGACATCTGTCGTTAGGGTGACGGAGGCGGTGACAGGTGGATGAGATGGCAGAGGTTGTATCTGTCGTTGTGGCAATGGCTGACAAAGTGGCCGTGAGGGTTATGAAAGCGGTGGCGGGTGGGTGAGATGGCGAAGGTAGTGGCAGTCGCGGTGGCGATGGATGTGACGGCGGAAGTGGCTGAACGATGAGATACTGGCAGTGACAGCACGACGAGATAATGGTGGGTTTGGCGACGGTAAGGGTGGCGGTGGGAGGGTGGGTGGGTGGAATTGCGTAGGTTGTTGCAATCGCGAAGGCGGCGTCGATGACTGTGACGGCGGTGGCGGGGGTACGGCGGGTGTATGGGATGCCACAGGTGGGAGGGGGCGTGCCCGGTGGCGCTGGCTGTGAGGGCAATGAGAATGGTCGTGGCTCTAGAGGCAATGGCGGAAGCAGCGACGTCTGGTGCGGGGGCGTCGACAATGGTGGCAAGGTAGGCGGCGGCAAAGGTTTTCTGGGCGACGGAGACGGTGGCGGCGGTGGTGTTGGCATGTGGGGACACTGAGACGGAGGCCGTGCCCGTAACGCGCGTTTGTAAATACGTCTCTCGAGGCGCGTTGCTCTGCTCTGCCCGGCGCGGCGCGGGGCGGTCGCGCGCCGCGCTGCAGATAAGACATGGCGCCCTCCGCCGCGCCGCCGCTGCCAGTGCAGCCACGCGCATTCTCCCGGGCGCCTTGCGCAGGGGCGGTGAAGTGTTCGGGTCTGGTAAAGGCCAAGGTCTTCTAAAGCAGATAACTCCATGTATTTTTCAAACAGATTTTTGTTACTGGTGTTGACACTTGCAATTAACGATTCTTCTACAAATAAGCTAATAAGCTGGTTGATATTATGCGAGAATTTTATAGAAGTGTTATCATTAATTATATATTTTTATCTTGTTCATTATTTTTTTAGCGCCTAGTGTAATGGTGTTTATATTTGAGTGCCAATGCAATATGTAGGTCATAAAACTTCAAAACTTCGCTTGTGTCTCGTTTTCTTTGAGTCTTATTTATTCGGTAATTTTCGGCCTCAACTTACACCTCTGATGCCTTCCTCTGTAGGTGTATTTTCTGAACTGTTTCCCAAAACTAAGTCTCATTGAAACGACTCAGAAAACTGTCCTTAAATAATTTAATTGAACATCTTGCAAGGTATGTTTAATTAAAATATCGTTTTCATACCATTTCATATAAACGATTAATTATAGCATTCTTTAACATGGTGATGTTTATTAGTTTACTTTCTCAGATAAAATAAATTATCGTGGTTCAAAGGTTTTTGGGATTCTTAATTTCTTTTAAGAAATTTGTTATAACAGTGGAACAAGTTATAACAATGGAACATGTATTTACAGCTGGATGTTATCTGGCAATGTTGTGACAGAAATGAATTTATTTAAATGTTTTTTCACGTCATATTTGAGGATTCATAACAATCAAGTATTGACAGTAAATATTCGGTAAAAAGTCAATTTGCTTTCGTGATATTAGTAGGAGATCCTCAATACGTTTCTTTTATTGTTTGTTAAAAAACCGTAAGGCTATACTAATTTCACTTAAATTAATATAAACAATTTTTAGTAAAGTGTTGCTTCGAAAAGTATTGTTTCTTAGATGAAGTAAGTTTGAAAGACGGGATTGAATAATATTTTTCAATCTAGTTATTGCAAAATGCCTCGTGTTACGAGAAGTTATGTGCCATTTTTGCTTCGAAAACAAAAATAGACGACCTTGCAAATTTTACAGAAGTCATGTTACGAGAAAGTATGCGATTGAGCTATTTTTGCTTCGAAAACAAATGTACGATCTTTGCCGCGAGAAAGTCCAAGCGCCCAATCGCTTTTACGTGTCCTTTCTTTCCGCCCCTTTTTTCCGTGTCGTAAAGCGTCGCGAGGGAAAGAATGGCGAGATGAAAACCTGTGTAATCCGCCGGAGTGGACGACTTTCGAGGGTTCTCGGAAGCGCCGCGCCGCGCCGCGTCCAATACTTGGGGCCCTTGTGTGCCAGCGGCGTCGTGCGGTGTCGGCTGCCGGAGGTTCCGGCGCCCGCGGCCACAGACCACCCATCTCCGCATTCCCTTCGGGGCGTTTTGCGCGCCTTTTTAAACGCCCGGCGCGGGTTTTTTCCCCCACCGCCGCAGTCGCATTCCGCGGTTGATATCCTCGTCCCATCAGGTGCGCGCCGGACCCCTCCCCTCCCCTCCCCTCCCCTCTCCCCCCTCCCTCCCCCCCTCCGTCCGCTCCCGCGCAAAAACGGCGCGCGATTCGAGTGAATCCCCTCTACCCGCCGGCTCCGGGAACAGTCTGATCTCTCGCTACACTCCATTTCGGCCGCGAGTGGGCTCCCAAGGAGCGATCCTGAAAAAGTTAAAGGCGCCCCGCCGTTGGCTGTGGGGATGTGACAATATTCTCTTCTTTTGGTCAAGAGGAAGACGTTTTCGACCCGTCTTGCAAATATCGCGGGTTGCTTTGCTCAGCTTCCTCAATAATAACCCGCTTTCGGCCGTAATTTTTATTCTGGGCTTCGTTTCCTTTATATGCTCGGACAGTAGTTAAGTGGCCGATCCGGTAGTTAAGTGCCGTAGCGTTCTCGTTCCGAAAGATCGCGGGTTCGAGTCCCACCTCGGGCATGGTTGTATTGTGTTCGTCCCTTCACCCCCAATCATCATCATCATCGTCATCATCATCATCATCATCATCATCAGGGAAGGCAACGGGAAAACACCCTGAATAATTTATCCCAAGAAAACCCGTTATGGGTCACCTAACTTCCGTATATGGAAGATAGGACCAAAGAGGAAGAAGTAGTTAAGTAGATGTTGAATTTCGATTTTATAAATGTAGTTTTGTTTCATATATTCATTGATTTTATTTTTGCTTGATGATTAATTGATTTCGTCCTGAAGTTATGAGGTGTGAAATACCGTGGACAGTAAGACAAATATTCCGACAAGGAACTTATTCTCCCTACTTTTTATCTTTGGCATTACTATTAATCTCGCGGGATTGTGACTTCAAAGTACCGCCGTTACAGTGTTAATACCAACTCCACGGTTATATACTATGACATTCCCAATACGCAGAAAAGCCAGTCACACTGCATCGAATCACGGATGAAGACCTCCTTCGATCAACTTCATTCCAGCAGCGCACCACGTCACACGATATCTTTTTCGAGCGAACGGATTGTAGGCAGGAGTGCGGAGTAATTCGGCCTCGGCGAAACATCCGATTTACTACAGCTGTCGCTCGTTATTCGCTGAGTCAGCGCCTCCGAAAGCATTCGAAGGGAAACAATGGCACCAGCGCCGCCGCCGCCGCCGCCGCTGCATGTGGCGAGGTATTTTTATCCGCTGCGGGCGGAGACCTCGTCGCGGCTGCCCTTCTTGCGACGTGTCTGCGGCCGCTCTCCACGCCGCCCGCGACGTCCCGTAGCCATTCTTCCCGGCCCTCCTCGCGCCGGACTGGGCCGTCCCGTCTCTGTTCTCTCTGCCCCGCTTCATGTCTCCCTTCGCGCTGTCCCGCCATCATTCGTCTCATCCCGATCCGTCCTATCCCGCTCCGCTGTCTACCATTCTGTCTCTCGTCGCCTTGTCCCGTCCCGCCCCGTCCCAGCTCCCTTCACGCTGCCCCGCTGCATCCTGCTCCGCTCTCTCCCATCCCGTCTCTTGTTGTCTTGTCCCTCCCTGTCCCAGATCCTTTCACGCTGCCCCTCTCCATCCCGCTCCGCTCTGTCCCATCCCTTCTCTCGTCGCCTTGTCCCGCCCCGTCCCAGCTCCCTTCACGCTGCCTCGCTCCATCTCGCTCCGCTCTCTTCCATCCCGTTTCTTGTTGTCTTGTCCCTCCCTGTCCCAGCTCCCTTCGCGCAGCCCCGTCCCGAACCGTCGCATTCCGTTTCGCTTTCTCCAATCTCGTCTTCCGTTTTCCGACCTGTCTTCTCCCGTCTCATCTCGCCCCACCGTGAGTCGTCTCGTTCGTCTTCCACGCTATCTGCCTCGTTCACACCATCTCAACCCATCCCATCGCGCCTCGTCCCACCCCATCACTCTCCGTTCCGATCCGGCCCATTCCGTTCCTTGTCTTGTCCCACTCCATCCCGGTTTTCCTCTCCCACTGCGTTCCACCTCGCTCCGTCCCGTCCCGCCTATTCCCTTTCGTCACCTTTCCTCCTTGTTCCGTCTCGTCCTACCCGCCCCGCTCGTATATGTCTGCCCTGTCCCTGCATTGATCGCTGGTGACTCTTGCAGCCTTTCACAATGCCCTCTGTTAGATCATGGTCCGCTTATCCTCGTCTTACGCCGCCGCTTTCCGTTCTTCCCCACTTTTGCTTGCACTTCCTCCTGTCCGGCTGCTCTCTCGCCTCTCCCACCCTCTACTGCTCTTCCCCGCCCTACTCTCCGTTCCTTTTTTTTTCTCACCTTCCTGTCTCTCGGCGAGCTCTTCGCCTCGCTGGGGCGGTTTGTTTTGTAACGTCTTGTTTGCAGTCCTAAATATGGCTTTCTGAGAGTGCCCCATTCTTCTTACTGCCTCTTCTTGAATATCGGTTAGAGGAACAGGGAAACTAGACGCTCGTCGTCTGCTCCTCTGCCCCTCGTGTTTGTGCTCTCCTTTCTCTCGAATTCCTGAATTCCGTAAATGCTCTTTATTTTCGTGCTTGCGCCTTAGTGAGCGTGTTTCCTGCCTGTCATATGCAAATGTACTGAGCTAACATGTGAATGAAATCTCTCAACTAATGGCAATTCTGCTTGTTTTCTGTGTGCAGATTACTTGCTGTTTTCTATTTACAATCTAATGTGAATTAGTTTATATACGAGTACATTACTGGATAAACAGACTAATGAAAAGAAGATATAATATTTATGTAGAGTACTATTAGAGGTAAACATACATTTGTATAATCCTATTCTGTCTATTAATTTCTCTATAAGGCAAACTCGTTCATGTTGGAATCCATATCTAGTCTTCCATGTATGAAAGAAGAACAATTATGAAATTCCTATTAAAGTAGTAGGCATATGTTTGTCCTAGTCGTGAGTTTTACAATAATTTATTACAACAATAAATTAACAGTTTTTGTTCGTTAATGAATCATTTAAATACGTTTGTGTAAATAGTTAAAAGAAAAATAATGATTTGGTTCGCTATGCAGTGTTTAATATTAATTGGTTACCTCGTATGATTTTTTTCATTTTCATTAGTTGATATGTTGAAAATATGTTCGGGTGACTTTGACATCCCCTTCCTACCATTCTCTCATCTTCTCTGAATAGACGTGAATGTTATTAGACGAAATTAGGCATTGCCATCCGAAGAAAAAAAATTCAAATATGTTTTTCTGAGCGGACTAACACTTTTTATTGAGGAGACTAACTTTAAACTTTGCACCAAGGAAGCTCGTAGTTTGGTAGCTACCACTTCCGGTTCCTATGTGTGTTTCGCAACAATTTTTGATTTATTATTTCTTGTCAGAGTGCCCTGCGAGGCATGTTACACTTAATATGATAAGATTCCTCAATAAATTAATGTCGTAAAAAATACTATGTAATAAAAAACAATTTCCCCGTGAACGTACTTCAGTATTTTAAAAAACTGATCCTTCGGAAGCTCCTCCGTGACATTATCTACTAATTTAATCTTATTTTATTAAAAAAGTGATACGTAGGGGACGTTTTTTTCTACTTTAATTTTAAGCAATTTTTACTTAAAATTACTAATACTAAATACTTGTACTAAAATTACTAATACAAATTACTTGTACTAAAAAATTATCCGAGTAAGTAACATCATCATATTTCATTATCTGATAATATGTTGTGGAGTGGGAAATGTAGGGAAAGGTAGTAATTGTGTTTTCCCAAACGAAGTCTAAAGCTAGCACAATAAAAGACCTGATTTTTTTTTTTTTTTTTTTTTTTTGTGTGTGTGTGTTCATTTAGGAAAGTATTCTGTCATCTATTCAAAACGCTTCAAACAGAAATTACTTTAATATCATCAATACTTTTTTAAATGATAAATGACTAAAGATATTGTCTGGTATCAATTTTAATCAACTTATGATCATTTCGATCGCGTTGCGATCATCATCAGAGCTTGCAGCTTCTGGGCCGAAAACAAAGTTCTGCTTTTTGCTGCTACTTTTTTAAATTTTGTTGCAGCTAAAAGGGCAAGTTTTAGAGTGTCTTAGTATACTTTCCGAAGCGAGTTCAAGCCGCATCGTAATATCGGCCAGGTTTTACGTACGCACTCTCCTCTACAGTGCATGACGCTACAAGAAGGTTGTAACAAGTCGTGGATTCCTGTACCTAATTAGTATTCATGAAAAATCGAGAAACACCTAGGTGTCCTGACGAGGCAGTGAAAGAGAGCAGCATCCTACATATTTTTTTTTTCTGAGACGTCATTAAAGGTGACTGGTTTTCCGCATTTGTGCACGGTTACCGTTTGCGCGTGTCCGCCTTCTTTTTGACATTCTCGGCGACTGCGGATCTGGTCCGCGACCTCGATGGCGACGAGCATCTCACGCCGCGCGAATCGACCATTGGCGACTGCGCCGAACAGCCTGCGTTCCCACAGACGGACACGGTTACAAAGCTCTCTCTTTGCGCGTGACAACGTGTTCTGTTCGTCGCGCGACGCGATTATGCTCTTTCATTATCGGGTGGCGGAGTGTAGTGCACGGGCGCCGCTCGTCCTCTGTCGCTGCGAAAGCCGATGGAGCGCGTGACTGGAACTGCTGTTTCAACGCCCAGCTCCGGCCACTGTACATTTATCTTTCGCGCCGCTCTGTGACACCGGTCGGGATAAACAGCACGAACGCGACCGGGAAAGGAAGCGAGTGGGCTTGCAACTGATTGGGGATGGCAAATCTGGTTTAAAGTTCTGAGTGTGGGGCCTTGTTTTAGTGGAATATATACATTTCCGAGAACACCTCAATGGCTGGAAATTGTAAACGTGACACTACATTAAAACCACTCCAATGAGAAGATTGTATAGTTTCAGATTAGATTGCTCAGTGTATTGATCGGGTAGTAAATGGATCTCCAAACGTATAGATATAAAGCTCAGTATTGTAAGTAATGAAAGACTGCTCTAACGTAGAAGTGGTGATTTAGTAACACTGATAGACACAAAAGTCCTTTCTTTTAATTATGCATACGCACTGCAAATGTATCGCAGAAAAAACCCACACAAACCTTGAGTCAAATTAACATCTAAATCTTATCCACAGTGGTAAGTTGATAGTTACTTGCTGAATGTGCGACTAACACGAAGTACTGTTTCTGTTGTTTCGGAGAACGAAAGCTCTTTGTCGTATAGAGTAGCTAGAGGGAGAGAGAGAGAGAGAGAGAGAGAGAGAGAGAGAGAGAGACGGGCGTTGAGTGGAGCGGCCTATTATGACATTAGCGCGCGGGTGTTGGCTCGTTTATCGCGAGTCGTCGCGCGTGTACGGCCGCGCGTGAACATGCGCGGCTGACGCGTCGTCGATCGATCTGCGTTCGCCTCCTTGATGGGCGACAACGCCTCGCGCTGGGTGTTGTCGGGGCTCTGAGGGTCTTTGTCCGAGCGCCCAGAAGCGATTAAGAATTAGTTGGCGCTTCCAGAGGTTGTGTGTTGCTTCGTGATGGTCTGGGGGTGTTCCCGTTATTGATTCTGCGTAAGTAATGTTAAGATTTATGATGTGCTTGGGTAGTCTTGTTGTGATGACTAAGCTGCGCTGCTCTTGGTCGTGTATATACTTTTTTTGTTGTTCTGATAATCTGTTTCCGCTCTTTCTGGAGTTGGTGTTACTTTGTATTGCCCTCGCGGATTAGTTCTTGGGCTAGCGTGCTCCATGACGCGGCCCCGGGTTCGTTTCCAGGTCGGGCAAGATTATTGTGTGCGTTTTCCTTGCAATGTCCCTGTATATGTTGCTACGAGACGATGAGAAAACTCACTTCTCAGGTTGAGAAGACGAGAATACGAAATAGGCATTGGTGCTAACCACACGTACCCTTTGAACCCATGGCCGCGAGGACGGGACGCTGCCGTAAGGCCCTGGCCCGTTCGCGGGCTGTCGCGTCAAGTGCAGACAGTTAATTTGACTTACCGTACGTTCATAACCAATATCCAGACATTTCAGAAACTAGACAGTTGCTTACAACAACTATTTGGTTTTTCAAATTTATTTTCATTTCGTAGGCGCTACAGTGAACGTTTCTGATGATAAAAATGCAATGCTACCTTAATTTTTTGGCGGATATTTTAGACCTTATTTTTTCCCTAACATATTTTCAGTATTATATAACATGCTCCCTCTTTCCTTCTGACTAATAACATCTATTTTTACATGTCAATTCGGGAGCGGCCCATTCATTACGGGCACATCGGATGGTTTATTAATTCCCCACAAGGAAGAAACTGTGTCTTTCGAAGAGCCTCCTCCTTACGATTGGCCGGTGAGGAGGGGCGGGGTGGGGGCGGGGGCGAATGTTGCTTCCTTGTCCGAAAATAGTTCCCCGAGTTGCGGCCGACAAAATATTCCCGTCACGCGACGGCCACCGCCATTCGCCTTCAACAAGCGTCGTCCGCGGAGGGCTCGATAAATATTGTTCCTATTAGAGCTGCTGCTGCTGCTGCTGCCGCCGCCGCCGCCACGCACCGGCTCATCGCATTGCGACCCTCCCTCGGTGGCGATTGCGCAAGAGGGAGCCGTCCCGTCCAGTCCCGTCCCGTCCGATCCCATCCCATCCCATCCCATCCCATCCCATCCCATCCCATCCCATCCCATCCCATCCCATCCCATCCCATCCCGTCCCGTCCCGTCCGATCCCATCCCATCCCATCCCATCCCATCCCATCCCATCCCATCCCATCCCATCCCATCCCATCCCATCCCATCCCATCCCATCCCATCCCATCCCATCCCATCCCATCCCATCCCATCCCATCCCATCCCATCCCATCCCATCCCATCCCATCCCATCCCATCCCATCCCATCCCATCCCATCCCGTCCCGTCCCGTCCCGTCCCGTCCCGTCCCGTCCCGTCCCGGGCCATTCCTCTGCGACACTAGCGATCCGACATCGATGTCAATTTATTCAAAAATCTATATATTCAAACCGATGTTTTTTAACATCGATGTTTTTACGTTTTCGGGTCGTGAAACACTTTACAAAAAGTTTTCCTAAACACTCCAATAACGTTGTATAGGTAGGAATACTGAGCAAAACAGTTCTTTACATACCAAAATAGCAAAAATGTTTCTGTTCCACGACACAACACAAAAATTTAATGGCATGCTGCCTCTTCTTTGGAGCCTTGCTGTCTAATGTCGTCTGCTGCGCGGTAAGCAGTGACTCACTGAGAACGAAAGTTCTGTTACAATTATTTAATAAGTTGGTATTCTTGTGATCTAAGTCCCCTAGAAGACTGTAGGATGGTAGATTAGCAGCAGTGAAAATTGAAAAGATATTTATCGCAATATTTAAACAAAAGTCCTTTAATTAAGATGAAAAAGGTAAAATAGAGAATTACAGAGACCTCCGCCCTAGTGAACGCTGCATCGGAGAGTTCCACCGGGATGAACTACTAGGGATGTTCTATAGCACACACGGTCTGAATTATGATACATCCGAGTTGGAGGCAAATGACCCCCCCCCCCCCCTCTCTTTACAGCGCCTTGTCGCTTTGCTCAAGATATGTCAACTCTTCGCCTGGCCATCGAAGAACTCGGGACTATCAAGCACCTCGCTTGGTCAGCGAAGTCGCTTGGTCGCTTGGTCAGCGCTTTCTCTTTCAGGGCCTCTCTGTTTGGGTGCTCGTGCTTAAGGCATAGCAGCATGCGCGTCGTGTAGATAGCGAGCGCTCAAGAAATATAAACTCCTTAATGGTCTTACACGTACCATCGAAATCATCTTATGGATGCTCCAAGTTTGATGAATTCAAATTGTCCTAGTGCAAATGGACGATTTCCATCCGAATGTATCAAGTCGCAGCTCTAACATTCGTGCTGCATCACTTTGTAAGATTTCCATGTTATATGAATTCAATGAATTATATTTGAAATATATTAACTGAATTAGATGTACATAAAACGTATTTTCACTCATTTACAATATACGTCATTAAATGATGTCATTACACTAGAATACCATAGAATACCATAGAATACTATAGTTTCTTTCAATTTCTGGGCGCATAGGAAATTAGTAAAACCCAGAATGCTCCTGGACGTGAGTAAAAGGTCGAAGTATGTGAAAGAACAGAAAAAAAGTTGAAAACATTAATATCATTTTTGTACATATCCCTCACAGTTTCCACACAATTGCTTTTTAAAAAAAGGCGCAAAACTTTTCGGGCACCGTGTTGGACTGACCTTCGTTTTTAGTTTGATTCAGCTTATCACAGCACTTAGTAATTGAATGGCCAGTCGTTTGGGAAACTTTCGCAAAATGCATTTGTTCAGAGTATTGCTCACAAATTCTTTGGGAGTGCATTGAGGGATACACTGCAGCAAAGCCGCACTGCTTCGCCATTAAATAATATTGTGATATTGGTCTTTCTCGGAGACAGTAAAGTATGAAATTTTAAAGAGTACGTTTAGTTGATTTCGAATTGCATTCAACTTCATTTTGTTTCAAAAAACAAATATTATGGCAACAATTTTAATCACAACCTCCCATGGTCGTAGTATGTTCGTGCAAAATTTGCGAATAATTGCTCCATACTTTTTTATGGAACAAATACAGATCCGTTCACGCCCACACTCATTCATTTATATTAGAAAAGCGAAAACCCGACAATTTTAACTCGTAAAATGAAGAATTCCAGACATCTAAGACAAACTAGTTCTCCGATTTTTTTGAAGCTTTGAGACTTCATGATATTTCAGACGTCCCTGAACAGCTCATTGCGATGCGCGTGTCATAGCATACCATCATACAACGCGCGTGCCCTCCATCTCCTCTCCTGTTGCCCCTGTCGGGGTCGCGCAGTCTCCCTCGCGCTTCGTCTCTGGCGGTCGCTCGTTTGCTCCGCGGCGCGGCGCCCCCGAACGCGAGCCGAGAGGCCTCGACGCCCCACGACGCAGCGGAGCGCACGTCTGCCAACCGTCTGCCCCCGGCGATGCAACATTGGTCGCGGTGGCGGGTTGCCCAAAGGAGGCGCCGATTGTTGCCCGCGACCCCCCCCCCCCCCCCCGGCAGGCTGAAGCGGCGACCTGACACACGAGGAAATTGTCTTGGGCGTATTCGCTTTGGGGTCGTCCGTAAATTACGTAACGCTGAAGAGGGTTGCAGGGGATTTGAGGCAGCGTTACGCTGCGTTAGATGGGGGTAGGGGGGCGTAGTTTCGTGTTACGTGATACTGATATTTGTTTTTAAATCTTTCAATATTTGCTGAAATAACGTCTTGTATTCAATTTATACTAAAACATTACTATATTAGCAAATTAAATTAAAAATATAGTAAATGCGCTGTCCGTACCATCTACTAATTCTCACGTTAATTTTAATACATTTTATTGATAACACAAATACAATTAACACAACTCGTTAATGCTGTATAATTGAGTTTTACTTATTGGAACGGGGGGGGGGCGGAGGGCTTGTCGCCAGCGTTACGTAATTATTGGACGGGGGCTCAAGCGCGCGTTACAGGGGGAGAGGGGGCATTCAAAATACTTCAAATTTACGTAATTTATGGAAGGCCCCTTTGGGATTTTAGATTAGATTTTGGGGTGTAAGATGACCTGCAAAGACAAAAGTTGAATATCACAATTTAGGATTATTTATGTTTGTCTAATGGCTATTCAGACAATTCAAAATTTGTTAAGTTCTTAAAATTATGTAAATTCAATCAATACAGCATTACAATCACCGCAATATTTTCTTTTTTCTGGATGTCAGATACAATGATGTGGGAGGTTAGACAGCAAGCGTACTGCTTTGAGTGACGAGGTTGAAATCTCAGTCGTTTGTGGTGGGCTAAGCGCGTTTGTGACGTATTAACTCAGAGTATTATTTTTTTCACTGTTGTGTATTCCCCTCCTCCTTACAGCTTCGTTTCAGGTGGACATCATTCGGCGGCGGTCACAGCGAGCGATATCGTCCCACGTATTTCTTCCGAAAGGCACCTGATGTTTCACCAGAATTCGTCCCAATATACCCAGTTATGCTGTTCATTGTTTGAAACATTTGCTAGAGGCGCGCTCAAGTCTGTCTAAAAGTATTGTATTGCAGGTAGCCTTGGTATTACAGAAGGGCTTGACTCTCTTGCTGATTTCGGGCGAATGAAACCGACAAAATCAAACGAAACATCTTCATGCGACAGCCCATGTTTCCGAACGCTATCGGAAGAGTTGTTCAGGTTCAATATGCCCATTTCCATGTACTAGCTCGTGTTTGAATGAATCGAGCACACTGGACGCAATCGTCCGACGTAGGCCGACCGACATTTCGGTCAAACTCGACTCCTCTGTGACCATCTCCGCGTGGATGTTGGAGTCAGACGTAGGCCGACCGACATTTCGGCCAAACTCGCCTCCACTGTGACCGCCTCCGTGTGTATGTTGGAGTCCGACGTAGGCTGACCGACATTTCGGCCAAACTCGCCTCCATTGGGACCACCTCCATGTGGATGTTGGAATCCGACGTAGGCCGACCGACATTTCGGCCAAGCTCGCCTCCACTGTGACCGCCTCCGTGTGGATGTTGGAGTCCGACGTAGGCCCACCGACATTTCGGCCAAACTCGACTCCACTGTGACCGTCTCCGTGTGGATGTTGGAGTCCGACGTAGGCCGACCGACATTTCGGCCAAACTCGACTCCATTGTGATCGTCTCCGTGTGGATGTTGGAGTCCGACGTAGGCCGACCGACATTTCGGCCAAACTCGCCTCCACTGTGACCGCCTCTGTGTGAATGTTGGAGTCCGACGTAGGCTGAGCGACATTTCGGCCAAACTCGCCTCCATTGGGACCACCTCCATGTGGATGTTGGAATCCGACGTAGGCCGACCGACATTTCGGCCAAACTCGCCTCCACTGTGACCGTCACCGCTGGTGTCCGCGTTAGTCATGAGTGGAGCGTCGAGATGCGGCAGTATGAGGTCCGCACGCGTTTTACGAATTTATAACACGACTTGCCTCCGTGTGTTGTTTGGCTGCCACGGTTTGAACTCCAGCTTAAGGTTTTGGGGGAGCTGCTTTAAAAGACCTTAGGTCGGTAATGGGCAAATTTTGATAGGAGCGAGCTCTAATAGAAAAGCAATACCTTGGATGTAAAATGAAAGTGATACATGTCTAACATTTTATTGGAGGTCGGAATTGAACTCAATGGAGATGTTCATTTCACAGCCGAAGACAAAATGCTGTCTCCGGCATTATCTCCATGAAATGTTGAAAAATTGAAGTAAACAATGACGATTTCTTAGATGTTTTTTATGCACCGAAGGTATTTCTTTGCTATTAAAGCTCGTTACTAAGAAAGTTTGCCCATTATTATGTCTGTTTGTACATTAACAATAAATTCGTGCCTGTTGAAATGAACTACTAACTGTAGTGTAAGAACACTCAACCAATATTAATAAATTATTCTATGAGGTGAATACTGTTATTAGGCAAAACATGTGGAACTGGTCATGAGATCTCAGATGTTTTCCGGAACGGAGTAGAAATAATTAAGTGCAGATGAGTGCAGGCATTAAACAGGCTTCCCCCTCCCCCAGGTTAAGAGTTTTCGTTTACCTTTCTTTATTTGGCAAAATTAATTTAAATATTAAATTGGTATGTACGAATTATGTAATTTTTTAAACAATAATATTGTATGTTATCATTTCTACAGTACACAAATAACATACAATATAATAACAAATATGTTTATTAATCAACAAAAATATACGATTCTCCCCCATCCAAATAATCGGCTGGATCCGTCCCTGTGGGAGATTAAGCATAAATGAACGACTAACAAAGAGCTATAAAAATTATGTAAATAAGCTGTTTTTGTTTGTAAATGCTATATCTACATCTGGTGAGTTTTTTTTTTGTTTGTATCAATGTTAATATTCCTTGTTTGTATATTGATTGCTAGCTTGGCTGGTTGGAAGGCGACCGGCAAAGGCAAAATTGTGTTCCAGTTGGCTTTCTGATTCATTAGTATTCACCAAGGCCAGCCAAATTAGGCAAGACGAAACCTAGGAAACAATATTTCTTCTCGTTTTAAAAGTGGTTGTAGGTTAACTAAATGTTTCCTATTGAATTTATAGCTACAGTCGTCCATATCACTGAAATATGTGTATTGTAGGTTTCTCCAAGGTTCTCAGGAACGAATAGACGACAGAAAAAATCTGATCTTATATTTTATGTGATCGAAATTTATTTATGGCATATGGTGGCCATGAGACATAATCTTCCAGGAAGTGTTATATTTTGTATTCCTGTTGTTTCAATGCGAAATAAAAAGTCGTGTGATTCAGAGACCGCCAGAGGCGATCATTCCTCGAAAACAGGGATTATCCTTGAGTATTGTTTGAGAAAAGTACTTTCGCATTAAATCTCATGTCTTGTTTGTCATATTCTCATTCATTTATCGATACGACTGCCGGGACGTGGTATTTTCGGATAATATGTTTAATATTTTAACTCCACTGCACTAACGAATCCGAACGTTGAAACTTATTTTCTTCACCTTCCAATTTCTATTTTATCTCTGCAAACTTCATTTAGTATTCGCGTTTACATAGTAACACAAGGAAGGCGAAGGTTTACAAATGATTCTTTCTTGGACATACAGTTTGTAATAAGGCAAAACGAATGAGCTTGCAATAAACGTACTTGGAATTCAAACTCCAATTTCGGTATTTTTTCTTCTTACATCATCTCTACTGAACTATTAATATATATCTCATTAATTTGTATTGTATTGTCCGTACAGATTTGAGGTAAATATAATATATCATCGGTTCCAAAGAAGAGTGATACAAAAGAAATTTCATTTTGCAGAACATTTTAATTTCAGCGGAGCAGTTTACTTCGCTGGCAGAGATGCTACATGCATCCATCTACAACTTGACCGTTTTATGAGTTATCTTGGCGTACTTTTTACTAGTTATTAAAACTATTCATTACATCACTTTTCACAAATCATGAATTTTGAAGGATTCATTTGCATCGACGAAATATCATCAATATTAATAATTTTCAGAGCGCGTAAAAATTTAAATAAACTTATACAGGCCCTAACCATGTCAACTTTGTCAATGGTTCGTTTAATACCTAAGAACTCGGAAAAATCTAAAAAAAATGAATCAGTGTACACTTTGGCTGAAAACGTAAATATTTCATTGTTATATTCTCATACTGTAGTTCCTGACAATTCTCACGCTCAGTTCGACAGCATACTGTTTGACAACAGCAGACAGCATATCCAAAACAAAAAAAAAGGGGTCGCCCGTCATAGGATAATTGATACTTTCATGTTCCATTAGAGAACAGCAATTTTTTTGGTACGTAAAGGACTGTTGTGCTGCGTTATTGCAATATTCTAAAGGATGTTTTTGTTAAAATAATTCATTTGTTGGAGAGTTGTAACAGATCATTTCATTTTAGTTGTTCATGAGCAGTTTCTTCTGGAAAGCCATTTAGTGTGGTTTCGTTGGTGTTATTACATTAATTCATTTGCGAACGAGGAAATGTAGTGAGGCCGCGGGTTGAGTAGTTAGCCGCCGAGCGGCTCAGTGCGTCAGCGGGCGCTGCTCGCGGGGCAGGGCACACGCGCGACATCGCGGCCTGCTGCGTCAGCAGAAAAGTCGCGCTGCCCTCGTCCCCGTCCTCGTCGCCGCCCTGCTCCCGCCGCCGCCACACAGAGCCGCCTCCACCACCACCATCACCACCACCACCACCGCCGCCGCCGCCGCCACCACCGCCACCGCCACCGCCACCGCCACCACTCACCGCCACCACCGCGACTGCCCCGGCCACCACCATCACCACCACCACCGTCACTGCCGCCACCGCGACCGCCCACGCCCTGCTCCCGCCGTCGCCATCACCCACACCACACCGCCGCCGCCTCCACCTCCACCACCGCTACCGCCAACACCGCCGCCGCCGCAATTCCCATCACCGTAACCGCCACCACCGCCCCCGCCACCGCCACCGCTACTGCCCCCGCCCCCGCCCCCGCTACTGCCACCGCCACCTCTCACCACCGCCGCCGCCACCGCCACCACAACTGCCCCGGCCACCACCACCGCGTTCACCTCCGCCACTGCCACCGCCTGCGCCCTCGCCCCCTCCTCCGCCTCAGTCCCGCCACCGCCACCGCCGCCGCCACCGCCGCCGCCACCGCCACCGCCACCGCCACCGCCGCCACCACCACCACCACCACCACCACCACCACCACCACCACCACCACCACCACCACCACCGTCACCACCACCACCATCGCCATCGCCAACGCTACGCCGCCGCCCCCGCCGCCTGCACGCTCGGCCAAATTCCGCGCGCAACTTGCGAGCGCGCCTCGTGAATGAACGCCGGACGCGTCAGCCCCCTCCCCTCCCTCCACACCATTTCCCCTCCCTCGGCGTCCCGGTCCGCGTGTGTGAGGTCTCGCACGAACACAAGTTTTACGTCCTCCAACTGCGCGGGGCGGAGCGGTGGGGCGCGGCGCGGCGCGGCGGTGGCTGCGCCCGAACTCGAGAAAGAAACGCGTTGATTTCACGGTCGCTTCCAGACTCTCGCTTTCAAGACGCCACATGAAACTTCTTTTCTTACTTTTTTTCTCGGGTTGGAATTTTTTTTTGTTTTCTTCGGTGTGGCCTCCTAAGCTTTTTCTAAACCTCACCATTTCATGTTTCTCTCCTTTCATTTGTATGGACGCCGTCTTGAATGATAACTGAAAGGAAAGGAAAGGTAAAGTAACGAATAAGGCGGCACTTTAGAACTTCGCGCAGCATACAAACTTGGTCTTTGTTTGCTGAATAAAATCATTCATATTCGAATTTAGTTAATAAATGTTTGTTTCTGAAAATTTGTTTTTGTGGATTTGGAACTGAACAAAGATTTATTGCGTGGTTAGAATTTCCCTGATATTTCCTTTACAGAAAATACAAGTTAGAACTACGGATATGTACATTACCGTAAATATTTATTTTGGAATTTGCGTATATAACTGAAGAAACAATCGTGTTAAGCAACAAATATCATATACCACAAATATTTTCAGTACGGGAGACTGGTTCAGGTTGGCATTCTACATCGGCCTCGTAGCTTCCATACGCCCTAACTTTGTGTAACGTGTCCCTAAATGCGAAATTCCCACAGAAGTGTCAGTATGATCAGTGCAGTGATGGTAGTACCGTCATCAAATGTGTTTTAGAGATTGGTTAGTAGTGTTTTCGTAGTTTATTGTTTTTCTTTTGTTCTATTGGGAAGGAAATATTTCTCTTCTCTTTGATTTCCCATGACCCAGCTCTTGATTTTCGTGTAGATTTTTTAAAATTTTTATAGTGGTCTGATCCTTGACTTAGCAATGAACAGACAATATTCCATCCTACTAAACGTGTCGGTGACTAAATAATCAGAAAAAGTCCAAAACGTATCCATTATGCTACATAATTGCAATGCCAGTATTAATATGACGTTTTCAGCCTATTATTTAAACATAAAATAAGGAGAGTAAAGGAATAATTTTCGTTCTAATCTTCATCACTAGGAGACGTAAGCTCCTCGTTCTAGTGGGAAGCTTTCCATTCTTATTTTTTTAAATTTTTGCTTGAAGTGGCCAATACTAAGGCGTGGCCTCCAACTCGCCTTTATTCCTCTATCGCTAGTTGAGCTTTTCTTTACCATGAAACTTATAAGTTAAATGATATTACCTACTCATTGTTCCAAAGAGACAAGAAACACTGTTAATTAAAAATCGGTAAAACACTGATTAACAAATTAAATACTGTATTTTAAGTACTTAATTTTGAAACTACCAACACCACTGTAGTTGCCAATGTGTGGCTATTCTGAAAAAGCAAATGGCGATAAACTCTTGTGCACGTATATTTGTGTGAGTAAAACACTGAAAAGTAATTTATTTTGATATTGATTTATTCCTGCACACCGTCACGGAAGTAAAGTGCAATCACACCCCACAAATGTAGTTGATTGGCATGTCTTCACCTAGGGAATTGTAGTGACTCTGACAGTTCAGCAGACAAACTTTCAATAATTTAAAAAAAATACTGGAAAGTAGGGTAATAAATGCAGTCTCAATTGATTCAAACATACTTGGCGAAATTAAACCAGAGTTGAGTAAAAAACATTAAAATCTACCAACTGCTGCCAACGAGCCGCGTATTCCCTGCTTTTCGTTATTTTTATTTTATTTTTTAAGAAAAATCATTCCATTTGTTTTTACAATAAAATCTTGGAGTAACTGCTGTATGCAACTTCAGCATCTTAGAAAACATGCAAGGCATTCTCTAGTCGTGTCTGGAGTGTTATTCGAGATGACGTTTTAAATGCAATGCGAGGGGTCTATTGCACTCTGGCTATCGCGGTGATCGTGATACGCCGAAATCGTGATCACGAACCGCCCCCCCCCCCATAATTTAATTGCACTACGTTCAACCACTTGTTACAACATTCCATTAAAGCGACAAATTGCTTGATTTCTTCCAGGACATTACGGTAGAATTCCATTAAAAGATACTTTACGATGAGATTTCTCCGCAGCAATCCTGGGAGGGCAGTTTGCTGGGCGGGTTATTTACATATAAGGTAGGCGGAATAATCCGTATAATTAATTTCGAGACTCGGGTTATTACATTGGTTCCACTTTCGCGGATAAATGCTTGTATGTGCAATGCCGGAGGCCCAAGTCGACGGAAAGTTCATTAAAACGGTCTGAGTGAGGTACGGCAAGGGGAGCACCGGGGGCGGCGGCGGAGGACACGGGGGAGGGGGTGCCAAGGCGAGCGGGGTGAAGGGGCGGGAGAGGGTGGCTACAGTGCCTCCGACCTGTATTTGGGGGCCTTTATAGGCATTCCACCCAAAGAAACGTTCTCCATGTTTCCACATAACAAATTATATTTTGGTTTATTATTATTAACATTCTTTTGTAGCACTGCAATGTAAATTTCCAAAGGCACCCTCATATTCAATAGGAGGTATATAGCTGAGACGAATTCATGAGGAGAATTATAGCGGCCAGCTGCTTTCTTCGGTAGTTTTCTGTGGTTTCTCTCTTCAAAATCAGGCGAATCCGTAAAAAAAGCTGTCCACGAGCGAACCTCCCTTGCCCTTCCTTGTTTTTCTCTCCCTTTGCACCTACATACACTACACTACCACAAATTTTGGGAGATCAGTCGATAGCTTACAGCTTCTAGCTGAAACGGTGCCCTTCTGGAGGGAGATAACTAGAGGGGCGATTCCGCATGCTGACGTACAGGTTGTCGTCAGATCTCACGTTAAAGCGGGCAAGGAACCCTGCCATATCACAGGATTTAACCATTTGGGCCTAATCACTTCAGTAGTTGACGATCCCGGAATCAGTAAATACTCAATGACAAAAGCTTCCGCGGTGACTCAGGTTCTTGAGACAATGTCGAAGTACGCGATGGCTGCGGGTTTGAGTACTGCCTAAGGTGCTTTCATCTTGTACTTGTGGAATGGTTGGTTGATCTTACCCACCTTGACAGAAATTTGAATCATGAAACGGACTTTTTTTTTTTTTTTTTTTTTTTTTTTTTTTTTTTTTTGCTTGTTCTATTTTGCACGAAATTGCACGATTTGGGGGTTACTGTACGATGTTGTACGTATGCTGCCTGACAATGGCTCATTTTGGGATTTTACGGGATGAATTTAAAAGACACGTAGGTTTATTGCATAAAATATAATTTTATACTTATATTAATTTATCTTTTTTGAAGGTTTCATTTAAGAAAAACATTTTTTATGACGTAACCCAGATGTGCATTCAGGTAGTCTGAGAAACCTTTCATGATGCCAATTGCCTTATTAAAATATCTGAGCAATTGCAGCAAGGTTATGCAGTGTTACCATGAACTCCGTTCGCAGATATTGGTTGCGGCCAACGCAGTGTTCGGGGTCTATCTTCGCAATCGGATCATAAATCCGTTTTGTCAGTTTTCGCTGAACTTACCAACACGAGACTGCATGCGCGAGACACATTTGACCTGACGTCCGGCCGCGAAGCTTAGTGGCAAGCTGCGTTGCGTTTCAAATTCATTGAATTTCTCGGAACAGATGTTGCCCTGGATGGTTCAAGAGAGAATGAACGCAGCTTTTGACAGCTTTTAGCAGCAAGCATCTGACTGACTCGGTACAGACAAGTGTAAATGAAGAGCGATTTTTTTCCTGTCTAAAACATATTAGTTGGTAGAAGATACGTGTAATAATTTCTCAGAAAATAAAAAATGTAAATTAGGTAAATTAAAAACATTTCTTCTGTAACCTGACTGTTTTTTGATTTTGGGAGGAATATTTGTATTTTTATGCTAATTTAATTTTGTTTGTGAATAATATTTAAAATGTCAAATATGGTTGATTTTAACAATACGTGCAAACTTTGTTGTAATAAAAACACTAAAATAATAATATTTCATCAACTTTAAATATCACATCCAAAATATAAAATACGTTGAAATCTATTCACTCGAGTTTTTAGGCTACATAACACCGTTTTGATAGTTTTGATATTTTTATTGTATGTTTTCGCTCATTTTGAAGTTTCTACCGCACGTTCTAGAGTTTTAGGGCACGAAAATCCGTCTTTATGGTTCACATATGTCCAGGAAATATAAGTAGGAGAAGAGAATATAAAGGGGAATACTTCTCCCTCTCTGATATGCGTATGTAACTTATCACTTCTATATAAGAGAATGGTATTCGTTTGTCTAGAATTAATTTAGCGTTATTCGTGTTATTTTTTATGGTTAGTTTTGAGGAGTGCTTTAGTCGTGTTGCCTTGAGTTTGTCATTACGCTTCACATCGTACATCTAACTTTCACCAAGTATTTTAAGACAGCACATTCTTCTGCAACAGTAGAAGTTGGTATTGTACAGGAAATAATCTCCACAAAGGTTTAAATATTTTTATTAACAATTATTATTAACAGAGTCAACTTTCGGGAAACACTTTTCCCATCCTCAGTGGATCTCTAGCAAAATGAAATGAAGCAAACATAAGTAGAACACAAAACGGGGGGGGGGGTACAGTGGATATAGTGGAAAAATAAATATCATATAAATACAAAAAAGAAGAAAAGAAATTAACTTACTACTCAAGCAACGTGGATCTCACATGAATGTTACAAATGGTCAAAATAATCAAACATGGTGGTACCAACTAGATGGCAGCCATCTCTAGAATGGTAGAAGAGCAAGCCTAACAATGAAGGGAAAGTGAGTGGGGGAAGAGGAAGGGGTAGTCAAAAGGACTACTCAAAAGAATGATTAGGGGATAGTTAATAAAATATTTAGAATGGGACTGCTTTTAATCAAGGATTGTTCATTCAAGACAGAAAAATTAGTGTTTTTGAAAAGTTTTAGAATTTCTAAGTTCTCCAAAATGTTCATTTTAATGCCTTTGTTGACTAGGTGAAGAATTTTAAAATTATACATGGGGTCAAAAGAATGGTTAAATTGATTCAAATGATTGGCAAAGGTAGAAGTGTCTAAATTTTGTTTCCAACATCTAATATGTTCATTAATTCTAACTGAAAATTTCCTGCCTGTTTGGCCTACATATGATGAATTACAGTTATTACAGGTTAATTGATAAATTCCACTCTTTTCAATGGAGGGGATAGGTGATTTGGAATTAGGAAACAAAGATTGGAGGGAGTTTAGGGTTTTGTAGGCTACTGTGATATTGAATTTAGTGAAACATTGTCCTATACGTTTGGATACAGGACCTATATAGGGGATGCAAATGAATTTCTTAGGTTCTATAGAGGCATGTTGAGGAAAAACCTTATTTAAAATAATTTTAACACTTTTTTGGTGGATCAGTTTGTTGATTGTCAGGGGATCATATCCATTATTTAAGGCAATGGTTAGAATGGTATTGACTTCATTGCTAAAATCTATATCAGTCATGGGAACCTGGAATAGTCTATTGATCCAGGAGTGGAAAACAGCAAATTTATGATTGTGAATATGATTAGAATGGGAAGGTATGACTGTATCAGTGTGGGTAGGTTTTCTGAATATTTTAAAATTGTGTCTTGAGTTTATTATAGTGATTGTTAAATCAAGGAAATTCAGAGAATGGTTCTGTTCAATTTCCATTGAGAATTTTATTTTGGAGTGAAAAGAATTGAGAAAATCAAAGAACTGGCTCAATTGCCTAGAAGTTCCTGACCAAAGACATATAATGTCATCAACATACCTGTAGAAATAAATAATGTTTTTGAGGAGAGGATTCGAGCTACTAAATATGTTATTCTCAAAGTTATCCATAAACAGTTCAGCGAAAAGAGGGGAACCGTTGGAGCCCATAGCTAATCCTTCTGTTTGAGAATAAAACTTGTTGTTGAAAGTGAAAAAATTATGTGTTATACATACATCTAGTAGTTTGATAAAGTCCATTTTTTCTAAGTGTGATAGATTTGATTTCATTATATGATGAATATAAATGTCTTGCACTTCATTAGGGGGAATGCTGGTAAATAAATTTTTAACATCAAAAGAAACTAATTTTGCATTGGGGGGAACATCAATATCTTTAATTTTATTAATGAGATCTAATGAATTATTCAATTTAAATGTAGAGTTAAAATGGGTGGTAGAATTAAAGAGAGGGATAATAAATTTAAAAAGAGGTGAAATGCTAGAATTGAAAAAACTAACCACAGGTCTAATAGGAAGATTTTCTTTATGAAGTTTAATAAGGCCATACAACCAGGACATTGGGGATTCATGACCTGAAGGGATTTCTTTTTATACTGTGGGATAAGTGAACTGGTTAATATGGTGTTCCTAACCTTTAGGTGAAAAGATGGAGAAGGGTCTTTGTCAAGGCATCTAAATTCATTTTCATCTAAAAATCTTTGCAATTTATCAATGTAGTCATTTCTGTGTATAATGACAATAGAATTGCCTTTATCAGCTTTGTTAATGATTAAGTTGTTTTGTTTCACTTTTTTATATTATATTTTATTAATATTTATTTATATTATATTTTATTTATTTATATTTTATTAACTATCCCCTAATCATTTTTTTGAGTAGTCCTTTTGACTACCCCTTCCTCTTCCCCCACTCACTTTCCCTTCATTGTTAGGCTTGCTCTTCTACCATTCTAGAGATGGCTGCCATCTAGTTGGTACCACCATGTTTGATTATTTTGACCATTTGTAACATTCATGTGAGATCCGCGTTGCTTGAGTAGTAAGTTAATTTCTTTTCTTCTTTTTTGTATTTATATGATATTTATTTTTCCACTATATCCACTGTACACCCCCCCCCCCCGTTTTGTGTTCTACTTATGTTTGCTTCATTTCATTTTGCTAGAGATCCACTGAGGATGGGAAAAGTGTTTCCCGAAAGTTGACTCTGGAATATTGTTAATAAAAATATTTAAACCTTTGTGGAGATTATTTCCTGTACAATACCATGGATTACCACAAGATATCGGCTACCACCACGGAATTTACAGTAGAAGTTATAACCCAAATCAATTTCTTTAAATGAATCGCAAAATAGTACATTGTACCGTTTTGGGGAAAAAACGCTTTCATTTCTATTTTTCTAACACGAAATGATCTCTAAAGGTATATGTGATTTCACTCAGAGTTCGTTATTTTATGTTACTTCATTGACATTTTAAAATTTCGTATTAAAGACGTAAGACGTGAAGCAAGTATAACATTTAGCATAATTTACGCTATGAGAGAATATTCTGCAAACTCATGCTCTATACGAACACGACAGGGACAAGAGACAATTCAGTAATAGATGAGTCAAACACATAGGATGCTTAATCAATCGAATACAGAGCGTGTGTGTGTGGCACTGACCTTCTTTACTTTATCAACAATTTCCAATGAACGAGTGGGTGGCTTCCGTCAGGAGGCGTTGCTAATCTGCCCCTCGTACTCCGTGAGAGGAGCTTTGTTCACGTTCTAAAAGAAAGAGTGGAGCGAAAGCTGATTGTCCTTCATCCTTCGTTCGCACACTTTGCTCTTCACGCTGCTGTCTATCGTTCTCAAGTGAATCGTCGTTGGCACAAGGGGACATTGTCCTCGCAATCCTCCCACGTTTCGGAAGACATTTGGGCTTGGTACGTAAAACGAAGATTTCGTAGACCTCGACAACCGAGGGACGGGCAGGTTTGGACGAGGCCAGGTTGTCCTCCTTGCTTTCCAGACGATTGTTGTGACGCCGTCTCAGAGGAAGGTAGGCTGCGAAGAGGAGAAACTTTCTCCTTCGCTATTTTCTGTAAACCGTAACCCAGCCTTTTGCCCCCAATGTTTTCGTGTTATAACCAGTCTTTGGTGGAGAAATGGGAATATGATTCAGAAGTCAGTTGCAAGCACCGCATAAGAAAAACAAAAAATCAAGTCTATATCAGTATTTATTAACTGATTTAAATAATTTATTCAATTCCACCTCAAGTCACTAAACGTTTTCCGTGATATTGGCCCTCTTTGTACACTGTCAGTGTTTCTTCCGCAGTGTTCATTTTTTTCTGGGAATAAATAGTGAGTTTTTCCACATTGGTATTAACGACGTCGACGCTTATCTCTGCTCATTTTAATGTTTTTGATACTGTTGCTCGTAAACTTAGTGTTAGTTTGCTAACAGGCTACAAACAGATCAGAAATAATACAAAAACTCCAACAAGGAGAAGTTGTAGGGCCGAAATGCTTAATTACTGCGTTACGAATCAACTAAATGGTCGTCGACACACGAGTGAAGTGCCAACGGGTTCCCTGGCGCACCCGCATTTCCTTGTGTTATCACCGGAAACGCAACCCGCGCCGCCGCCACCGCCGCCGCCGCCGCCGCCGCCGCCGCCGCCGCCGCCGCCGCCGCCGCCGCCGCCGCCGCCGCCGCCGCCGCCGCGCGTTCACCTGTTCCGCCGCCACCGCGCTGGTGTTAATTAATGTCCACGAATTGTCGGGCGGTTGTGCGGTTAATTTCGCGCTCTTGTTTTGGGGGTTAATCGCAGTCCATTAGCGCCCGCGCCGCCCGGCCGCGGCGGTGGCGTGACGGCGCGACACACACGCGAGCACGGCGTCGCACCACCTGGGCTTCGCGGCGCTCAACAGCGTTTTTTCTTCTTTTTTTTTACTTTCTCCCCTTTCTACGTACGTAGTAAATAGAAGGTATTGAAGTGTTGCGGCCAAAATCGGTGATTTTGTAACAGAAAAATCGGGCCTTTGATTTGATAGTGAAGAGTGGATAAATCTTGATGATTTTCTTCTTAAATGAAATCTGTTGTAGAGAATTAGGTCTTTAAATAAGGTTATGCACTATATTTCAAAAAAAATCAATTAGTTTTGTCGTAATTTCTGGTTGAAATTGATGTTGTTTATAAAATAATCTCAAAAACGAAATGCCTAAAAAATAGTCGCATTTTTGTTAAACTCTTTGAGTTTCAAAATTGCGTAAGTTATAAATAATGTAAAAAAGTAGTACTGATCTAGCTCCAGTAGTTTCTTTCTTTCTCTTTCTTTCTTTGTTTCTTTCTTTCTTTTATTCTTTCTTTCAACGTCCGGTCAGAGGTTTTGCAGGCGTAAGGAGGCTAGTACAAGCGAGTTGCGTGGAGCTTTTGCTCACATCTTAAGAAATTGATTTAAAATGGTAGTCATGCAAGTTTAACAGAACAAAATACTGGAAAAGTATTGGGATATGTATAGTATTGGGAGTAATTTTTTTAAAATATTTTCTCCCCCTTTCATTAGGTGGGATCCAAGATGAATGTGTGATTTTTAAGCCCTTTAATTTAATTATTTTAAATTCCAAAGTTTGTTCGTAACCAATTAAAGACAGATAATTCGCAACATTTTAAAATATAAGTTTTAATTGTTGCTCCAACTTTTGTTCGCATGAACTTTTTTAAACGTTTTATAATGGGTTTGTGTGTGACAATTGTATGCATTTAGAACTGTTCTTGAGTTTAGCAATTATTTACCTCACACAACATACTCGTAATTTTCAGAAATTACGTTTATGAATCTAAAATGCAAGAATTTTTAGAAAACAATTATGTAGAACGACAATGAATTTGATTACATTATGGTGAAAATTTAATGACGATTATTTTCAATTCGTTACTATTTTAGTTAAAAAACAGTAGTAATATTTCCAAATTCGCTGCATTGTTTGATAACATCTCGGAGTAATAGGCTAGTTTTGCTGCGGGATATTGTATCCAAATACAGCAATGATTAATACTCTTGGTTCCAGTCATCCAGTCTTATCGCGAATCAAAACCATTCTAGAGAGCGCGCGTCTGACTCTTTCCAAAAGCCAAATCCCCAAGCGCTGAACTTTGTAGGGACACATTGCTAGTAAATATTTACCAGTGAGAACTCGTCAAACATTGGCATTAACTGAAAAGAAAACTATAGAAGCCACATTTATATAACGCAAGAATTTTAAATATTTTCTGTGCCTTCCAACATGGTGCTTGTGACCCATATAATGGACCAATATTTAAGCAGAAATAAAAATACTTTTGAATTTATTATTTTTTGTATAAATTTTATCAAGTAGTAAGTTCGGTGCATTTTATTTTTCATGCTCTCAATTTTTTCGTTAGTATTTATCTCACTTGTAAATGGCTTCGACACTACAGCATGCAATGTCATCTTTCTACATGATGTTAATTTATTTCTTGACATGTCAAACTGATCCCTTCTTATAATATCTTCGCTATAACAATATGATTATGTGCTAATTGAAACCATGATCTGTTCCCAACCACAGTTAAGCAAGTTCTTGTACTAGCGCAGAGCATGTGTTCGTACTTTATTACTTCACCGGAATTGATTCCATTTCTCAAACTCGAGCCAAACGAACTCCGTCTGTTTTGGTCGCGATCCGCTCATATGTAGCGACCGCGTTTCGCGCCGTCGTCGCTCGCGAACCCGCGGCGTGCCGTAACGCACGAACGACCACGAACGCGCGCCAAACGACGCGTTTCGATGCGTGGCGTTTCCGGGTAACCGCGCTCTGTAATACGCGCCGTCGCGGTATCCCGCGCCACGCCGCGCAGCGCAGCTCCGCGGGGTGATTCTCGTAACTTTTCGCGCGTTTTCAGTGGCGTGCGCGCTATGCCGCGCGCCGCCCCCGCCGCCGCCCTCGTCGCCGCCGCCCTCGCCGCCGCCGCCCCCGCCGTCGCCCCCGCCGCCGCCCCCGCCGCCGCCGCTCGTTTCTCTTTCGGCGAGCGCGCGTTGCGTGGGCATCTGGTCGCGCTGGATTTCGACCTGTGCGCGTTCATTTGCGGTGGAATGGACGCGCGCTATTGGAGCGTTAGCGCGAAAACGCGCAACTGGCTGGCTGATAATATGCCGCGCGACCTCTTATTTCTACGGAACGTGTGCTCGCGAAGAGGAATTATTTTGGCGAAATTATATCGGACGGGGTCGTATTACGACTTTCTCTCTCTCTCTCGCTGGGCGTGGCTGCGTGGCCTTTACAGTACATCCGCTTTAGAATCAACTGGGAGATAAGTTAGTGGAGTTTGAACGGGAGAGATTTATTTTCGAAATCGTATTAGTTGTGTTTTAAGTCGTTTCCGTCTCCTTGTTTTCATATTTCGATCACTCGGTTCCATAGTGGGGAATGAATATCCATTTCCATCTGTGGTATAAAAGCCGTATGTGTTTCTCGTGTAATCAATTTTCGTTTTTTTTAAAGCAACTCAATGCGATAATGGAATATTCATAATGCTAAGGTCTTTAAATTGTGAGAGCCCCTCAAGGCATATTTAAGCTGAACGGTTATAAATATTATGAAAGAAGATTCAACCTGCATTTCTCAGATGTATTTGAACAGAGTGTAGCGAAAACGCCATTTGATACAAAAATGTCATTTCTGTATTTGAAGTGTTGTGACAAAAAACTGTGTTCAACGTATTGAAGATCATTTTACCTTCTCCTTACGGAATAGAGCGAAAGGTATGTAAATTGCGCGAAAAAACGGCGAATTTTCGACAGAAAAACTTATTACAGAGTCCTGATAAAGAGAAAATGGATAAATCCAGTTTTTAGATTTAGAAAAGAAATCCTGTATCACGTGGTGTAGCCAGAATCCATGTTTCGTGGGTCTTTGGTACCGAAAAATTGAATGACGGCAAAAATCTGTCCGTGTATCTGTGAACAACGCTAGCGGCTATTCCGTTCAGCAGATTTTCACCAAAATTGATATTTCCCGATTGATCTGGCGGATGTCGCGGCCCCTTCAATTTGAAACATATATTTTAATGTTAGAGGGTACTTTACATGAAACTCCTGCGACATTCGCTAAATTAATAAAACAGACTCCATAAATTGTTATTAAACTTTTTTGTTGCATAGTGTGAAGGACGTTTAAGAGATATGTGCAGGTCTCATATTCGTTAAAAACTCTGATTTTCGAAAGTTACAAAGATTCCAAACATTTTTTTGGAGTCTTCCTACATCTAAAACATTAAAGATAGAGATTTTTGCCCGTAGTGAAATCTGTTTCTTAAAGATATTGTTTGAAATAAAGTCATGTATATTTTTTTTTTTAAATTTAGTACTTTTAACGTAATTTTGCGTGAAAACACGGGCGAGAAAGTACCGCCTGTTTTAGCTCCACTAGTTGTTAGAAGCCTCCGCTTTCCCTAGTATTCCGGAGTTGTCATAAGCGGCACACTGAAAATGGGACATCTCTCAGCCTCATGGAGCGATGCCGCCTGAAAATAACTGTGACTAGAAAGGAGAATGCGACGTAATTATCTTGCGAGATCTCTGCGTGGCGTCTGAGACCCCCCGTGCTCGCGGGCGTGCTCTAACGGCACGTTTATTTGTATTGTAAAGCTTTTACGTGGCCGTTGGGTTTTTCCCCCTCTTTACTCCGTGCAGAAATGCGGACTCGAATATACACCTCGCCCGTAATGGGCGTTCAACCTCATTCATTCTTTAGATTGCGTGATTTTACTGTTGGGATCCGAGAGCGTGGAAATGATCTTGACAGCTATCTATCTGTGACAGTTGAGTTATTTACAGGCTAGAATGAGGATAAATGCTTGTTAACTTTGTTACCGTATTACCGTGTGTATCACGCCTGATGTCATCCATTTGCTTTCTTGAGATTGTTTTTTTTTCTGTTGAGTACGTGTAATGTCAATTTTTCATTGCTTATGAAAGTTTGTTCTCGTATTATTATTGAAAATTTATTTTCCTCTGATATGTTCAGAAAACATCGTAATATTCCACCGTACGGAATCTGTAAATTAACACATGAAGAGAAAACGTGTACGCCTTTCTAATCATATTGGAGCACGAAGGACAGTGAGATTTGGTGCAGTCAAACTTTAAAGGGAGGAGTGCAGAAAGCTGAAATTAAATCACTAATATAGCGTTCAGTCGCAAACCCGCAACACGCTGAAACACTATCGTACATCGTGCATATATCGAAAATGGTGCGTTTTGAAGCCTTAAAACTAGATAATAGTGTTTTTTAGGGGATACGAGTTTTATTTCTATGCCGTAATCTACAAAGTGAGACATTTTATACGTTTTATTTCAAGCTTGTATACGTCCTCTTCTTGATCCGTCTATATATACCCCTACTCTTTCATTAACATTAGTTGAATTTAACATTAATGAATGGTAACGAGCAAAATCTGATATCCAGAAATGTTTGCTTACGTGTAATAGAAACATTTTTGCATAGAAAACGGAAATACGATTTTACCTAATAGTCCTGACACCAAATTAACAGCCCGCTCTCCTGTCGCCTGTTAGGAAATGAGGACATGAGAAAACGTGCGCGGATAATTCAAAGGTGGTCGCCCCTGGAGGAAAAAAAATATTTCTCTACCACGGAAGGCGCTATAGGTACACCGAAAAGTGTTAAAGGAAGTAAAATAAGAATGCAGTTTCTATCAGCGTGTGTTTCTATCTACTCCTCACATTCTGTTATTATTTTTCTATTAATAGCATTGGTTATTCCAGGACATCAGATAAATATTCGAGATGTTTCTTTGTTTCATTTGATCATCTTTATATTATTTCTGTCCCACATTTGTTAATTGGAATTATCAAATTTCAATCACGCAACA
The DNA here is from genome assembly GCA_038098605.1 of Gryllus longicercus. Lineage (NCBI taxonomy): Eukaryota > Metazoa > Arthropoda > Insecta > Orthoptera > Gryllidae > Gryllus > Gryllus longicercus. The sequence goes on along the minus strand of JAZDUA010000250.1, from coordinate 1,472,431 downwards.
AAAAATAGCCTTTGATTAAGAACTGAGCTGATATAAAATTTTAAATATTACATTTAATTAAATATCTGAAGTTTTCGTACTCGTATATTGGTAGAAGAGGTTATAATACACTGTTGTGACTCTCAAAAATGCAATCCCAGTTCCCAACCAAGAAGCTTTGAGCGTGTGTGTGTATGTGTGAGATAGATAGATAGATAATGAGTGAGTGAATGAGTGTGAGTGAGTGAATGAGTGTGAGTGAGTGAATGAGTGTGAGTGAGTGAATGAGTGTGAGTGAGTGACTGAGTGTGAGTGAGTGAGGTGAGTGAGTGAGTGAGGTGAGTGAGTGAGGTGAGTGAGTGAGGTGAGTGAGTGAGGTGAGTGAGTGAGTAGTTATCTCCGATGTAACAGGGTTGGGCCAGGGGCGATAGGGGGCGGTTCGCGGAAGAGCTGCCCCAAAGTGTGCGCCTGCCGCCAGCTGGGGCGACGAGTAAATGAGTGCGTGGGCGCAGGCGAGGAGGTGGGCGGGGCAGCCGGGGCGCGCGGACAGGCGCTCGCGTGAGGCGTGCGAGTGCGTCTCCGCGCTCAGCCATTAGTCACACTTCAAGTGGCGCGCCGCGCGTGTAGAACGCTGCGATGGCATCGGCTCAGGAGGCGCGAGCGGCGAACGCGGCGACAGGGACGGTGACGGTGGCGCGTGTTGACGAGGTGGCAGTGGGAATGATGACGTTGTGTAGGCGCGACAGTGAGTAGGAGAGGGCTGGTGGTGGACAGTCGTGGTAATGGTAGAAGTAACAATGAGTGAAAGTGGGCGTGTCGGAGACAGTAGCACCATCGAGTTATAGCCGTGAACGTGGCTGAACCGTTGTGATAGCGGTAGCGTTCTTTATTATAGTAGCAGTTTCTTAGCCTTATGACCTTGAATGTACGAAAGCGTTATGTAAGAATTTATTTGATGAATAAGTGATGATCAAAGTGTGATGTGAATGATGGTGGATTAACAGTGAAGTGAGAGGCGGAGTACAAGAGAACCGCTACAAAATCTTCGTCGAACCCTCTGTGTCCATCACAAATTGAAAATGGATCAACCAGGCTTAAAACCCCGGTTCCAGCTGTGGAAGACGTGCATTCTGGCCACTTCACCACCAATCACCACCCCTTGCGGTGATAGTGACTGTGTCACGGAGTCCAGAGTGGTGATACGACATCAATATAATAAAACATGCATATTACTACACGTCGATATTTTTTCAAGGTCTATATTTTAAAACTGGTTCAATATTCTATAACCTGTAATTCGCGTGCAATAAAATTAAATTGGACAATGACTATGTTTATTAATTTATAATGAAGATTGAACAGAAAACAAAGGTAAAAATAAATAATAACAATGGGAAAACTACGCCCTGCAAGAGTCACCTCAAAAGGTCGTTTCTTACTTCGCCGGAGGAGGGAATAAAAGGAGAAGCTCTGCTACCACGGCGCAGATGTTTACTGCCTGTCCGTGTGCAAAATACAAAGAAATGCGAAGGAAATATCAGGGCATCGAAATCATCTCAGCCGTCTAATATTCTGCTCTTTGAAGGTAAGGTAAACAATTCCGTTGGTTCAAATACAAGCACCGGCATTGGTGCCATCTAGTATTATTTCATCTTTTCACATGTACGAAATTATGAGAATGACAATTATTCATTTACACACACAAAAAAAAATAGCGCAGGATGTTGGTGTTTAAAAATTATGGGCTTCAGTATATCTATGTTTGAAAGATCGATTGATTGATTCATTAATGATTTCGGGCGCGTCAACTGCCGAGGCCTTTAGTCCCGTAAATGTAGTGCATGCTTTTCTCGGGAGGTGGCGGTGGTCTTTACCCGCTGGACGATGAGATTAGGCGCACACCTACTGTTGGCTTGCGGGGTTTCTCCAACCAGGTATCTCTCCCACCGGCGAGGCACCACCCCAGCCGGGACAAGCTCTAAGCTCCCGATCGGTCTCCCGACATGTATGGTTGAGTAGTACATGTAAGTGTAAGTGTGGTAAATAAGGGTTCTCTTTTATTTGCTTTGAACCTTGCAACAAACGCTTTGAACTTTAAGTACATCATTAAACAAGGCTTTTCTTTTTTTTCGTTTTTCATAGAGTAATTAAATAACCACCGGAGATATAGTTCATGTATGGATTTTGACGCTTGTTAGGTAAGAAATTTGAATTTAAATATCATTTATTTATTTAATAAAGATACACACACACACTCACACATATACATATATATATATATATATATATATATATATATATATATATATATATATATAGTGCAGCCAACCGCTAGAATTCTCCTACAGACAGCAACTGAATTCGACCTAGCTATCTACTTCGTGTGGAAAATCCTGCCACCGTCGGGACTCGAACCTGTAGGACTTTCATGTCAGAAGCACCTCTCCCGGTTTGAAACATCGATATTTCTATTAAAAAGCAGGGATGTTTCGAAAACATGAACATCGATGTCTCATCCTTAAGACAGACTGGCAATGGGTGCGGCGGTAGCAGTTGGAGAGGTAGAGTGTGTCGGTCGGGAGCTGGGGGCGCCTTCCGAGGCGGAGACGGCGCGGCGCCTGCCTGCGTTTGCAGCCGGAGGCGGCCGCCCTGCGGGAGGGCGCAGCGCCCGGGATTAATTGATTGAGTGGTGGCGCCGCGTCGAGATAACGCTCCCTCCCTGTGTGTGTGTGTGTGTGTGTGTGTGTGTGCGTTGCGTGCACCCCGCTTACGCACCGGCAGACGCCATCTGGATTGCTTGGCGCCTGCCGCAGCGGGGGGGGGAGGGGGTGACGGCGCCTTCCTGCTTGTGAGGTGTGCTTCCGGATTGTTGTCTCTCTGTTAGTGCTAGGCGCCTGCAGCAGCCAAAGTGCTGATGAACGAAACCCCACACGACATGGTTTTCCAAAAAGTTGCTTTCACATTCCTCAAGAAGAGTCAATTAAATACTCTGCTGTAGCACCGCAATAAATTAAATATTTTAACGGAGACGGTCTTCATGAATTCTGCTGTAACATGGTGTATACATATAGTAACATTATATATTTTATATGTAATTATATATTTATCATTATAGTAATTATATAACTTATATTTATTTTATAGTGGCATTATTACTTAAACATTCGTTACTTCAGTTCTTTACATAACAAAAATACTTTTTTTAAACAGATAACATTGTTGATATATAAACTAACATTGAATAGCAAATATTGTAGGGCAGATGGCGTCTTCTTTGAAGCCTTGCTGTCACATGACCACTCTGTCGTAAGAAGTGACACACTGAGAATAATAAATCATTCTGTAAACGCAATATAAGTATCACTGAAATAACTCAATAAAATACTTACATTTATCTGTCAAAATAGAAACTAATAATTTCACTATTTTTGGATTTTACCCCGAGTTTCTGGGTATCTAACGAAACCGTAGACAACTTTCAGATGGCCAGAGGCTGCATAGTTTTCTTTCAATTGGAAATTCGTAATATAGATATCCTTTGTGTCCGTTGTACTCGATATGAACTTCACTCTCTGGTTTGAAGATCTGCGAGGTAAGAATGGCAATGGCGCTAGATGCGGAGACATCCTTTAATGTTCTCTGGAGGTCGTCGTAAACACTCTTTATGTGCGTTCCTCAGTGGTTTAACAAAACCAGTCGCTTCATAGCAAGTACCTCTTCACAATTGCGAATATAATTTCATTCTGAGTAAATTATGCTGTGCTTTAGTAATTCATATTTTCATTGCTGATGAATAATTATAACATTTATTCCGATCTTTGTGCTGTTCTTTGTTTAGGTTTGTGTATTTACTGCCTTGAATTTATTACATGCTCGTTAGGTCATCTGAAAAGTTTGCAGCAAACCTCAGAGAAGTGTATTATGATGTCAATACAATGCCATTCGCAACGTGATGAGTTTATTCAAGCAACGTGATTGTTTAATGTAATTCGATTTTTTGCAATAGTGTTTTGAGAATTGCGGTCTCTAGTTGATTGTTCTTTCTTCTTGACTTACGCATGAGTTGCCCAACAGAATTACGCGAACAAGTATCCCGTTTTAGTATGAGCCGCAGATTCTTTTTCCTCGTATCGCTGAATGCATCGTCGGCTCTATTGTGAAGTGCGTTCATAACATTAGACCTTGGGATTTTGTCCTTTGCATTTACTGCGGATTCTGCTGCTTCATTGTCCCTTACCGGCCATACGATGCAGTCTTGAGATAATGGCCGCTGGCAAAATTTTCCAGTAGAGCCATAAGCTCTGATAAATATTGATAGTTTGAGCCGTTTTAATGAATTATTACTCACGCACTGGATGGCACATAAATGGAATACTAAATGGCCCTATCGAACACTACTGAATGAAATTATCGAGCACACGCTCTCTACCAAGATCGAATACAAAGCGAATGATGCAGAACAAAAGGCTAATTTCATATTCCCATCATTTTCCAATTATGGTCTTTATCATTATGTAGGAAGTTGTTGGGTTACCTTGAACTAATGTTGTTTGTTCAGACGATGGAAATCTCCGAATGAGCCAAACGATGCTTTTGTAAATTTCTTCAATTCTTCAGTTTCTCAATATGATTGGTCATATAGTCTGATGATACCAGAAAATTGATAACCTAGTATTCAATAGATATTCTTTTATCAGACTTAGTTCCTTTTTATTGCTTTTCCTGTTCGTATTAATTAACAGACCTTTACAATTGTTTTGTGCTTCTTCAGTTCTCAGAATATGCCTTAAACAACTATGCGTAAATGGAAATCTAGACGTACGTTTAATATATGATATATAATTTTAGTATTGCGAAATTCATTATTATTATTATTATTATTATTATTATTATTATTATTATTATTATAATTATTTTTTTTTTTTTCGTTGATCGGCCAACTAGGACCACGCAGGCAAGCACTCTGCCTTTACCGTGGCCCAGTTTTTATTCATTCTCACGGAGGCAGGTGCTTGCGACAATTCTTTTTGGGGGGACCAGCATTTAAGCTGGATCCGGTTTTTAACCCCAAGGTTGTTAGCCCTGGGGGTATGGGAGATGAAATTATGATATGATGATAATGGGGGTGAAAGGACAACACATATAGACATACACAAACACACAAATACACCCATGCCCGAGGCGGGATTCGAACCCGCGATCTTCTGGTCCGAGACCACTCCGGCACTACTGCCTTAGCGATCTCGGCCATCTGATCGGCTATTATTATTATTATTATTATTATTATTATTATTATTATTATTATTATTATTATTATTATTATTATTATTATTATTATTATTACACATTATTTCAAACATTTCCGTTTGCTGTGGTGGCTTCAATATTACTCAAGTTGTGGTATTTCTGCTCAGTCTTGCTGTGATTAGGAATCTTCAACATCTTTGGTTACCAATTTTTGTTGCCAAGAGTTGTTTCTATAACTCTTAAACTACCCAGAAATATCTTGTTTCGTTATCCAGTCACTGCAATGTCTGACACCGTGACACCGCGCGTAGGCGGTACATGGCATCACTTGATAGCAGTGTCTCTGACTGCGAGGTCCTACGGTTCGAGCCCCGACGTTGGCAGCATTTTCAACATTCGCTACACAGATAGGTCGGATTCAGCCGCTTTTTACAGGAGAATTCCGGCGGCTGGCTGCTGTGATCGGTAAGAAACTTGGAAACAAGTGTCTGCATCGAGTGAAGACCGAAGAGTAAAGAGGAAATTCCGCGTGCATTGCTAGAGCGCATTCCGGCGCTCCTCCGAGTGGAAGCCTTGCGCGTTGGCCGCGCGTTGCCGCGCGCCCCGAGCGCTGAATGAAGGTGCGCGGTGCATTTCTTATCGGGCGGCACGTGCCTGACCGGCGGCCGGCCGAGCGGCGCAGCGACGCTCGCGAGCCCGGCCGCAGACTGCGCGGAATGCGGTCCGGCCGGTGGCTGCGGCGGTGGCGGCGGCGGTGGCGGCGGCGGTGGCGGCCGTGGAGCTGGTGACGGGCGCGGTGGCGGTCGCGGTGGCGATGGAGTTGGAGGTGGCGGTGGCGGTGGAGTTAGAGGTGCTGGTGGCGGCGGGGATGTGTGGCACGGCGGTGGTGGTGGTGATGGTAGCGGTGTATGTGTTGGCGGCGTTTGCGATGGAGTTGGTGGCGGTGGTGGTGGCGGCCGTGGAGCTGGTGACGGACGCGGTGGCGGTGGCGGCGGGGATGTGTGGGACGGCGGTGGTGGTGGTGATGGTAGCGGTGTATGTAGAGTTGGTGGAGGTGGTTGCAGTGGGGTTGGTGCCTGCGACGGTTGTGGTAGTGACGGTGGCGCTTGGTGATGGTGGCGTTGGGGCGGCGGTGGTGTTGGTGCAGCTGGTGACGACGGTAGCGGTGTGTGTGTTGGCGGCGTTTGCGATGGAGTTGGTGACGGTGGCGGTGGCGGTGGCGGTGGCGGTGACCCCGGGGGGAAGTAGCTTACTTTTGCAGGGTTGTCGTGGACTAGTCTCTTGATGTTGACATTAGAGACATTGTGTCCGAGAGATTTCCTCAAATGACAATTATATCTACATTCAAGCATCTAGTACATGGGACTCTGTTGGGAAGTGTAGCGGCTGGGCGCTAGTGTTCCACCTCTGGTTGCCAGGCTTCGAATCCTGGACGATCCAAGTGTAATTTGTTGTGGGGAAAACGGGATCGCCTTTTTTTTTTTTGAGGTACTCGTGCTTGCCTTCCATTTCATTGCCCCGTTTGCTCTCTCATCATTTAGATATTATTATCAGCTATCAATGAAATCACTCATCTTTCCTGATATACCTCCAATATTAATTTAGAAACCCTTCCTACAAAACTTCATATCTATGTTTCATGTTCTGGCAGAAAAATACTCGTGATTTAAAATATGTTATTCAAAACGTCGAAATTAGTGTAATCTAGAATAATTATTAAATGATAAAATTAATTTTCGTCTTGAAATTAAGCTTTCCTTTTGATCTATGAGCTTCTATGATATTGATTCGTACTTTGTATACGTTGTTTCCAAAGTATGCTTCTTGTAGAATGTTGGGTATTGAATAGGCAGACCGTAATGATAGGCAGTTTTATCCGATACTCTTTGAATTTTCGTGCAACGAAATTAGGTTGGACTAGAAGTGCATTAATATAGTCATGAAGAGTGAGATGGAAGCTAAATGCACCTCGTAGTATTCCGTTTTCCAACAATTATCGTTTTGTCATTACATTGCCAATGCATAAGGCAAAACAATATCTCATTTTGAATGTGTACTACTGTGCAGTGTGTGAATGCTTTTGTTTCGGCTCCGTTGTATCATGTTTCGTGCGTGGAGGATACCATGTCAAAACCATTGTTAAGTGTTGGCCACGATAGTAACCATACAATGTATATCTAGAGGATAATCAAGAGAGATTGAATCGCTCGAAATTCTTAACTATTTGTTCCAGAAGAAAGGAGTGCTAATAACTATGCACGCGGATGTCATAATATTCGAATTTGGTATCACCATTCTAGTTGGGAAAGGCTGGATCTAGATGTTTCTTGGTTCTCAGGAGATGCTGATCTCGTGATAAATGACTCTTAGTTTTCCCGTTTGATTCGATTCTTTCGACAACCCTTTTCGCTCTGTTCTGCTCAGGAGCCAACAGGAACTACCCACCTCATTACAGGTTCTTGAAATAGCCACAAAATAAATATGGAAGTGGAAAGTTAACATAATATCGGAGGTGCACACGTCCGGAAATATTCCCACTTTCATTAAAGCGGGGACAATTTATTAAGGCTGATGACTTCCCCTCTAAGCAGTCTCACACTTCTAGATCGCCTCCGTCATTGCATGTCGAATGTTGAATTGAATTGAATTGAATTAATGCCTTATTTTACGTGGCGAGACTCAGGTCATGAGGCCTGCTCTTCCGTCTGACCACGCAAATTTCTCTAAGCTCCTTTCACTAACTAGCAGAGAAAGGAGGTATTTCTTGGGCGAGAAACAGGCGATTTGAATTTAGCTCAGAGGCGTCATTTAGGCTTGAGGATCTTTTACATGCAAGTAAATCAACTAACATGGGACAGCCGGCTTTACTTCCCCTCCGAAGGAAGGCGTACGAAGGATTTTTTCGCCCTTAAATCGGGATCGAACCCGCCAACTTGGGTACAACAGTCCGGTACGCTAACCGTTACACCATCGTCGCCGCAAAATGTTGTACGAATGGAATTGGCGCGTACTGGAAAGAAAACTAGTCAGGCAAAGCGAGTTGGGGCACCTTCATAAAATACCTTGTGCCTGGTTGATTGATTGTCCTTAGTCATCCATCAACACTGTATAGGCCACAAGCCTCTTCGGAAGAGATCACTGTTAGCCATTGGCGAATTCAATTTCTGCATGATTCGTAGAATCAGATGTTGTGTGTAACACATGGGAGGCCTTTCGGCACAATGCAAAATGGCCGCGAAGTAAGATATTGCTCTGAGCAGGAAAATGTCTATTTAACTTTTAATCAGAGACCTCAGATTTGCCCTTCTTGTGAATACCGTAAAAGTACGTCATGGAACAAATTTGTTTTTCTTCTCTTCCCAAGACAGGCGGGCAGTTTAAAGGATTGCGTGTGATGTCTTTAAGAAAGGAGACAATTTCGATACTGTCAGTATTTGATTGGCGTTACTGTGTGCATTACGAAGCGAATTATTTGTAACCTGTAGTGATATGCGTCGCCATCAAACATCTTTCCTCTGTTCCGCTGACCGCCGCGACGCTTGCGAACCGTCAGCAGCCCTTGATGTGCTTCGCCATCGAACGCTGCAGGAGGGCGACAACGCAGCGAAAGGGGCCGAGCCGAACCGCACCGTCCCGTTCCACTGTGATCTCGATCCCCTTAATCGTGGTCGTGTAAGAAAACAATCGACGTAGGTTGTATCTATTGGAATGGTTGTAGTGGTACTACTACTTTACAGAAACGCCGTTGGAACAAAGCATAGTTGATACCCGCTCAGAGAATGCAGTCCTAACCTGTGTGTTCCTCGTGGAATTCTTGCTGTGCGGATCGTAAGAAAACGTGCTTATTTGATACGCTTACAGTTATTCGTACATCCATCGTTGATTTTTTTGGGTGTTGTTGTTTTGACGAAAAAATTGGATTCTTGTCCAAAAGTTAATTAGAATAATAGTAAGTATCAATCACAGTGTACTGAAACAACGAATGATTCATGAAATTAGCTAAACTTTTATTACGAGTGCTTTATAAAATCCATCTGAAAAAGCTATAAATCAAAAATTTTGTGAGGTCTTTATTTGAAACCAAGTTAAGTTTGATTGATAGATATTTCTTTTAAATTAAAATTAACATTTCTTTTAAATTCTGGTTCAATGATCCTAATCTCGATCATGTTTTTCTTCCAGTTTCCCTGATCCTGTGAGCGAATGCTACGATAGTCCCTTGTTTCGCTTCTGCACATAAATGTAACTTCATTATCTGTGTACGTCTTCTAGAGTTCAGTGGGAAATAAAGTTATTGAAATTATCGTTCTCCATGTTGTCGCGGCTGGAAGTATTTTCCTTCACGAAGTACATGACGAGGGATAGGAGCCCAAATCTACTAGTATAGCTGATTTTCCCTTGAAAATAGGGAATATTTTATTAATAATTCTTGCCAAAAACGTTCATTTCCTTCTTTGTTCACAATTCAGCTTGTACATTGAATAGTCCTAGAAGTAAGAAAACGTGCGCAGAATACACTTCTGGTGTATTCTGTACGCACATACTGGTTAGGCGGAAGAGCAGGTCTTATGGCATGAGCCTCGCCATTAATAAAGGCATTATTATTATTATTATTATTATTATTATTATTATTATTATTATTATTATTATTGGCGTATAGGCTATTACTGACCACGCTACACGATTAACGTGTGTAATTCTTCCAGGATCAGCTCTTCAGCGGTATCCTTGGATTACAACAAGGTTGTTACGCCTTGTAGTGTGAATTATGAGATGATAGGTTGATGATGATAGGTGAAGGGACAATCACAAATACGACCATGTCTACGCAGGACTCGAACCTGCAGCCTCCTCGGCACAGACGACGGCTGCAGCAACCGTCTGCGCCACGGGGCCGACTATTATTATTATTATTATTATTATTATTATTATTATTATTATTGTTGTTGTTGTTGTTATTATTATTGTTATTATTATTACTATTATTATTTATTATTATTACTACTTCTCCCTCGTAGCACCTCACATACAGTTTTTACTTGTTTTTGGTGGAAGATAAATTAAAAAAGAAAAGAAGTAAAACTGGCAGCGGATGAGCGTCTTGCAACCGCTGACGCGCCGGCGCGGTCGGGGGCGCTTGTGACCGTCGAGGCGCCGCCGACTGCGCGCTTTGCGGGCCCGAACCGCTGACGGCACATCCGTAATGCGACGCGCGCGCCCCTCCCAAGTCGATCGTACGCGAACGTGAAGTCACGTGGCGCGCTGTGAAGTCACGTGGCGGCGCTATATTCGCGCGAAGCTTTTCTTTTTTTTTTTGCGGACGGCAATTTAACCGTCACGCTTTACAAAAATGGTGTAAATGTTTAATAGTTATTGACGCAACAAGGGCGTTAGAAGGGTTCTAATGATCGAGCGGCGAGAAAACGCCCTAGGGTCTTGGGTTCAAGGCGTTTTGTCGCTCGAGGTCATTAGACTAACTCCCGTGATACATTCATAATTTTATTTATTCATATTTAATAATGAACTAGATGTGAACGTGACTCGGTTTGTCTTTTCTTATTTCCCTCCCATGATTCCCTTTCGTAATTCCCTCTCCTAATTCCCTCCATGAGGAAACATGTAGCATCATTCAACTGTTTTCAAATTTCTCTCGTAACTACAACCCTCTCGACCCGGGTAGGTTGAGCAGCGTGTATCAAACTCCGTTGCGCAGGCAATAAAAAGCTATAACGTATCCGTAAAAAATAAATATATTTGAAGCAAGATAAAATGAATGCGGCTTTTTTGCTTCGACACTTTATTTTCTGTTTGTTTGCAACATTTTTACGGAGAACGATGTTCTAATGTCAGTTAAAAATGAAAACATTTCAAAATATTTGACCCTTTGCGATGTATATTAATTCGCCATTAATTAGAAAATTATTAAATCACTGATATATTATATTTTTTCTGTTAAGATATTTTTCATAATTCCATAATATCAACAATTCTACAGCTATATTTGTAAAGCATAGCTATTTTCTCTCTTTAATGAATTTCTTCACTAGTTCCGTCGGTGTAAAAACGTCTCTTGACAGTTCTCTCGCCACGTGATGAGGTACGTCATAGGGCCTGTTTTCAAATAATCGGTTTACGAGGATTTGTTTACATTGCCATAGACATGGATCTGTGTTGCCACTCATCTGACACATTCGAGAAGGACGCAGAGATGTCCTCAGCAGTTCAAATTGAGGATGCGACACCGATGTCGACAATTTTTAAACATCGATGTATTAAAGCTTTTGAGAGTAAAAACTGCCCATGCTCTGCCCATTCTTTGGTGAAATGGCGACTAACTCTTTGAGACGACCCTGGAATATAGACTTTCCGTCTTAGTTTTATCCATTGTTATTAATTGTTTTTTAACTTTTTCAATTGAAACTTAATTAAAAATTAATAATAATGACTTTGTGAAATTCAATTTTGTAAAGCACAAATTTAATGTTAGAAGTTCAAAATCAGCTCTTAAAGTTTTAAGTATGGTAAATAAAAGATGTCTGGTATCAACAATTTATTTTGCTAATTGTTTCCATCGCGTAGCGATCATCGTCAGAGCTAAAATTTGAATTATCGAAATAAATTATATTAATACATGAATTATAAACAATTAGGAATAAGTAAATACAAATATTATATACAAAATATAGACATTACAAGCCAGATACGTAAGCAAACTGGGACGCACAATACCGCAGAACTTTGTTTTCGGCCTGGAAGCTGCAAGGTTAGCATTAACGCAGGGGAGCTGCACCTGATAAAGCTATAAATATATGAATCACACTTTGAACTTTTGCAAACCCTTCCACGTGGTATGACATAAACCTCATGATCGAGATTTGCAACTCTTCGAATTTCACCGAACGCCAGTTTCTCAGTTACACAAACCTTTATGTGTTTTGTGTGTGTATAAAAGCATCGATGTGATTTTCCAGTGAATTTATTTAAAGAACATTCACGGTTTTACTTTTTGTTATTCTCAATACAATTGTGAAATATCTCCAAGGTTTCAGGGAATATTTCTGAATGGAAACTATTCGTAGTAATGGTTCACAGGTATAAAAAATATTCACACACTGTTAAAAAGAATTATTCTCACAATACCTTGAAGCAAAAACCCTTCATGATAATGGCTGGCCTTTCATATTATGTTTTCTTAAGTCCAGCGTCGTTTTTTGTGATTTTTTTTTTCTTCGTAGATGCCACTACCCTTGACTACCGCGTTTGCCCAGAGTAATCACTGGGGAGGTGGTCTGCAGTTTCCAGGTCTCACAATTCCTTTATGATGGATGCCTCTTTTCACGGTGTAACATCCCCGCTCTTTGTGAAGAGAATAGCCAGTCTCCTATGCGCGGTGTCCTTCGGCGGCAGAAGTGTCCGCGATTCGTCGCTGTTTACGCGGCCGTCGCCCCTCCGCTGCGCGTCACTCAGGAGCAGTCATTGCCGGCGGCGGCGGCGTAGATTAATGGCCTGGATTCCATTAACAAGAGAAGCTCGCGCGCAAAAACGCCTCGGCCGAAATTTAGGTCAGTGAGGCTCGTCAGCCGCCGCCAAGTCTGCGGTTCCCACTCAGGAGGCGAAGCTGCGTTTTCCATTGCCGCCTGCGCGTCCGCCTCCGCCTCCGCCGCCCTCTCTTCCTTCTGCTTGTCTCTTCGTTCTCGTCCCTGCCCTAATCTCGTGCGGCGCTGCAGCTGTTTCGTAGCGTTGGCGTTGTCCACTGGGTTTGCCATCTCCGCCTCCCTCTCTTTCTTCTGCTCCTCTTTTCATTGTCGTCCTTTAGCTAATCTCTTGTGCCCCTGGAGACGTTTCGTTGCGATGATGTTGTTCACTGGCTTTGTCATCGCCGTCTCCGCCCCCCTCTTCTTCTAATATATTCTGCCGTTTCGTAGCATTGACGTTCTTCACTGGATTTGCCATTGCCATCGCCGCGTTCCTCTCTTCCTTCTTCTCATCTTTTCATCGTCCTTGCTTTAATATCTTGCGCCGCTGGTGCCGTTTCGTAACGTTGACTTTGTTCACTGGGTTTACTTAATAACGCCACATCCACCATATCCTTCCTCTCCATATCCTCTTTCAACTCGTCCCTTTAACTTCGCCCTTGTTTTCATCTCTTCGTAAAATCGTCGTGGGCTCGTTTTCGTGCTTCTCTGCGTACAGCGTCGCCGCCTTCTCTTTCAGTCCTTCTCTGCATTCAGTGCATGCAGTCTTAAACCTACTGCCCTCATTCCCCCGTGTGAGAAAAACCTTTACGTTCTAATCCATTAGTTATTTCTTTGCTCCTTCCCTTCATTCTACTCTTATCTCATCGTATGTTTTTCAAGTCGTTCGCTAATGGAGAAGGCTTTTCTGAAGTTGCGTCAATCACCTGTTGTCTCCTTGAATACCCAACTCGTTCACGTTTTTATTCATTTTTACTCCTCATACATCTAATTCTATTCCCATTTTTCAATATTTTTGTTTAAACCTTATTTTATATTGGTACTATTTACCTTACATAATTGAAATGACTATTTGCTCTTGCTACCTCAGTGTCAGTGAGGCACTAAAGTATTTCATCTCCATATCACCTTCCAAACATTTTAATTTTTTGTTGAATAATTTCGTTTTCCGTATCAAACACTTTTAGTTATTTTTGTTATCTTTTGTATGGTCATTACTTTCACGTTATTCTTATGTTTTACGTACATCTCCCGCTGCGTCTTCTGTCGGTGCGTGAAACGGGTTTTCCAGCTGTCCTCTCGCCTTACTCCGCCTTCTTTTCCGCCGAGATCGTAGGCGTCCGCGGCCAGAGTCAGTAGCTGCTTGGCTGTCCTGGAGACGCCGCGTCCTAGGCACAGGTGCCAACGTGCACATACAACGCATTTCGCCGTGAGGAAGGTTGGGGAACGGCAGCCAAATATTTTGCATCTACCGGGAGAGGTGCCTCAGCGCATCAACTGAAGTCACTGCAGTCCCTCTGACAGGGGGGTTCTAGGTTCGAGTCACGACGGGGGCAGGATTTTCGACACTAGCTTGTTAGCTCAGTCGACATCTGGAGGAGAACTCTAACAGCCGGCTGCTGTGATCGGTAGTTTTTCGTGGTTTCTGCGATTTACACCAGGGGAATGCCGGAGCAGTACCCTAACAAACGGGCCACGGACCTCGCGCTATCTCACCTTCCTCTTCCTTGTCCTATCTTCATCCCTTACACACATATGCACACACACACACTTACACTAACATGCACTACCCTACCACATATGCCGGGAGCTTAGAGTTTGTCCCGTCTGGAGAGGTGCCCGCTGGTGGGAGATACCTGGGGGAGTGGGGAAAACCGCTTGCCGACGGTAGCTCGGCGTCGGATCTCGCCATACAGCGGGGGAAAGATTACTGTCACCCCAACAAAATACCTGCTTTACACTTACGGGACTAATTACCCTGTTTGTTGACGTGCCCAGAAGCACTAACAAAATCAATCAAACAAACATCATTGGCACTTGTGCCTACTGCCTAGGACGCGCCGTCTCCCGGCCAGCCGAGCAGCCAGTACTTCTCCTGTGCCTCCTCCGCCTCCGCCGCCCGGCCTGCATCGCCACCCCGCTCACGCGCCGCCTAGGGAAGCGGTGCCTCCTCCCGGCGACCAACGCCCCGGCCCGCGGATGGCTGGGTGGGCGGGCGTGGGTGCGTGGTGGGCGGCGCCGGCGCGCGCTGGGTGGCGTACTGGCGGGCGCGACGTCTATCTCCCAACTGCACGCAGAAACCAGTTTCCCGGGCCCACGAATTCGTGTTAGCGATGTAAATGGAGCTTTGCGAGCAGAGAGGCAGTGGTGATGGTGATGGGGACGGCGTGGTGTTGGTGAAGGTGGCGGCAGCTACGACGTTGCAACGTCGGGAGACGGTATGCAGTGGCGGATCCAGCGTTCGAAACGCGTAGAAACTATTGATAGTTGTTTGATATGTGTTTGATTGAGGAAGCTATAAGCCTTTGTAACAAACCTGTAAAATGCATTAATTTGATCAATGCATTAAAGGTTGTTATACGTCGCATGCTGATTTTTATTTTTTACTTTAGAAGAATAGTAACAGCAAATCCTAGTATGAATCGAAGAATAGAAGATGACGAAGGGAGGAGAGGCGGTCTGCAATGGCGGCGCGCGGGGCGGGGCGGGGCGGGGCGGGGTGGGACGGGGCGGGGCGGGACGGGGCGGGGCGGGACGGGGCGGGGCGGGGCGGGGCGGGGCAGGCGCGGCCCTGAGGAGGCGCACTTCCTGCGCCTGCCGCCCACGTGCGCGGCGCCCGCGCGGGGCGAGGGCGGCGGCGGCGGCGGCGCGGAGGCGGAGGCTGCGTGGGCCGCGCCCGACGCGCCGGGAAGACGGCGCGGGGAAGGCGGCGCCCCGCTGCGCGCCCTGCTGTTTACAACATCAAAGTGGAATACTCGTACTTTCGAAATGTGACATAATGGCCCGGTGGCCACTAGGTTAGTCGGCCTCGTACGACACCGCCCGCCTACTCCAGCAGATTCATTGCGAGGAACAGGGAATTTAAAGGCGGCGTTATTATGTTGAGAGGAAGCGGTATGCATTATGTATACATTATTCGTGTGAATGTCGAGGACGATGTGTGTTTCAAAATGAATTGTGGATGCGTGTTTTAATCTGAAATGAATGTTGTGATGGATTTTGATTGAACTGTCGGTCCATCTCATTGTTTTGTCAATCACTTTTTCCGAGTTTAGCATATTAGGTGCACAATTAATAAAATTAACATTTTCTTTTCATGGGAAGCGGCGTTTGAAAAAATGTATGGAATATCATATCTTTTGCTTCCCGCAGAAATGTGAGAAACACAAATTCTCTCTGTAAATGGAGACTCAATTTAATGTAAAAGGCATACACTTGAAACTGGGTATTGATGATTCACTGCGTGGTTTTAAAATGTATGATTATTTCTACAAGTTTCTGACGTAATACAAAAAAAGCGTAAAATAGCAAAAGTTCCTTTGTATTTTACATTTTTACATTTTACGTTTCATACTAATATGCCCACTTCTTAGCATTACATGGTGCAGCGGAAGTGGATATAACGAGGTTACTGATTGAATACCTCAAGTCTGACTTCCTCAGCATTCAAGTTAGTGTAATATGGGACTCGATTAACAGATGGCCTCACATTCTTTCATAACGTGTGGGAACGCCAACGGTAGTTGTCCGTGGGTACAAGAAGCGCCGAGGTCGTTATCTCCGGCAACCCATTGATTCGGCGCGGTGGCGCGCTCCCACCGTGGCGTTTCGGCGCTCTCAAGACCGCCGTGCTGCCACTGCCACTGCCATTGCTAGCACCTTCGCCATCACCACCATCAAAAGATCGTCGTAGTATGTTGGGTCCGCAGCCTACTGCTTGGTAAGTTCCGGAGGAGGACTCAGGCTCCCAGGACAGACAAGTTTTCTCCATATTCTCGCCCTACTCTTTAGGTACTCAACATTCAGTCGTTACGCGCAGTAACAGACAAATATTTGCATTTTTCAGTCAAAATTGAAACTTATTTCATTGTTTCTGTATTTTTTCTGCGTTGCTGGGAATCTAAAGAAACAATATGTCTTACATGGCCGGAAGTTGCATTTTTTTAAGTCATACGAACATTTTAAATTAGTTACACACACCTGCGACAGAAGCCCATGAATGTAGCTGGTACCTACACAAGTACGTTCTATGTGCCTACCATGACCTATAAAATAAACAGCAACATTACATTGAGCATGAATCCTGGCGGTGGAAGAATTTTTGACACTAGTTGACAACTGGGTCGAAGTCAGCCGCTCTGTGGAGGAAAATTCGAGCGACCGGCTGCTCGGATCGGTAGTTGCCCGTGGTTCCTCCGATCAACACCAGGCGGATGCCGGAGCAGTTCCTTATCAAACGGGCCACGGACCGCGCGCGATCTTTTCTTCCCCTTCATTGTTATGCCTTCACCCCTTACTACCACACATGCCGAGAGACCGGTCGGGAGCTTAGAGCTTGTCCCGGCTGGGGCTCTGCCCCCCGCTGATGGTAAGATACCTGGTTCGGAGAAACCCCAGTAGCCGACGTTAGGTCGGCGCCGGATCTCGCCATCTAGCGGGGGAAGATTACAGCCATCTACCGACCAAAGTAAATACACTACACTTACGGGACCAGCTGTTGAATCACTAACAACCAACCAACCAACCAATCTATTGCTATAGTGCCATCGCATTGCATGCAGGTTAGCCTCTACCATAGTCACCACCACCACCACCACCACCACCACCGCCGCCGCCGCCGCCGCCTCCTTGCTCTCCGCCCACGGGCGTCTGACGCGGAACCGCGCCTACGGCAGCGACGGTCGCTCGCGCGTTCCCATCTGATTACAGCGCCTCCGCGCCTCACCACCACCACCACCACCATCTCGGTTTCCCAGAAGCGCCACTCGAGGGCGCTTCCGTCCTGCGAATTCGGGGCTATTCGCGCACCGCCGCCGCCGCCGCCGCCGCCTGCGGTTGCGCAATGCGTGAGCTTTTTGTGAATGGACGCGCCGCGCCGCGCCGTGGGCGGCGGAGTGAGCGTGGCCACTACATCACGACACGCGGCGGGACGCGATGCGATGCGACCGTCGTTGCACCGTTCTCGCAGCGCCGCTGGAAGTGGTGTAACGGTAGTCGAAATGAGGTTCCTGTTGTGAAATAAATAGGACAAGGTGGAATATGTGCAGAGGATTCACTTGATGGGCTGCTTCCTGTTCTGTCTATTCGCATAACTGTTATTAATGATCGGTGCGTCACGGGGCTTTGGAACGTGTGTTTCTTCGTGGCTTGTTCCCGTATGTATCCTGATATTTTTTCTAGAATCGTCTTTGTCGGAGACTGCGAATATAAGAATTATATTTGGATTGGTTTCTTCTAAATATATTTGTTTATAGCTCTCATTTGCGCATTTAACTAGCTTTCATTTACTGCATTTTCATATGAGTGTTCTTTGTTAGTCATTCGGTGTACTTTGTCAAAAATGTCGGTTCATACGCGTGTCAGTGTTCCCATAACAGATTTGTACGATAATACCTGCACCAGTAAGTTTGTTGTTTGTGGATATTTATCCAGTTTACATAAGATGCCGAGTAAGTTATTATCTTGCGAAATAGTTGTTTGAATGAATGAATAACAAAAATTATTTCTTGAAATTATCAATTATTCTTTCATTTTTGGTATTTTCAATACCGTTGTAAATCTATAGCTCTCACATTTTTGTCCATAATTCATATATCTGGTCTAGGGAAGCCAAATATTAGTTTTTTTCGCAATCTGGTTCTTCGGCAGGATGCCGAAAGGTCAGCAAGTGGTCATTAAAGTGTTTCAATTGCCCACAGCAATATTTGTTTCAGGACTGGTATGGGTGTAAATCCTTTGAGGTCGTCGATGACGTTAGAAATTTTACATAAACAAACCCATTCTTACATTCACGTAAACTTTATCACACTGTATTTAAATATTGTATTTACATAGTTTTCTCTGCGGTAATGTGAGTGAATTCTAAACTTGTGGTGTTTAAACTTGTGGTATTCAAAAGTAGTTCAGTCATAGAAAAATTTAGATATTAATTTTGTTTATTTATCGCAATTCGTTTAACCTCATTGGCTCAAAAATTCAAGTTGCCGTTGCAATTCACAAGTTCAATTGCACATTTCTTTTATTAAGTTTCTTTATGTGTAATTGCACTCCAAGGAAATTTCAGTAAATGTCGTAGCTTGGACTTTGGTTCTCGTGAGTGTGCTATTGCTGCAGCGTGTTTGAGAGTGAAGTTGTTCATTGACTATGTGACCGTGTAGTAAAGGACGACGCAGATCACCGTGGGGATATTTAGGCCAAATGATAGAAAATAGGTGTATTTCGAGTTTGACCTGATGCCTGTCCACTGATTGAGGTATTTCGCGACCAAATTCCCCTGTGGAAGTCTGGGGCCATCGGAGCGTGTGACGTGGCCGGTTGGAGGGGCGCGCCTCGGTTGCAGTGAATGAACGCTGCGTGTTCCCACCATTGTAGCGCGCGGCGCGTCTTCCTCGTGGCCCGGCCCACGCGGCGCGGCGCGCGTGCATTTTTCTGCCTCGTGACCGCGTGGTAGGCGCGCCCCCGCCTCCCCGCTCCTTCCCGCTCCTCCACTCCCCCCTCCTCATCCACTCTGTCCTGTCCCCCCTCCACATCGTCCTTTCCCGTCCCCCATCCCGTCCTCCATCCCGTCCTGTCACCACTCCACCCCGTCACCTCCTCTCTGGCCCGCCCGTCTCCCCACCCCGCCCTCTCCTCCACTCTTCCGTCCCGTCTCCTTCCCTCCCATGCGTCACGTCCTGACCCTCTCCGTCCCGACCTTTCCCCTCCCCTTCCGCCCTGTCCTGGTCCTTCCGCCCCGTCCTGCCGCCCTCCACCCTCCACCCCGTCACCACCACTGCGTCCCGACCTGCCCATTCCTATCCTACTCTGCCACCAGTTTTCTGAGTCTCTCACCCGACCCCCCTCATTCCCACCCTACCCCGTTCCACTGCGGCCCATCTTTCCCCGCGCCGCCGCCCGCCGCGGCCACTGCCACTGCCACCGCCTCGCCCCGCCACGCTGCGCCGCGCCGCTCGGCACGGGACCGGGAAAGGAGGAGTGGGGGACGGGGGACAGCGAGTGAGGTAACATCCGTTTAATGAGCACAATTGAATTAGCGTTTTGGGGTTTTCTTTGTCGGCGTTTCCGGCGCGCTGAAAATAGGACCAGCTGGAGCCTGCTAAAAAGGACCTGCGTCTGGGAGCAGACGTGTTTGGGTGAATGAAATAAAAATTAGGTATGCAAATTTGTGCTTCACGCATGCGGCGACGAGCTTCCGTTCTGCTGTGTTCTTTCCTCTTCGGGCGATGCAGGAATTGCGGTAGTGTTAAGGTGTGGTGATGGAACGATAGCGTCTGGCACGAGACACATGTCTCTGCGATGGAACACTTTAGCAAGTATTTATTATCAACAGAAATTAACAACTTTGTGTGTTCGTGCCTGCGCTGAATGTTATATAACGTGGCATCTGACATAACATAATCGGTCATACTCCTACTGACTCCTGAAACTTGATATTCTCAATTTTACATTCCAAGTAATAATAATAATAATAATAATAATAATAATAATAATAATAATAATAAAGCTAATAGAAAGTGCCAATTGTTAGTGCTACACTCAAAAAATACACAACCATTCTAGTTGGATACCAATGTAAACATTAAGACAAAAGGAATCACGTTCTCTACAAATAAAATTATAGGAAGTACTTTACAAATGGTAGTCGATACTATTTAGAAACTTCTGACGTACAAGTGTTCCGGCTCACGTGTTTAGAAAGAGAAGAGGAAATATATTTGAAAATACAAAATACACACTTTATATACAACTGTTTATATCTTTATATAATCTCAATCCCATATCAAGCACTTCAAACTATTCCTGCTAATGAACAACTGAACCTACAGTCCTAGACCCAACAGCTACAATTAAGTATGAACATGTCTCAGAAGGAAACAAGTATATGGCTTTTGCGACTCATTGCGGCATGTTGTAAAATCTTCCTAATGCGTGAAAATAGCGTGTAAAATTGCATTCGGGGAAAATTTAAACTTTATTTACTGTCCTCTTCGTTTTTGCAAACTTTAGCTGTTCGTTTACTGTAAAAGTTCTTTTCCGCTGGCGTCAACCAATGCACCGTTTTGTCGCAGTGTTTTGCTTCATCTGACAAAACGTTTAGTAGAAGGCGTAAACTCTGTCCAACTGTTTTGCTTAACGACTTTCTCTTGCCACATAAGTGGGCGTATGAGCAAAAAAACGATTAAGCCTACGATGCAGATGCTGAACGCTAATAATTTAGCCAACGTTACTTTCTTAGTTGAAGTGTTAGAGAAGAAGATAATAAGGCATTTCTTACTAACCTGTCTCTGGTATCCTGACAGCTTAATTTTAACATTAGGCTCGACCTTAGGGTAAACTATAATTCGACCCGTTTAACAATTTCTTTCTATTTTAACATGCCAAGTTGAAAGACGTAATTATTAACTTGCAGGAACAACCCAGTTCATTGTGAAACATCTGTTACATCATTATTTTCATATTTTTATAACGTTGCTTGTAAATTATTCACACTACTTTTTGTATATTGTGTAGTAAATTATGTAAACATGTTCTACGTCAGTCATCTTATTTCAAACCCACCAAAATATTTAACTATTTGTTGACCCAGATCTTCAAACTTCTTTGGGCAGTGTACGTGTGAACACTCGTTTTGTGACCATTCTCGCCGATTTGTCACACGTTGTGTTCCGCTCCGGTAAATCGGAACATAAAAACGAGCCTTTTAATTGCAACATTCTGGTTCCAAGAATTTTCGCGGCAAATGCACGAATATGTTCGGGCGAAAAATTTCATTTGCATCGCGCGCTTCTCTCTATTGTGCAGCTGCGCTTGCATACACGTTTTCCGCAGGCGTCAAAGCGCTGGTAATTCACCGCTGGAAGCGTCTGCGCTCCAGGGGATCGCGGGAACGACTCCTCCCTCCCATGCTGTGCCGGGTTCTTCGTGTTTGTTCCACCTCACCCCGTCCCGCTTCGTTCCGACCCGCTTTGCGCCGCATCGCGCCGTGCTTCGCCTTACCCGTCACAGCCACTACGCCCCCCCCGCCCTCGTCTGGCTGCGGGTATCTCACCTGGTCCCGCCCCTCTGCCCTCACCGCACTCTCCAGCCACGCCCCCCTCACCTGATCCCGCTCCGTCCTGCCCTGCCTTGCATCCCGCTCCCCCCCACCCCACTCACCTGCCACGCCCACCTCGCCCAGTCCCGCCTTGTTCCCTCGCACACCCCTCGCCACGCCCCCTCATGGACCTCGACCCCATACTGTTTTATTGATTATTAGTGATTACGAGCCCGAACTAAGGTCATTTCTCTAAGGTGTGGTACATGTCTTTTGCTAGATTGGTTGCGGCCTCGCCTATCTAGATGACGAGATCCGTTACCGACCTACCGGCGGCTTGTGGGATTTTCCCCAACCAGTTATCTCCCTCCAGCCGGGCACCGCTCCAATCGGGGCAAGCTCTAACCTCCCGACTGGTATCTCGGCATGTGTGGAGCGTGTGAGTGTGTGTGTAATGGGGTGAGGATAGGACAAAGAATGGGAAGGAAAGATCACGCGCGGTCCGTAGCCCGTTTGTTAAGGTACTGCGTCAGCATTCAGCTGGTGTTGATCGGAGAACCCACGAAAAACTACCGATCAAAGCAGCTGGTCGCTAGAATTCTCCTCCAGACAGCGGGTGAACTCGGCCCAGCTATCTAGCTGGTGTCGAATGTACTACCACCGTTGGGACTCGAACCCCAGAACATCCCGGTGAGAGGCATTTCAGTGGCATCAGTTGATGCCCTGCGACCCCATCGTCCGGTTTCGCCCACCTCACCCTTGTCCGCCCGCCTTGTCCGGCGCCGCTCACCACGACCGGTTCCGCAACAACCGTTCCGTCCAAGCTAGACCCGGCTCCCCCCCCCCCAATAGCCTCCCCCTTCTCCAAACCGCCCCGCATGATCCTGTCCGGCTCTGCTCGGCTCTACACCGCATCTATCTCGTCCTCTTCCTCCGAGCCCCACCCCACTCGTCCTCGCCCTTGATCCCCTTTCTACCCCTCCCTCCCCCACTCTCCACCCACGCGCCCCGCCGCCGGCGTTTCCAAATCCGCGTCGTCCGAGATTCGGCGGGCGTCGATAAATCGATGGATGTCTGGAAAATAATTCAGCAGAGCTGCGCGTCTCGCTTTCCTTTTCGCCGTTTGCTGTTGTTCCCGGCGATGGGCGCTTGTTTTATTGAAGCGGCATTGCGTCCTCCGCCTCAACCCGGCGATGCCTGCACTTCATCCGTTCCAGATATGACGGCTTCGAAATAGACTGGTCTCGGCAGACACCAGTATATTTGTGTAGAATTGAGCATTTGGAACCACTATTTCCGGGTAATAATCATTACTTCATGTGCTTTGTAATATCTTGTTCTAGCTGTTGAGTTTTCTGCTCGCTTAGGGTCTCTTTATTTTAATTGTTCATTCCCACATCCTGTGTGGTTTCCAGAAACAATCAGGAAGTCAAGAAGACTAGACAATTGGACAGTTGAATGTCACACTTAATTTTTATTTCTGAGTGTTATGGTAAGAAGTTACCTATATTTTTTGAGAGCATAATTTCAGTTAGTCCATTCTCATGAACTTCTTTTTTGAAGTTATCACCTATTAGCAGTATAATGCTTCAGTTGACAAGCCTGATGTTATTGTTTTTTATGGCAAAATTGATGATAGAAATTCCAGAAGTGTACTCACTCCAATTCTATTGGTTGTACCTTACAGTCTTCATACAGAGTGTAAAGGCAATTAACCGTGGTTCGTTCGATCCGCAGCAACAAATCGAGAGCAAACAAGGCGAGGCGTCGCATCCGGTGTCCAATGGCTGGAGCCATTGAAGAGTGGAGTGGAAAACGAAGACACCTTGAGCTGGGAGGGGGGGGACTGGGCAGTAAAATGTTAATGGCGGCGCGGTCGGGCCGTCATTCAGAGCAGGAAGCGCCGCCAAGACTCCCGCGGCGGCGGCGGCGGCGGCGGCGGCGGCGGCGGCGGCGGTGGCCCGCGATTGTGAGCCGGCTGGGGGCTTTGTTCGGCAAGGCCACCGCCGCCGCCGCCGCCGCCGCCTGCCACCCGGCTTCTTCCCGGCCGCCCCAGGACGTGGCTGCTGCGCGCTAACCCTATGGTTCGTTCGAGCTCAGACGGGATTTTGTTGTCGCTCCAGGCTGCCGACCCATATAGCGGAGGAGGTCGGCGCGTAGGGGTCCAGAAGCAAACGCTGCCCAATGGTTGGGTTGGGAGACTGTTCCGAGAGTGCTCAATTCCGCGTAAGCAGAACGTGCCGCTTCATTGCTTAGGAAATGGAGAATCGACCTTTGTACTATTCTGTTATAACGGGGCAGTTAGTTAAAGGGTACTTTTAAGATAGATCATTGAGTAAGGCTTTCCCCTTTTGCAAAATAACAAAACAAAACAAAAAACAACAACAAAAACTAAATAAAAAACTGCGACTGGAGGATCGGTTTCGATGTACTGCTCTTGATGTGAAAAAAAAAGCTCTGCCAGGGATATTACAAGGGGGTAATGTTGGGGGAAAAATAAAAATCGGAGAAAGTACTGAATTTTCTCCATTAGGATGCTGTGTTTCCAAGTTTGTTTCATTGTTAATTTCATCTTTACTATCTGTACGAGAGTTAGTGGTCATGCAGGTAGTCTATAATATTGTGTTTCAAGTTGATTGTATTCCTTGAGAGTTTCCAACCAATTCCTTGAGAGCACCAACTCTCCAATCCTCAATAACGTACGCAACCCCAATCTGGGGAGGAGCCGCTTCTTCCGTTATGAAACCCTTCCAAAATGAAATACTTCGTACAATTACCAAAACCCCTTGGTATATAACCAATTGACAACTGCCTCGAGAACTAGACATAGAATTAATTACCAATTACATTTCCTTACTGTGGTCCAAATTCATCTCTTACCTCGAACGTGGCACCAGCCACTTTAAGCTTGGTAAAACCAGCATTTCTCTTACGATAATGAAATCCTGACTCCCAAAAGATGTTCCGTCCCTCATGAGGTAGAGAAATTTGTGTACTACGTCTCTCTCTATATGTTGCTATACATTCAATTTAATAAAATTAACAAAAATCATCATAGAGGTAGGTACCCAGTGGGAATGTCATTATTCAAATATATGGGTATGATAGTGTCCTAATTTACAATTACTTGTATCTTCGACCCACTATTGATTTAATTAAAGCTAATACTTACACGTAAAGTGGTAATTCCTCTGATATGATAAAATAAATTTAAAAAACAAAACAAACAAAAACTCTCCAATCCCTGTTCATGAGGTCCTCCGCTAACATGGAGAGGATCGATGAAATGTAATTTTTGATAAGGGCTCGAGAACTCCCAAAATAGAATTTCATCCCCTCATTTTCTAAATATCGATTTTCTGAGCACGCGCTCTTTGTGTAAATGAAACATACTTTTTTCGATATTAGATGTCGATATGCTGAAAAGTTTGCAAAACTGACTAGCAGAATGATGTTTTTATACGATGAAGTTGGTTGACTGTGTTCAAAACCTGCCAAAAATCCTTTTGATCATGCGAGAGTTATCGGGCGATGAGGACAAAAAAAAAACAACAATTTACATTAATCCAATTTCAGATTTTTCGATTAAAAATATGACATGAAATTGCATTTGTCTGCAATTCTGCAGAGCAGAACGATATTTCTAACAACTGATTCCTGCCCATGATTTTAACACGAGGGTAAATATTGCCCCGGAAATAAAATCAAATACCATTGATTCCATGTTCGCTTACATTATAAAGGAAGATGGTTTATATTATAAATAACCAATCGTACTGAATTATTAGCATTACTATACATTGTGTTTTATATGCGCATAGGCGAAAATTTCAAAATGGTCCCCGTAGCCCTACGTAATTATTTTATGTTCACAAATATGACAGTTCCAGATTTCCCCTTCTTAAGTATATATTTCGAGAAATCTCTCTTTGTCCCCTCCACAGTAAACCTGTGGAGAAGGGGAATTTATTTATTTTTATTTATACACTAGGCTGTTACCTTGCGGCTTCAGCAGCTGGAGGAGGGGCTTTGTCTTACAGCTAATTTTAATATTCTAGAACTAAAGTTAAATTCAGAAATCTGAACCCGATATTTAAGTAAAGCCAACATGCAACCCCGTAAATGGTTTAACACAAAATCGATTTTTATTTGTTAATTGTATCGATAAATTTATTATTTCATTCGCCTTGTTTGTTTTATTTATTTACTAAAAAAATATGAAATACGTAAGAAGTAAGTGTATAGAAAAAGGTGTCCAGATGGTCCCAGAAATGTACTTGCTCCCTATAGACTGAGCGCCAAGTGTGTGTATGAGCATCCAAATGGTGAGTTGTTGGTAATTTGGTGTGATCGTTTGAAACATCGGAGCGTCGTCGGGGAGGCGGGACCGGACCGACTGCGCCTCAGCTCATCCGGAGCATGCCCCCCTCCTCGCCCCCCCCCTCCCCACCATTCATTCCGGGAGGCCCTGCCGCCACGCCGCAGCCGCCTGCGTATGAATGGCGTGCCCGAGAGACATGCTTGGAATCCGAGGGGCGGGGCAGCGCGGGGCCCGGCCGGGTCCCTGGCCGCAGGGAACAATAGGGGCACATCCGGTGGGTCAGCCCAGTCCGTTTCTTGCGGGCGCCCCCCCTCCCTCCCCCCGCCGCGGGGGATCACGCGCTCTCCCCGCGGCTTCCGGTCCCCCCTCCCCCCGCAACGCCAACGAGCCCCCCCCCCACGGGGGGCAGGGGGACGCCCGCGATGATCCCGCGGACACGCGGAGGGGGAGTGGGGACGGCCCGCGGCGCCAGCAACTAGCTGTGCGAGATGGAGATGGGTGTGTTGGATGTGTAGTGAGGTGGTGATGGCAGTCGTTAGTACCTATAGAACGATTTATTTAGTCGTGCACTGGAGGTAAATCAGCTGTTGAGGTTCCATCCAATCGGGAGCTTATGTCGCTATAGTGACGGCACTATGGGGACGTTCAAGATCCCGATTGGATGAAACCATGAACAGCTGAAATACGCCAAGTGTGTGGTTAAATAAATCCTAGTATGTGGCTGCGGCTGCAATGATGGAGACGGCAAGGTGAGGGTGGCAGCGTTCTACCGTGTGTGGGTGATGTTACTCATAACTGTCAATGTCAGCTGCAACAATGCAGGAGTCAACAGTGGCACCATCACTGTGAGTGGGATGGTGGATGGAGCGGCGTGGGATGGAGCGGCGTGAATTCGGTATTGGAGATGGCTGCGGTGGATGATCGGGCGGCACCCACAGCTAGCAAAGATAGCAGCAGCTGTGTTGGCGGTGGCGGCGGCAGACATGTTTGTCGTGGCAATGGTGCTCGTCACTAATAGTGGTAACGACTGAATTGTCGGAAATGGCAGTAGCGGAGGATGATCTCGCCTGTGACGAGCAAAGGCAGGAGTTGCGATGAAAAGAAATGTGAGTGACAACGGTTGAAATTATCGTATCTTTTCACAGAAGGCTTAGTTATGCTGTGGGATATTTTTCTTCAGCTCTGACACTTCTCATGTGCTGAGTCGTTGCCAGTCAGGTACGGGAGCGCGTGGAACATTAAAAACCCAGCGTTCTCACGATGGAACTTTATTCTACAAGAAAAACCCGAACAGAATGTGCTTTGTTTTCACCTAGAAGCTTTATGTAAATTACGTCATTTCCCGATCTATAAAGACTTCGTGTGAGTGTATGTATCAGCACGGGGCAATGATTGTTGTTGCGTTGACTAAGTCGAGTTGCTTCTCTCCTGGATTCGACGCGTTATCATCTCTGAGCCCAAAGGCGATTGTTTAAATCTCCCCTGCCCAAGAACTCAAGGGCATTGACCGTCGCCTCTGAACTGTCGATTTTAAAGTCATCGCTCCTGGAGAGTAATGTTTAGTTTGGTAGCTAAACATATGGAGTAGCCAGGCCACTCCAAAGTGACCGGGTGCTTTGGTGTTACGGTTGCCAGATCCTTTCATTACACACGACATGATTGTAAACCGCATTTGTAGAGAACTATACCAAAATATAAACAATAAAGGTCTTAAAATTTATTTATCTAATTTTCTGCAAAGAGGAATGGTCATCTAAGATTAATTCCCAGGCTTGGGAAGTCTGAGGAATAGGATCATTTCTATGTAGTACTTTTTGATCATTCCTAACGAAGTTCAAGAAATGAGAGGATCGGGCAATAAGCAATATAATATTTTATTTAATCGCTTTAATATAAATTACCAGATGAAACACATCCCAAGGAAGATAATATATTTCCCTAAACAATGTTCATCTAGCATCCAATGACTCAGTGACACTACAACCGAAGGGGCAATTGACATTTGCACAGTATTTGTCTCGAGGAGATTTGCGACTTCTGCTATTATAGGAGGCCGCGGCCGAAGATGTCGTGACTCTACCTTCGCAGCCCCCGCCGCCGTCGCTCACGCCATCACCGCCGCCGCCATCGTTGTGGCTACCGCAGACGCCACCGTCAACGCCGCCGCCGCCGCCGCCGCCGCCACCGCCACCGCCACCGCCACCGCCACCGCCACCGCCACCGCCACCGCCACCGCCACCGCCACCGCCATCGCCATCGCCATCGCCATCGCCATCGACGTCGCTCCTTCAAACCCCACAGCCGCCACCACCATCGCCACCTCCACGTCCACCGCCTACCATCACCCACCAATCACCACTGCCATCACCACATCCACCGACACCATTGCTACCTCCGCCAGCCCAGGTCCGCCCTACCCCCGGCCCAGGTCGACTGTCCCCGGCGCGCGCCCCGCCCCGTGGAGTGCGCGCGCCGCGCCGCGGGTCGCGAGGCCCCCTATTTGCATATCCCAATTACGGTGCACAGGCCCGTCGTTCATCCGGCTTAACGTTTGCTCCTCCGTCGCTGCGTCCTTTTGTGAGCGCCGCGACGCCCCTCGGAGACGAGAGCGAGGGCGCCTCCGGGCGACGCCGCTACGCTCCACGCCGTTCCACGCAGTGCTACGAAAATGACACAAAGCACGGTGCGTGGCAGGACCTCTGCTACTCCCAACTCGAAAGTTTCCTGCTGTTCATAATATGCTAGCGAACGGCGATAGATAATATCGAATCGCAATCGGTGCAGTAATATTTTTGATTGGTGTGTGTTTATTTTCAAGACACTATTATTTGTTTGTCTCCTTCTGAAACAGTAGGGGAACTAGGGGAGAGTGCCCTCCCAACGTCAAAGCAAACGATTGTATGTTATTTTACTCAATTTTCTGAAAATAATTTCCATATAGAGTTGTCACCTACAAAATAGTATTGTCATTATGAATATACTCGTACATTTTTTTAAAAGAATTCAATCTAGCAATTAAAAAAAATTGTGGGTGTTTCTGTCCGCATTATATTGCTCCGCACCCTCCACCCCCTTTGAAATTTATTTTTGCATCTGCCCCTGCTCTGCAAGTGTATTTTACGTAGTTTCTTATGCAATGAAATAATTTGTCTTTTACGAATGTAATTCTCTTTGCCTTTATTCAATTCTTCCATTTACTTTAATTAAGTGCAGTCTAATGCTGTTTTACAATACGCTTGCATTGTATTGAATAGTTTCATCTCGTTTTACGTAGCGGCTCATTGCGAAGCAGCAGGTCTCGTGCGTGTTTCTGAGAGAGGAGCGCGGCCCGTGCGCGTCGACGGGGACGTTCGGCGCGGCGCGGCGCGCCGGGTCGTGTGTCCTTCATGGCAGGCGGGGCATCCCCCCTGCCTGGAACCGGCGATTTGCATAGTGGACTTTATTAACTGGCCCCTGGAGTTTATTACGAAGTAGTCGCACCAGCGGGGAAGTGCCGACAAGTGTTTGGGAGGGGGGGGGGGGGCATTTTGATAACATTAAAATAGTTTCGGGATCATTAAGGTTTCGCTTAGATTTTATTGCCCTTTTGGGGGAAGTGCGAACAACTGTTACGAAAATCGCTACTAATTGGGTATTTTGAGGACCTTGAAATTGTCTGGTATTCGTTAAGATTTCGTGTATATTTTATTTCAAGTTGGTGTGATATCAGTCTGGTTTAAATCAGTGATAATAAAATCTAACCTTGGTTCCCATTCCTTATCCCAAGATTGTCGTTTTGGATACACAGCAATGATTTAGAAACAATAAAACGATTCCAAATTCTGTAAATAGAATTGAAAAAAAAATATTTCTGTGGTTGAAATGTTTTCAAGACTGAAGAAGTTGCAATATTGTCAATGACAGTATTGTTGTGGGAATAAGCTGTGGAGGGTGTGTTCATGGTAGGCTGACGCGTGTTCATTCGGGTCGACTAGACTAAACTCTTTCTGCGAAGCCAAAGAGTTTCGATGAAAGTAATCGCTGCGTGGAGTTGAAGTCCGCACAGGCGACGTCGCACGCTTTCTTTCCGCCAGACGGCTGTGACAATCGAGACGTGCGGCCTGCGCCGACACACACATCTCGTCCGCCGCCTCCCGCTCGCCTCGCTCTCTGCTGAAGCCTCCAACCCGCCTCCCTCCTCTCACTCCCACAACCGCCCGCCCGCCACGCCCGCCCCCCTGCCATGCCCGCCCCCCTGCCATGCCCGCCCCGCCCGCCCCGCCCGCCCCGCCCGTCACGCCCGCCACACCCGCCCGACCTCCTCGCCCGCCCCGCCCGCCCCACCCGCCTGGCCGCAGCGCCCGGCCCGCCCCGCCCGCCCCGCCGGCCACGCCAGCCCCGCCCACCAAGCCCGCCACGCCCGCCAAGCCCGCCATGCCCGCCACGCCCACCACGCCCGCCAAGCCCGCCACGCCCGCTCGCCACGTCCGTCTGCCACGCCCGCCCGCCACGCCGGCTCGCCACGCCTCGCCGCCACGCCCGCTCGCCCCGCCCCGCCCCGCCCCCCCCTCTCGCCTACCTGCCGTCTGCTCTCTGCCCGCTCCTCGTCTGTTTCATTCGACCACCCCCGCCCGTACCAGCACTCCCACCTCCACACCGCCCCATACCACTATATCCGACTCCACGCCCGCCCCGTGACAGCCCTGCACTTACTCCGCATCTTGACCACTCCTCTCCTTGCCCAACCTCAATCGCGCCCCACTCCAATTATCTCCGCCCCCACCCCTGTTGCTCTTCCCCATCCCAACCCTCGCCCCAGTTTCGTCGTTCTCTCGCCTCATACCCCCGCTCGTGCGCTAGTCAATACCCTCCTCAACCGCGCTGCCCCGCCCACCTCCATCCCTTCACGACACCGGCACTGCCCATCTCGTGGATGGCCCGCCTCTGGGCGCAGCCTGTTGCCGGCGTCTGTGTACCCTCCACGCAGCCACCGCCGCCGCCAGCAACAACCCACCTCCTCATCGCCTCCTCTCACTTCCTCGTCCACCGCCGCCACCGCCTCCGCCGCCACCGCCGCCACTGCCACCGCCGCCACCACCGCCGCCACCGCCACCGCCGCCGCCGCACGCGTCCGTGGAGCAGCGCAAAGAGGCGGGCCGTCGCGCGTGAAATCAATGGCGGCAAGCGAGGCGGACACGCACTGTCCGGATGCGGTTTCCTGCGTCGGGCGGCGGCGGCGGCGAAGGGAGCGGCGGCGCCGACGCGACGCGGCGACGGTGACTGTGGCGGTCGTCTGGCGCTCGGTGCAGACGGAAGGAGACGCGGAAGGAATCGATATGTCTGGTGACGCCCTACTGCCGGGTTACACGACCTCGCTGCGGAGTGATGATACGTCGGAAGTTTGCAACATCGGGGAAGTTTGCAACATCCCTTCGTGATGTCACATTTTGAAAACTCTTTTACTGGCAAAAATTCGGGTGTCATTCCAGCTAATTTTCTTCAGTTGGTTTTCAGACTGTCCTTTGGAGATTTGAATTTTCTCTTCGCTTCCTTTTTTTTTAAAAAAATTGCCTAGTGACGTATATTGCAGTTGATAATTTTGTTTTACATCCATTATGTAACTAAACTTAGTGTTTTTTTTTCTCAACGTTCACCATGGATTTAACCTGTCTTCATATTTATCCTGCTTATATATTATTTTTTTTTTTATCATGTTTATACATGTGACGCAAAGTATGTCGTAAACTAAAGCATTACAGCTTTACGTAAATGGTTTATCACACTTTTACGTATTTAAAGTAAGGTTCACAACAGAAACAAAAGGAATACTTTATATATATATATATATATATATATATATATATATATATCGAATTGTTCACAACCTATTACGCGATTATCAAGTGAAGTTTTTTATCTTTTGAAATATAAAAAAACTGTCTCTCATCGCGGACGTTTCATTGCCTGGCGATATTGCTCATCCCTGCTATTGCGTGTGTTTTGTGGTCATAAGATTGTAGAAGAAATGAGAAGTGGCGCAAGC
Source organism: Gryllus longicercus (assembly GCA_038098605.1). Lineage (NCBI taxonomy): Eukaryota > Metazoa > Arthropoda > Insecta > Orthoptera > Gryllidae > Gryllus > Gryllus longicercus. The sequence continues at coordinate 1,440,134 of JAZDUA010000250.1, read as the reverse complement.
AGGATTATTGGTTTCTTCATACAATATTCACATCGACATTTCCTTTTATTTAGAGTTAAATCGCTGTCCGTGGGTGAAATTGTGCAGGAATATGAAGCGTCCACGGATGTGACGGAATAAAAGAGAATGAATAAGGACGAAAATAACAAATCAGGGACCGTAGATCATAGAAAAAGAGATATAACATACAACGTAAAAAATCTATATCTAATTTATATTCATGAAAAGCCAGGTTGAGTGTTAATAACTTTTAATCTAACCAATTAATCTTGAAAACTAAAAACACCAGGAAAGAATGGAATGTTTGGCTTCTTACACGCGCTGCTAACCGTATTTTTCGTTTTTTGTTGTTATTTATTTTGAGAATTGCCTTGGGGTTATTTTCGTATTCTAGTGCAGACTTATTTGAGAACGCAGGCGCCAGGGCCTCACCTCGTATGTTTATAAAGCCACCAACAGAGACCTGGCAGTCGTGCTGCGGAGGCCACGGAGTTCCCGAATTCGTTTCCGCGTCGCGGTCGCAACAGGGGATCTATCTGCGTGTCGGGAAACCATGCTCGCGCGACTACCTGAACTACACCCCATTGGATGGACTGGTCGTCTAGATGATGAATACAAGAAAAAAAAATAGAGGGAAGAGGGTTCGCGATTCAAAATAGTATTTGATAACAGTTGTCTGTGTAAGTTAATCGGTAATTTAAGGACAAAGTAGCAGATGTCCATATAATATAATAAATGATTTCATATAAATCCATACAATTAATGACTTTGAAACTGTATGAAATTAAAAATATTATATATATATTTGTATTCTTATATTTGTATTATATATACATATATATACATATATATATATGTATATATATATATATATATATATATATATATATATATATATATATATATATATATATATGCACAAAGAATATGCTTCAACGTTATTTACGAAGATTTTCCATCAAAATACTATACCTATTTTTATTACATTTTTTAATTCAACCCGCAGTGCTTTAATGCATTAAGGAATTGCGTTGCAGTGGTGCTGACAGGGGCTGTGTTGGGCGAGCCAGGATCGGAAAGAAGGTGGGGCGTGAAGCGGGGAGCCGGAGTGGGGCGGGGCGGCACGAAACGTGGCAGGGGGAGGTATGGCGGGTATGTAAATAAAATTACTTTCATTGTACTTTGATCTAGATTTCATTCCTTTTGCTGCCTAATACGTAGATGATTCTGAATAATAAATTCTCGGGTAACTCGGCCGGTTTAATTGAGGTTGTCACAAGATAAAACCAAGGTCCACTGTAAGTTGTCGGAGCCGTAATTGGAAAGGTCCCTCAAAAATGACTGTTTGAGATTCCCCTGCTATGGCGAAAACTGTATCTTGCGATTTTCACAGGTCTTTCATCTTGTGATCGGACGTGGATGTACTGCGTGAGCCGATTGTGACGATTCGTGGGCTTGGGCATAGGGATGGTTTAGCGTCATGATTCTGACCCACGAGGTGCCCTCTTGAATGCGCGCTGTCATCGGAAGTGGCAGAAGCGAGCGAAATATTGTGCTACTGACAAATTCAAGACTTTCTCTGAAACGCAGATTACATTAAAAAGCGGTTTTCATTTCTATTATTAGCTCATCGAAATATAATAGAACTACCTACTTAGATATGAGAGCAAAGTTTGTGTACATAACAATGTACATGTGTTATCATTTACATTCATCGTTGACCTAGAACTACATGGAATCTTCTTGTGCCGTATCTCCGTAGGGTCATTCACCAGAAGAATACAACTCAATTATTGGTTTTTGAAATAATCATTTAATGAATTTTGTTATGGATAATAGAATGATTGCATGAGATTCGTGTTTAGTTTTCTGTTGAGTTCTTCACTAAAATAACATATTGGAAATTGTGTCTTACACCGAAGTGGTATCTACAAACGGAGTGTCTGCATCATGTGGAACAATGAGGGAAGAGTAAAAAGTCATAGGTCTGATTAACATCAATAATATGCTGTTATCGCGTGTCTTATGTAGACACCTTCCACTTTCCGAGTTCACGTGTGTCTGCCCCCAGAACGAGAGCTGTTTGACTGCTAACAAATGAGAGTCGTGAGGAATACATTGCATGCAAGGCAGAGGCAAAACATCCTAGATCACGCCGGTTATCGAACTCGTGACGCATTTTGCGCGTCTTCGGGGAGTGCGGTGAGTCACACACCGTGCGACAACGTCGAATGCCTCTTGCACGGCAGATTGCAGACCCATGAGCTGGAACCTGGCACCTGGCCGAGGATCAGATTCTACTGGGATCAGTATGCTCCATACCTTTGATGAATCACCTTGCTCCACTCCCTGCCGGTTTAACCTCCCTCTTCGGTGCTTTAAAAGAAGTAATTGTTGCTTCAAAAACAGTCGACTCCGGTTATAGTGAACTTCTGAGGATTAATATGTTTGGTTCAGTCTATCAGAAAAAAAAAATATCAAAATTAAAAATTTCTGCACAATAATTGATTTTATCAAAATAGAGATGCAGCAAAATTCATTAACAGCACGAACTGAAAATCTCAATATCTTTATTTGTCCTTCAAAAATCAATTATTTTCAATAGTTTGCTTCGTACATTTTTCATTAGTAATTTCTCTAAATCGTTCTAGCGTTCGTGCTCTCTACATACTTGATTCTGCATTGTTCTGTCTCTAAGTATCGTAATGCAGTCTTGACATCCTTCAATACCTCTTGCACTGAGGGCAAACCGTCCCACTCCGAAGTCCCTTTTACTCGCCTAATAATTTCCTGGACTTCTTTTCTACGTTCACTATAGCCGAGGTTCAGATTCACTATAACTGAATCTTCTTATGCTTATTTGTAATTAGAGTGAAACGGGATAATTGACTTAGGTTCACTATATCCGGAGTCGATTGTATACTGTATTTAACGTCAGAGAATATTCTTCCACATTTTGCTGTGCCAGAAAAAGATGATTTGCAGAAGTTCAACACTGGATTTTCCAGTCATCTCTGGTAAATACCGCCTGCGATAGCTCAGTCGTAGCATTGCCTCTGCAACATTGGGGATCGAGAGGCTGTAGAGTTGGTGTCCTGGCGGTGGCGGATTTGCGATACTTGCTAGAGAGTTGGATCGATTTCAGCTACTGCCTGGAGGAGAATTCTAGAGTTTGTGTGCTCTCTGATCGGTAGTTTTCGGCAGTTTCTCCTATCAATTTCAGGCGAAAGACGGAGGAGAAGTCTTTAAACGAGTTACAAACAGCGCGCCATCTTTTACTCTTACTCTTAAATGGAGTACACCACCACTCATGCCGGAAGCTCTTCCCGACTGAAGCAGTTCTTCCTCAGGCGAAAATATCAAAATTCAAACTCCTTGGTACGCTTTCCTTAGGAGGAGAAGTAAATCCGACTGCCCCATGTTGTAGATTTAAAGCACGTAAAATATCTTCAAGCCTAAAAGAAGCCTCTGAGCAAAATTAAAATCGCTACTTTCGTCGCCCGAGTGGTACCTCTTCTACGCGGTGAAAGAAGCGTAGCGGAATTCGCGTTGTCAGGCGGTAAAATACAGCATTAACAAAATTGAAAATGCTTTACGTAGCAGTGGATAGAGTTTACATCAACACCGCTTCACATGAGAGAAAAAAGAAGAAAAAAATCAAGAAAAAATCCAGCGCGGGATATACACCGCCACCTCTTGGCCGTATCCTGGACCACACTCACGTGACTCATGCCGCAACCGGCTACCTTTAACTTAGGTGCAGGTCCGCACGGTCGGGGCGCGAACCCGGACCCGGGCGGCGCGCGTCCGCCCAGCGCCGGGCAGCGCCATGCAAATAGGCAGAGGGCGCGCGGAAATCCGGTGGCCGGAAGCGGTTTTCCGGCCGGTCGCTTTCCGGAGGAGGAGGAGGAGGAAGGCGCGCGCGCACGCGCTCTTATAAGGAAGCGGCCGGCGCGGACCCGCCGCACGTAGCCCCTCCCCCCTCATTCATTATGCACCGCCGCCGCCGCCGCCGCGTCTCTTCCGAGGCGTCTCCGCCGGCCGAGTTGCGCTGGCTCTGCAGCGGCTCTGGTCGGGACGTCCTAGGGTTCGAGTCTCGACGCTTGAGGATTCCCCACACTAGCTAGGTCCAATTCCGGCGCTGGGTGGAGGAGAATTCCAGCGGCCGGCTGCTCTGATCGGTAGTTTTCTCCTATCAGCATCAAGTGTGTCGAAGCAGAACTGTAACAACCAGGCCACGGTCCGCGCGCGATCTTGCCTTTCTCTTCCTTATCCTATCCTCAACCCTTACTTAAACACACACGTACATGCACTGTATAATCACAAATGTTGGAAGACCAGTCGGGACCACTAATACACACGCGGCGGACTCCGCCACATCCTGGCGCTTTCGATCCGTCGCCATTCTCTGTGCGTGGTCCGCGCCGTGTGCGTCATTTGACTCCTCGCTTTTTGTTATCGTCTGCTTGACGACACGTACTATGTTTTGTCCCTTTATTCGGGTATTGCTGGGTTAATTTGTGAAGCGTCTTAAAACTACATGATTGCAGCTTTTTTTCGGAGTGCTATATTTTATTCTGAGTATTGAAGCAAGGGAAATTTTACAAGTATCTGCAACTAAATATTTCCAGTTTTCGCTGCCAGTGTTTGTTCTTTTAATCACCAAAAGAAAAAAAATCCATGTAATGAATGCTCTTAAGACATATGTTCATGCCATTTGTAGACGTATATGTTGATTGCTGTAGCACGCCTGTCACTTCGTTCCATTCTCTTGTATGCGTTTAGGTTTTTAGGTATTGAAGTTGTCTCACTTGTTCAATGATGAGGTTTAGGAAACTATTTTTCAAGGAGTATTTCCTTAGGCTTGCTGTGAAATCTTGTTAGAGTATTTGAAGACAGACGATGATGACACTGAAATGAAATTGGTTGGGATTAGGAAAGCATGGGTTTGGGATTTTTATTTTTTATGTTTTTAATAGTTTATTCATTGTTTTATCCTCCCTGTGGAGGGCTACTGATGTCTATTAAAATACTTCACTTACAAATAATTTCCGAACCATTACAGAAACGCCCCCTTGCATCTGCCGCTCATCCATCTTCTCCCTCTCTTGAATCCGCCGTTACGTATGTGGGACTGGTTCGTACTTGCGTTCCTGCATCAATCCGCTGTCTGGCGCCCTTCTCATGGCCCCTCCGCAACATCTTTTCTTCCACTACTCTTACCACCCACCTATCCATACAGTGCTGCCGCCCCTGTCCCTCCGGCTCGCGGCGCCCGCCGACTATGCGCCTTGTTGGGAAAAGCGGGGAATAACTCTCCCGAGCCTTCGCCCCCATCTCCGCCCCCGCCGCAAACCTGCCGCCGCCCCCTTCGCCGCCGCCGCCGCCACCGCAGCTGCCAACGCCCCCACCACCACCTTCACCGCCGCCGCCGCCGCCGCCGCCGCCGCCACCTCCGCCGCCAACGTTGTGGCTACCGCGGACGCCGCCGCCGCCGCCACCGCCGCCGCCGCCGCCGCCGCCGCCACCACCACCACCACCACCACCACCACCACCACCACCACCACCACCACCACCACCACCACCACCACCACCACCACCATCCCCGCCGCCACCGCCGCCGCCACCGCCACCGCCGTCGCCACCACAGACGCCACCACAGTCGCCGCAGCCGCCGCCACCCCCGTCACCACCACCGCCGCCGACCCCGCCGCCGCCACAACCGCCTGAGACCCCGCCGCCGCCACAACCGCGACAGACCCTGCCGCCGCAACCGCCACAGACCCCGCCGCCTCGCCACCCCCGTCGCCAACCCCGTCGCCACCCCCGTCGCCACCCCCGTCGCCGCCCCCGTCGCCACCCCCGTCGCCGCCCCCTTCACCGCCCCCGTCGCCACCCCCGTCGCCACCCCCCTTGCCACTCCTGTCACCGCCCCCGTCGCCACTCCCGTCGCTACCCCCGTCGCCACTCCCGTCGCTACCCCCCGTCGCCACCGTCGCCGCCGACCCCGCCGCCACAGCTCAGGCCGCCGCAGCCGCCACCACCGCCGCCTTCGCGGGCCGCGTCGCAGCCCTTCGTCGACAGTGACAAAATGACGGCCATAGCCCGTGAATGGCTGGAATACACTCGCGCCCGTGTCGGAATGCTACTCAGCCGCATCGCACCGGCGCCGCTGACTTAGCGGCCCTTTTTACATCCGCTCCATCTGGGCGGCGAGGGAGGCTGCGACTCAAAGACGCGCTGCCCGGGCTGCAGGGGCGTGCGGGGTATCATTGACTGTCGCTTTCATTGCGTCCCCCTGAATTCCTGAAAACTCTACTCGACCAGCACTGAGCTTGGCTTCGTTATGAACTGCAGAAAGTGATGCTCCAGTTGCTGCAACTGCTTCAGCCGTGTTGTTTTGATTTTATATTGTAATAAATGTATCCCTACGAAATATATTGTTACTCTTCTCGATCTCCTTCTCCCGTCTTTCTTTTCGTCTATCTATCTCTGACCCTTTTTTTCTCCCAGTGCACTTCAGTGTTTCTGGCACAAACGCGCGCGCGCACACACACATACACACACACACACACACTCACACACACATACGTGTGAAATAGGATTTTCCCCCTCGACCCTTAGTAACTACGTATTGTGATGTCGTGCAGAATCTAATTTACGTTTCAGCATTAAAAAGAAAGGGAGTAAAGTCATAAGGTTCGTCTCTCATGAGGAAATGCGATAAACCTTTTTTTTCACTTGCTGTGTAGCAATCGTGAAGTATAATGTTCGTAAATATTGCCGTTTATTGTTAATAATTTTTTTCCACGTTCTAAAATTAGCCACAGCTACTGAAAAAAAGTTGAATGTTAACATTGTTTACTGCAAGTCAGCCAACTTTACGACAGCGCCACACGCATGTTGTACGTGTTCCGCTGCTGACCAGCTCGTGCCGCCTGCACAGTTCGCCCGCTAGTCAGTTGTCTCTCCCACTTGCCCGCAGCTTTCTGTCCGGCGCACTTGGCGCTCTTCAGTCCACCTGGTTTCCGTGCATCGTACAGACCCGAGAAGTAGAGTCGACATTCCTTTGCATCGCCGATGCAGCCGTTTTATTCCCAAATTGTCCCGATAGATCGATCTGGGAGGCTGGTTGGTGTGTGTGTGTGTGGGAAAACCAAGTCTATCCAAAAACAAATATAATGTCATTTATTTTATCTTGAGTGTTCAGCTTTGTGTGTGGAAGCGCTAACGTAGGTAGTAATCCTAATCGTTAATCTTACAAACTACTATTTACATTTGACGCTATTTATAATATGAAAACTTAGTTACATTTATAATCTGAACTTACATACCAACACTTACGTACTTACAAACTTAATCTTTCATTCGACGCCACTTATTTGCACGTCCTTGAAGCACTTTAATGTCACTGAAGCACCCGACAGTAATGTCAATTGAGGCGTTCAGAATAATAACGGCAGATCCCAACCAAAGTTCATTTCGAGAAAAATGACTTTCTCTGTTTTTATTTACCTTCACTTTCACTACACACTTTTGAAGGTGAAATTTAGGGGTTTTGCCATATTCCAATATATTTGATATTTCAGCCTACGATAGGTATATGGCAGGAGTTACCCGTCATACTTCTCAGTGAAATTCCGAGGTCGGTTGGGATCTGCCGTTATTATTCTGAGCGAGTCAATTACTATAATTTTTCCTCGACTTGTCCTGCTGCCTGGGACGGCTATCGGCTGAGAGAACATTAAATAGCGGCGGCCGTTGAGACTGCCCTACTCTCTGTATCTAGTGACTCAAATGCATCCGTTCGTGAGACGCCTACATCGCCGCCAACCCTTTCACACCCCTCACCGCTTGCATTTCCATCCGTGTTAGGCTTGTTGTTTCGCCCACCCGCGAGTCAGCTCGCCCATCTCCCATCGCCCGCGCTGCCTCCTCCCCCTACTCCCCCACTCCCCCTCTCCCCCTCCCTCTTTCACCCACCCCCTCTCCCACAGGCCGCTGTTATCCGGTGCCGCAAAATACGCCCGTCATAAACTTTATAGGCCCGCGCCGCGCCGCGCCGGCTCGGCTCAGGCGGCCTTGGATTTTCGTAAGCATTTGGGCCCCGAGAAAGGTGCTGTAATGGCAGAAAGGATATTTTCCTCCTCTGGGTGTTTTTTTTTTTTTGTATGCGTTAGGGGAAAGGCGCGCGGCTGTAGGCGAAGACGGCGAGGGGTGCGTTATTGCTGTACTTTGCAGTTTACGGGTTACGTATCTGCGTTTTGTACACTTACTTTCGCGGATTTCGGCAGGGGAGGTTCCGCAGCGGACGGAGACATATCGTGGAATAAACTCTTCACGTCGGATGTAAATGAATGATGATAACTCTCTTATTAATACGTAAGTGAAGCCGAGATTATTAAATTTTGAGTTATTCATACCGCGTTATGTAACTTAAAAGTTGGATATAATACCTTTCATGTTCAAACATGATGAATTTGTAAGGAAACCTGATTAGAAAGAACAATGAATTTGCATTTGTGAACTTGTTATTTCATATACACATTATTTGTTTATATTTCTAAAGTGGAAATTTCGTGTTGATGTACTGCATTACCGCACCAATGTTGCACATGTGTGTCCGAAAATATCATTTGTATTTTTAGTAATTAACTCTAAGAGTATCCAAGGTTTTTACTCCCTCACATGCTACTTTGTAGCATAGAGAAAGTATTGTAACGCTTATGCAAAAAGTGGCGTTTTTTCGCGAGAAAAACCCGTTTTGTTATTTTGTGACTGATGTTTACTTGAATTTTCTTTTTTGACAGAGCAAAGTTCGCTTATAAGAGTGATGCAGGTTCGATTTTTCTTGAACGTTGTGAATTTTTGAAAATTGCCCATGTTTAATGTGATTCCATGTGATGCCATGATACAACGGGTGTGACAATGTTTAACGAGGCGAGAATCAATTGCATCAAGTCTGCTCTCCCGTCTGAAAATTTTGCTACACTCCTTTCACCATCTAGCGGAGAAAGGAAGTATCATCGGGCGACGAAACTGGCGATTTGAATTTAGCTCAGAGGCTTCTTTTGGGCTTCGGGATCTTGTTCATGATGTGAAACGACAAGAATGGAAAACCGGCTTTTCATCCAAGCCATATCATTTTAACCAATTGAGTCGGGCCGCGTCTTGTTCGATATATTTCGTTATAGCATATTTTTTTGAGAAAAATATCGCATGAACTATAAATATATCTTGGGTGCCATTTCTCATGCGCCAACTTCAGCTTCAACTCACATGTTTCGATTGTTAAGTAACTTAGAGTCTTAAATCCTTCACAGACCCTGGCGTTAAGAGAAACTTTTCGTTTCTGTGTTTGATAGCGTTAATTCAATGTAGTAGTAGAATATTGCAATAAAAAAAAACAATCCTGAGCCTCTCCTGTGTTTCGACTGTTCCTAACGAAGCCAGACTGTTAATGTCTTAACGGACGCCGGCCGTTAAGAGTCACTTTTCGTTACTGTGGTTGCGTTTAGTCGATATAACAGGACAATATTACGAGGCAAAAAAAAAAAAAAAGAGAGAGAGAGAGAGAGAGAGAGAGAGAGAGAGAGAGAGAGAGAGAGAGACCCTGATCCCGGCTGCCGCAGTCTCCGCCGACGCTCCCGAGGCGCGCCGCAGCCGCCGCGCCGGCCGTGCTCTTCCGGCGCCGCTGCGAGGCGTCGGTCGCGTGCGTGCGAGCGCGTGCGCGGTGCCGTTAATGCGCCGGCGGACCGCATCCGCGGGTCGCGCCGCCTCCTCGGAATGTCCGCGCGGCGGAATGACGTGTTTTTCCAGGCGCGAGCATTGGCGCGCCACCGCCACCGCCGCGGCCGCCGCCGCTCCGCGCCGCGCCGCGCACTTAGCTGAGCAAACGGGTGCGGTGCGGTGCGGCGCGGTGCGGAGCGGCCCGGCGACGACGCTCGTCAGCCGGCAGCTCTGTAAACTGAGCGGACTCCTGGGCGTTTCGGCGCAAACTGTGTGCTCGGAGGGCCAGCCCGCCCGCCCGCCCGCTGTGGCGCAGGTGTGTAGAGGGGGCGGAGCCGCTACGCTGGAAATACGGCGAGCTTTGAGCCCCGCTTTTTGTAACGCTGTGTTGGCTTAGGCGAATCAACCCCCTTTTTTTTTCATTTTTCGTTCGTCTGATTCTGTTTCGTAGAACGAGTTCTTTGACCTCTTACTTTCGAGATCTAAATGTACTAGTTCTATGAGTCAATGATGGTCTCTTGGATATGTTGAAGCTGTCGCCGTTCCCGCTCATCCCAAGAGCACAACTGGCGTAGCCTCCGTCGTTCCGGTGTTCTCACATCCGACACCGCTTTTTTAGAGGTTCCTTGTTAAAACGCTTCGAGTAGCGAAACCTCCAGGGACGCCACTGTGCACTCGTCAGCGTTTGGATTTTGCACGCTCTGCCCTGCCGCCGTGACTCTGCGCTGATGCATGGAAGTCTACCTGCGCAGGGTTGTTGCCCCCCAGATCGGAGAGTTGCTGAAGGCCTCAAGGCAGCGCCGGCTGAACAAATATGGCGACCCGAGGAATCTCTGGATTTTCCATACGACGGGCATTATAATTTAGAAAGTAGTTGAAATCAGGAAGGGTTTTCTCGTGGTTTCTTTATTTTATTTACTGGTCAATATATAAAAATACACCTCACTAAATCATCATGAAAATACTCATTTACGTGTTGTTCACTTGAGTTTCATCGGTGTTTTTGTCTTCTTCCGATTAGAAAACAAAGTATCGGGAAATCTTATGTTCTTATTAAATAGCAATGTATTGCAGTAGTAAACCTGTATGCATTGCAGTAGGGGAACAGTATGATCGTATAAAAGGATACGAATGCAACAGCATAAGAACAAAAAGTGTAGTTGTTCTACATGCAGAGACGTTATCTCCGTAAGTACGCGCATGCATTGCAGGAGCAATGCAAATACTTTCCAGAATTTATATCGCGGCTGTGACAAGTAGAGAAGAAAGCAATAGCATATAGATACGCGTAGTATACTTTCCCCGCGAGGGAAAGTAACAAAAAGTTTTAAAGCGAAGGCGCCAATCGGCGGCGGCGGGTTGCAGGGCGCGGGAGCTGCAGCGCGGGCGCCGGGGGCGGCGGTCGGCCTGCGGGGCGAGGCGGGGCGAGGCGGGGCGAGGCCGCGGGGCTGCCTGCCTGGACCCCGAGACGCGGCGACCCGGACGAGAGCCGCAGGGCCCGAGGCGGCCCGCCCAGGAAGGCGCGCACTGGGCCCGAACGCATAGGCAGAAATAAATAAATAGATTAAATAAATAAATAAATAAATAAATAAATAAATAAATAAATAAATAAATAAATAAATAAATAAATAAATAAATAAATAAATAAATAAATAAATAAATAAATAATACATAAATAAATAAAGTAATACATAAATAAATAAATAAGTCAGTGAACATGAAAGAGAGAGAAAGCTATATCCTTACCTGTTGTCTCAAAATGTGTAATGCTTTTTAGGTGGAGAATAAGGTTTAGTTTACGAGGCGATCTTTACAATAAGGGTAAAGATAACTGAAATTACGAGAATGAGAACCGTACAAGAAAGAAAGTAGTGTTTTGTAAATCCATTAATTTGTGTGGGAATTACTACGAAATTACATTTGGACGTCTTGAAGTACGAAAATAGACGCTGCTAAAATGAAAGTGAAAGCGGAAACCATTAAAAAATATAAAAATGAGAACGCGATACTTAACACTACTTACGAGGTTATAAATGTATACGCGAATTTAAGACATAGTGGAGGGCTAGGGAGTTAAAGTCAATTGCGAAATTTGAAGGGCAAAAATGACTTAAGACTATGAGAGCGGGTCAATGCAAAATATTTTAACATCTTCAAGCTTTTAGTGATCTAATTTTAATTTATCTTCCAAATTTTCCGTTTAAAAATTAATTTATTGTGTACCGACATTGTTGAGTCTAAAATGAACCTAACATATGACACTATTTTGCTCTCTTCCAAAAATGTTTTGAGAATTGGTAAATATATATTCGTAAATATGTATGTTTCGTAATTGTAATTTTTAGATAAAAGCCTGCGCCTGTTTAGTTTTCAATGTTTCAGCAGTTAATATTTTGAGTTCGTCACTTCTCTCTACCACCGAAAGTTCACATCGCAAATCTGCGTGCTCCACATTCCTGAGTTTCGAATACCACCTACTGGCAACCGCACGGTTTGCGCGTGGCGGGAGCGCCTGCCTCCCACTGTGGCGGCGCGTAGCGGGCGCTGGATTTCTCTCGGAGCACTCCCGCGGGCGGAGAGATCGCGAGGGGGCGGTGGAGGCGGAGGCGGAGTGGGAGGATGTGGAGCAGCGCATGCGGCCACGCCCGTGCGGACGGATATGCCTGCCGCACCACCTCGCCTCCCCCCACCCGCACCCGCGCCATACCTCGCCGTGCGGTGCACCATCCTCACAAGCGGGTTCGCTGTCGAAGCTGATGGTGATTCTTTGGTTGTTTTCCTCGTTGTCGATAGCGCCTTCGGCCGCGCAGGAGGAAAACGCGTAGAATAAATAAATGGGCGATGTGGTGATTGTGTTTTCCTAGCATGAGGAAAGAGTGGAGAAAACGGAAGTGGTTGTGCTTGTATCTTCTTTGGAACTGTGATGTGAGTTCCCGCATTCAGCCTTTCGTCGAGCTTATTATATTAAGCTAGTTTTGTGAAACATTTATGTAAATTCAATCATCAAAACTGACATTCCCTTACGTAATAAAAATAAAGATGTAATTCTCTTTGTTATGCAGTTAGGCAGCAGATAATATAGAAGATAGATTTTTCGGGCTGGTAGGCCGTTGTCCAGTTGGCATTGTTGGGCCAAACGTTTCGTCCACGTCTGCGGTGGACATCCTCAGTGGCGGCAGGGTCGCGGGCGCAGTGTTCGGGGCGGCGGCAGGCTGGCGACTGGCAGATTATATGCTGCAATAATATGTTTGCTTACGTTTCAAATATGTAAATTCATGGATGTTGCCAGCGTAGGGACAGCCTTTCAAATGAATTTCGTCATTTTGGCCGGTGGATGACGGGTGACAGGCAAAAGAGGCTCAGGTCATCAACTGATATCACAACAATGCCTCTTACTGGGAGGTGCTAGGATTCGAGTCCACACGGTCGGTAACAGGATTTTCGGCACTAGGCTACATAGCTAGGTGGAATTCAACCGCTGACTTAGGGAGAATCCTAGTGGCCGGCTGCTATGATAGGTATTTTTTAAGTGGTTTCTGCGATCAACACCAGGCGAATGCCAGAGCAATACCGTAACAAGCGGGCCACGAACCGCACGCCATATTTCCTTCCCCTTCCTTTCTCTATCCTCACCCCTTACGTTCGCACACTTACACTTACATCCAATACACAATCATACGTTTTGGGAAACAGGCCGGATGGGGCGGTGCCCCACTAGTGGGAGATACCTGCTTAGGGCAAACCCCGCTAGCGGATGGTAGTTAGGCGCCAGATCTCGCTAGCCAGAGGGGGAAACAACCTCCTACGATAAAAACAAGCACTACACTTACGGGACTATTGAACACATCAGTTGATGCGCTCGGGATCATTAAGCAATCGATCAATCTATAGCGGGCTGAAATTGAACGGGTAGTGTAAAATACGGCATACCCGAACCGCTGTTTCAAGAGTCATTTGATCCATAGCGAGTCATCCAATTTTGTAATGGGCGCGCGGCGCAAAGGTGCACCGCTGTTGGGCGCCAGTGGCGACTGAAGCAGTGGAGCGGCGTGGCCGAGCTGCGCGGCCAAACGCACCCACCCGCAGCGCCAACGCGCGAGGTTTTCCTTTTCGCCGCCCGCGGCGCGCCTCGCGAGACACGCCTGGGACGCCGAGGCACCGAAACTAGGGATGCACATTGGAGAGTTAAAGCACTATCGAGCTTCTGCGCATGCGCAGTTCAAGTTTCGTGCCACTAGTGCTTCCGCAGAAGATTGATAGTGCTCTTCGCTACGGTGTGCACAAACTATCTGTTGTCTACAAAATATCGATTTTAATTACCATCAATGTTCGAAATTCAAGCATTGATGTTAATAAAACATCATGTTCATTAATGTTCACGTATTGGGGGAGGATTTGATACGACGGTGGTCGCGTTTATAAGTTTAAATGGAGATTTAATTGGCAAATGACAGTGAAAAAATAATGACATTTAACATATTTTGATTGGATAATTCTAATATTCAATAGTCGTGTATCGAATGCTCGATTTTAATTATTATTCATCACTTGTTTCTAAAGAAATTTCATTGTATAGATATTTGAAATGTATTACAGGTTTTTATCTTGATAGTACTTTTATTCATTTAAAAATAAAATAAAAAGCACCCACGTAACATAGATATTAAACAAAACATCGGATATTAGGAAAAAAAATATCGGCATCAAAAAATCGATGTAAATCCGCCATGACAGTCCGTGATTTTACGAAAACATAGTCATCGATTTCCCATCGCCAACCGAAATTTAATCATTTGTATTAAGTGTGTAGTGTTTTCTTTATTAAAATCGTGCACAGAACGAAATTTACACTTACTAGTTATTACCTCAAGTTCTCCAATATTTGTGCGGAATTTTTCCATCAAATTAATTTTATTTACTTTTATTAACATTTTATTACTTATATTCTTTCTTTCAAGATTTCAGTCATGTATAACATAGATGAGGATGAAATAGTTTCCATCTCCACGTATTTCCCGCATTTCAGTTACGCCATATTATACCGTTTATTCCCATAAGCATTCGTTCATTACAATCATTCCTTTTAAGTTGTGGTTCTTTGTAGGATTCGGGGAAAACGTGTAAACATTCCTTTGATATTCGTTCTGTATTCTCTCTACCAGAAAACAGTAAAACGTATAACTGAATTTTCTCACTGACACAGTTAATCCCTTAACGAGTGTGTCGAATCTCTCATATCGTCCGACGAAGCGGTGCATCGTATTCCGAGAAGCCAACACACTAAAGCTCTCGGTAAACGGGACTCATCCACAGATGCATATGATCCCTGCGCGAGTGATGAGAGACCGAGACAGACCCCCCCCCGGCACTGTCAACGCCGCCACCGCCGCCACCCGTCGCCCCGCCCACGTTCTCGCTACGGAGACCTCTGCCGCTACTGCCCCCCGACCCCGCCACTGAAACCACCACCGCCGCCACCACCCCCGCCACCGCCACTGCCACTGCCACCGCCGACGCCACCGCCACCGCCACCACCGTCATCCCGCCTCAGCCACAGCACCTCCACCGCCACCACGACCGCCCTCGCTCCCGTCCCCACCACCTCCACGACCATCTTCACAGACTACCCATCTCTTGCCCCATCACCACCTCGTCCGTACCCTCCTCCCCACCCCATCCCATCCATTGCACCCTTCTCACCAACCTCCTACCGCCGCTGCAGCTTCCGTCTTCTCCACCGTTGCCACCACCAGCGACACCGCCCCCGCCGCTGCCGTCGCCACCAACGCAGCTGCCGCCGCCACCAACGCAGCTGCCGCCACTGCCACCCGCGCGTTCACACGCCGCTGTGAACCTACCCCAACGCCGCAGAGATTACAGCGATTTCTGAGAAGGGCACATTCCTGCACCGCCCTCGACCCCGCGCCCGCCCACGCCCTCGCCCGCGCTCCGCTTGCGCCGCCGACGCCGCCTCACTTTCCCATAACATCCGGCGCCGCTGCCGGCGCGGGCGACGCGCTCTCACCCCGCGCAGCCGCAGTTATTTTTTCCTCAAAGGATCAGCCCGAGATCGATGACGCGCTGCGCGGCGACTGGAGGAAACGAAACGTCGCCACAGCCGCGGGGGTGGGATGGGGGTGGGGTTAGACGCGTGTGCGCTGCGGGCGTCGCCGTTCGTTTGGGATGTCCACTGCTGGTTCTCCGTCCACTAGTTGTCGCCGTGTAGATCTGTTCCTGCTTTTGATACGTCAGGGAAGAAATTGGGTATTAATGTGGTACCAAAGTCTCTCAGCTGTTATTTTCCCGTTTTCAAATCTGTACTTCCTATTGATCTGATATTAGACTTTCAGCGCGTTGTGTGCTGTGTTTCAGTCTTGGACGGCCCACTGATGTATTGTCTTCCCACACTTCTGTTTGTTTGCGTCTCTATAATAATACCTACAAAAGAAACATGTCTCAATCCCTACATTTCACATGGTCTCTCCAGGGTTTTTGTTGTTCGGCTATTATTATTTTATTAAATTCTCTTATATATATCTATATATATATATATATATATATATATATATATATATATATATATATATATATAAGAGAATTTAATGTGTTTGTGTGTTTATGTCATTCATACGAACTTGAGTGTGAGTGATATCATGTAGCCGTAAGCTTCTGCGATGGGAGTCTTTTGAGTCCTGGCTGTCCAGAAGACATGTCCCAATACGGCGACTTACAGAGCAAATGGGCATTCGGTGTAATCCTAACATGACCGAAACATTATTGTAATTCTATTTATGGTATTAATTACAAAAGAAACGGTGAAACACACTCCAAACGTATTCGTATACATTCGAGTCTTGTATCGACCAATTATATATTCCAATTATTTGTGGATATCTCCAGCATGTACAAACGGTGTTGGTTGATGCAAGATAATTCGAAATTCGATATTTCGACGTTTCATTAAATTAATATTTTACACAATTAACGATAGATATTTTCAAATAAATAACTTATAGAATGTGTGTGTAATGATCTTCACAGATGTCTTGCAAATAACAGAGAGAGCGCCAGAGAGCAAATGTGATGATATTCTTTTTTTTTGTAATGTTAGATTTTGATTATTTAATTTTTGTCACTTGAATTTTTTCTCCTTCGCTTGCCATGCTCCGTATGTTACCATCTATGCATTCAAGTATTCATCATCGACTAATAATAAGAACGAGCACATGCGAAATACGACAGTCAATACAAATTCAGCCATATAAATATGAAGAGCAGATATTCCATGGTTGTGCGCCACTATCAATTCCAAATTTTGTAAAAATACGTTGGGCTTCTCTGTGACGAGCTCTCGCTGAAGTGAACAATCGCCCACCGCCGGCCTGACGATTCCTCTCCCAACCTTTTTTCGAGTTAAATCCGCTTCGCCGAGCGCCTCTTTATTTATATTCATGATGAAGCGACGCCGGGGAAATTGGCGAGTTCCGCGTACCCCAAATCACCACGAGCCGCGAACTGTAATCGGCGCAAGATCAAGGGTAGGATTAAACGCGGCAACACAACTGCTCACAGAACGGTCCGCTTTTGACGCCGACGGTTTATGAAAAAGGTTGTAAAAATCTGATGAAATTAAACACGGAATATTTGTCGTTATTTTCATGTGAATGTTTGAACCTGATGACATTGAAGATTTCGTGGAATTTAATATCTTCCTCCCTATTCTATTCATCGTACGGTTGTGTTGTGAGCTAATTTATTTTTCACCGCCGTCTCTTTTGTTTCCGCCACTACGCTCACAAGAAAACCACCTCATCAAGTTTTGGAATACGCTAGCTAACCGCCACTTCAAGCCGACTCCAACCGTCATCCATTGTAGTGGAGCCGCTTCCCTCTCCCCCCCACCTGCCCCACCGTCTCATCGCCGGTGGAACTCGGCTGCGTCTCCGGCGAAACAGGCCGCGCAGGTTCCGGCGGCCGGGCCGCGTCCGCACTGCTCAATACTAAGCCCGCTGACCACCCCCGCTGCGCTAACTCGCCCTATTGTCCCCGCCCTCCGCCCCGCGGGGCGCGCGCCGCATTGAGCCGCGTCCGCAACAGGTTTCCGGGCGCGTACGCCGCCCCCACCGCCGATCGGCGCTACGGGCCCCGACCCCCGACCGCCCCGCCGCGTTCGCTCCTCCGGGCAATCATCCGCTCGCGGCGCCCCAACCCCCTGCAGACCCCCCCCCCCCCGCGGGCCACGCCCGCCACTGCTTTGCCACCACCCCTCCTACAGACTCTTCTCCTGCAGATCCTGCTCACCACTGCTTTGCCACCGACCCTGTCCACTTCACCTAATGCCGACCCCGCTTACCGCTGTCTCTGCCACCAACCCTCCTCCCAACCATGTCCACCCCTGCTCCTGCCGGTCCCGCTCTCCACTGCTTTGCCACCCTCCGTCCTACCGACCATGCTCACCACTCCTAATGCTGAACCCGCTGATCGCTGTCTCTGCCACTACCCACCCTGTCCACCACTCCTGCGGATCCTGCACTCCACTATATTACCACTAATACACCCTGCAACACTGCTCACCACCCCTCCTGCCGCCACCTCTAGCCAATCACCCATCCGGCCAATCTTGATGACCACCCTCTCCCTACCCCCTGCCAATCCTCCTAAAGACTGCCCGCCACTCATCCTGCCAACCCCGCTCACCACCATCCTGTCACATAAAATTCCCCGCCATTGCCCCCCACCATTGCTTCTACCACCAACGATCCTTCCAAACCTGCTCACCTCCCCCTCCTAACACTTGTCACCAATGCTCCTGCTAACTCTTCTCACCACTCCTCCTACCACCAGTAGCCAACGTCGTCAACCACAATTCTTCCATCACTATTCCTCCTGCCAAACTTTATCACCAAATCTCTCCTTACCCCCTGCCTACAACCCTGTCCCTCTTACAGACTCTGCCTATCATTCAATAAATCGACCGCGCTCACCAACCCTCCTACCGACCCTGCTCACTACCCATCCTGCCACAATCTCTAGCCAATCTCGCCAACCTATCCTTTTGATCTTCACCACCATCTCCCTGCCAACTCTCCTACAAACCCTCTCCACCCCTCCCACCGACCCCACTCACCACATATTCTGCCACCAACCGTCTCTCCACCCCTTCCCACCACACCTCATGCTACCCTCATCACAACAGCTTCTGCCACAAACTCCCCTAACGACCCTGCTCACCACCTATCCAGCTACCACTTCCAGCCAACCTCACCTACACCACTCCTGCCAACCTTGACCACCAATCTAGCTCACCTTTGTCTCAACTCTGACTACCACCCCTTCAGCCAACCCCCCACCGTACCTCTGACAACTCCTCACCAATCCTCCCTCTAATACTTCCCGCTGTTCCGTCAGTCCCACTCACATTCCCTACATCCAATCCAGCACTCTCTCCGCTGCGCCATCAATCCTGTTATCCACCATCCCCACTCCGAGTTCCCCCGCCACCCCATTCACCACAGCATCTAGCATACCTCTAAACTGTTTTCCATTAGTTGTTCTTTTGGTTACGTATTTGCCCTTTTATTATGTCTTCTGCTCTCTTTCACGGTCGCGTTGCCAATGCTTATTACTCGACCCATCGTTCGCGTTATTGCAATCGCTTGGTCACTGCAGCAAAGCCGATCACTAGAAGCCTCAGAAATTTAGGCAAAAAAAGTGATGATTCAGACACCTAAAATAAGTTACAAAATCATTAATCCAGGCTTTTGAAAAAACATTAGATATGAAAAGTTGTTTCTGGCATCGAAAACTGATCGCGAAAGGATTAAATTAGGCATTTGGATTGCATAGCCAACGCGCCGCTGCGACCTCACCCTGTCAACAGCGCAGCTGCATCGGTAACGGTGCAATTGTCTGAGTCATAAATGGAAACGAATGTGAAACATCCTCTTTATGTTGAACCGAGCTCCTGATTTTCGGTGTGTTGGGTGAAATTTCGGTGCGTAGTCAAGTGCGTATTTGTTCAGGTAATATTCGTGTTTCGAGAAATTCTGGAGAGTATTTGCGTTTCGGTGTAACGGATTTTTTAAAAAATGGGTAATTAAAATGTAATTCTTTAAAATTACTTACAACATTAAAATTACAAAATATGTATCAACCCCCGTTTTAGGACATGTTAGACACTATTAGATGATGTCAATACATTTGTTTTTGTGATTCGTACACATATGCAATTATTTTCCACAACCTCCAAAAGGAACTAAATAGGCATTCGTTCTAAAATCCGAGTTCTACTGATCCTTTCCTCTGGCCCCCGTCGATCCACACTCGTACACGTCTCAACCCCCTCATATCGTCACGATTCTTCTTTCCTCCTTTGCTTCATTATTTAGTTTTTTATTTTATTCTTTTGAACTGTCCACCTTCCGTGGTTCTCTCGCTGGACAGCTGGCCTCCTACCCTGCCCTAAATGCTTACGACGACGTCCGACAGCTTTGCTTCCGGTGGGCAGCGCCGCGTCCTTTGACGATTTTTTTACCTTCCGCCAGCGCGGCGCGGCCGCCGGGCCGCCCCTCTCGTATTATTTATGGGAGTGAAATTCTTGTGTAACGTATTCAATGCTTTGTGGTCGCCTCTTCCGGTCGGCTTCCTGGAACCGTTGAGGTGAGATCGGAGGCGGAGGCGTCGCACGTGCTCGCCGCTTCGCGTTATGAATCGCGGCGTCTGTCTGCTGCACCGCGGTTGCCAACTTTCACGCGTGTTGCCAGGAAAATCTCTGTGGTGTTCAAAAAAAAAAAAAAAAAAAAATCACTTCGCTGTCATATTCCTGTGGTAGCAGAAACCACTCTGATATTTGTGTGTGCGTTCTTTCGTTGAAATTTGTTTCGGAAAATCACTTATTTAATTATTTATTCATTCGGTCTAGGAAGTTTATTAAAATGACGTAAGAATAAAGTGAAGTCTAAACAGAATTGCCAGTAGTCCCTAGCAATAATGGACTCACCGGTAATTGTTTGCATTTCAGTTCAGAAAGGCAGTTCAGAAGGCATTTCTCAAGGATGATTGAAAATTACGCATTTTGTAACCGTACTTTGTTAAAAAATTCTTCGAATAGGTTGTTCAGTTTAGTTTGATAGTTCAGTTTGTTTGTTTCAGTTTTTTATGACTTTTCAAAAATTCTGCCACATGTTATAAAAGTTATTATAATAATTCTTACAATAAAATTAAGAAAATAAAATAAAACAAGAATTCAGTGTTTTATTATTACAAATGTACGGTATCAAATTTACATAGAAATCCCGTGTGAATTTGAGGTTTAGTTCTTCATTGCATCTACAGAAATCAGCTAGAATTAAGAATCGGCTTCAACTCTAGATTGCTGGAAGTGCCTTGATAATATTATCCCGCCTTCCTGCAAATTTTCGGATTCTGTGTGCTTCTGAAGTCAGCCCGAAATATCTTCTTAAAATGTATATCAGGCATTGTCGTAGAAGTACTGACCTTCCTTTGTGGGTCGATTGCCATCCATCACCGTAAGGAATGTATGCGTCAGTGTAGAATATCCTGGTGGAGTCTGGATACTGTTATTCAATACATCCGCACCCTTTCTCATTTCTCCTAAGATCTGCTTCTACGGGAATATGTCAGAGGCATATACTGATATGTATTTATATGTATTTATAAAGTTGGTTCTGTAGAAGTGTATTCGTTTACATAACAATTTCCAGTTTTATAAACGTTTAAAAAGTATTATTTTGATAAGTATTCCTTTCATTCTAATATAAACCACTTATGAATTTAAAAATGAGAGGAAAATTAAGTAATACTTATCAGAAATTTGAACGCTAGCTGATAATAGTCTGATAAAACACTTGTAAACACTTGGTTGTTATCGATTATATCATTTCATTTTGCTTGTCATCGGGGCGATGTATAGAATTTAGAGAGAACAAACCAGAACAGAATAATGATTCCTATCTTACGAGAATGAACGTAACAAGGTCAGGTTGATTGAATTTCCAGAGCATGGGTTCTGTGATTTTTCGATTAAAATGTACTGTTGTATATTATTTGGCATTCTCATTTTATTAATATGATCGATCATATTTATTAATAGATAAATATGTTAATATTAATCCCTTCCCTATATTCTTCCTTTTAGTTTAGTTACGTGTGTAAAGTCAGTAAATTCTGTGAAATTTGTTTGTGACTAAGGAGATATCATTGTGTGAGGCAATTATATTTAGGAAAACCTTTATAATGTTCATGATCCAGTGCAGAGAAAGCAAATTCTCAGAAACGAGTATTTTTTGTCATCATGCCTCCTGCAGTATTGTAAAGAAATTGCTGTGAAAAGGGACCTTTTTTTGGAAGAATGTTTCTTCCTCTAAAGATAATTGTCTTCTGTATCGTAACGTCCTCCTTCAGTTCGCCTTTAGATTCGTCCATGTGTGACGCCGCTTGAGGGGACGGGTGGGAGCGTCACGTGTTAGCGGCGGCGGCAGCGTCCAGGGGAGTTGGCGCCGCGTACCGGAAGCTGATAACCGTGTGTGCTGGATTTTTGGAGCGGCTCGCGCGGGGGCCGTGTTGGATGAGGGGGGCTTGTTTACTTGCGGTGCGATTACTTCAGAGGCCGACCCCGCCTCGCCCCACTCCCAGCTATACGCCGCCCCGTCACGCTCCGCCTCGCCCCCCGCCGTGCAACGCGCCGTCCCGTCCCGTTTCATCTTGCCCCATCTCGTCCTGTCTCGCCCCACCTCGTCCCGTCTCGCCCATTCTGCCCCAATCCGCCCCGTCCCGCCGTGACCCACCGTCCCCTTCCCGTTTCGCGTCGCCCCGTCTCGCCCCGTTTTTCCCCGTCTCACCCGTCTCGCCTCGCCCTGCCTCGTCCCGCACACCACACCACCCCGCCCCGCCCCAGCACTCTCCGCCTCCCGTCCCTCTTCCCCGCCATACCCCGCACCAGACCGCCCCGCCTCGCCTCGTCGCGCCCCACCCCGCCCCGAACCCCTCCTTCACCCATCTCCTCTCCACCCTGTCCCGCCCTACCCCACCGAACCCAACCCCACCCCTCCCAGCCCAGCCCTGCCCTGCCCTGCCACACCTCGCCCCGCCCCGCCCCGCCCCGCCCCAGCTAAGCCCACCCCGACGCCCGGGCGGAGGGGACAGGCATTCGTTCGACGAAATCTCTCAGGGCTCCCCGTGTTGACGTTTGGAGGAAAACACGGTAACTGTTATTTTCCGGGAAATGGAAACGGAGATGAAAGAATTCTCTTGAGATCGCTCCCGGTGTATTACTTATCTCGGCCACGGTTCTTCGGAAATCTATCTTGTGACTTGTGGTTGGTAATACATTTTCGGAAGCCGTTTATATCTGATGGCTTGTGAAGAAGGGGTTGGTAGAAAGTGATTTATTCGATGAAGAAAGGATACGTCTTCTTCCCTCTTAACTTTTCTGTAAGTCTTGCTCCACCAGGCGCTGGTTAATGGCAAAAAGTGGTCAAGAGCGGTGTGGTGAATGCTATTCTTCTATCAAGGAGAGCAAGAAAAAAGTTAACGGTTTTAAATGAATGGCGGCTTTTGAATGGACAATTAAGTTGTAGTACCCACCACATTATTCATTTGCTTTGGCCGTAACTCGGCATCCAAACGAACGGAGGAAATTAATTACAGTGTATGCGAAACCCGTGTAACGTGCTTATGGTCTTATTAATGCGTTCTGTAAGTTTTGTCCAGATTATTAACAAATGCAGACATCACCGTACACCCTTCATTATTAGTAATGCTTTAATGACATAGCAATTTTGTGTAAAGTTGCAGTACATTTTTGTAACGAGTGTAACAAATCTGTGAATCTGGAAAACTATAATGAACTACGAGAATGTTGTAGCACAATGTCTAATGAGGATGAGGTGTTTGTTTTTAAAAACACAGAAACATTAATTGTAATACGAATAGATTCTTCGCGATATTTTTTCGTGTTTCAAGAATTGCAGAAATTGATTAACCAAAATTCATTATTGGTGCACTGTCTCAGGGTACACATTTTATATGCGTTACTGAAGAGCATTGTGAATTTGCAGGAAACTTAGACGTTGCTGCATTTTACTACACACTGAAAGTTTCAGGCACGTAAACAGTCATGTGAAAACACTTTCTGCCCATGAATGCGAAGTGGCCTTCAGAACGTTATTGACATGCAGAGTGATGTAAACATCCGCTGCGTTTTCCTGGTGGTAGAAATCTGACGATTTTTTCCGGCGTGTTTGGATCTTGATAAAAGGGGATAAAACCAACTTTTAATGGTGAAAAAATTATTAAATCGTTAATAAAAACAAGGAAATAATGACGGAGACTGCTTGTGACTGCATACGGTCGAATCGTTTCAGAGATATTTCGAATTTTTACCGAGATGTTAAAACACGGAATTTTTTTTCTACAAATTATCACATAGCAAACAAACCTGAAAATTTCCATACACATTAGCAAGGAACTAAGCGCCTGGACCACTATATTTCCATTAACAACTAAAGAGGATTGCAACATAATTTCAATGCCTGACGTTGTTTACTACAGTTCCGTTCAGAAGTTGGGAACATTCCTGCAGCCTGTTTCTTCTAGAGATGACACGTCGATATTGATGATTCCAAACACCTATTTTTATTGAAACATTGTTATTTTAAACATCGGTATATGAAAGTCGATGTTTTTTCGCTTTCGATGATTAGTGTGCATGTAAACATTTTAAAAATCACAATTTTGTAAAAGTGAAAATATAAAATAATTACCAATCGTTCTACCGTCAGTTTGTCGGAACGAACACTGTGTGTACCACCTTCATCATTCTGACCTTCTCTCCCCCCGAGGAACGCCTGTTTGTCTTAGTATTTTCTACGTATTTCTTCGTATTTTGCACATGGAGAGGCGGTGAGCACCTCCGCTGTGGGCGACCCCACCTCCGTCTCTTCATCCCTTCTTCGGCGAACTGAAGACTGCCACTTTTCTAATGGCCCTGAGTACTGAAGCTTTCAGGGCAGCATTGTACATTGTTTCAATTATTCTCTTACTTTATTTTCAGTGAAATCTTGATTGTAAGTTTATGAAATAGGCCTCTGTCAAAATAAATTTCGTTGCGCACGAATTTAATGTTGGAAGTTATAAATCAGCTTTTACAAAATCGATGTTTATAAACGTCCATGATTTTTGATAGTTGTATAATTAACATCGATGTTGGTAACATCTACGTTCTATTATTCCGAGCGTAGAGGCTGGGGGCGTAACGCGCTGACTTCGCATTCGGGAGGTCCCGTTTCAATCCCCGTACTGGCCATCCAGTCCGGAGTTTTCGTGGTTTCCCTCAGTCATCCAGGCGATTGCTACGATGGTTCTCCTGAAATGCCACACCCGTGAAACCGCCGGCGCAGGCCGAATTCATTAACTACGAATGTCTTGAAGGTTAACCTAATTCGTCAGCGCTCTTTCCTGGTTGGGTGAGCATCTAAGAACTCGGTGATCTATGGCACCGAGGCCAATGTTAGAGGTTTCTAAACTAGCTTTAAAACCATCTTCGCCCTTTAC
Organism: Gryllus longicercus; assembly: GCA_038098605.1. Lineage (NCBI taxonomy): Eukaryota > Metazoa > Arthropoda > Insecta > Orthoptera > Gryllidae > Gryllus > Gryllus longicercus. The sequence continues at coordinate 1,414,832 of JAZDUA010000250.1, read as the reverse complement.
GGGACATGCATAATACGATTTATTTAGTCGTGCACATGACACATATCAGCTGTTGCAGTTTCATCCAATCGGGAGCTTATACGTCGCTACAGTGATGTTACTATGGGAAAGTTCAAGCTCCCGATTGGATAAAACCATGAACAGCTGATTTACTTCAAATGAACGGTTAAATAAATGCTAGTTTAATGATTACAAACAAATGTTACCCTACGGATGTCGCGCCTCTAGTTCCTTCTGGAGCGTTCGTGCGTGGGCGTGGGCCCCGCACGCGCTGGCGTTCGCGCCCCGCCCCCGCCCCGCCACGCGCGCACGCGGCGCCTCTCCGCGGACGCGCGCGGGGTGGGGTGGGGGAGGCACGGTGGCGCCGCGCGTCGAGTGCTGATAACGCGCCGCATTGTTCCACATTTAATGGGCACTTGAGCGCCGCGAGTGCTCCTCTGGCCTCTCTGCATGCGCGGCCGCCCCCGCCCCGCACCCCGCACACCGCGTCCCGCATCGCACCGCACCGCTCCACGCCACGCGCGCGCCTGGCGCTCGGTCGCCCGCCCGTCCACCCGTCCGCCCGTCCGAAACCCGACCACCCACCCGCTCGCCAACCCGCCCGCCCGCCCGCCCAACCATCCACCCGTACGCCCACCCACCCGGACGCCCACCCACCCACCCGTACGGACGCCCGCCCGCCCGCCCGCCCGCCCGCCCGCCCACCCACCCAATCACCCACCCAATCACCCACCCACACACCCAGATACACCCCCCCCCCACACACACACGTGTCCCGGCTCGCATCACGCGCGAGGCCACGTCGATGTTGTGGTACAAATGAGTGAGCGGGTGTAATACGCCATCTATGTAAATGGTGCGAATCAGCGCGAGAATTGGAGTGTAAGTGAGAATAAAAATTAGAAAAAGGCAGTCCGGTGGCCGAGCTCGTTAGTTAACGCAGTAGTGCCGTAGCGATTTCGGACGGGAGGATCGCGGGTTCGAGTCCCGCCTCGGGCATGTCATGTCATCTTTACAGTTACCATACCTTTAAATGCAAAAGTGGTCGCTGATGACCTACATGCCGATGTGACCTTAAATTGAAAAAGAAGTAATAAGGAAAAATTTCAAACAAAAACGCGTCATTTATTATCCTTTCAATTTTTGCACTACTTCGTCCCTCTTCATTCTCCTTATCCCTTTTCTGCTTCCTTCCGCCTGCTGCTCTTTGTGTCGTGTCTCTCCACTTCGCCCGCATCACCTCGTCCCTCCCCGATCACTTCTAACCTCCTCGATTTGGCTGTTTCTTTCCGTTCCGTTGCGTCCATCCCTGCTTAGCTTCTTCCCTTCCCTTCTTTTCCCTTCCCTCCCCTCCCTTCCCCCCTCCCCCTTCCCATCCCTCCCCTCCCTCTACCGCTTTGTCTTGTCCCTCCCCACTCAACTCGGATCCTCTCTGCTTCAGCCCTTCGCTCACACCGATCCCCCCCCTTTGTCCCTACCCCCTCCTTCTCTGCCATCCCTCCCGCTGCAATCCGGTTCTCCCAGCTGTGCCCTGTCGCAGCGTCCTTCTCCATCCCATCTACACTCCGGCCCTCCCTACATCGCCCCAACGCTCTACGCTCATCTCCTGTGCTCTGTGCTGCCCTCCCCCTTCTGACCCATTTCGCCCTGCCTTTATTCCGCCCCAGTTTTCGGCAGCATCTTCGGAACTATTTCGCCCCAATTCCTCACTGCACCGACACCCTCTGTCCCTTACTCAGTCCGTCAGTGTCTGTTCATAGACTAAGGAGGTAGTTACTCTATGCCCTATTGTCCCTTACAACTGCTGTGCCCATCTTTTGCTCCGATTCTGGCCATTACGTGCCCGTGTCTGTCAGCTGATCCCCTCCTGGCCCGTGCTACGGGTTCTCCGAGAAATGCGGTTAAGACTGTGCAACTCGTAAATATATTACGGAAGTAAGATACTTTTTATAGGATTTTGGAACGCTATGATTTATTTTGTTCCTATTTAGTAGATGGTGTGTTGTGGAATTGGGGCGTGATGTTTCGAATTGAGGTGACGAAAACTGGGGCACAGCGGAATAGAGATAAAGAGAAGTGGATGGAAATGATCTTTAAAAAACAAGGGGAGAGTTTGTATTATATTTGTGGCCTTCAGCAGCAAAAATGCTTCTGAACAAAATCACACAAAATTGTATTTTAAAAACACACACTTTTCAACATTAACAAAACACTACGTTATAACACTGCAATAAATACAATAATAAAATAATAAATAAATTTTGACAAAAACCGTCTTCACAAATACTGCAATAAAATTATTTACATATGTCCAGAAAAAACAGTTTTTTACATGCTGAAAATAAAAACGTTGCTGATCTTTACGCAACACGTAAATAACATATATTTAATAGCATCTTCCGTGGAGCCCTGTTATTGCATAACGTCACTTGTGTCGTAAGAATGATGAACTAAGAATGATGTCAGTCAGTATGTGTAGTATGAAATTAGGAGGAAAAATACAATACATCTTTACATTTTTCAGTCAAAATCGATCTGTTTCTTTCTTCTTCTCTTTTTTTTTGTGTTTCTGGGCTTGTTAGAAAACGAACCATAGACACCTCTTACATTGCTGCATAGTTTTCTTTTAATTTCTTCGCACATTGTAAATTGATAATACACATAACTTGAAAGTTCAACAGGTGATTAATTTCGTAATTAATTACACTACCACTGTTAATTAAATCATTATTTCCTTGAGATATAATAGATTGAAGTGATGTAAGATGGAGATTCAAATCTGAGATCTACAAGTCCTTGAACAACTGCATTTCACACTTTTGACCTTTGCTGCTTACTTGGCATTTTGCTCTATTGCACGATTTGTTAGTAGACATGTCGTGGTTGATTTATATTATCTCATCGGTTTGATGGTTCTCTGTGATAATGTGCTTCTTTATTGATTATTTTTTTGAAGTTTTCTCTAGAACACTTTCCTTTGAAGTACTGCAAATTCATTGAAAGTTCTTTCTATTTGCCGGTGACCTTTCCTTTGTGAAATGGTGTGACAGTGGCCATAAATATTTTTCCAGAGGCATTTTGACTTTTTCAAGTTAAGTACAAGCTGTTATCTTGAAATGGACATGCATTTTAAAGACAAAATTCTTGTAAAAGATAATTAATGGCCAAGTGTGTATTTTTCTTTAATAACAGTCTGAAAATTTATATTAAATAAATGCAACTAGAAACTGTAATATTTTCAAACTCTCGTGGTAATTTACTTTTATTTTATGGTCTATATGTTTTTTTAATCGTAAAACACAAATGCTGTTTCGATAAAATCACATGTACGAGTATTTATTGAAATAATACATAACATACCATGTTTTTTAATCTCATACAAATACTGCAGCACTTGACTGGAGCCCGAGTGGTAAAAAATATTGCATTTATTGATACATTGGTGTTAATATACTTAATAGAATTCGATAATTTTGAACTACCGTTCGGGATAAATTATTAAGAAAATTCACTCTTTTTCATGAACTAAGGTTCATGAACCTCTTTGTGTTGGTAATATAGCGTGCAGTCACCGCACTTCCGCCAGTCTTGGTGAAAGCTATTTCAAGCAGTACACTATAGTACGCTGTATTGTGTATCACTCCAGAACAAAAAGAGATTATAAGCAAGGAAGAGCAATATTTAGGGCCTCTCTCGCAACATCGTTTTATTAGCAGTGTCATACCTCAGAAACGCAGTCATGGTACAATGGCTTTTCAGTGACAGTAAAACAGTTAAAGCGGTGCATTAAAATACACTACTACTGTCTGGTTATATATTCCTTCGTTTTTATTACATTCAATCTCGTTCATTTTAATTATTTCTTGTGTTAAACAAATATTCAGAATTTTTTTCTGGAATACGGAAGGTACAACTTCATCTCGGGGTAGTAGGAAGGAAAACAACATAAGTACTTTCATAAGCCAAAGGTAAATACTTCATAACGTATAGTTTCTGAATTATTACATTTTATACACGAGAATAATAAACGAATAGTCCTTGTTGTTTGTGTTGCGAGGGGTGCCCTGCTGGTTCCCGCCCCCTTCGCAATCAGTCGCAGTCTCGGGCAGTTCCTTATTGCGTACGCCTCTCCGGGCGCGCCGAGGGAGTTCAGCATCGTGGAGAGGAGCGGTCTTGGCCGCGGATTTAGGTCGCCAGGAATCACGCACAACCCGGCGCTTTATTCGCGAACGTGACATCACAATGGCTTGGGAGTTCATCGCGCGGCATGACTGCGGCGGTGGTGGTGGTGTAGTAGGAGTGGTCGCAGTGGTGGTGGCAGTAGTAGAGCAGCGGTGGGGAGATGGCGGTGGCGGTGGCGGTGGCGGTGGCGGTGGCGGAGGCGGAGGCGGTGGCGGAGGCGGTGGCGGTGGCGGTGGCGACTGGGCGAAGTGATGTTGGTGGCAACGTTGCTGGTGGGGTGTTGGCGGCGGTGGCGGAGCCGGTAGCGGCGGCAGAAGTAGTAGCGGTGACGGTGGTGATGGCTGTGAAGGTGTCAGAGGCAGTAGTGTTGGCTGGGGGGGGGGGGGTGGCAGTGTTGCTGGCGGGGCGGAGATCTAGGAGCAATGATGGTACAAATGGTGGGAGAGGTGGCAGTGGTATTGTTGATGGGGGTGGCTATGCAGTTTGCGGCAGTAGAGGGGTGGTGATGGTGTTAGTGGCAGTATTCCTGGTGGGAGAGAGGTGACGTAGAAGGCGGTCGCATTGGCAGTGGCGGTGGCTGTGAAGGGGACAAGGCCGGTGGAAGAGGGTGGCAGTGGCAATGGCAGGCGTAGTGACAGAGGGTGGTGTTGGTCTTCGTGTCAGTATTTCTTGCGCGGACGCGGTGTTGGCAGTGACGATGGTCACAATAGCTGTAGCGGTGGCTGTCAAGGTGGTGGGGGCAGGACCGCCGGAAGGGGCGTGGCAGAGGCAACGACAGAGATATTGCCGGTAGCTGTGCAGTTGGCGACGGATTAGTGGCTGTATTGGTGGTAGTGGCAGTATTGCTGGCAGGGACGGAGTTGTTGGGGACTACGGCGGTCGCAAGGGCTGCGGAGGGGGCGGTACAGAGACAGTTCTTGTGACAGCGTTGCTGGCGGCGGCGGTTAGGGGCGCCCTGTTGCACCTCGTCGCCGGCGCACGTGTGCTCTTGCGCGCGGCCGCGCATTCGCCGCTTTGCTCTGGCTCTTAATCGCTGCGTTTGCGCGCGCTCTCGCCCCCACCCAACACCCCCACTCCACCCTCCGCGACCTCTGCCATCGCCACCTCAGTTGCCCTCGCTAGCCCCGCTGTCAGCGACGCAGCGGCTGTTGCCCCTACAGTCGCCGCCGCCCTCGCTAGCCCCGCTGTCAGTGACGCAGCGGATGTTGCCTCTGCTCTTGCTGCAGACGCAGCCTCTCCTGCCGTCACCATAACCACAATTATCATATCTCCTCTCTTCCATCTGCTTCACCAACGCAACCATGGTTACAGTTGACGGTTCCTTTCTCATCCATCACATTCGCGACCACGGCTAACTTCGCCATCGTTGTGAATGCGTTCATTGCTCTTGAAGCGTCATTCAGTCTTTGAACTACTTCCGATGTTACCTGTATGGTTGTTAATTTTCTTTCCCCTTCAACAGCGACTGCGTCTACGAATCACTCCATTGTTGCTTAAGCCTCTGACAATGTTTTCACCAATTTTATTGGCGAGGCCTGAACAATACGCTGATTCGAAAATGCAAATCTGGGTCTCTCCCTGTATTTGTGGTGATGATGAAAGAAGCTGATTGGTAGGAGATTTGCACTCCTCCCTTTTTCTCGTTCTCATTCCATCTTTGTGTTATCACGTTCACCCCGTTTTCAATTCTTCCATTGAGAGGAATTGAAGGGGGTTCGAAATGCGCGTTAATAAATATATACATAAATAATTTCATAATTCTTGGTATATCACATCATGCATGCATCACGGATACCAACATTATTGCACACACCACTAACATTATAATTTATCCATTTTTGCCCTCGTTCCAGTCCTTCCTACGTCACTACCATTGCTGTTCCATTCTCCGCCACACACGATTACACCACCGCTTCCCAGCATCACCCCATCCAACCAACTTCATTACAGATGCCACTAACATTATAATTTTTCCATCTCCGCCCTCGTTCCAGTCCTTCCTACGTCACTACCATTGCTGTTCCATTCTCCGCCACACACGATTACACCTCCGCTTCCCAGCATCACCCCAACCAACCAACGTCATTGCAGATGCCACTAACATTATAATTTATCCAGCTCCGTTCTCGTTCTAGTCCTCCTTACGCCACTGCCATTGCTGTTCCATCCTCCGCCACACACGATTACACCACCGCTTTCCAGCGTCACCCCCCCCCCACCTCCTCGCCCGCCGCGAATGGCAGATAAAAGAAGGTGATTGCCTGGAGGAGGTTCTTTGAAGACCTGCCCGGCGCTCCCGCGGCGGCGCTGGCTGCGGCGAGGGTCGTGGATCAGGCGCACCGGCCTTTTTGCGTCGCGCGCGGAAGTAGGCGGAGATAGTAGTGCTGATGTAGGCGCTAAGAGGCGTTGCAGTTGCTCTCTCTTCAGAGGATAGCTCGAGCGAAAAACGCTTTTTTTCTTCATTGGGATACATCTTATTTTGCTTATTGTTTTGATAATAAAGCGTACTTTCAAATGAGATGAACGTGTCGAATTAAGACGTAATGCATTTATAATGTGATGCGAGTGTGCGTATTCAAATTAAGATCGGAATTATAGTCGGCTCTATTCAGTTGGTGTGCCCACAGTGTGTTCAGAGAAGTCATTCTCTCTTCGCTTTTATGAATCGTCAATAGACGGACGTAATAAAATAATTTAGGCCATTTTATTTGAGTATCTCTATCTAGTCCAACACATAGTTGCTGGTGATGACTGCTCTTGAAACCTCATTATGTCGCTGATATTTTTGTCAAAATACTCAACGTGATAATTAGAATTAAGACAATTAGCGAAGATTCCGCCGCCTTAAATGAATAGTAAAATAATTTTACTTAATGTAATATTGACTGATTAATTACAAGGAGTAAATGCAGCCTGTAATGCGCAAAGACAATAATATTTGTAATCGTTTTGCTTCACGGTATTTCGACACAATCAGAATACCGAAATCTCGAACTTAAGAGTTTTATATTATTATTATTATTATTATTATTATTATTATTATTATTATTATTATTTCTGATGTAAACAATATTAAAATTGTTTGAAGTACCTCAGATACCGACTAAGTTACAGTTGTCTCAGGTAGTTACGGTCCCCAGAATCAATTGATAAAACGATGTCATGTCAACTTAACATAATTTCACCCATTTGTCGGTATCAGTGTCGACCATTTCTCGTTACGATTTAATAAATGACTAGCAACTCCAAGCCGGAAGGCCGTGTCACAATGAAATCTGAATCCGTGGCCCGATTACCCAGGAGCAACTACAGCAGATCCTAACCTACTGCCGTGCTGGCGTCTGTGTCTGTGGCACTAGCGTCGGCGACGTAATAGTACAGTAACAGGGCGGCGCGTACACCCACTTCCCGTCTGGCGGCGCGGCGCAGCGTGGCTTTCACTTGGTCACAAAGCCCGCGGAGCATGAATGGTTACGCTGGGCGGGGCGGTGGGGCAGGGAGAGCGGCGGGGCGAGGCGGGGCCGGCGAGGCGGGGGGCGGCGAGGCGATGCGAGGTGGGGCGCGGCGAGGCGAGGCGGGGCGGAGCGGAGCGGGGAGGGGCGGGGCGGGGCGGGGCGGGGCAGGGCAGGGCAGGGCAGGGCAGGAAAGGGAAGATCACGGCCGGACACTGCGGGGACTAGCGAAACGGGACGGGGCTGGGCGGGGGAGGGACGGGGCAGGGACCGGCAGGGTACGGCGGGACGGAGCTGGGTGGGGCAAGGCGGGATGGGGCGGGGGCAGAACGGTACGGTGCGGGACTAGGAAGGGCTGGGCGGGGCTCGGCGAGCATGGCGAGGCATGGCGGGGCACGGCGGGAAGCGACGGGGTGAGCGCGGTGGAGTCGGGCGGGAACCGGCGGGGCGTGGCGGGACGCTGCCGCGGAGCACGGCAGTGCAAGGCGGGGCGCGGCGGGGCCGAGGGGGCGCGAGTGGGGCGTGGGCGTGGGCGTGGGCGGGCCCGCCGCCGAACTTTCGCCGTATGGCCGTCGTTATTAGCGCGCGAGCGCTGACGCGCGGGGCGGCGCGGGAGGCGCTCACGACGGCATTGTCGCGTCCGCCGCCGCATCGCGCCGTGTCGAACGCCCATTGTGCTGCTGCCGCTGCTGCTGTGGCGTTTCCGGGCCGCGCGCGATCTTCTTTGTGCTTCGGAAGAACCGAATTTCCACGCGGAAGAATGATGGTGTAGAAACCAAACCGAAGGACTGGAGGTTGTAAATCCGAAAGATATCCGGGTTGCTTTTCTCTGGCAGCAGTATCGTTGGCTCGCAATTGTTAGTTATCCTTAGACGCGTAGTTCCGAATGGCGTCAGTTTATGAATGAGAGGCGACGAGTAAGGTTGTTGTGCTCTTCCTAAATGTGGTTTCTCGAAAACTGTCGTGTTTCACCAGATATTTAAACTTATTCATTCATTAGCGTGAGTTCCAAATGTAAATTGATGGGTATATGAACATATTAAAATGTTCGCATCCATAAATTGTGGAGCACCCTCATTCTTAGCACAGGCTTTAACGTGATTTTGTATTTCTAATTATTCTATTTCAGGTAATATTTTTGTAAGTCAACACCCTCTTTCATTAACTACTCTGTATTCAATGTAATTTGTTTTTTGGTGCGTAAGAAAATCGACCTTTGCAGATGGAATTGGGAAAGAAACATTCTGCCGAGGTGTTGAAACTGGGAGTTGCCCTGGGCTTGAGAGGGACCCTTTCATTTTGCACATGCCAAATGACGTGTGTCTTGCTAAGAGTGTTTCCTTCTGCTGTTACTGCAGTATCCCCAGCTGTTTGTTGCTTAACGAATATACCCTTGGCACACAATAGTTTTCGTCCCGAGTACGCAAGCTTTAACCTTGTACGTGGACTTTTATATACTTGTTAAAATGTGTATGTGTGAAGAATTTAATATATGTAATCCCGGGAGGAGTCTCGTCAGAATATGGTAACTTACTGGTTAAAACAACATTTTTAAATCCTTAAAAAACGACGGAGAACGGAAATTCTGTTTGGTGTGAACCGGAAACAGCAGCGAGAGGCAAAAACTCGCAGTCGGACGCCGTGCTTCGTATTGGCGGCGGCGGCGGCGGCGGCGGCGGCGGGCGCGCGTCGGATGAAGACAAATGGCCCGCCTTTTGCCCTCGGCGGCGGCGGCGGTGGTGGCGGCGGAGCGGGCGCGTGCGGCCGCCGCGTCGCCGCGCTCAACATTCACGAATGCGGCCTAACGGCGCTCGTTTGTCACGACCTTTTATTATGGATGGATGCAGCTTGTTTCGGCCGCTGCTTCACTGAAGAGCGGACGCGCGGCGTTCGTCGGCTGCGCGAGTAGCACTGTGTTACAGGGCGGCCGCTTAACGAATGAGCTGCCCGGAATGGAGCTGGTGCATCCTTCTCTCTCTTTTTTGTATTATATTTTTTAGGTGGAAAAATGTTCGGTTTGAAATATTTATATATTGCTGGTCGAGTACGTCCATATTGACCAGTTTGTTGGTACTAAGGATGTTGATTTCGATTCAGGCAGAAACACTGGCTATAATATTGCGGTTCTGATAATATTTTTCTGTTTTGCAAGACGTCCGGTTCGAACCTTCGAATGTCTCTTCCAAGGTTCCACGTATCATCGAAGATATTCTGGCTTCCTACTCGATTTATTTGACTTCCGTATTACATGAAGTGTTTTAAGAGAATGAGTTGAGTAGCTTGGAAAAGGAGAATTGTTGAAGAGGAGAAAAATATATTAAATACTTAGCTTTTATGAAGTCAGGGAAACATATTAATAATTAAAATTACAGAAAACTGAGGAAAATCTTGTTTCCAACAACCATAGCTACAGGATTTCTGCCGTTATCCGGATTGAAACATTTCGTTTGCTTCCAAACAAAATGAAGTTTGCTTCGCGAGACACATTGACAGTCTTTACAATTAAAGAAAAATGAATTGAACCAGGAAACATTTTTTCATGTTTTAACAAATACTTTTATGTGTTTTTAACCTTTATCTTAGGTTCTGATTTTCCTTAAAATTTGAATGATATTTTGCATATTATTTTGTATCTTTGAATATGACAATATTGTAATTACCTTCTTCTTTTGTTGCAGGTAAATGTCTTATCAATGGTTGTGCGTTCTTTGGCGATTACCCAACACCTGAAGTATATTTTTCTGTAGTCAGAGTTAATTTGGAAGGTATTGTAGAACAAAAAGGTATTTTAAAGTATTTGCTTTCATGTTAGATTAAAACGCTTTCATGTATGAAAGTGCTGGTATATGAGAGTGCTGGTGTTGAGAGATTTTACTGCTACTTTTTCTGCAAAATTCCTACTTGTATTTGACGTGGACGCGAAACTCGATGTTCTGTAGAAACGCATTTCATTTATTGTATGAATATGTTTTGCAGGTAATGTTAAAACACATCGTCCCTTTCCTTTTTCTTTTACGTCAAAAATATTCCACATCAGAATGATTGCTACTGAATGGTGATGAAGATTGATCGAACAGAGAAAGTGGTCTAATGAATGGCAAGAGACGAAATCACACTCCTCAAAACTTGCTGCAACACCCCCCTATTTTGTGGCACATTTCACGTGTAATGACCACAATTTTATGAACAGTGCCTGAAAGGTAGAACAGAGCTTTCGCTAGCCCACTGTTCCCACCATAGCAACTCACGCGCAAAATCGCCCGCGTAGGTCACCTGTAGGTCAGCACGTGCGGGCCCATCGATTTATTTGCCGGGGGTCAAGGCCTAGGACTAGACGCGTCAGATGAACTGTGGCGATCGGATTCCGGCCTCACACGTGCCGCGTGGGGGCGGGCATTGTTTCATTGTTTCCCGCGCGACGCGTGCGGTCACCGCCGCATCACCCTCGTATCGCCGCACCACAAACACCCCCGCCCGCCCCCTCTCGTGTTGCTCCGCCCCTCCCCCGATCGCTTTGACACGTTGTTGCCCCCCCCCCCCTCTGACTGTCACCGTACCGCCACGCCTCGCTTCCCCCTTGCCTGATTGCTTTGACGCGTTCCTGAGCGCTCAGACCTGTCTCGGCGTGCCCCACCCCGCCTTGCTCCATAACACCCCGCACGGGTCCACACTACGCAGATATATCCCATCCCTACTCCTCCAACCCTCCCCGTTTTTTCCGCCCCGTTCTCTTACGCATAGCTTTCCCGCTCTCAACCCACCCCCGCCTTGGACTGTTCCGCCCCACCCCGTTTGCTTGCCTTCACCCCGTCCCGCCACGCCCCGTCACCTTTCGGTGCGTTTTCGACCGTTCAGATCCGTCTGGGCTTGTCTCACCCCGCCTTGCTCCACAACGCTCCGCCGTGGTTCACAGTGTCCAGAAGCATCCCATCCCCACCCGTCCAACCTCTCCATCCTCTCCACTTTGTCTCTACCCGTTCCCTTCGCTTTCCCGCCCTGACTCCACCCCTTCCTTGGTCTGTTCCGCGCCGCGCCGCGCCGCGCCTTGCCGTGTCGTGCCGTGCCGTGCCGTGCCGTGCCGTGCCGCCCCTTCCCGTCCCGTCCCGTCCCGTCCCGCTCCGTCCCGTCCCGCTCCGTTCCGCCCCGCCCCGCCCCGCCCCGCACCGCACCGCACCGCACCGCACCGCACCGCACCGCACCGCACCGCACCGCACCGCACCGCACCGCACCGCACCGCACCGCACCGCCCAGCCCCGCCCCGCCCCGCCCCTCTGTTCCGCCGCGGTGTGCGCCGTTCCACCCCTCCCCTCCCCTCCTCTCCCTTCCCCCCCTCCGCTCCGCCGCGGTGTGCGCCGCGCCGCGCCGCGCCGCGGGGGCGTCTAATTCAATCAGAGGCGCCGCGCGGCTTCCGCGGTGCGCCGCGCCGGGAGGGGGCGTGGGCGGGGCGGGGAGATGGCGCCGCGGGGCGCCTAGGGACGACCGGCACGCGGCGCGGCGGCCGACTCTACTCTACGCTCCGAGGACGAACACCGCTGCAGATACACGCGTGCTCAGTGGGCATCTGGACACGGGCGAGTGCCTACGAATTATGTACTTGCCACGGTGCTGGAGACTTTCCACAGAAAGTCAAAAATTTTATAAGTCGATTAAATGAATTCTTTTTTTTTAGAATTTGTAAACATTAAAATTAATTATTTAATATTAGTAGATAATTTTTTGAGAGATAAGGTTAGGACATTAATTTTGGAAAATTGTATTATGTAGATATGTAATGATTATAATGTTTTTTTAATTTAAGGCCGCATCAACTTCTAGGTCATTAGCGACCACTATTGCTTGTAACGATATGGTTACTGTGAGGATGCCCGATATGATGATAGAGGGTGAAGGACGAACGTAATACAACCATACCCGAGGCGGGACACGAACACGCGATCCTTCGGTCCGAGATCGCTACGGCACTACTGCCTTAGCGATTCGGCCACCGGATCGGTGATTATAATGTTTGTTTTGTGTATTTTTACTAATTGTTTTTGGAAACCTCTACCACTGGAAATACATACAAGTTCTCCAAAGTATCAATAACTATTCTATTATATTCCATTCTACTCTGGAAGGACGCGGATGGTTAGAGTTCGCGTACTGTGGATTTTCTTTATCTTATTGTTGGAGAATATTCAGATATGACAATAAACTATAAAGTAATATAATATTATTTTGATACAAGAATTGAATGTTCAATAACCATAAGTTGCCCAAGTGCCGTTATTCTATCGAACATTTGAATTATTCTACTGATTATGTGTGTTTCAAATTTGCTGATGATATTGAATAATTTGTGATATGATGTACTTGCAACATTCTACAGTAAATAAAATAAAATAAATATGTAAAAATTTGGAAATAAATAGCAATATAAAAAAGTAGAGCTCGTCCCAACACTATGTGCTGGAAAAACTTTCTGAAGTTAAACTTCAGTCTAGCAATGAATATTTTGTGCTGATTGAATTACAAACGGAGTATTGTTTCGTTGCGGTGTTATCAATGTCTACAAAATTATTCTTCGTGAATGTAATTTAATACACTAAAGTGTTAATGATAATTGGTCTTTGAAATGCAATGACAGTAATATTTTATGAAAGTTTTAAAAGCAGTGAGGTTATTTTGAGGATCTAAGCCAAGAAACTTGGTGCATCCATTTTCATTTTAATTGTTTACATTCGAAACTAATGAATTAAAACATGTATCATTGATTCTTTCTGTGCAGATGTTCAGTGTCTTTCGTAAACAATGAAATCAATAGAGCTAACAAAACATTTTACATTATAGAGCTATACAAAACAAAAATAATTTGTTTGTTAGGTTTAAAATACAAAAAATGTTTTGTTTGTTCGGTAGAAACTCAATATTACCTTTAAACAATAATTTACTCGTTTATAAATAATTCTTAAATCATGTTTCGACTGAAAGCTTACAGGCAACAGTAGATAAGACAATATCTGTATCATCCAAAGATTTCAGTACAAAGTATTAAGAAACATTGTTAATTCCCTTGGAACGTTCGAAACGATATGATTCATAGTAATTATAAAATGCCAAAAGTTAATGAAATAAAAAAAATATATTTTTATATATTTATACTTTAGACACAAAAATGTTAGATAACAGTTCAGAAATAAGATGCCACAAAAAATTCAAGCCTCTAGATTTACTTCTGAATTTTTGAAGTGTATTTATACACGTACCAACTATATTAATCGCGAGATTTTAAATAATATATTTTTCAATATTAATTACGTTAGTCCCCAAATATACTTATTTCTCACATGTTTGAACAGATTGTAAACAAACGCTTCATTAAAAATATATTTTTAATTCAGATCTCTATCATAAATTATTCGGACAGAGAACTTAACATTCGAGATCCATTGGGTATCGATGAATCCAAAGAAATCCTACGAAGACACGATGCGGAAGCAGCGGGAAATCCTGTGGAGGTTCGCGCGGCGATTCCGTATGAACAGATTGTAAATAAATGTTTAATGTGTATATATATATATATATATATATATATATATATATATATATATATAAAATCGATATTCCTTATTTTACGTTATTACGACAGCGAACTTTAGCACTCGAGGTTATCGTTTCGGTTTCTGACAAACGGGAACCAAGGCAGCGGGAAATTGTGTGGAGGTTGGCGCGGCGATTCCGCCCCGAATGACGTCGCTGGCGGCGCGTGGGCCAGACACTCAGACGGACGGCCCTCGCGGAGGGGGCCCGCCCCCCTCCCGCCCGCCCGGTCGGTCAATACTCCGCCCGCCCTCGCCTTGAACCGGGGGCGCCGCGAAATACGCCGCCCTTTTTTTTTTTTTTTTTTTGCTCCCGGCCCGGCGCGTGCTTTGAATGTCGCGTGCTCGCACATCGGCGTCTGATGCAGTTCTTCTAGATAATTCCATCATGTGTTTCATAAGTCTCTGCCAGATGCGATGCGTAATTTGTGGGGCACTGTGCCTTCGCTTGATCGATGAACTTACGGCTGATTTATTGGTCCGGGAAGAATTTTAGTAATTAATCTTATGCGTCTCTTTTTGGATTGGTTTCATTGGTGTGTTTCATTGCTATTATGATACGTACTTTCTTTATAGCAGTATTGAATTATTATTTTTATTTATAATTATTATTAATATTTATAATAATTAGTATTATTTATAATTATAAATTATAAATGTATTATAATTATAAATTTAAATATTACAATACTATTATAAATTTAAATATTTCTCATTTCCCCAAAAAGTATTGTTCATTGTTTCTCCATAATATAAGCTTGTCTTGTGGTTGAAAAATGCACTTATAGTTCCTCAGAGTTGTTTACGACAGTTTTTTGAAATCATTAGCAAATGCTTTCTTTCACCAATTTTGAAGTAGCATCTCCACTTCTATAAGAAGATTACTGTTTTTTAAACTTGTATTTACCATTGGGAATTTAATTCCTTTAGAATGAGGTGTTTGTTTACGATGCAAATCCGTTCCACAACACTCAGATAATTTGTTATAAAAATAATAAAATATATAAGAGGGGAAACGATAATATAAATCAAATGAGAATGACTTTCACCTATTTCAAAATATTGAATATTCAATTTTAAATCTTTAGTCTCAAAATAGACTGTCACAGTTCGTCAAATATTGGTAATGACTGCAATTGAAAATGGTAAAAATCTTGATACTGATTTGAATACATTTATTTTACATCCAGTTATTTTCAACATCCAGTTATTATTATTTTTTGTATGAAACTAATTGTCTGTAATTGTTTACGGAATTTTTTGTTAAAGATACATTACATTGAATCAAATGTAGTTTTTGAAAATGAACGAAACATACACAGGATTTTCTGTATTGGTTGCTGATTTTTTCGTAAAGTACTTCACAATAATGTCGAATGAAGTCAAATATCGACAACACTAAAAGCGAAGACGTTTACACGAAATTGAATGCAAAGCTTCACCCAAAATTTTAAATCGATTCCTCTGGGTTTTCTAGAATGGTTGAAACGCGTGTAGACAAATAGTAAAAACGAGTTTTTTTCCCACTCCAAATGGCCCAGTAATTTGAAACTTATCTTACCTCGCCCCGCCATTTATCATCCTGTCTGCGCGGACTCTTAACACGAAAAAAGGCTCGATAGGAGGGAATCTTTGTTTGACCCACAAAGGCTGTGGCGGCGCGGGTGGAGAGGGGCGGGGCGGGGCGGGGAGGCGTCGGATAACGCGGTGGCCTCGCGCGGAGATCGCGCGTGGTGTCGTTGGGGGGCGGGGCGGGGCGGGGCAGGGGCGGGGCGGGGCAGGGGCGGGGCGAGGGGGTATCTGCGGCGTCTGCGCGGGCGACCAGACGGCGACCGCGTGGCCTTGCCCAGCGTGCGCACTTGGCCCTGCGACCCGCACGTGGCGCCCCCCCCCCCCGCCTTCGTCCGCGCCCCCGCCTCGCCCCACCTTTGTCTCCTTCACCGGCCCCCGCCACGTACGAGGGTAATGGAGGGGTGGCTCAGGGCTTCAACTCGTGTCACTGCAGTTCCTCTGGCCAGGAGGTCCTAGGGTTCGAGTTCCTACGGTGGCAGGATTTTCTGCATCAGCTGCATACAGCTAGGCCGAATTCTGACGATGTCTGAAGAGTTCTAGTGGCTGGCTGCTCTGGTCGGCAGTTTCACGTGGTTTCTCCGATCGATACCTGTCGAATACCCGAGGAGTATTCTAACAAATGGGCCACGGACCGCGCGCGATGTATCCTTCCTCTTCCTATCCTCACCCCTTACTTACTCACACACTTATATGCACTATACTACCGCACATGCTGGGAGATCGACCAAGAGCTTAAAGCTTGGGAGGAACTGAAAGCTCCCGGCTTGGGCGGTAGCCCGCTGGTGGGAGATACCTGGTTGGAAAAAATACCGTAAGCTGACGGTCGGTCGGCGCCGAATCTCACCATCCAGCGGGGGAAGATGATCGCTGATGCCCGCGATAAAAACATGCACTATACTTTCGGAACTAGTAAGGAAAAAGTTGATGCTTCCGAAATCCCTAGTCAATCAAAAACATTGTGTTTGAGGGAAGTGTCGTGCGCCCTCCCGTCCGCGGGTTTTGTGTGTGCATAGACTTCCTCAATCAGTTTCTTGAATTCTTCGTATGTCCATACAACAACCAACAAATAAAAATGAAGAGGAATAACAGGAAGAGAAAAAAGAGAGACCGAGAGGGGGGCAATCTGTACTTTTAAGTACCTGTACATTTAGTGCCATTCATACGAAGATAATGGACTTTTGACACCGGAATTTCTTATTCGTCGTATTTAATATAAAACACAAATAGTATGAAAACGAACTTCTCTTACGTATTTGTAAAAATAGACTTGTCTAAATCTGTCAACGATCTTTTTTTTTTTTTTTTTTGGCCGGTCGCAGATAACAGTTCCATGCAAGGCGTTTCCTTGACACGAGAGGCGTCAAACGATACGAGACCAATGAGTGTGAGGTCGCCTCTGTCGCCAGCGTCACGCCACCGCGTAATCTGCGCGCCCGGCTGCCACGCCGCCACGCCGCCTCTGCCCGTCGCGGCCACGCGGAGAGCACTCCCGGCCGCCTCCCTCACGGCCACTTAGCTATATTACTCATCTCCAGTGAGGCAGAAATTGGAAAAAAGAAAGTAAAAAAAAAGAAAATAAAAGAAACCTCTAACCATATGAAGGATGCCTGTGGTTTCTTTAAATAACCGAAAAGAAGAAAAAAGAGAAAAAAAAATTACGAAAACTCTGCAAAATAGATTTGTTTTTGACTGAAAAATGCTAATATTTAATATTGCATATTCTCATACTGCGAGTATGGACTGAAATTACATACTCGTTGCGTTTCTGCTTACGACGCCAACCCGTGGTTTCGATAGATTCCCAGGAACTAGAAAACAGCTATGAAACAAACTAGTTTACAACAAAATAGTTTCGTTTTTGACTGAATAATAATAATATTGAATGTAGCATGTTCTCATACTCCGAGCATGGACTGAATTTTCATACTCGTTGCGTTTCTGCTTACGATATCGCTCATGCACAGCTCGCGTGATATCAAGGCTCCAAGGAAGATATCGCCTGACATTAAATATTTGCTGTTCACATGTTGCGTTACGGAACAGAAACGTTTTTTAAGTGCTTGGTACGTAAATAATTGCTGTCCAGCGTATCCGTATGTTGCTACTATACTCTATTGTAGTATTAGTGAAGACTGTTTTTATTAAAATATTTAATTTCTTGCAGAGTTATATCCGAGTATTTTATTTGTTCTTCGCGAGCTTTGTGCGTTGTACTATTTGTTAAACGATTTAGTGTGGGTTTCTTTAATAGCATTTTTTCTGCTGCGTGCCATAACTGGATCTTATTGTCGCATTTTCTCACGGACGTAGGAACGCGCTTGGCAATGCTGAATGATGCACCATGTAGGTACATGGTTCAAACTGCTACGTTTATCGTTGATTGGACGGAATTCACTTTAGATTGATCCTTAAATACAGCGTGTTTCAAGATCTCCACTAACCAGTTCACGTATTTGTAGTGTATAGAAAGGAGACGACACTATGCCATTTCTGTCCTCGTTAAATTATTGCATTAAGAAGCTTTACTGTAACGTGTATATATTTTCTGTTGTTCCCACGGACATTCTCTGCAGAACATACAGGTTGTTGTTGGTGTCGTTTTTAGAGGAGTTGTTTATCGGCAATACTTCATTTCAATTTCATTTGTATCTTTGTTTCTGTATCAATTTTTTAAAGAGGTTTTTCGTGTAAATAAGCGAAGTTTTTGAAATAGCAATTGAGAATCTCCTGGTGCACAGTATCAAACGAAAATGTGTGTTCACGACTACATACACATACTACTTATTCAAGAATGATGGTTCTGTGTCAGATAATCTCATTCATTCGAAGTTAGAAACAAAATTTAAGCACTGTAAAGTTATGAATTCTTTATACACAGGTTAGGCCAATACATAGGGAAGGTATTAAAACACGTACGTTGTCAATGAAGATATCCTTTCAAAGAACACCGGAACGTGTTAGCAGGAAACCATCGCATGACGATCACATTTTTTTATGAAGGGTATTGCTGGTCATTTAGTCCGCTGTCCTTTGAGGTCAGAACAACATCAGACAAATGTGCAATTGTATGTATCACTGGCAGGGAAGCATCGATGATTTGTCTGTGGGATGGAACATTGGAGTAGTGTGCAATCGATTGGATGTTTTCATATAAATATTTTTTCGAGCTAAATTTAACTTTATTTTTACTTGTTGATTTACAATGCATTCAGTTGAGATATTAAACGATATTCGTTACTGTAGACAGTAAAAAATGTCTTTGTGAATGTTTTTACAGCTTCTGAGGCAAGGAGCTGAAGCTCAAAGAGCCTCCACGATAGCGCTACTGATCTCTGGGTACCGAGACTCGAGGTGACGGTGCAGAACCTTACCCGTGCGTCAATTTCAAATCTGTAATCAATGCTGTAATTGACAGCAACATATTATGCACTGGATTTTGACTGATCCACGTTCTGACGCAGTAACATCGAGTTCGTGTATCTGCCAAAAAAAACTCTGCAGGATGAGTTTCCTACCCATTTGAGACAAAGTCACTTTTGTAACGTCATTAAAGGAGATCGTACTCCACACACTCAAACATTTGTCAGAAAGAGATCATTTTAGTATCCCTTACATGCCATAGACTTTTGTTACCTTTGTTCTTAACCCAGGAGAAGTCACGTTTTGCCTAAGAACGTGAACTGGTCGCCTGGCAGAAACAGAAAACTAAACGAATCACAAAGGAATACAGTATTATCAATTAAAACTGTACGTGAAATAACAAAGCCTGGGGTCCGAATTCCCCCACGCTACCCATCCAGGCTAACCTTCATTTGTAACATGACCGGCTTAGGTGGCTCAGAACAAGTGATTTCTCTGCAGGGCATCTGACCCAGAGGTTCTAGTGTTCGAGTCGCGACGGTGGCATCATTTTCGACAGTAACTAGATTGCTAAAACGAGTTCAATCGTTGCTTTGGGAGAATTCAAGCGACCAGAGGCTGTGATCCGTAGTTCTGCGATTAATACCAGGCGACTGCCGGAGTAGTACCCTAATGATCGGGCCACGGACCGCGCGCGATCATTTCTTCCTCTTTCTTCCCCTAACCTCCCCCCTTACTCACACGCGTTTACGCATACACGCACTCGTACACTCCCACACTTGTCGGGAGCTTAGAGTATGTCCCACCTGGGGTGGAGCTCCGCTGATGGGAGATTCCTCCATCCCACTTAATGGGAGATCTTATTGTGATCTTAATGCAGAAAAATCAAATCTGCATTTCGTTTACAAATAAGTTTTTTATAACTCAGGAACGAAAATGTCCAGTTTTTCTGATGTTTCTAATCTCGCGTTTTTTAAATTCTTTTTTAATTTTTATTTTTTTAAATTTTTATTCATGTTTCAACTATTTATAGTTAAAATGAAAGGGAGGTATTCTGGAACTTATGAGAACGTGCGCAGATCTTCTCCCCCATACGTCACAAACAGCTTTTACTTTTTTTTCACTAAATAAATCTAAATCTACTATCCAATGGGGAAGATGACTGCTGCCTTCCACAATATATCATGTACTACACTTACGGGAATACCATATACCAAATACCAAATACCATATTATTTGACGTGTCCGGAAACTAATCAATCATTGAATCCTGTGTACACATATGTTGGCGCCACGCGCGTACGGCGTTTGCGCAGTTCCGTGGCCCGATGGTTTGGGGGGGAGGGGCGAGGGGGCGGCGTGGCGGGCGATAGCGCCGCGTGCGCCCGGGCCCAGTGGCGCCTAAGCCCCGCCCCGTGGCTCTGGGGGCGAAGGACCGCGCGCACACCGCCTCTGGAGGCGCGTGGCTATGAATGGACGCGGGGCGGGGGCGACGGCCAGCGGATGGCGCGTAATCGACCGGGCTTACTCGTGTAGGCGCGATTGCACTGGGTTAAACGGCGGTTCACGGACGGAGGGGGTTAGGCCAAGTGGCAACTGATAAATGCCAAAAGATTGGGGATTGAAGTCGAAACTAGATAAATATATAAAGCATCAACTTAAGTGATATTTGGATTCAATGAATTACTTAGTAAGAAAATGAGCAAGCTGAAACCAAGCGTGATCTAGAGGAATAACTAGGGCATTGATTTGTGTACACTGATTGTGAGATTCACTTCGTAATATAATATTCAATCTAGTTAACCATTCTTTCGAAACGATCTTAAAACTGTGGGAATTGCATATTTTTCATGTAGACATTTTTCTGCAACTATTTTAAGTTAAGAAATTTAATAAAAATACGAATAATATAAACTATAACCTGCTTCAACCTTTGTTCTTTCAATTTTGGAACTAAAAGTGTAAAACGTCAGGTAGTAATGAAATTACAATAGACTCATTTCATTAATTTCTTTGACACCTTCCAAAATCCTTGAACATCGCACTCGTCACTGCTGATTTTTTGCTTTTTGACGGATAGAAAACGATCATATCATTCACATTCTTTCTGTAAAACTGTGTTCCTGTTTGATTCTCATTAATATCCACCGTACGTCCATTCGATTAATGGTGTTGGACAGTTTGGCAAACACTCCATCATAACTATCGAGACGGCTACAGCAACAAAAAAATCACTACATTAGATTATCGAATTCCTACTGCTGTCAGGTACCGGTAACCTAGCGGACTAGCCACATTCCATTACTACTGGAATCGTCGTTGGAAATCGAACGTCAGTAGCCAATTAAGAAATTGCCATGTGATTAATTTATTCGAAATGCATGTACATTTATTTATTCATTCATATTAATAAAATGGTAATGTGAACTAGCGTGGCGTACTGCTGTTATCGAAGAGACGTTTTTCCTCCTCCCAAGAACTTCCAAGAAAAACACACTACACGCACGAGATTAATGACCTTAGTAGTTTACGCACCCGGAACCACGAAAAAAATTAATCACTATCGTATTTGTTGCATTTGCTCGCGTCTATTCACCTTGACCCTGGTGTACTCGCGTGGATTGAAGGTGTAGGCCAGCCATTATACATTAAGGCGCAACCTGTACTGATTGTAAAGCGGTGGAGGTGTCAGTAGCTTTAGATAACATGCTACTCTTTGCATGCACTCTGCGTTCTTAGCAAACACGTTCTTGTCAGTTTTGAAGAAGGTTGAGCTACAATTGTAGCCTGCTTGAACACTACTGTTACGGGTGATAGGATGTTTGCCAAGGAAATCCGGAAGATGATATACTTTTGTCAGAGTCCTGTACTATTATCATGTACTATAGTGATATTCTATTGTTACGACGGCTGAATAATTCATAATGTATTATCTGTGGAGAAATACAATATTTCGTATGTTAGTCGTTGCTTATCCCCAGTTTCATCCGGGAAACAGCATAGGTGTATTAGAATGCCCTACGTTGAAGTTAAATGACAGGGGCTGCTTGGCTGCCCGGAAGATGCCGCGTCCGAGACAAAGGTGCACGTTTCCGCCGCCAATCTGCAACCTTCCTCAGGCACCTATGCCTAGGACGCGGCGTCCCCGGAGAGCCAAGCAGGTACTGACTCCGGCCGCGGAAGCCTAGACTGTCGAATTTAAATAACTTTCACAGTATAATCAAGTAAACATTGTGAGATAATAGAGTATTGCTCAGAACGTTTTTACAAAACCCCTTAAAGGCTAAAAAATATAACTCAACTTGGGCCGTATATGTAGCCCACGCGATCGTTTGCGTTACGACGTGGGACGCGAAGACTGCAGGGTTAATAGCCGCCGGGGAGAGAGACCACACGAGCGCAGGTGCGGGTGATGTCATCCACGAGACGTATCCTTTTCGGCAGTCCTCGCATATTTAGCCTGTGGCCGCCGCTACCTGCCTCGCCGTGGGAGAATCTCCAGAGCGCGGCATTCATCATGCGTTGGGTTTGTGTTCCTTGCGGGGGAGTAACACTGGCCGTGGCCGAAGCGGCCTTGTATCCGAAGCCGCCGACAACGCGCCTCTGAAAGAAGGGCCTCTGCTAAAAGCGTTAATGAAGTGCGGGAGTTGCGGAAGAAAACAAACAACTCCGCAGCTGCCGCCACCGCCGCCAGCCGCGTCTCGGGATATGCGCCCGTACACGTCGCGGGCCGGCGCTGGGGTCGGACGGCAGCTCATCCTGCGATGACAGCCTTTGATCGGAGCCCGAGTATGGCTTCGTAATTGGGAGACCGACTATTGAATTTCCTAGTACTGAGTACAGAGTGAAATGTAGATGAAATGCTTATGCTTGATTCATGTTTAAATTAATATACCGTGTCCAGGGGTTGTGGCGAGATCAGTACCAAGCTCCTGGGAAGTGTGATATTGACTTGCCCACTGCCCCCCTGTAGATTTAAATTATTTTCCAAAACTCTTCATACTGAATGCGTGGCTGACGGATTGGCAATTTGCCACTTTTCAATGAAAGGCGATTAAAAGATTCTCTAAAGCAGTGGTTCCCGCGAGGAAATAATTTTAATGCGTCTTCGGATAGACCATTGCCACGTTTTGCATGGTTTTCCCCTGCGAGGTGAACCGCTTCCCATGTGAGACACATGGCTGATGGGCCTCTCTAGGGAACACACTCTGGACGACAGCGGTGTTTTTTATAGTTTATATCACGGTTTAAAATTATTTAACTTTGGCTTCAATGACCATAGCTGTTTAAGCGCCATTTAAACTTCAGTCAATAAATCTAAAACTTCGTAAACCGACATTGCGTAGGTTCGTTTTCCGATGATGGTCGGTTTCTAACACATAATGAGTTTCTGGGTAGTTGGCAAGTCTGGAGACGGCAGCTCTGTTTGGTCTTTTCCGTTATTTTCCTCCAATCAGTGACGTACGATGCTTGAAATATACCTTCAACAATGGGCCATTGCCGACATTGGCAACAATCAGCCTTTGCGCCGGTCTATGAGTTAATTACCCCTCGTTATAAGATCTCGAAAGATTCAGGCAGATCTTCGAAAACGGGATGTAATGCAAACGTTCGAAGAGAACTGTGGTGAAAAGAAGACGAAAAGGATCTTCAGTTGAAAATGGAAGAGATGTTTACCTTTCAGTGCTGTTAATGGAGCGATCTCGTCATTAGCGGTTCAATTTTACGCGGCAGAGGCCGTAGGAGACCCGCTTAGCAACCTGTCCGATGAGGAGCTTTACGTTTCGATTAGCCTTCACGAGGACGCGACCGGATGTGAAGACGGGAGTCATCGAACAGGATTTGTTGTGTTTGATGAAATACCACGCATGTAGCTATCATGAAGCGACGGAAGATCCGCTTTGTGTATAAGAGATTTCCTAGCAACATTTTCTCGCAACAAGTGCATTCTCTGAAGAATTGATTTCGGATTTCGAGCCTCTATCATGTAGATTTCTAACAGTACAGTTAAACGTGTTTGGTTTATTAATATTCTTCACGCAGAGTATCTGCTCTGAATGGATTTATGATTTTAAAATCATCCATTCCCTACACTAGTGCAAATTTAATTTTAGGCTTCTCTTGTCGCTGTTGTCGAATAGTTAAACGATATCTTCAAATGTTCGGACATAATCTCTTTCGATTATATTTTTCTTTCAGAGTTTGTTTTGTTTGTTCTTTTTTCCCTTTCATGATGCTAGTACATACTGGAATACTACGTTCCGATATACAGATAGTAAAAGATAAAGATTTTGTGTCACTCCAATGAGTTTTGAAATAATATAATATATTACGTGTGAAATAAGTTTGTGACATTAAAAGTATTCAACATATGTTTTTAAAATTTCAAGCATTAAATGCAGATTAATAAACAAAACAAGATTGAGTTGACGGATATGTATTGTCAGTTTTAACTAGTACTCTAAATCCGGATATTACTTTTAAATGGATCACCGCCACTCCAGAGTTATTGTGATTCCAATTTGCATGGGAATTTTCACTACCCTTTAGTTAATGATAACGACATTTCAAAGAGCTCTCTAACGAGGTATGTGTTATGAAGTGGCCATATATATCATGATGTTATGCGCAAGTAACGTTGTGGGACAAATTGCCTTTGCAACTACATGAATGATCAATGAATCTCAGTTGGGGCATTAGCCTACCTTCGAGATGAACTGAGATTGGTTTCATATACTTCTGTTCAATAAGGTTCTGTTATTATAGTTTCGTTGATTTCTGGATAAAAAGAAAAAAATGAAAGCAATCTATCCATGCATATCTGGAAACGCATTTCCTAGAAGAAGACAGATTAATCATTTAATGAATTATAGTTTTACTACGTTGCAGCAAAATTCATAATCTCTCCAAAAAGAAAACATATTTCTTTGTAAACACAGAGATACATTGGGAACTTGGCATTATAAGTAAGCAGAGAACTTGCAACTCACGCAAAGGGCTCGGAAAGTGATCGATTTGGCGCTCACTCTAATCATGGTAAGTGATCAAACCCTTTCCGAGTACATTAATCATACCACTGATGATTCAACCAAGCAACCTCTCCACTGTGTTGTTGCTGAGCAGAACGGGAGAGGGAGTGTGTGTGTGTATGTGTATGCAGACTGTAAGTCTGTTTAGTATTGCCTACTCCTCGTCAAACAACTTGAAAGAGTGATAACAGCACAAATATCGGAAGTTATGGCATCTTCACATTTTTTAATGAATTTTAATTCAATTACGATGATTACATGTACACCTTTTACCACTTCCCATACAAACATACCGATTTTATAAGTAGTGTACCCTTATATCGTAATGAAGGTTCAATATTGTTTTATTAGGTATGGTATATATTTGATTTGATCGTAAAGCAAAGTGTTTTCATACTTTTAAAAACCATTTCTCTTGATAATACCGTATAAGATAACTTATCAAGTTGCGAGTTCGCAACTAAAGTCTCGCAGGCCGCGAGATTCAAGTTGGAGTCTGGAGTTTGTTCGAATTTTCGGCACCGCCTAAAACGGTGGACCCAATCCTGGATGAGAATTCCAGAGGCCGAGTGCTCCTCTTATTCGTCATATCAGCTGGCGTGGCTCAGGGGTCAACTGATGTCACTGCAGTGTTCATGACCGCGAGATCCGTTGGTTCGAGTCTAAACGGTGACAGGATTTTCGACACTAGCTTGACAGCTATGTGGAATTGAGCCAATGTAGCTGTCTGAAGGAGAATTCTAGCGGTCAGATAGCTCTGATCGGTAGTTTTCCATGGATTCTCCGATCTACACCAGGCGAGTGCCCCAGCAGTACCCTAACAAACGGGCCATGGACCGGAGCAAACATTCCTTCCTCTTCTTGCCCTGTCCTCGCCTCTTACTTTCACTTACACTTTCCCGCACTACACCACCACACATGACGAGCAACCAATCGGAATCGGGAGTTTAGAGGTTGTCCAGTGTGGAGCGATGCCCCGCGAATGGGAGATACTAGGTTGGTAAAACCCCGTACGCCGACGTGTTGGTGCGCATGGCTGTCCAGCAAGGGAAGACCACCACCACCACATCGAGTGATAAAAACATACACTACACTTACGAGAGTAATGTCATAAGTAGTTGACGTGCCCGGAAGCACGTTACTAGTCGTGTCTATGTTTTCCTTTGATCAATTCATGTTGAATTCCGGATAACGGGGGGTGCTTGAAACATTGGGCTGTGGGCCACGCGTGATCGTTCCTTTCCCTCTCATCCTTCTTTCCTTCCTTCATTCTAGACTGTAGTGTCGACCAATGGATCGATCTCACCTTCCTCAAAAGGCCCTTACTTGATTGATCTACGATCGTAGAAGATCTTCGACAAGTGACTGGCAAGTTGAAAATTTCTCACAGCACTACATGTGTCTCGTAGGGGGGGGGGTGATCAAATGAAAGAACTGCACTTAAGAACAAAAAGAATTAGAAGAATTAAACTGTGTGCTACAACATACAGGTCAAAATGACCCTAACAGCGAAAAACGCGCACGCGTGACAGGCAAGTGGTGGGCATTTATTTGGAGAAAAAATGGAGAAATTTATCGTCTATTAAAATGATAAAAAGGATGTAAAATGAAGAAACAATTTTTTTTCCCTAGAATGTTAAAACTGACTAATTTTGTCAGTTGGGACACCCGACAATGTTATACATGTCCTCGGCGTTTCACGTTTTAGACCAAAGGTTAAGAATCGTGGAAATGTTAAAGATCTGGATGGCGAAAGAACAAAGAGACGAATGGTGAAACAATGTACAGTAACAAATGTATTGTGAACCTCCCGTGCAAGAAATATTGTTAAAACAGAATAAGACATTCGAATAATGTGTATCGAATTATGATTACACTATTGTTTTGATTTTATGATAAGGTCTTTATGCTGTTTCACATGAGTACATCATTGAACTGAGTGATGAAATCATAAAATAATTGTTTACAATAGAAGCACCTCCCCCTTTGCCCCGCTACCAGCTGCATGAACGTCTGACGGGTTGCATACCCGCGCGATGACCGGCGCTTTTGCCGTCAGTCATTCAGTCGGACTTTCAATTGTTTTGATGCTGCGAAGATCTTGCAAACAAAATACAATCTACATCCTACACAAATGACGTATAATTATTATAAATTGGAGTTCGTAGCCAAAATAATTGCTTATCATAACGTCTTATGGATTTTTGTAAAGTTACAAAACTAAGAGAAGGCAGATTTTCGGAATCAAGTTCTTTTATGCATTCCAGAAGGATGTAAGAGTGAAGACTTGCGAAATAAAATTTTCGAAAACGTTTTTATAAGTTAGTTCAATAAAGATGCTGTTGAGATTTCTTGATGACGACTGAACTGATTGCCTGTTTCCATGCACATTTCTCTCTTTCCATTCTACGTTTATTACGCTCACAACTGGGTAATGAGCCGACCATTTCATTATTTTCCCACTCTGTGCTCTGAAGCTTACCTGCCTTCATCTCTCTCTAGTAGTAGAATGTCCCCGACATCAATGCGATCTTGCCACAAATGTGGTTGCTGCAGCATTGAGGCAAAATAAGTTCTAAAAAGGAGACTGTCAATATTCACTTCTTTGAGTGATAATAGGTTTAATTTAAATGGAATAAAATAGGAACATAATTATGCCATCAGTAGCTCTTCTTTTAAACGAGTCAGGAATTCAAATTTAATCACTTAGGTATATTTTCCGACCAGCGTTTTCCAAAATATATTAGCATTTGCCTTAGCATGTGTAGAAAGCAGGGTAGAGGTTACGCAGAAATTATTAAATTCAAATTTTAACTTTTTTCAAATTATGGTAAAAAATGCAGTTGCTTTTATAATGGTCTTCACGAAATGCGGAGTTACTACTATTTTTTAAATGTTTACGTTGAAAATACTTTCAACATACATTATGTTGAAAGTCCGTTTGTTCGTTAGTTTGCCCGTTTGTCTGCTAGTTTACCGTGGTTTCTCCTATTAATACCAGGCGAAAGCAGGAGTAGAACCGTAACAAACCGACCAAAACAGCGCGCGTTCTTTCTTTCCTCATATTTGTCCCGTCCTCTCCGCTTACACTAAACACACCCCTCGAGAGGATCAGCCCTTGCGGAGGTACCTTGAGGAGGAAACCCTGAAACTGTCATGTGTAGGTTGCCACCGGATGTCATCCTCCCGGCAGGGGAAGAAAATCGCCAAATCCAGGGATAACAATGCACTTGCAGGACTAATTACCTCGGTCATTGTCGCGCGTGGGAACAATAAGTACTCTTTTAGAAGTTGCCAAAAATTCAGGGTCTAGAAACAGTTTTGTGCAAAAAGGTCTAGAAAAAAACAAACTGAAGAAAGTAAATGCCAACCTTGATAGTCGAGGAAGCTATGACCTTGTAGCTTACGCTTCGGTCCGAAGGGTCACGAGTTCGAGTCTCACTTTAGGTATGGTTTGTTGTCTCTTCTCTCTCGTTGTGTTGTGTTGTCGCGGAGGTCCTCGCATTCTGCTGACCGTAGATCAGATGATTCCGCAAGTGTGTTGGTGTCTAGTGTATGGTCAAATATTCGTTCCACGGGACGTAAAGGGTTACCGACTGTTTGCTCGAAAAAAAAGAGAAATAAAGTAAACAAATAGAATTTGTCAAGGGTTTCATGACTACGAAAGTTGGCGCCTCTCTGATCTAGACATTGGATCTGGAACTGCGGTATACTCCGGAGCTTGTATCTGCCGGGCAGTCGCCTTTTGACGAAGGTACGAGACGATGAGACGGTGACAGTGGGGCCGCTGTGCCTGCAGGGCTCACCGCCCGGGCCCGTGTGGGGTCGTTAGCTAATGCGCCAGACTGTGCTTCCGCCTCCGCCACCCCCCGCCCCCACGCCGCCGCCCGCGAAACAGCGCCACTGTTTATTTTAGCCGCAAACTTTCAGGGAGTTTTTATATCGCGTATTTTTATTTTCGCTGTTAATAACACGCCGCTCCGAAATAATTTGCGAGTATGTGTCTACGTATTAAACCTCTGCGCTTAGGGCGTAGCGTTTAGACGAGGTCTTCTCGCTCTAAGCGGTCTTGCTCAGTTCCTTTTGTACCGCGCGGTGCCGTGTTTGCTTTCGCAGCGCAGAAAGGTATTTTCACTAGCGTGAATTGGAGTTTTAAAACGTGCATTTTATTTAAAGCGTTTCGCATTAAATCCGGGAGGAAGGTAATGAAATTTATTATTTATTCACCGATTTACAATTTTCCGGTAGTGAGTTGACTCGTTTCTCTGTTAAAATGGTTCACAAATGAAATTCATTTGGGTGGCAATGGTAACAATTGTGTGTTAATCTAAAATTGGGTTTCTAAATAAACGATTTTAACTGTCATTCGGTTGCGGTTGAGAGGGTTTTTGTATAATTCGATTGCCTCTACATACAAATTTTGGGAGATTTTTAGTTTCCTTGAAGCCAAGTGATTCCGAGTATCGAGTAATTATTGACGTTTTTTATGAATATAATACGTTGGAAATTGTTTAAAGGGTAGACATTTGTTTCGCTAGAAGAGTATTCTCTTACACCAATTATTATTATCTATGCGAATATAATTGTGTTTTTTAAAATCATATTTCCTTTATAATGTGTTTAAACGTCATCAATATTATTGCTTCTATAATAGGAAAATATGATGATGGAAATGTTTACCATCTCGACCTGTCAAGAATTATGGAATTGATCGTTTAAAATGTCGATGGAAGTTTTTGCTTAATGATTCGGAGATTTTTCCGTAGAGAAATGGAGAATGGAAAGAAGATTAGTGATGGACTAGATATAAAACCTTTTGATGGTAGGAAAAATTTCTTGTGAAACGCTTAGATATGGCTTTTGTAATTCCAGAAGGCCATGAAAAACTTTCCGTACGATTTACATTCAGTTCTCATTATCGTTTGATTACATCTGCTTGTAAGCGGCAGGCAACGACAGATATTTATATTTTTCCGTCAGTGTTTAAGTAAAATATATTTATACCTATTATGAATGTTACAAATGGTTAAGAATTACCGCATTTCAAATTGATGAACGTATTGAGTTAAGTAGGAAAAAGAAGATGAACTGAAAATATGAATATGCTCAAAGTTATTAAAAAAATCGAATATTGTCCATGCATTTTGTGGCTATTAGTAATATTAATTTTCTTTCCAGTATGTAATAATCATTGTAATGTTTAAATTTCAAAGAAGTTGTGCTGCTTTACTACTTTTTTTGCCGAATTTCATTATATTTCTGTCGGAACTTTAATGACATACATCTCCGTATCTTTCAATTTAAAAATACTTTAGGTTTCAGAACTTTGTGTATTTGGACATTCGGAGCATACCTTTAATATTATCAGATATTGAGAGAATTCTGGTAAGAGAAAATGCACTGGAGCATAAAGACTTCACTTCCTTGTAAGTTAAATATTTTTACAACCAACATGAACTATGTTTCCGATGGCGTTGCCTGTACTTCTAGGAAGAATCTAATGAATCAAAACATTTTAGTACATCGCCAAAAGAAACTGCAATTAGGTCAAAACAACTCGCTATTTTTGTCGGTTACATAATTTAATTTGAGAACCTAAGAATAATCACTGAGGTGGATTATTGTTGATATGTTTCAGTTCCTGTCATCTACGACCATCGCTGAGATGCTCTCAAATAATATTAAAATGTGCAGAAAAGGGTGTGAATTAAACAGAAGTGAATATATGTATTTCTTACCTTCCCATTTAAAGAAAACAGTGCTCCAGTGCAACAGCAAAACATTACAGATTGCTGGAAGTCCCAGCTATTTGTCCTAGGTCTGGGAGTACACGCGTCTCCCAGGTGTGTTCATGTAAGTATTTAGATAGGGCGGGCGACATTGAACTCGAAGGTTTCCCAGCGTCGAGTGAGGTACTCGAGAGCGGAGCGGCGTTCTTGAAGCAGCGGTTGGGAAGGCAACGCCTGCTCTCGGGGCCGCTTATCGCGGAAGGTCATCCAGGAGGCCGCGGCGCGCAAGGTAGTCTAGGAGGCCTTGTGCCGCGAGCAGCCCGGCGCTAGATAACCCCGAGTCGTAATCGACGCGCCCCGCCCCCGCCGTCACGGGTGCAAGACCGACCCCGCTTGCCAGTTTCTTCGTGAGAAAACGGGCGCGTACCGCGGGCTATTTTCTCCTCGTCATCCTCGTCTCTTCTTCTCACCCTCACCTCATCCTCATCACTTCTCCTCACATGCACACACACACATTCACTTACGTACCCTACATTACCACACAAATACGGCGGATGTGGCGATGAAGTAATGAAGATTAGCGTATTGGACTGTTATACCCAAGTTCGCTGGTTCAAACCCGATCGAAACCGTGGATTTTTATGGGCGAAAAAATCCTTCATACGCCTTCCTTCGGAGGGGAAGTACAGCTGGCTGTCCCATGTTGTAGATTTATTACATGTAAAAATATCCTGAAGCGTAAATGAAGCCTTTGAGCTAAATTCAAATCGCCTGTTTCGTCGCCCAAGAAGTACGTCCTTTCTCCGCAAGTTGGTGGAAGGAAATGCGAAATGTGCGAAGGTTGCGAAATGTGCGTGGTCAGATGGAAAAGCAGGCGTTATGACCTGAGTCTCGCCTCGTAAAATAAGGCATCAATTCAATTCACAAGTCGGAAGTACAATTGGGAGCATAGACCTTGAAAGCGTAGGCGTCCGCAGCCTGAGCCTGTATCTACGTAGGTGGTTCCATACGTTTCTACCAAGATAACGCTCATCTATGGAAATTCCCTCTGAGCAGTAGACAGTCTTAACTTTAATTGTTGTAACTGATATAAGTTTGTCGCCATGGCAGTGAGATTTCTGGAGAGAGGTACTTGAGTTGGGTGCGGTGCGTGAAATCTCATGATGATGTGCTTCTTACTCTTCACATTGCAAAGAATTTTGTGAAGAGCTTTGGCATTAAGGAGTTCGACCTTTCTCACTACAGTCTGGACTGGACGCTCTGTAACGTACACTACGTATCAAAAGTGAAGAAAAATCTCCGGGGAAGAAGAGTTTTAGATGAGAGTGTTTTGAAAGAATCAGTTTTTGAACATTTTACGATCAAATATTCGGAAAATGTTTTTTAAAGACCTAGAAGTGTATGAAATATATGTGACATGCGAAGTGTTTAGAGTATGAAAAACAGAAGTTAGTGAGGCCAGAAACTAATGAAATCTATCACGTACTTGGCTGTCCAGGAGACGCCGCGTCCTAGACAGAATATGTAGGACGCGGTCTTAACTCGTATTAATATTCGCCCGAGTTTTTCTGGCCAGGTGGGTCCATTAACGAATTGGCCGATCGCCCGGCTAACCGGCTGATCGGGAGGGAGAAACCTCATTCTGTATAATCCTGTTCAAAGCCTACCCATCTCGATTTCGCCCTGAGGAAGGACGCAGCGTGACGGCCGAAACGTTGGCATCTGTGCCTATGACGTTGTGAAGCCTGCACATCTATACCAGAGAACCACTTAGAATGTAGATATAGCCTAGGCCACGTAGAGAGTAGATATAGTCCAATCACGATTTTACAAATCTTTTTAAAAACTTGAAATTAGTAGTAGGGCTTTTTTAAAATTATGAATTAAGTAGTACGCAGGTGCTGCTTTGGGCTTTTTGCTTTGTGCAATCATAGAATTGAAGTTTGCAACTTGTAGTTTTACCGTGTTACTTGGGAAATCTGCATACTCCGCTCAAACATCTATGTAAATGATCAATGTTATGAGAATGCAAGCGTGTGGCAACCCGGCACTCGACGTACCCGCTGTGCGGGATTTCGTATGAACTATGAAGAGTGATAATAACTAATGCTGTCATCGAAATTATATTGGTTGTCGCAGTGCTTTTGGAGAAAGCGACCGGAGTTGACACCGTGCCTAACATACGATGTCGAAGTGAACCTCGTGTATTGGTTAGCAGTATCCTGGTAACCTGATATATTGGTTGGCAGTGCCCATAGATTCCTTATCGTCGAATTGTGCGAGTTATTTGTTTCATCGAGTTTACTTTACGAAACAAATAAGAACCCATCTGATTTTGTATATCTTGTTTCTTACCTGATATTTCCTTTCGGTAGTTTTAGAATTTGATTTTATGATGTTGGGATTTTCAAATACCTCGCCCGACAGGGTTCACGAATAGCGCTACGGGAAGTGAGTTCACTTCTTAGCTCTACTCAGCGACCGCGCTCATCTGCGCTTCCGACTAGCGCGATTTCGGCGTTAGGCGTTGAGAGAGGTAGGAACTAAAGGAAGGAAGGATGGGTGAATCATGGCTTGAAAACGAGAGGCTAATCCAATTCAAACTTATTCAAATAATGCTCCGCTTGGGGCGGCCGGCGTCAATGCGCGTTGGAAAGGGATGGCGGGGAAGGGGGCAAGGGGCGGCGGCGGTGGCGGCGTGGCAGCACACACAATGGACCACAGGACATCACCCCTCCCCCAAGCGGAGCGTGCTGCCGAGCTTGTTCAGCGCCACACAGACGTACCAACAGTTTGTACTAGCCGTGATGGGGAACGTTGGTTAAAAGGTCGGGTACCCACCTCACCCTAGATAACGCGCGACTGTAGGATATTTCAAGCGGTCGGCTGCTCTGATCGGTAGTGGTTCCGTGGTTTCTCACCATCAACACCAGGAGAATGCCGGAACAGTACCTTAACTAACGGGCCACGGGCCACAAACGGGCGCGATCTTCTCTTCCTCTGCGTTGTCTAATCCTCACCTCTTCTTCAAGCTCTTTACTACCACACTTGCCGGGAGACCAAGCGGGAGCCAACAGTCATATCCTGGGTGGGGAGGTGCCCTGCTGGTGAGACATACCTGTTTGAGGAAACCCAGAACGTCGACGTGTAGATCACACAGCGGAGGGGGATCACCGCTACCTCCCGTGAAAAAAAACAACCACCAAACACTTACAGTACGGGATGAAAGGCCATTGCAGTCGACGCCCCCAGGAAACATGAGATAATCAATGGACTAACCTAAATAACTCGCAATATATGTAATGCATTTGTAGAATCGTATCGTAATCGTAAAAGAATCAAGAGGTACGCCCTTGAAATTGAAACGGGAAACACCTAGTTCGCTGAAAATAGATTTACTTGTTGGAGTAGTTATTGGTAACTTTGTCGTCTGAGGAACATAAATTTCCTCACAGAGAAGAGCCGGGACCTCGCTAAAGGTGCCAGCTACAATAGAAGCTTTGTGATGATCAAATGTAGTTTTGCTGACATTAGAGATATATGACTACTTTCGAATTATCTGTAAGTTGGGATATCATATTCCGTACGCCCTTCTGAACTTAGGCTTGCATTTATCCAAAATAATCCAACATTTTTCCGAGGGCATTACAACGTATCTTTCATAAGTACCGACAATTTATCAGTTTATTTTTGATAGTTCGTCTTTGCCTGTTGCAAATACTTTGGAAATTCATTATTTTCTTCTTGAAGGGAAAATAAAGGATTGAAAATACTATTTATGAGATGCCTGAAAATGAAGGTACGTGTGTTAAAAGGAAAAGGACGATACATGTCTTTTCGAAATTTCAACATGTCGAGAAATTGTGAAAAGTAGAAAGAACGGATAGTAAAACGTTATTATGAACACTTTTACATATTGTATGTTGTCTTAAATATGTTTTGTACACATAGTACTTTTGGAAATACGTCTTTTGCAAAGCCGAAAGTAATTGTAATAAATCCGGAAATTCAAGAAGCTCACAATTTGTCCGAGAGAGAGACTTGTTTTACGTAACACAAGATACCTGGTCTTTTTATAAAGGAGCAGCGAAACGACAGCTTTATACCTCGGAGCACGTAATAACATGCGAGGCTTCGGAATAATAATGATGACGTGTAATTTTCATGCGATCGAGCGATAAAAACGCGGCGTCATGTCAGAAGTGTTAATGCCGACATCTCGAGCGCCTCTCGGTTTTCGCGAGCAAGCACGCAACTGCGCCACATCAAGTGCAGCCCGGCGCCCCGGGTGCGCCACTGATGTTCTCAGCGCCCGTTCGCCCTCGCCGCTCGCACGGACGGGGCTTCGCTTGCAGATAACTGCCCACGCCGGGCGTTTTTGTCTCCACGCCCACCGCCTGCCCGCCATCGGCGAGATTTTGCTTTTGTTTTTGTTGAAATGCTTATGGATTGGTATCGACCTCATTTTATTCTTTTCTAATTTTCTCGTTTCTTCTCTAACGCTTCATGTTCTTTTCTTTTTTTTTTTTTTTTTTTTTTACTGTGGGGTGCCCATTCTGTCTGCATCCGGGATTTGGACGCTAATTTTTATTTCGCGAATCGAAAATTGTTAGAATTTATTTTCCTTTGACATCAACCTGATATTACGTTTCATTATTTTTCTGTGGGGTGCTCATTCTTATTTCTGTACGCAATCGGTATTTACTCACTTTTCACAACTTTTATCTCACGAATCGAACGTTCTTCGAATTAATTTTACTTTTTCATTAATCTGGTATTTTCTCGTTGCTTATGTGTTTGTTTCTTCTTCCTTTTTCGTATAGATCCGATCCAGATCATATCCACGCACAACTCAAAATTAGTGCATTGTTCGTCGGTGTATATTCTTCGAAACGAGTGAATTATTGAATCTATTTCCTTCCTGGACATTTTCATATGATTAATTTATACGTAATCTGGAATATCGTGATGGGATATGAAATCGAAGGAATAAGAAAGATTTTATGGAATTTTAACTGATATATGGTTTGACTTTCAGAGAGTTTCTCCTAAAAGACGAGTGGCTGTGAATTTGCCTTTGGGATTGCACATCGGATCGTTGTACCACTCCCATTTGTAGTTGACATAATGTTGTAGTTGAGCTTTTTCACGGTCGAGGCACGGGAAAGTCTTACCCGTCGGTGCTTTTACCTGTCTGTGCTTCGTCCAGCTGTGCCCTTCCGGATACGCGTCCTATCGTCGGCTCGGACGGCTCCCTGACTGTGGTCCCCCTCCCCGCGCATTGAATGATCGCGTTTGTTCGAGGGTGTGTGCACTTTGTCCGCGCTAGTACGCATAGTTTCGTATCAGTATCATACACACAAACTTTGAGCACGTGCCAACCACGAACATCTGTCCTTCAGAAAATGAGGAACCGACCAATTTTGTTGGTGACGTTAGCCGGGTTGTGGTCTCAGGCGCGCGTGTTAACCTCAGCGAGTAGATTGATTGATTTTTCGGGCACGTCGACTGCTATGGTCATTAGTCTCGTTAGTGTAATTAATATTTTATAGCGAGATGCGGCGGTATTCCTCCCCCGCTGCATGGTGAGTTCCAGCACCGATCTACTTGTCGACTTTCTGGTGATTTCTGCCTCCACGTATCTCCACTCATAGGCCACCGTCCCAGTCGGCGCAAGCTTCCATCCGGTATCCAGGCATGTGTGGTAGTGTATTGCTTGTAAATTTAAGTGTGTGCAAGTAAACGAAGCGAAAGGAGCGTGGATGAGGATGGAAAAATCGCGCGCGAACTTAGATAAGTATGGTATGATACTACTATGGCATTTCCCAATCATTTACTGATCGTAGAATTGACTGAAAAACTGTACATCAGATCAGCCGGCCACTACAATTCTACTCCTGCCATTCTACGTAGCTAGCGTGTGATATTCACCACCGCCGGAACTCGAAGTCCAGGACCTCCTGGTCAGAGTCGCTGCAGATACAGCGGCAACGCTGACTCTGTGCTAAACTCCTCTTGACTTGCCTGTGTGGTCTTTAAAGTTGCGTGTTTCTCGAGGAGCCATTTGCGGCGATCAGCCCCCGCGGCGTCTCACCCATTTCGCCCCGCCCCCTTCCCGCTGCGTAGCCGCTGCACCTGGTGCAGGAGCGATTCTCGCTGCGCGCGTCCGCCCTCGGGCGGTCCGCCTCTGCGCTCCGCTTCGCCCCGCTCCGCTTCGCCCCGCTCCGCTATGCCCCGCCTCGCTCCGCTTCGCCCCGCCCCACTCCGCTTCGCCCCGCCCCGCTTCGCCCCGCCCCGCCCCGCCCCGCTACACTTCGCCCCGCTCCGCTTCCCCCCGCTCCGGTCCGCTTCGCCCTGCCCCGCTCCACTCCGCCACATCCCTCCCTGCCCCGCCTCGCTCCGTTCCACAACGCTCCTCTATTCTCCGCCCCGCCTCGCTCCGCTTCGCCCCGCTCCGCTACGCCCCGCTCCGCTTCGCCCCGCTCCGCTACGCCCCGCTCCGCTTCACCCCGCTCTGCTATGTTCGCCTCCCGCCCCGCCCCACTCCGCCCCGCCCCGCCCTCCTCGCTCCGCTCTCCCCGCCTCGTTCCTCTCTGCCACGTCCCTCCCCGCCCCGCCTCGCCCCGCATCATCCCGCCTCGCCCCCTCTCACCACGCCCCGCTTTTCTCCCCTCTGCTCTACTCCGACCCGGTTTGTTCCTCCCCGACCCGCTCCGCCCCGCACCCCGCTGTGCCCTTCCCCTCCTCTTCCCGCTTCGCTACCTTCACCCCGCTACACCCCTTCCCTCTCCTGCCCGTCCCGTTACCCCTCCACTCCACTGCGCTCTTCTCGTCCCCTCCCCGCCCCGGTACGCCCTGCGAGACTCCTATCCGCCCCGCTTCTCAATTCTCGTCCCCGTCCCGTACCGCCCGCCCCTCCCCCGCCCTGCGCCGCTCGGGGCGCGCCCGCGATTCGCGATCGCTTCGCGCGCATTAATTGCTCATTGATATTCCGCGTCCATTCACCAGAGAGCAGGCCGGGCGCGGGCGGGGCAGGGGGGCGAGGCGGAGTGGGTAGAATGGTATGCAGGAGGGCGAGCAGCTGTGGTAGAAAGAGGTTCGTAAGGTAGGAGATTGCGGTGAGGAGTTGGAGGTGAGTCTAGCAGTCGTTCTTAATGATATGGGAGCTTTTTGTACTGTAGGGTGAAAAGAGAATAGTAGAAGAATTATCGCAACGAAACTTGTAGCAGCTGAATTAATTCTGTCGGAAATATGCTGCGCTTAAGTGCAGCAGAATGAAAAGGCTAGAACACTTCGTAATTGAAAGCTAAATTTGACATCTGCTGGCTAGATCGATAGTGCTCTAATTATAAAACAACTCTGGGACTTGTCTCAGTGGCTCTTTGACCTTTTAAAAATGCAGTACCTGGAACTGTGGTGGTAAAACAAATGTTGAAATTTACTTAAAAGATCGATAAGAAGAAATGGCCACGTCAAAAAGCTAAGAAGGAGGAGGGATTACTGTCCGAAGTGACAATTACGACGGTGGCGATTCGTATCGCGAGGTCTGGTAGCATCATCCATCTTGCTCGAACGGAGCGGCCGTCGCTGCCGGCGCCTCGCGTTGTCCCGCGGCCCCGCCTCGCGAGCTCGCGTCCGCGTCCGCGTCCGCGCTCGCGTGCCTGCCACGTCGATCCAGCGGCGGCGAGTGCCAAGCGGCGCGTCGTGTCACGCGTTGGCGCGAG
The DNA here is from genome assembly GCA_038098605.1 of Gryllus longicercus. Taxonomy (NCBI): domain Eukaryota; kingdom Metazoa; phylum Arthropoda; class Insecta; order Orthoptera; family Gryllidae; genus Gryllus; species Gryllus longicercus. The sequence goes on along the minus strand of JAZDUA010000250.1, from coordinate 1,376,206 downwards.
TTCGCGAAACGAATTTCGGGGATTCCCCGTACCTTGCCCGTCTCTCTCTCACACTCACCGCGCTTTCACGCGCTGGCCCCATTCCCTTCCGGTGCAGATCGAACCGGGGAGCCACCTGGCGTTCCGAGAAGCGATTTCGCCGCCGCGCCTGCGTTGACACAAGTGCACAGAGGGGGCGCGTGGGAAATTCCGCGCGCGCACGCGTGTGTGTGTGTGTATGTGTATGTGCTGCGCATTCAAATAATATTAATGCGGTTATTGTGGGGCATGCGGGTTTTCAAGTAGCTTTCACACCTTATCACTGTGGCGCTTCCGGTTGGAAGCGCGACAAAGGGGGCAACATCCTGCAGGTGAGAACCTAATGGCCACATTCGTTTATGACATTTGACTATGTCGTGTCTGGTGATACTACTTTGAAGGAGACGTGTTTATTATTTTCAGAAACAAAGAGTTTCAAATAAGGCTATCGTTTCTTAGGAACTCACACTTGAATAGGAGGCTCCGTGCTACAAGGTGTTCTCCTTCAACTCGATTCAGACTTTTCTCTCGTTGGCGAATTGTAGAAGAGAAGTAAGTGGATGCCCGCGAATTCCACGTAGAGCACTCGCCGCCGGTGAGCCACGAGAAACAAGAAGGGCGGCGGTGAATTAGCGCCTGCTGATTGATATTCCGGCCATTCACGAGCGCGTGGGCGCGCGGGAGGCGGCGGAGGCGGCGGCCCCGCGGAATGCGCGTCCGTGGCGGCGGCGGCGGAGGAGGAGGAGGAGGAGGAGGAGGAGGCAACCGCTGCCCGGCGAGAAGCGGCAACATTCATCTTCCAGGAGCCGCGCTCTTGACACGGCCCGGCGCGGCGCGGCGCCTTCGTGACTTTGGCGGGCCCGCGCCTCCCCCACGCTCGCCGCCCCCAACGCCTCGTCCCCGCCGCCACCGCCAGGAGCGTCTTCGGCTTCGATTCAGTCATACGCGTGCGCAAAATTAAAGAAGGGAGTGGGGCTACTGTATTTCCGATCTCTGGGCCCTTTCCCTTTGAACTTATTTTTATTTAGAGTTGACTTATTTTACCAGAAAATATATAAAAGGCACTACAATGAGAATGAACTTATACATCAATGCTACAATTAATAAATATAATGGGTTTTACGCTGAACATTTAAGAGGGTAACGAGATGGCTTGGAAAACCTTTCCCTTAATATCTTTATAGGACTTTCCCCAATTGTCAGATTTGAAAATGAAGTTAGTGATTTTTTAGAAATAAAATATTTTATTTCGGAAGGCTCTTCAAAATATCTCTCAAAATTTCCAGGCAGACCGTGGCCGCTGGGTCTCTCTGAACTCACGTGACCATCTGTCTCTGTGAAGTTATTTCAACTTAGAGGAGTCTTCACTCTTTTGCCTCTATTCCTTCCTCTGTCATATTCTACTTTCTGTTCTCATCTATTTGAGTTGTTTTGTTACTGTCATGTGTAATGTTTCCATTCGCTATCGCAGTTATACTTACCATTTTTTTGTATGTCTTGAATTCCGTGCCCGGTTCTCCCTTTACTTAGTCTGTCCTCTGGCTGCATTTCCATTTTGGAAAAATTTCATTATTTGCGTTAATCACTAAATTTAATCACAATCATTCCGAATGACATACAACGTTTTTAATAATTTGCCTTCATCTATCGTTTTAATTACTTACGACTTCTACTTTTGCATGAATATTCTTTGTCTTGTTATTAAAATGGATGGAGGACTGCATTGCATTCTGCTAAAGAAATGCATTTACATTTATCAAATTATTTCTAGGAAGGGTACAAGAATGTAGGAATGTTTAAAATACACATTGTGTATTTATTGTATCAGTGGTACTTTTCACTTTATGTATCAACGATACAAAATGATTTCGTCTTCTGTGGTTATGTTTTTAGTCACGAAGAATTCCGTAGGAGCTACTCGTAAAGATTTCCAGCTGGTAAACTTTCATCATTACTGCGCAATAGGACTAGAAAGTAGTACGCTTATCACGCGCCGGTCACTTTTGCATTCCCGACGATATTCATAAATAGGAGCTTGAATGGGCGTTGCAGCCTATCTGGACGATCGCCAAGAGACATAAGGAAGACGCCGCTGCTCGAAAGTATGAAGTCTCCTCGGTGCTTTGAACCCTCATTACCACTAGTTTTCTAGCCGCCTGAGTTACTTATGGCTCTTACAGTAGAAGATACGGTTATTGATTCAAGGAAAACTAAAATGTATTCAAAGGGAACACATTTTAAGCTAGAAATGTTGCTGCACGTGCCCCCAGAAGGGATTTATAATCCGTGTCTATGTTGGCAAAACATAGATGTTTTTCATGAACCATCGCTGTTTTAAACCGATACTTTGCTTCTAAATGAAAAATTTCCATGATGGCAATACTATAAAAGTTAAAATATGTAATAATAACAGTTATTCGTGTGTTGGAACGAAAGGAACGCTGATTGCACTACCTTCGTCGACCAAACTCTCTCGCCCCGAGATGACCACCATGCCCTGTATTTCCTCTTTCTTCATATTAATTTCGCACTTTGAGATATGCTCAACAAATACGCTGTGGTCACGTAGGGTCTGCCTCTCCATGAACCCTTATTCGGCGAATTTACCAAAACGAACACCGTCAAATTAAATTTAAATGTTTCTAATCCAGTCTAAAAACATCGATGGTTTTTAGTCGACGTACTTTTAACATCATTTTTTGTTGTCGATGTTGCATCACTAGCCCCTAGGGAGCGAGGTAAGTGCCTCTGGCCATGTATCTGCTTTCCCAGCGCCAGTTCACGCGACCGCGTGGCCGCAAAGCAGCGCGTGCTCGCAGTTCGGAGGCAACTCGTAGACTCTATGAGCAGCCACCCTCCGCAAGCACTCGCAGAGAGCTTCCCGGCGTCGCCGGTGGGAGAGCGCTAGTGGTCACTGGCACAGTCTCGGCTGGCAGCAGATTTTGCCCGCGGGCGTTGTGGTTGTTACAGTTCTTTAAGTAGCATTAGTTTATGGGGAAAAGCTTTTGACGAACAAGATAGAGAGAAGATATATATATATATATATATATATATATGTGTGTGTGTGTGTGTGTGTGTGTGTGTGTGTGTGTGTGTGTGTGTGTGTGTGTGTGTTATATTTGTGTGTTTTGTTACGCACAACGGTTTTAAAAGAGTAATTTGTTGTAAATATGTATTTGTAAATATTTCAACAATTCAATTACTCATCAATCAACTACGTGAGATAAAGGGTGGACAACGGATTGTAAAGCGCAAGAAAACGTACACAGACTATTCTCTCTCCCTCATTCGTCTCAGTTTTTGTTTTACTTTTTTTAACGAAAGTAAACCAAAGCAAATTAAGAAAAAGAAATTCATAATGCATCTTCTGTAATTAATTTGCGATTTTATAGAAGTGATGATTTGATAAATTTGAAACACAAATATATGCGATTCTCGTTGCGAAAGTGTCATTTATTTTGAATTTGAGATTCCTAATATTGTGTTGGATTTAAGGCATATTTTTTCGTTTTCTGCCCGTAGTTGAAAGTGATTAGAAATTTCTGAACTGTTGTGTGCTGTTTAATTTGCGTGAAATATGTACTCTTAAAATAATAAGGCCATTGAATGTTATTTTATTTCACTGGTGAGTTTGAAACAACATTTCGTACCGATCGTGTTTACAAGAACACTCTAGTTTATCGTAAGTACTGTTGATAAGACCGTTGTTTCTTTCTGCTCATCATTCCATTCTCTGTTATAGACCACATACGTAATATAGACCTCATCCCTGCTCAGAAGACGTGGATGTATTTTCTTCCTCAAACGTGCATCAGCCGCGTGCACCCATTTCTCCAAGATGCACCCGTCCTATTTCTTCGCCCCTCGCGTTCATATTCTCTCGAATCCAACCAATGTCGTTCCTGCCTCAACATATATGGGCTACGGCGTGATGTGATCAGAGATTGGCCATGTCCTACGTCGGCGCTGTCAGACCTGCTGCTCCCGCGACCAGCATACCGCCCTCTTCGTAGCTATCTTCCAGCTTCCATCGGAGCCATTCTATCACCACCACCACGACCACCAGTCAGAAGCAGCAAGATCGCTACCACCGCTTCCTTGCTCCTACCACCACCACCACATTGCTAGGCTTAATATCTATATAACCACACATGCGTGATAACTTCAACCTCTCGTGTTTGTCACTCTTCTAATGACTACATTTCCTTCCCCTTAATATATTTCTCCCCTCTTCTTCATATTTCTCACAATCGCACACGACATACATTTCACGCTCCCCCCCATCTTGTCCAAATCTCTTCCTCCATTGCCACCATCTCCTCCACCCCACTGCCAGGCATCATCACCCCCGTCCCCCCTCCCCCGGCGTCCCTCGTGCCTGGCGCGACGTGCCATCAGCGCAGCTGATCCGCGCGCGAGACGTCGCGGGGCTCTCTGGGGACGCCACTCCGCCCGCCCCGCTCCGCCCCGCCCCTACCCTTCGACGCCCCTCGCCGCCGCACCGCAGGCAGCTTCCGCCTCGCCCGCCCGAGATTTACGAGCCCCGGCCGCGCCGAAGTCCGCGGTGATTCGCGACGATGCGCGGCCCGCGTGTGCGCCCACCGGCCATCGGATGGCCTTCCCCGCCCCTCCGGGTCCTTCTCCGATGGCTAGACCGGGACTCCACAAAGTGAACAGCAAAGAGTATGTATGTTTGTACTTGGCGCGACAGCCCGTGAACGGGTTCAGGCCTACCGGCGACGTTCCTGCCTCGCGGCCATGGGTTAAGGGGTGCGTGTGGTCAGCACGTAGACATCCCCACGTCGTATTCCGGTCTTCTCGTCGCACAGCAACGTTGCAAGGAAAACGCACACGATCATCTTGCCTGACAGGGCATCGCACCCGTGGACGGGTAGTGGAAAGCGAGCGTAGTTGTGGGTGGAAAAGGAAAGTGTAGTTGTCATAAGAATGAGCCATCGTGAATTAGAATCGTGCCTCTGCGTCGGTTTTGTACATTTTTAAAGATATCTCTTTGTTCTGTTATAAATACACAAATTTTATAATGTAATCTTACTTAATTTTTATCATGAATTCAGTATATTATTTATCAAGTCTTTACTAAAACATGTTTTTACTAATTCGTGTTGTATTTTCTATTATTGAAAAACATTATCTTCATTATCTGAGAATTTTCATGTGTTTTATTAATTGTCTGCAATTATTCTGGAAAGTTCTACTCTTAATTGCATAAGTACAGATTTTCCAAGATAATCTATGCCTTATCTATTGACCTCTCTCCTCCCCGCACTATTTTGATTCTGGTGGCTCCAATGAGTGGTTAGAGTTCACAAATTCCCCTTTCGTCTCTCTCAGATGTAATTTATAAGGCGAATTGTTCTGTTCTATTTGTGACACGAAAGGACTTCGTTCGCTGAATAAGCGTGATGTTGTAATCGTCAGTTTGTCTTTCCTTTCTCTCCGTAACTTTTATGTCCTCTAAATAATTTTCCAAGTATACTGCAGATAACGTTTTTATCAACAAAGAGTACAAAAACAGTAAATATTTTATGTGGATTTCTTTGTTGGTCAGAATGTCATATAATTAAGATTATAATTTTCAATTGTAATGCGTGTATTTAATTGATTATTGTATGAAGAACACATATAAAATCAAATTAGTAGTTTCTTCTGTTGTTTTCATCTATCTGGATGTTTCAGTATCCTTATAAAATTGTCAACCTTCTAAGGTATTACTGTATCTGTTACACTTTATTTTAATGCGAAATCGCAAATTGAGTAGAAAAAAGTAGAGAAGAAAGAACAAATATATTATAAGATCGTGAAATACTATTAATAAACTATTAATGAGGTATAAAATCATTTAAGATCTCATTAATATATCTGAAAATATAATTATGAAAAATTAAAAATTTTAGGAGCGTGTTAAGCGAAGAAATTTGTTTCGCATTTTTTTACATTCCACCCACCGCACAATTTTTTTAGAATCCACCCCTAGATGAATGAATGGCCGCAGAATCGTGGCATTTATAGCACGTTTTCCAACAGATGCATTAATTATAAATCATGAGTTAATTCCGGCTGCTTCCAAATGCCGCGATCCCCTAATGTGACGTCCCGTCTTCACGCTAAGCTGAGACGCCGCGGCGGCGCGCCGCTGAATTGAAACGAACGCCTAGGGCGCCGCTTTTGTTTATGAACGACTTCGTGGAAATCGGCGAGTTAACGCCCGCGAATATAGGACTGCGCGCTCGGAAGGGTTTCTTTGTCGATGGCGGCTTTGCATTATTCACGGGATTGGGGGTGTTGCAAGACGCGGCTGGCAGTGATACAATAAAGTCTAAGAAGACCCCCCCCCCCCCCCAGCAAAGGGAATTTGTAAGAGCGACGAACGCTACTTTATCGGTTTAGGGTGGCAGCGGTTCGCCGCAACCGTGGCAACAAGTCAATCTCCAGATTTCTTAAGGGCTTTCGAAACGATTCTTTCGAAATAAAAAAACAATTGCCTGTTATCATTCATGCGTTTAGTTTTTACCTGTGTTATTTGCTTCTGAAAAGTGAACTCAGATCTTTTAAAAACTTTGTATTTCTAAGTTTTGGTAACTGATTCATGTCAGATTGCTGGAATGTAGCAGATTCATATTTTAGATTATTCTGAAAATTAGTTACTTGTATTTTGTATCGAAAATCACTTACCTTTTAAATGCTTTATACTTTTGATTGCATTCTTCAAATGACGTCAGGCAATAATTGTATGTCTATTCTAAACGTGAAAATGTAGGGGTCAAAATAGTATGTGTAGAAAGAAAGTATTTATTTTAAATTACTTTGCTCATGAGCGTCGTGATCAGCTTTTTCCTGAAAGTAAAACCTACATATGACGCTTGTTGACGCTGTAATTCTCATCATGTTTTAAAAGTATGATATCCGTCACACAGTATTGGAAAGTAGTATCCAGCGCCTAAGTTCCAAACTATCCCAGAAACAGCTTTTGTGAAAACTATTAAAGGACTTGGGATCATTGGTTAAGAATATATTTCAATGTATTTAAAAACAAAACAAAAATATCACAAACCCAGGTGATAACAGAGAAAACGAACATGAATTCTCAGAAGATTCTTTTTTTACATCATTTTGAACTACAAACATGTTAGAATACACGCTCAAAACGTGTCATATTTCATTTTAAAATAAGAGAACCTTTTGTGTTGTTTTGGAACATCTTTGAATGCATCGTGAAGTGAGGTTTCGTATCGTAAAATTCCATTTAAATATCGTTGACATGCAGCATAATCTTGTGGAAAGGCCAAGGTTTCCCGCTTTTCCTACTTAAGAATTCTCTTAGATAAACGTATTGACCTTAACAAGGAATTCGGTGCTTGGAATGCTCACACAGTTGCAGTCAAATATTTTTGCAACCCTCCTCCTCTTCCTCCTCTCGGGGAAGCGGCGGCGCGAGTGGGAGGTCCGGGTCGCCCGCGGGCGTGGGCGCCCGGGGCGGAGGGCCAGTGGGGCGTGCGCCCCGGGGGCCATCGCCCGCCCGCCCGGCCGCCCGGCCGCACGCGTCGCTCGCCGCCCGCCCTCGCGCCCCACTTTCGTCGCCACTCGCGTCAGCCTCTCACCGTGACTCAGCGGGGCCGCGGTTCGGGTCCCGGCGCCGCCACCGCCGCCGCCACAGCCGCGCCGTTGGTATGTGGGCCGCGCGCCACCGCCAGGTCTTCGCTCGCCCTCGCTCGCGCCCCCCCCCCCGCCCGTCCCCGGCGCACGCTCCGCGCATCGCCTCGGCCTCGACCGTGGAGCGCGCGGCCTCCCCTCCCCTCCCCTCCCTTCCTCTCGCCCCCGCGCCTGCCGGCCTACTGCACGCCGCTGCGCTTTAAGGTTGAAGGAGCCGTAAACAAGCTGGTCAAGTTTGCAGGCGCTCGCCGGGGCGTCGTTTGACCCCAGCCGGCACCTCGTGGCCGGCGCCAACTTGTCTGGCCAGGGAGTCCCGAACTCGGACTCTTCGTTGCAGAAAAGGACGTCGACCAGAATGATGCGCATGTATGAATATTGCGCTCTTCAGAATCTACATTCATTAACATATGAGTAAGCTCATAATAAATCCAGTTCATTCTAATAGTTTTTTTTTTAATTTTCTCTTTTAAACGGTCCGTGCTGTTCTGGGAGCAGTGTAAGTCGTGTATTTCTGGAATGTGCGTGAATGTATTAGCAGGTGGTGTATTAAAGGAAGTCCGCTATTATTTGAATTATTTAGTTAAAAATTGTTCTTTCTTTAACTACTGTCATTTTTCGACGAAAATACTACATTTAGAAGAAAAAAAGTTTTCTCAGGTGATTTCATTTCTTCAAGAATCTATCTCATCACCGATGTGTTGAAACGAGCTCACATTCCTCAAAGGACATGTTGAATCAGAAAAAAATAAATTGAATAAGAATATTAATTTCTTGCAGTATCAAATGTGTTTGATATAAATATTATGTTTCTTAAAACGAAACAAATTATTTTTTTCTTCTTCGTGTTTTGCATAAGCATTTCGGATATTAAGATCAAAAAAAATGAAATATTCCATTCTTGTCTTTTGGGTAAACATTTTGGTTATTGGAACCAAACAAGTGGTATGTTTTCATCTTGTCTCCAGAAGGATCGCTATCGCAGCGCTGACTTTTGCAATGGTTGTGACTGTATCGTTAGTTTTCGAACAGGTATTTTAAACGTAGGCTTGGCGGCATCGTCGTATCGCGATGAGCCTCATCTGCTGAATCGTCAATCGCTTCTCTTTGTGTGTCCTTATGTCTCAAAGCTTTCGTGAGGACATTACTGAATGGTTGTTTACTTCAAATTTTTCCGAAAACGCGCTTGAAGTGTAGGATATTCACAATCTGATGAACATATTAAACAAATACTTGATTTAATATCCTAGTTCCATTTTTACGAATGCAAAAGAGAATGTACACGTGTTTGTTGCAAAGGAATGATGAAGTTAGCTGTCGGTGCTCTGTGTGCGTTGCCAATTTCGCCTTGTTTCCGGGGCGGCTCCCCGTGCGCCCGCCGCGCTGTGCCGTTGCGAAAGAGACGGGGAGGGGGGAGGGGACGATGGGCCGCGGCCACGCTCCCTCTCCGAAAGGGCGTCGCGGGCACAAATCTCCCGGCGCCGACCGCTGGCGGCCGGGCGTCGCGTGCCGCGCAGGGCACGGCTTAATGCGGCCGGCCGCACGCGCACTGCCGCCTTTCGCAGCCCCGCCTCGCTCCGTCCCTCCCCGTCCGGCCCGCTCCCGCCCTGTCCGTTCCGTTCCGCTCGGCACGTCCTTACCTGTCCCTTCAGCCCCAACCCCCCTCATGTGGCCCTTCCCTCCTCACCCTCCCTTTCCACCTAGATCTGCTCTTCCAGTACTTCTCATCTGGACACGCCCCTCCTTCCCCCCCTCCTTTCACCATACCCACCCCGCCTGCCGCCTGGCTCTTCTCCCCCGTCCTGTCTGACCTGCCACGCCTACCCCGCCTCGCCTGCCCAGCCCCGCCTATACCGCCTTCCCCGCCTCGTCGCCGTCTCTCCCCGCCTACAACGCTACAGAGGCGTAGTCGTGACCGCCATTCTCTTGGATGTGAGGGGATGGTGAAGATGATGGCAGTGTTGATGATGTGAGGTGGAGGAATGTGCTAGCTTTGTGTCATCAAGAAATGAGTCGTGCTCTGTCCTAGTTCTCTGGGGGAAGAACAAGAGAAAAAAAGTAGTGAATAAAGCACGGTAAGAGTAGAGGTGAACTAGTTAAGGGTTCCGCCGATCACTCGAAAGCAGAATGGTGCTTAGAAGTACCTGAGGGGCCGGGGGACTTTGAGAGACGAGCGTAATTGCCAAAGGCGACGTTGGAGGCTTTGAGCGATAATGACATCCGAGGCCTTTGTTGATCAAAGGTAGCACTTGACCACGATGTCCGTGGGGGATGGGGGGACACTAATAAATAATGTAACACAGGATGCGGGAAAGGACCGTTTACAACCGTGAAAACATTGAATATCCCGAAGAAGATAAGATCTGAACTTTTCTTTAAATCTGACCGCATCCTTCTCACTCCTATCACCGCCTTCCAGCTCAGTAATGCACTCACAGCCGCAGCACCCACAGAGCGCCACGCGTATCGTTTTCTTCAAGACTTGCCACATTGTGCACCTGTGTGTGTGTGTGTGTGTGTGTGTGTGTGTGTGTGTTCGCTCGCTGTCGGCAATCGAGAGAGTCGATGTACTGTTGCAATGTCCTATTCCTTCCACGTCTCGTGGCCGCGTGCCAAGTGCCTCTGCGCTGAGCTGCCCGAATTTCTTCTGTCGCTTCTTTGTCCGCGGTCGCGTGTACTGCCGCGGTTTGCAAGTGCTGCTGCTGTTCGCGACCGCCATTGTCCTGGAAGTGATGTGAATATTTAAAGAAGGAATGTGGTGGCTTTGTGTGGTGGCCGAGAAATGGGGCAGAAGTTGTACCCGATTTGTTACGAGTCAAGTAGTTTAGCCCTATCTGTTTCAGAAATACTTGGTTGGCTCCTGTCTGTGATTGTTCGATTAGAACGTTTTAGTCGTCTAATTAAATCGCGAATGATGTTAACATTGTATCTCTCAGAATATTGGGGGGGGGGAAATAGCTACGAATAAAATAACGAAATAAATACTAACTCAAACGATTTAACCATTATCTCACTTCAACGCACTGACAATCAAACTATAATCCTATGATGTTTACTGCATAGTGGATTATAAAAACTGTGTCAGAAGATATCTGTTTTACCGGTTTGGGTCAACTCGATGTAATTGACCTAATGTGACATTTTCTTCGAGGAATATTTATAGTCTCCTCGCACTCAGAAGCACACGTTCTTTTTTTTTTTAACCGCTAATAGCAGGAAATTACTTCTTTAATATAAATCGGATGTGACCCATAATGGTGAATAAGTAAAGTTGTGCAATTAACTATGAAAGGCAATAAGTTGAACAATTCTGTAGCTAAGAAGGACTTGATCTTCTTATACAGAATAATTTACACCGCCCTCACAATTTAATTTCTTCTTTTTATATCATTTAGAGAAATTCAAATATTCGAATAATGAACATTACGTATTTATCACCTTAGCAGAACGCAGGAAACCTCGGGTTTTCAACAACCCTCTCTTTTGAGTTGTGTTGGGCCTTGGATGTTTGTGGTTGTCGGAAATTCGCAAAATTTAGAGGTCCAGTGCAAGGGAGTGGATAGTGCCTTTCTTAAACAACTCTCCCATTACCTGGATCCCACCAACGCAAACTATAAAATACTTTGGACTTGTTCACAAAACTATCCTGGAAAACCGTTATGGACATGAAAATTCATCGTGAATGATACAAATTAATTCATCTCCGCCCAGTAATCAACAAACACAAATCCCTGTTTTAGACAAACTCTACAACAATATATAAAACTATAATAAAGACATTATTGCTCTAAGAATGCCCAATATCGTCAAACGCAGCCGCTACAAATACCAATATACTTCAAGCCAAACTTATAAATATCTCATGTTATTCACAAATACCCCTTGGTTCATAAGTAACAAACATCTCCAATCCGGATTAAACATCAATATAGTCAGAAACCATTAGCCCATATACCAAACCCTGACAGACTTGTCATTTCGAATTACCGACAAACCCAAACGACACTCGAATAAAAAAATAGATTCCCTTTTGAAGCTTTTCTCGAAGTTTTTTGTCAACCAAGATACAAAACCCCAAGGTTCTTCCCTGTATAAATTAAGTTAGTTTAGATTTTTAACTAGCATAAGCCTGAAAAGACATCTTTAAAGTTCTTAATACTGAACGAGCTTCGAATGTCCAATGAAGAAATTTATTTTGAATAGCTTGTAACATTTGTTTTAATGGTTGCGCTTTATCTTTGAAGTGTAGTTCGCAAACATCAGCAATCTCTGCCAGGTGCAAGGGGGCTTTCCATCACAAAGCCGACGGCGCGACGCCTGCGTCGCGAAGCCCGGCGATCGAGCCCCGCTTTGCGGCTTCTGGCCGAGCTGCCCAGCCCCCACCCCTCCCCGCCCCATCTCGCTCCGCTACTCCACTCCCCGCTTTTCCCTGCCCCGACACTCCCCGCTCCGCATTGCCGCGCCCCGATTCGCTTTACCTCTCCACGCCACGTCCAAGCCAGGCTCTGCCCGTCTCGCTCCATCCCGCCCAGCGCCGCCCCGGCCTTCCGGACCCATCTCGCCCAACGTCGCGAACACTGTCCCACCCCGCCCCGCCCCGCCCTGTCGCGCTCTTCCCGTCCCGCTCCGCTCCACCCTGCCCGTCCCGCTCCACCCCGCCCCGCTCCACCCCGCCCCGCTCCACCCTGCACCGGCCTTCCCGCCCCGCCTCACCCCACCCCACCCCACCCCACCCTGCCCTTCCCACTCCGCCCCCGTCCCGCTGCGCCCCATTCCTTCTACGCTCTTCCTCGCCTCGCCCCGCCCCGCCCCTCCCCGCCTCACCCCTCCCCGCCTTGTCTTGCCTTGCCACGCCACGACCCACCCCAGCCACGCCATGCGACGTTGCGTCTGACTCTGCCTGCCGGTGCGCAGTGCTTCTCGGCCCAGTCCGCCTCCTGACTGAGCTTGCGTAACAGCGGGATTAATTACGCTTTGTCTTTTGAAGATCAGAAACGCTATCCAAAATCATTAATGATCACATCAGTATTCTCATACTATTAAGTACTCCTTGCCATTTGAAGGTTCTCTCCCTCACTGCATATTTAATTCAGTCAGGGAGATTTGATTTGTTTTTCAGTTTTCTTTTCATTGCCTCGTACGTTGCACATAATGCATGATTATCCTGATGCCCCCCCCCCAACAATAAGTGTCGGAATGTTAGAATAAAACTTTTTTATTTTTTATTTGTAGTAAATATGAGTTTACATCTTGTTCAATTACTTTCGTTCGTCAATGATCATCAATTAGAAAGTAACTTGGGGTGCTACAGAATGACACATATTTTCTCGTGATACTTTCCGTTTTCCTGAAGTCTAAGCTAGCTTTTTGGTTTTGCCCCACTCTCTCCCCAGCTGGGTTCTACGCGCGACTAAAGGTCCTCCTCGTCCGTTGACCCCGTCACCCACTGTCTCCGATAATCCCAATAGGGGTAGTCATGAAAAGAATGTTATTAAACGTAATTTTAGTTTCATATATGGGCATGACGTTATTGACAAATTTAGCCATTATTTAATGTCAAGTCTTTGCTGGCAGCATCTACCGGATAAAAAACGGTTAATAATAATAATAATAATAATAATAATAATAATAATAATATAAAGAAGAAGAAGACGAAGAAGAAGGTCGAAAATTTATAACAATACATGAATACTATTATTACTTTTGTCATAAACACTTTGCGGAGGGCACACCTCTTCCCATCTCGGCTGTCCCACGCCGTGAGCGTGTTCCGCCGTGAGCGTGTTCCTAAGAAACATGGGAAGTGGTCAAACTGATCATACGGTGCAAATTGATTTTCTGCTTTGCCTTGCTGCACGCTCGATTAACGCGTTGGCGACCTTTGCCTCGTGTAATTCCGTCGTGTCCCACCTCACACGTGCCCTCTCCAGCCCTCCATCCATCTCCTCTCCGGGTGCTTCCTTGTCGCCCGTATTTGGAAATAATTTGTGCCTCTCTTTCTTTCTCCCTGATGTATATGGACACGCTTTTTCGCACGCGGCGTAAGTTGAAATATCTAAAAATGGATGTGAGAAGTCACCGTGCAAATAATTTATATAAGTAAACCTCTCTTGGGAAAATTTTGATAAGATATTCTTTTCAATTACTGATACAAATATTGATGAATTTTGATAAGATATTATTTTCAATTACTGAAACAAATATTAATGTTCGTTTAGACATTTATCTGCATTTAGAGAATTCGAAAAAGAAAGACAAAGTGAGGGGCGTCTTAGATACACAATCGGTGAGAATTTGAGAATCACAAGTTTGCGAGTCGAAAAGCATATTATTTCACCGTGATGCAAAACCGGATAGTCTCAATTTGCTGAAGTGAATCCTACCAGATTACTCGCCGCGTTGGAATATACGGCAAAATAATGAGGATGAAGACGGCGAGGGACGGCGGGGACCTTGAACCCTGTAACCCTTCGCGCGTCGTCCATCAAAAGCGAATCCTCCTCCGGTTATTTACACTTTTGACCTCCGTCGAGATATTACTCCTCTCCGGTGGAAAACTCGCCTCGCCTGGTCGAGCCGTGCCGCCGCGGTGGGTCCTTCAGAAACTAATATTTCTCGTTTATAAATCCCGCATTCTCGTTTCGCATGACGGTCCCAACTACCGCGACTGACTCCGACGCCACGGCGTGCGCGAGGGTAAGTAACGGCGCGGTTATCAAATATGCGGTGTAACAAGATGCCGGCGACGTCCTGTGACAAATGACGTGTCTCGTCTTTGGCTGGCCGCCGCCGGCCCACGTGTCCTGTTTGGCCCTTGACCACCCCTGCTGATGGGATCTGCGCGTGTGGGACGTCCGCTCGGCCATCTGGAATCCCTGCCCCCTGTCCCGCTCCTTCTTCCTGGCTGGTCGTCGGGCCGTATCTCGAAAGCCTAGGTGCTTGTTTGCCACGACGCGTATTGTACCTGCTGTACGCGATGCGGAGATCCTGCTATCTCTCTGCCAAGTGTCAGTGCTTTGCAACGGCACCACCTTGTGGTGCCAACTGGATTTTCGACGTCATGTAAGCCTCGCCTTTTCTTCTTGCCGACTTCATGTTTTTCCGCCCCTTGCACTTCATTCTCCAAACTCGTAACTGAACTCGGGGCAGTCATCCCGGCTGTTCCATTTCCTGCCCTTTTCTCTCCGTTGTGCCAGCTGTATGTTTTCCCCTGCAGACGTTCGTTGCACGTATGCTTGTGGGATCTTGTATGTTCAATTCGAAACCCTTCTAGGGATTCCGCAAGTCATATTCAAGTATTATAAAAAAAAGTATTTGAATGAAAATCTGAGAATTCACAATAAATTCTTTACTTTTTATTGTCAACAGTTTTACGAGGTGATAAATAGATAGCTGTTGTTGATCTGTTTTGTTCCTAATGCCATTTAATCATCAATTGTGTTGTTTTAAATAATTCCATTAGCCATTAATCATTACTGCATTTCTATCTCCCTCTCTTCGTTAAGGCCCATCTGCCTGTTTTGTGTCACTTACTAACTACTCAACTTTCCTGCCCGTGTTTTTCACCCTGTTTCGTATTGCTCCGTGTCCAACGGAATCAAGTCCACCTGCACCCTGTACCTCGTGACCAAGGATACGTGTGATACAGGTGCGTGAAGTTGGCAGGTTGAATTTTGAAAATCTTATATATCTTGAAACTTTTCTTTGAAATAGTTCTTGAAACTTTTCAAAAGAAGATCTGTAAAAATTCAATATTTATCGGGAAAAATATAATAAAAACGGGAAAAATAGCCTGCGGGCAAAACTAACAACAAAAAACAACAATAAAAAACTACAAAAAAACGAAATATTATGAGTTCTGAAAAGTGAACAAAGAGTTCTAGAGTCCCCCAAAAAAATCAGAAAAATAAAACCAAATTAATTAAAAAATTAAAAAGGGCTTGTCCAACATCCTACACATCCTACCATGTATTAGGTTGTTCAAAGCCATAACAACACTTCCATATAAGAAACAAAAGATTTCCCACAAAAGTGCTAAAAAACACTAGAACTCTTTGTTGGTGACTCGTATCTCTCATAATCAAGATTTTCATAAAGCATCCCCGCCTATTTCACACACTTCGCTTGACGCCGCTCGTCCGCTTCCGCGGTGCTGCACCCGGCGTCAAGGTCCGAAGGGGCCCTACGCGTCCCCAAACTATGGCTCCCTGCAAATATTGAAACATGTTGATTACAATTTATATGAAAAATAACTATAATCTTCGATTAAAAACAATTCAAATCAGTTTTACAGGTTTAGTGAGTGTGTGATCATTGATTCCAGACACGTCCGAGTCGTTAATCCCGTAAGTGTGGTGCATGTTATATTCCTGGTTTGGCGGGGTTCCCCCTCAGCTGGGAGGTGAGATCCAGCGCCAACATATACGTCGGACAACGTGTTTACTCCGCAAGGTAACGTTTCCAATTGGGCACCGCCCCAGATGGACCAAATTCTATTCTTCCGGCTGGTCTCCCGACGTGTAGTAGTGTGCAGCCTTTAAAAAGTTTGTACACGTGTTTGTTTGTTTGTGTAAGAAAAACGAATGAGGAAGGAATGATCGCGCGCGGTTCGCATCGCATTTGTTCGGGTCCTGCTTCGGCGTACTTGAGACTGTGATCCGAGAAACGGCGGAAAACAACTCACCATAGCTGGTGGTGGAGGGGGGGTAGAATTCTCCTCCAGACAGTGCTTACATGTTTAGAAAGTAAATAAAAATTGGTTAAAGTCAAAATTAGCGTTCTTCTATCTAATACAGGCCGCAAGCTCGTGCTTCGTTGTCATCTGCATTGATCCACCGCTGGTCGTCGGTCACTTCGTGTGTGTGTGCGTGTGTGTGTTCGCGCGCTCGCTTGCGGCAGCACGCCTAAATCTTCGCGGTTGTCCGCCGCCCATTTCGCGGAAATAACTAGCGCGGCTGCGCGGGGCGAGGTGGGCGGGGTGCGCGCAGATGAAAGCGAGGGGATTTATTTCGGGCGGCCCAGCCCGGGCGATGCACTCCGCCCCGACACCCACCCTCCCCCACCCCTCGCCGCCCCGCCGTCGCGCGTTCCAACCTCAGATGACAGGACAACAGTTGCGCCGCTCACTGGCTGGCGTCATCCAAGAGACAGCCGTAATACAGCCCTGTGCTAATGGAAAAATCTACGGCGGCCCGGTTGCGCGTCTCAGATCGCATCGCGCTAATGTGCGATTTTTCTGTTTTGTTTCGAGCCAACATATCGTCTAGACGGAGGTGGGGATAGCTGCTCGTACTTATTTTTGCATATGCTGTGTGACTTTTGCAAATGCTCCACGGAGAACTACAAAACAACAAGTCCTAATCTGGGTGACTTTGAGGATCGCGTTTCAGACTTCCGTAGCAGAAATAGAGCAAGTTCGCAACATTCATGTTGTGCCAACGTCAAGATTAGTTTTAGCGTCATATGAATGCAGGGCGCTGCATAACAGAAATTATACCGAACTATGTACTGGCAGCCAAATGGGTCTGTGGAATTCGCACGTTATCGAGTTCTTCGAAACTAAATGCGTTGAATACGAGTTTTCCATGCCATTCTCGGGAACCCTGAAACTTTCAGTGGGATAACTTAATAAACCGTTCGAAAGAACTCTTTATCTGCATAACCTAAATTCATAAATATTACTGGCTCTCAAATTTTAAAACTTTATAGTGTTAGATTTAATTAAATTAAAATACATTTTTTGCGTGTGTTGGATAAAAAACATATGCGGGTTAGTAGCTTTAAATTAAATATAAATTAAAGAGTTAGAAGACAAAATACGTATTATTTGTATATTTCTTTATGTTTCTGTTCCAGAAGTACCTCGCCTAAACCCATAGAAATATTTTTAGGGAGGAATAATTATGTCGGATGTGCTTGAAGCACATAGACGGCGCATGTCAGACTAAATTTGCTAAAACCCATCTACAAAATTACCCTGAAGCTTTTGATCATCTCAAATATGTGTGTTTTTAGAATCCATTAGTTTAACGTTTAGCAGAGTAGCTTAATCAGAGCTTGTTACCGCACATACCAAAAGGCAGGACTACATTTCTGAGTGTCAAAACCGAACGATAAATAAACATTAATTTTATGCTCGTTTGTCCGTTACTGCAGGAGACCTGTACCGGTACCCGTTCTCATTATGTAGAAGACAAGTTGTTGGGACGCATTCTAAGCGGTAAGGAAACAAGCGGTGCGTCCGCTTTCGGAATCTGAAGGACGTCTTCCCGGAGAGGAAACAGACGCCTTATGTCTGCGCGCCGTCGGCCTTTGCTGAGGCAACACGCGAACAACGCGTTTCAGGCTGCGCTCTACCTCAGCCGCCCGAACGCCCGCCGGCAGGGGCGCGGAGCGCGGAATCTGGCCCGCGCGCGCCTCCAGCTACGCCCACACGCGCGTGAGCCGGGCCCCATAACTCCCATATAACGTGGTGGGGACCATTATAGTGGCGCGCTCTAGAGCATCACCTTCTTACACGAACTAAAATACTAACTGCTACCAACGTTATTTAGAACGTGCGTGGGTTCTCGGGGCGCAAACACACACGCTTGATACGAAAGATCGCGCCGCTCTTCGCGTTACCTTTTCTTTCATGCGTGTATTATTATGAATAAATGCATTTTAGAATATAAACACATAGTATTTCTCTTCTTTTGTAATTTATTTCAGAAATCGTTCATAATCAAAGTGTATTCGTATTTCTTGACCAATTTTTATATGCGAAAGTTGGCGAGTCTTACCAGCAGCTGTATCCGGTGTCACTAGCGGATCCTATAGTAGCAACCTCTAGCTTTGTCCCCAATTTTGATGGAGAGTTGCCGGGCCCTGCGCGTGGGTGTGCTTTGGTTCCCGGGCCGAAACCGATCCGGTTCCCTCCGTAAGGTCAGGAACGTGGCATTTGGCTCTTTCCGGCTGTACCGTTCGCGGCTTTGTAACGAATCATACGTTTCTCGCACATCCAGCGCCTTGGTGGTCGTGGCGGAGGGTCAGCCAAACGACGCATTGGAACGAAGCGATTGGTTACATGCCCGCGTTCCGCTTTGAAATACTGCTTCTTGGATGTAATAGAGATTTCTAGCTCTCGACAGAGAGTGGGTTACGAGCGAGTCGTTGCGGATGTTGAAATTGGGTAGCTGCTACAGAACTTGCAGCGTGCGGTTTCTCTGGGAATTTTCATTTTGTAGCAGAAATTTGTATTTATTTTTGTTCGCTTCATAGGCACACACCTTCTTCGAAATCTTCATGCTTACCACTAATCATAGCATTTGAAATGAGGGTGCTGTTTCAAACTTGATATCTACGTTATTACATTTTCTCCCTCATGCTCACATATATTTGTTTTTCGTTGTTGTTGTTTTCCGAAAAATTAATCCAATTAAATCGTGTCTAATCAGTTTAATAAAAAATGTTTCTTTTAATTGTATGAAGCCGTGTAATAGCAGCTGTCACATCTCAAAACTCATAATTGCCTATGAACATTTATCAAAATCATTGATTAACATCGTTCTTCTAGAACCTGTTTTGTATCTAGTCTTGTCGACAGTGAAATGAATGGAATCTAATAACGTAAGAAAAATTCCCCATCCAATTTTCAATCTTGCTTGCAATGAGAAGTGCACCCAGTACTCCTCTGGAGTACATTTAAGCGACATATGTTTTAATCTCGAATATTAAATAAATATTTTTTTTTTTTTGTATGAGAAGTGGTACCACACACATACAGAATGTGTAATCTACATTGCTTCTCGCATCCGGTTTTTATACCGTTGAAAATATTTCAATGCAATGTTGGAAGAAAATTGATGTTGGTTGCCCATGGGTGTCCTTCACTAATGAACCATGTATATGCAGTGCTGACATATTTATGTTGACTTTCACTTAGCATATTTGAATGCTGATATATATTCCTCGAATCTTTGAAGGTTTTCATTCTTCTATTATTAATTCTGAATTCACATGATGTATTAACTTACGTCCTGACATGTCGTAAATACGTACTAGTATATGTTATCTTACTATCCCCACGTTGAACAAAAACAACAGACTGCCGCTTGTGCGACAGCGCAAACGCTCTACCCCCGTCCTATTCGTCATCGTAGTTTGCAAGAGATATTATGTACTCAAAGACCGTTAAAGCATAAACGAGACACGAGGAAGACACTGCGCAGCGACAGTAGAACTATTTTCGAATGCGAACTCTGATCAGAAAACATTGGGTAGCGTAATGCGAGTTAATAGTTTTATAATCATCCAGAAATTTGTTTTGGCTATGTTTGTAATTTGTTACATTGGATTTTTTGGGTGCTTCCTTAAAAGAAATAAGATTTTTGGTTTCGAGAAGCTGCCTAACGAAAATCTCCCGGCTTAGGTGGCTTAAGGCATCAGTTGATGTCGTAGTGCCTCTCACCGGGAGTTCGTAGGCTTTCGACCGTTGCTAGATAGCTAGTTCGATATCAGCCGCTACTTGAAGGAGACTTTTAACGACCGGCTTCTCTGATCGGTAGTTTTCCGTGGTTTCTCCGATCCCTACGCAAATGCCGGAGCAGTTCCCTAGCAATAGACCGCGCGCGTTCTTCCCTTCCTATTCCTTGCCTTATCATCATCCCCGTACTTACACCCCTTACACATTTACGTGTAATACTCTACCACACATGTTGAGTGACCAGCCGGGCGCTTTGAACTTGTACCGGCTTGGGTGATGCCCCGCTGACCGGAAATACCTGGTTGGGGAAAACCCCGTAAGTCGACGACGAGTGTTAGACGCTGAAACTCAGCATCCAGGTCGGAAGGTCACCGCCAGTTCCAGCGATAAAAATATGTACTATACTTATGGGAATATTCACCATAGTGAATGGCGCGCCCGGAAATACTCATCGATCAACCAATCTGACGGAAAACCAGTAAGTCAATGTTTTTGCGACGGCATTCATTGTAGCCGTCTCGTTGCTCTGTGAAGTCAGGCGCGTGCGGCGATGCCTCGCGCGCAGAGTGGCCGCGCCACGTGCTGCGCCCCGCTGCGCGGAGCGGTGCGGAGACGCGTTTCCCGCGCGGAGTAAGCAGCGCGCCCTGCCCCTGCGCCCGCGCTTGCGCCTCCGCGGCCGGCGCTCCGGAGCGCTTCCGGAGGCTGCGCGTGAGAGCGCGGCCGGAGCGCCGCCGCACAGTGGTCGGAATCGGCCAAAAAGTGGACAAAATTAGTAATTTTTGTCCGATCTCTTTGAAAATTTGGATTTATATATGTTTTGGGTCCCTGAATACAGTCCATGTGCCACTTTTTTAAATTTCTGAAATGCAAGATGGCGCATCCAAGATGGCGGACCATTTTTGTTAAATTTCGATTTATGCTACAAAAGCATTAACAAAATGATTCCTTTAACTAATTTTAATTATTCTTAAGTATTTTGTACAATGAAAACATATGTTTTCAAAAGAAAAATCAAAGAAAACAGAATTTTATATCATAAAATTAATATTTCATAAATAAAACCATTTTTGGCATTTATTTATAATAAAATACTATTCTTATTGTTATATTAATATTCTGTTTTGTCATGCTTATGACATATTATATATATTTGTTTTAAGATATCATCAATTGTTTGGAAAATAGCAGGTAGAAAGTTTTTTGCTTGATTAAATATTAATATTTTCTATAAAAAACACAATTAAATATAGTATTTTTATAAATTTCAGTGGCATAAATATATATTATTCATGTGTTTAAAATTTATTGCAATTAAAAGGCAAACATTTTTTTATGAAATATTAATTTTATTACATAGAATTTTGTTTTCTTTGATTTTTCGTTTTATGTTTTTATTGTAAAAAATGCTTAAGAATAATTAAAATTAGATAAAAGAATCATTTTGTTAACGATTTTTTAGAATAAATCAAAATTTAACAAAAATGGTCCGCCATCTTCGATGCGCCATCTTGGATTTTAGAAATTTAAAAAAGTGGCACATGGACTGTATTCAGGGTCCCAAAATATATATAAATCCAAATTTTCAAAGAGATTGAACGAAGATTACTAATTTTGTCCACTTTTTGGCCGATTCCGACCACCGTGCGCCGCCGTCTCGGATGCGGCGCTGGGCTGCGCTCGCGCACCAGGCGGAAGCGCCGCCCTGCGCCGGCGCTGACGTAACGCGCCCGCCGAGGCGAAGTCGCCTGGCGACGACGCGAAATGCAGTCTTCGCGGTTGGCCTTGCTATTGGTGATGTAATGACATTTTGCTGGTGCTTCTGCTCTAGGTTCTAGGTCGGTTCTAGGTCGTTCTCCTACTAGCGTCGGAGTAATGTTTTACTCCGACTCTGGACTCAGGACTCTGAGCCTGACAGAACTATGGGACTCCTGCTAATATTGAAATGTTGAACTTATGTGTGCGAAACTGATATGAAAATAAGCCGTAAAATTTGCTAAAAAATTATATCATTTTAAAATGTTTTGTGGCATATTTACGGACAAATAAAATATTCAAAAACTTATTGAGCTTCCTAAGCACCTGCACAGCCTGCTAGGAAGTAACCCCGAACGAATCAGGTAATCAGTTTAAAGGGTCACCACTAATAGTCTAACATCACATTTTTGGGCAAAAATAATATCCTGCACGCATTATGTAATATTACGAGCAATTTTGTGGGAGTATTGTGGTACTAGTGTAACAAATTGTACTAACACTAAGAATACTTTTCTGTTCTACTCTCTAACAAGGAATGTGGGATTGAAATCTTTATGTTCTTATTTCTTAGAATGAACTGGATGTGATTATCTACGTAGAACCAACCCCTTCAATTATATTCACATGAAATTGAAGTAGCTGCTCCTTTAAAACGTGTCAAGTGAATGTTTTCGTCTGCAAATTTTCCAATATAAAAAAGAATTTTCGCGATGTGGATATTTTTATTTTATGATGTAATCCTACTTTTTTGACGAAGAAAACGTGTATTGTGTTTAGAATAAATCCGATGATCCATATTTCTGGATTTAATTCTACGCCCAAAGCAACTTGGGTGAATGGGAAGTGTTATTTACAATTCGGGCATTAACGTTTTGGGTAATACGAGTATAATAACTATTAGGTACAATGTGATTAAGAATATCATTGACTCATAGAGCGAACCCGTAATGATGGAGATTTTTTACCATCCATGCCTTCCTTTTTTATTGTTGAGATATATAATACGATATTCTTTAAATAAATGTTGATTTTATGTCTTTATCATTGCAATTAATGGCAATTAAGTTAATGATATTTATATTCTCGGTACTCAGTTCAAATTGATCACATGTAAGTAATTAGTTGTTGTTATGCTATTCAATAATGGAACAAAATGTGTATTTTTAACTTTTTAACTAGCAATTAGTAACATTAGAATCAATCTTTTTAGAATTCCAATATATAGTAGAAAATTTACGTAACTGTATTTGCCCGTATTCATTGTACTGAGAATCACGACAGTACTCGTCACGTCAATGCTTTGCCAATCTATTATTAACTCAGGACTTAACTCATGTTCACTTCCGTGAACAATCAAGGCCGATGGTTTCAAGGTGATTGCAATCATCGTTGTTAATACTTTTACTCCTGGAATTTTTTGTTGATATCAAGAAAACAAGCATGACAAGTCATCATTTTTCTCCATAAAACTGCCAACGGAGTGCCACGGCACGGACAAAGCCTTAATGTGCCAATTAATTGATCCTAGTCACTGAGTATAAAACATTCTTAATTTTCAGATAGTTTGCAATTGTCTCCATATGCGGTTAACTAATAATTGTACAATTTAATGTCTTGCAAGGAAGTGATTATATATTTCGATGTGTCCTTTTGGTGTCAGTAAATTGGTGGAAGAGCTCCAAAAGTTTATTCTTGGGTCTTCATACGATAAGTAAAAATAAATCTAATCAAATCATTTCTAATCAATCTAATAAAAAAATACTTCTTTTAATTGTATGAAGCCGTGTGTTAGCAGCTGACACATCTCAAAACTCATAATCACCTATGAACATTTATCAATATCATTGATTAACAGATGTTCGTTATTCTAGAACTTGTTTTGTATCCAGTTTTCTCAACAGTAAAATGAATTGAATCTAATAACGTAAAAACATTTCCCAACCAATTTTCAATCTTGCATGCAATGAGAAATGCAACCAGAACTCCTCTGGAATACATACATTTAACCGACATAGTCTTCAAAAGTTTCTTGTTGTGTTTGCGAATGTATTAATTTTAGTTTTGCTGCTTTTCTCAACGAGCATGCCGTACGAAACCTTTACTTGTATTCAAGCCAGAACATACATTAACTGACTTTCTGCGTTTCGCGAAAGCAATAGAAAGCCGAATGCTGGCACTTGTTCCAGGGATCCGGATGGTCGAGGTTTCTTTCATAAGAAAAGAGAAATTTCTGCCATCGAACCGGTCACAACGGGCTTCAAACCCAGGTATTGCCGAATGCATATATTAACGGAGTATCGCTTTCCCATGACAACGCGGCCTATTCCACTGTTTTGGATAGGGAAGTTGGTGTGGCATGTGTCGCGACACGCCTGTTGGCATTTTCCCCAAATTACATGGCACAATGGAAGGAAAATCCATTGCGTGTCACGAATTGTAACTATGCAAATTAATGACTTTTGGGATATTGGGATTATTTGGACTGAATTATTTCTTTAATTGAAGGTGACGTCCAAGGATGTAAATTCAAACATGTCTAAATTCCAAGTCTTCTTACGATAAGGGAAGTAATATTGTATGTTTTAAGTGAATGGAATATGTGATCTCTAGCAATGTTTACAGTGTGCACGGGTATCATTGTACTGTATGCACAAGAATGGTTCGTTGAAGTATCTACAGAACCATATTTGAAGAATCTACGTTTTAGTTTTAATATATTGTGCACTATTTATAACGCATTCATTAACCAAAGAATTATTTCTCTTTTGTGGAAAGGACTTTTCCAGCCATTGAATACCGATTAGCGTAATGAGCATCTCCACAGACTCTTCATTCATAACGGTATTTAATAATGAGATGTAAAAACACTATTCTCGATCACGATTTTTATTATATTTTTTCGAAATGTTGCTGGTGTGTGGAATCACCATTAATTTTGCTTTAACTAAACTCGTCCTCCCTGCCATCGATTCTTCAAGACAACGTACGTTGAATCACGTTTCTTCCCCATTAATATAACTCTTCCTTGATTTTTGTATTCTAAACAATTTAATATACCCTGAACATTCGTGTGACATTTCCAACAACTAGTAATAGCGAAAATCAGTGGTAAACATTTACTTACAAGCACATAATCTTATTATCAAGGAAACAAATATCACTTTAGAATTATACGTGTGGTAGAGAGAAGAAATGAATGGTTACGCTGTAACAAACCAAAAGTATGTGCAAGAAACGTGTCATCTGATGTCCTTTGAAAGAGCTGTTTGAAGATTTAGAGCGAATTTTGTACTTGGAAATTCTGGGATGTTACTTCGCTCTTATTCATTTATTGAATGTGAAATAAGTTATATGTAACCTCACTCTTTTTAGATATAAACGGTGTTTGCCTGCCGATAGGCAAAACTAGTATTTTGTAATTAATTTTATTTTGAATGAGATAAAGTAGCACGTAAAAATGTCTTGTTTAATGTCCATAATACGAAAATGAAAAAAAATATAATAATTTTATGATGATTCCGTATTTTCTATTCTGTACTTCTTCTAATATCTGTTTGGGTTGCCTGCATGTAATGTTCCTGCACACACATATCCTTGTACAGAAGGAAGCGGTGATGGTAAAGGCACCGGCCTCTGAACATTGGAATGCGCGCGTTGGCCGCCTGCATACGCTGCTCCCGCCTGCCCTGGCCAAGGAGCATCTAACCCTTGACGTCAGCGCTTCTGTTTCCTCCTTTCCACTTCTGCCCGACGTTTTTTTTTTACACCGATTCGATCTTCTTTGAAGTCTCCTCGCCTGATGAATGGGATTTGTCAGGAGCCGCAGAGATCTCGATGCGTTAAGGTTTGTTTGTAGCGCCGCTGGCGCCGACGGCGATGTACGAAACTCAGACTGCCGCAGTGGCGTAGCTACAGCCACTGCGCGATCTTCAAGTCTGCCGTTACAAACAGATGTGCCCAAAATCTATTCCTTAATTTCGTAACATCCGACGTTACACGATATATCAATTTCAGGTGTTGGTGAATTACGTAGAAATAAAACGCAAAGCCTGCATATCAACGTTTAGAGAACGCCTAAGTGCAACACCAAACTGAGGATTTATGAAACCATAATTAGATGATTCCTCATTAGGAAGACAAACTTGAAGAAGCAACAACAACACATTTGATGAATGCAGCTGCTTTGAAAACGTTGCGAAAAAGTCATTACAAAATTGAAGCTGTTAAAGAAAATACGTTTTCAAGTTGACCACACAAACCGCAGCCAATTGTGAAATGAATTGGCATCAAGAGATAAGTATGAAATTAAAATGTAGATTGCAAGTCAGAATGTACTGTAACGGTGACGTTCTAAAGAAGTAGTTACAGTCCGATAGGAAAGCGTAGTTTTTTGAAGGACTTAGTACAGAAGTGACAATACGGACTAACAGGTTTGAAACAGATATAAGGAAAAATATAAATGGAGAATAAGGGTGGGCCTGCATTCCCGGCATTAATGTTGGGTTGTATGAAAATTGATCCTTAAATTGTGCGTCTTTTCAGTGAATAAGGTTGTGAATATTCCTTCCGACTGCAAGAAATTCGTAGGATAGTAGTAGTGTAAATATATTGCATATTACATTGTACATTCCTGGATATATTACTTTATGTCTCCCCTACATCCCTATTATTCTTTCCCGATGCACCGAGATATTCAGCGCTGTCCTCCTACTTGTGGATTTGCACGTTTTCCCCTACAGTTATTTTCCTTAGTGAGGCACTTTCTCATCGCCAGGTCAAGTTGTTAGCTTCCGACTGGATTTTTCTCGTGTATGATCGTGTATTGTATGTAGTAAGTGTGAGTGAGTGTGTGTGTAAAGGGAGAGGAGGGAACAGAGAGAGGAAAGATTACCTACGATCCTTGACTCATTTGTTACGCATTTGCCTGGTATTAATGGAGAAACCACTAAAAACTACCCATCAGACCTGCCGGGGAGCATGAGACTGTGGTTGAATTCGACCCAGCTCCGCAGCTAGCGTCGAAAACCCACCGCCACGGGACGCGAACCGCAGGCCTGCCCGGTGTGCGGTTTTCAGTCCAGTGACGTGCCCCGAAATACATCCCCGGCCCTCGCCCCTCGCCCCGGCCCCGGCGCCTGCGCCGCGCGCGCGCCCGCTATGGGCGCCTCGCCTTTGATTCGCCCCGGACTTTTCCCGAGGGGCGAGCGCCGTCCCCTTGCGTGAGCGCCGCTTGGCACACACGCACTCCACCCGCCCCGCTCCGTCCCGCCCCGCCCCGTCCCGCCCCGCCCCGTCCCGCCCCGCTCCGTCTCACCCCGCTCCGCTCTCTCCCGCCCCGTCTCCCCCTGCAGGCCCCGCCCACCTCACCCCGCGCTCGCGTCCCCAGCCGACCCGCCCACCTCACCGCCCGCCCGCGCGCTCGGCCGCAGTCCGCCCGCCCGCCCGCCCTGCTCGCCCGCCCCGCTCGCCCGCCCCGCTCGCCCGCCCCGCTCGCTCGCCCGCCCGCCCCGCTCGCCCGCCCCGCTCACCCGCCCGCCCCCACTCGCCCACCCGCCCCCACTCGCCCACCCGCCCCGCTCACCCGCCCCGCCCCGCTCGCCCGCCCCGCTCGCTAGCCCGTCCCGTTCGCCCTCCTGCCCTGCTCGCCCTCCCCGCCCGCTCTCCGCGCCTCGTTTTACCCCACCCTCTCTTCGACTGCCCTCCCGCCATGCGCCCGCCCCTCCCGCTCTCCCCTCCGCGCTCCACCCGCATCCTCCATCCCACTCGCTCTGCCCGTCCCTCCTGCCCCGCCCAACCTCGCCCCAACCCGACCCACATACCGATGTAACGGCCTTCGCAATGAATGCACTTCTCGGGATCCCAGCGGTGCACTCGCCTGCAATATGCAATGAAGATTTCTCGAACTCGTAACCGGTGGGAGTCTTTGGATGGTTCTCAGATATGTGGGCTTGTTTTGAGAATTTACTGGCATTTCTTTGAAGTGAATGCCAATTATTTTTAAACTATATTTTAATTTTATAATTCCAGTGAGATACGTTTTTGCTGAAGAGTGTTCGTGTACCTAGTAGGACAATTAAAACGCTGTAATTAAATATCCATTCAAAATCCTGCTGGGAGGTAATATGTTTTACATTATATGGAAACTTTCGTAATATACAATTTATTAGAATGAACTATATTATCATTTTATATCAATTCAAAACGAACGAGTAAAACCCACGGAAAAATAATATACTTGCCAGAACTACTGAAATTAGTGTTACGTGTGGCGTTATTTTTTTGTGTTATCTTTTCCGCTTATATTTACCTTGATGTATGGGCTGAAATAAGCAGTGTCAGATGTGTGAATACAATTGTAGTAATTTTTTGATTTTTTTTTTTTTTTTTTTTTTTTTACAAGGGACTTACAGGACAGTGTCGAACTTTCACACAAAATAAAAGTTAAATTTGATGTTCATGATCGTTGTGATCCATTTTATCCTAACTTCAAATCAACAAGCTAACGAAAATTTGCAACAACTTAAACAATATTAATGAAAACTAATGATATCAGACAGCATTCTTGTAATGCAAATTTCTTTGTGAACCAAAACAACTATAGTCTGTTAAATAATAAGCAGAACATTAATTTTGTGCTTTTGAAACCCCACCTGTATTCTCGTAATAATATACACTCGCAGTTCATCATCACTAGCTGAATGCCCGGACAACTTCGGTACGTAGTGCCTGGCTCCTGGCACAACCTCACGCCAACTAGGGAAGCAGAACTCGGCGCGGCGGCGCGCAACCCTGCGGGCGGGGAGCGGTGAATGCAGCAGCAACCAACCTCGCCTCGCCTCGCCCCGCCTCGCACGAGCTTGCAAAGGCGGAATACTTCATCTGTTGCGGCAAAATGGAGACAGACGTCTTTGATCCTCTTGATACTCGGAGAGTAACCATGGAGGGCGAGGTAGAGCCCTTTGAACCGCGCGAACCGCGACTCTGTGCAACAAGAGGTGCAGTCTGCGACCGCCGCCCCCGTCATAACCTTCTCCTTCTCCTCCTTCTCTTTCTCCGTCTCCTTCTCCTTCTCCTTCTCCTTCTCCTTCTCCTTCTCCTCCTTCTCCTTCTCCTTCTCCTTCTCCTTTTCCTTTTCCTTCTCCTCCTTCTCCTTCTCCTCCTTCTCCTTCTCCTCCTTCTCCTTCTCCTCCTTCTCCTTCTCCTTCTCCTTCTCCTCCTCCTTCTCCTTCTCCTTCACCCCCTCTCCGCCACCTCACCACCACGGCGGCGCCGCCAGCGATTACACCCACTTTGCGTTCGCGCTAATTAACGGCCGGGTGGGCGCCATGTTTCTCCTCGGCTGTGATTGCGATTCAGGTGAAGCTCATTAAGGGGGCGACGCGGCGAAGAGCAGGATGAGAACGGCGACGAAAGGGAGAGGGAAGAGAGGAGGCGCGAGTGAGATGGTAAAGATCAGGATGAGGACAATGGGATAATAGGGATGGAGAAAGATGCTTTGAGAACACGATTGTAGGAGTTAACCCTCTTGAGACAAGCAAGGGAAGGCAGCGCAGAGAAAGATGCAGAAGTGAAGATACAAATATTAATTGAGAAGCAGAAAATAAAATGATCAAATCAAAAGAAATGTGAGAATCATGTTTACATTAAAAAATGTATGCGAACAGCATTATGTCGGGAAGGCAAAAATGATGAAATAGGAAGACGAGAGGAGAAAGACGAGGATCCACAATAGTATATATTTCATCAATCCAAAAAGAGAAGTCAATGAAATAAAAGGGCGAGGGATGACGAACGATTCAGACTCGTTGTGATTCATGAAAGAAATTCAGCGTTATAAACATTGTCTGATAAAACTCGTGGTCTCAACTACTTGGCGCACTTGATTAAAAAGTTGGCATGGCGAATGCTTAATGATACATCGTCTCTAGACCGGCGCTGAGGTAGACGTGTTCGCACTGCAGCCGGGCGCACCAGGCACAGACCAGTGCATCCCCGCAAATAACCCGGGCCATTCGCAGAATTAGCAGAATGTTACAGTTTTTAATTAGGAGCGTCTCCGTGTTGCAAGGAGCTAATGAATCATTAACACGCGCCGCCAGGGGCGGGGAGAGTTTAGCGTCGTACTTGTGGCGCAACGGGCGTGAAGTACGAAGCAGTGGAGGAGGAAACGTGTAACGGTACGCTGGTTTATCTAATTTTACAATAATTTAATTTGAGAGATGAAGTTGGAAAGCACAGTGAATCATGTTCTTGGACATGTGGTGTGCTGGTAGTGCTAGAATTGTTTGCGCGATGAACTGTTGGTTCCGAGGGCGGACTTCCGCCTAGGCAAACTAGGCAGCTAGGTAGAGATCCAACCTCAAGGGAGCCCCCCCCCCGATGATAGTTAAAAAATATAATAGAAACCTCAGTCAGATTTGACAGATTTTTTAGTTCGTAAATATGAAATCACTTATAATTATTTTACTAGTTCACAGCTTTTTTCAATATATTAATTTAATTCAGATTTTAAAATAATTGGATTTTTGTAATATTAATTATAAGTGGAAATTATACAACAAAATTATATAACAAATAATAATATTGCTTGCGTTAATCGTTTAAAGTTCAGGCAGTGCCATTTCCGGAGGGAAATTGCGTTGTGTGTGAATAAACCTGCGTATCGGCGAGAAACAAATTTGATTTTTAAAGCTGAATTATCTCCCAGCACGTGCGAATGCCAATCCTCATGTCTTCGATTGTTTGTTTGTTTTTTGTTCAATTTATATTCTCAAGCTCTTGATTTTCTAGGGTCGTTGGTCTAGAAGTCTGGTCTGGTTGTATCACCTGGCCATGAAAACCCAGGGTTTACTTCCTTTATATGCAATGCGGTGATGAGTATGATTTGTTCAGATGGGGAAATATAGTGTTCTTTTTTCTTTCAGGTGTAATAATAATTTAAAAATCTCTATTTTAAGATGGATCTTAGTAAAAGTGATTTTTCGTGTGTTTCTCACATAATTGTGTCCACTGCTCACACAATACTGAATGCTGCTTTTGTAGCAGGTTTGAATTTTAGTCTTCTGGATCACTTGCGCCGGCTGGTGGGTCATATTTATACCACATTACCCACCACGTTATAAATTATATTTGCAAAATTGGATTATATCGAACCCAATATTACTGTAATAAAATTTTCCATCACAACTCAATACAAGCGTCACATTCACCAAAACAAAGGGATATCCGAAAACAATGCCGCTGATATCTGCATCGACCGACGAGTCGGAGAACGAAACGGGCCGAAATATAATTCCACGTGGGCTGCCCCTGAAAAGGAAGCCTGACGTAAAGTAATAGCAGGTTGTCATAACTCGGAGGTTCTGAAGTGCGCCGCTTACTATTAATGAGCTATCAAAAGCGCAGCTCGCCTGGCGGCCACAGCGCTCCCGCGACACGCTGCACCGACCGCGACGGACGCTCCGCGGGCGTTATTAACACGTTCCGCCTACCACCGTCCCGGCCGCAATTAACGTCGCGTCTCATTATGGTAATGCGGCTTCGTTACCGCGCGGCGTTGCACAAGGCGCGAGGGCCGCGCCGCGCCACGATGCGTCGGGCTGGGCTGGGCCGAGAATATTCGGCCGCGCAGCGCCGCGTGACGTCGCGACGCGCTGGCGGCGGCGGCGACGCGACGGCGGCGCGACGGCGGCGGCGGCAGCGACAGCTGCGGACGCCGCTGCAGCTCTGTGACTTGGCGCCGACCGCCGCTGCCTCGCGATGCGCCCGGGCACCCGACCCACGCACGCTGGGGGGGGGGGGGAGACGGAAAAGCTGGTCAAAAGGCAAATAAGCTGCCAATCGTATATCAGTAGTTGGATTGTTAAGTAAGTCGCGTATAAAAAGTTAGGTATTTAAATGGTATTTGCACTACGGCGCTATAAGGGTTTTAATGGTCGAGAGGCGGCAAAATGTCGGCGGGCTGTTTGTCCCCCGACATCATCAGAACCAGTTAACTCCCGTATCAGCAAAAAACAAACATTTTTATGTAACAGCGTTATGAACTTCTAATAGAATCAAAGTTAATTTTTGGAAACAGCTTTGTGATGTCGCGGGTATTGACATTGTGCGAAAAACACGGCGATCGGCTGCTCTGTTTACCTCTATTGCCTCCCGATTCTCTCACTGTATTTATCAACGTAATTATCGTTTCATAAACGGCAAATTCGTTTCATAGTGGATACCATAAAATGGCATTTTAAGAACGCTTTCTTAAAACGAAAGAACTGGAATTTTAAAAAATTTATCCAGGAGTTTTGGGAGGCGCTGATTTTGAATATGAAGTGCTATTTATCAAATTTTTAAAATTGAAAAGAATAGAGCCAATAATACATCAAAAAATAAAGTTATAATGGCAATCCTCTAACAAAATATTAGTCTGACTTTATCTTTTTGGTTGGCTTACAACTTATTATCAGATATTAGGTACTGGTACTACTAAATAACATAATAATTGATATTTTAAAATATGAATGATAGCGGCGGTATTGGAGCTCATAAACTTTACTGGAAAAAATAAAAAAAATAATGTATTATAAAAATTCAACTTTTTTATATATAAATTACTTTTTTAAAAATATAAATTCCTGAAGACCGAATCCAACAATTGAAGTGGTAATTACTAACCGGTCAGAATCGCACCTACAAGAAAAATATACACTTTCCCAAATGTCTTTATATGCTTGAAATCTTGAAATAAGTTATGCGCGATAGTATGAGCGCTCGCAAACATCCTTCTAATTCACACCCATGAGAAGATAACTTTAGATAATTTTGAATCGATGCCAGGCAGTAAATTCACGTTTTCGAAAATAGCTGCCATCAATGCAGAATTTTGTCTTCTTTTAAATGCTATATGGTACAAGTATGTAAGTATTCGTGTTTTAGACTTTTGGCCAGCTTTTCGAGCTTTTTTTCAGTGCGACGCCTATACTGCCGGCGCTAGGGGGTGACAAAACGTTTAGCATTATATATAATGCTATTATCTTATTTAAAGATCGTATAAACTGCTAAGTCATTAGTGACCACAATGAGCAGTAACAAAAAATATGAAGTACACGCAACAACATACAAATAAGTAATTCAATAATTTCCGGAAAGTTATCTGAAACTTTCAGTTCTGTTTTCAATTTTTTTCTCGGTACTATCTTAGAGGCTTTGGTTTTCTGCAGAAGGGCGGATTTTTTTAGGTCTGAGTTCACGATGCTAATTTACTAGCCGCTAGCATTGGACGAATACTGACAAGACTAGCGGGTAGGTGAGTGTTCCGGTGAGTTAATCGGAATATGTGCTTCCGAATAATAGTTACGCGGTGCTAGTACTAACCACACCACAGGGTTCACACGGAACGAGAGATGTGTTAATATACTAGGACTATACGATAACATGGCCTCTCTCCAACTAGCGTATCCCTATCGCGCTTACTTCAGCTACACTGTAGCAGCAAGTTGTCCGTTATTTTAGCGCTAGTTTGCTATCCGCTTGGCAACCACCAGTTTCTTCTAACGTCGTGGGATTATACCTTTGGGGCTTGTTATACAACGCCAGTGGAATATCTGATAAAAATCTATCGACTGACGAAGTTGTGAGTAGCCAGAAAACTATCTCAGTGTAAACAAGCTTGTGGTGTGTGTATTGTGAAAACCATTGTGGGGCTCTTAATAACTGGGAGTTTCCTTTCCATTGGAATTTTGATGTTTGATGTGTCCGTTTCTTTCCTCTCTTTATCTCACTTTAATTTGATGTCACTGGTGGCCGTGCAACATTCCGTGATTATGCAAGTTACTCTCCTCGTGACATAAGGTTTTGGTTGAAGAGAGGTTCTATTCATGAGGCGCTTGCAGTTCAGTTTGTGACTTCGAATCCTGGCAATTGCATAGGAGAAAGGCGCGAGGTTGGGTGGAATCACTGTGGTGGCGGCGGCGATGGAATTGAAGACAGCGGCGATGACTGCGGAAGTGATTTTGAAAGTGGTGATAGCGGTGACGGTGATGGAGTTGAAGGAGGTTGTGAAGCGTGTAGGAGTGGGAGTGGCGGCGGTTGTGGTGGGGGCGGTAGTGATGGCGGCGCTGGCGGGGGTGGTGATGCGGAAGGCGGCGCTGCCGGTTCCGATGTTAATGGAGGCGTTGGTGGCGGCGATGTGAGTGGTTGTGGCGTCGGTGGTGGTGGCAGCGGCGGGAGTGGGATGAAGGTGGTTGTGAATCGGGTGGTGGTGGCGGCGGCAGCAGCGGTGAATGTGGTGGAGTTGAGGGAGGTTGTTAAGGCGATGTGAGTGGGCGTGGCGGCGGCGGCGGCGGCGGCAGTGGTGGCTGGGGGGTGTGACGGTGGTGGTGGTGGTGGTGGTGGTGGCGGCGGCGGCAGCGGCGGTGACGGTGGTGAGATTGAGGGAGGTGGTGAAGGAGATAGGAGTCGGCGTGGTGGCGGCGCACAGTGGTCGGAATCGGCCAAAAAGTGGACAAAATTAGTAATTTTTGTCCGATCTCTTTGAAAATTTGGATTTATATATGTTTTGGGTCCCTGAATACAGTCCATGTGCCACTTTTTTAAATTTCTGAAATGCAAGATGGCGCATCCAAGATGGCGGACCATTTTTGTTAAATTTCGATTTATGCTACAAAAGCATTAACAAAATGATTCCTTTAACTAATTTTAATTATTCTTAAGTATTTTGTACAATGAAAACATATGTTTTCAAAAGAAAAATCAAAGAAAACAGAATTTTATATCATAAAATTAATATTTCATAAATAAAACCATTTTTGGCATTTATTTATAATAAAATACTATTCTTATTGTTATATTAATATTCTGTTTTGTCATGCTTATGACATATTATATATATTTGTTTTAAGATATCATCAATTGTTTGGAAAATAGCAGGTAGAAAGTTTTTTGCTTGATTAAATATTAATATTTTCTATAAAAAACACAATTAAATATAGTATTTTTATAAATTTCAGTGGCATAAATATATATTATTCATGTGTTTAAAATTTATTGCAATTAAAAGGCAAACATTTTTTTATGAAATATTAATTTTATTACATAGAATTTTGTTTTCTTTGATTTTTCGTTTTATGTTTTTATTGTAAAAAATGCTTAAGAATAATTAAAATTAGATAAAAGAATCATTTTGTTAACGATTTTTTAGAATAAATCAAAATTTAACAAAAATGGTCCGCCATCTTCGATGCGCCATCTTGGATTTTAGAAATTTAAAAAAGTGGCACATGGACTGTATTCAGGGTCCCAAAATATACATAAATCCAAATTTTCAAAGAGATTGAACGAAGATTACTAATTTTGTCCACTTTTTGGCCGATTCCGACCACCGTGCGGCGGGGGCGGGAGGGAGACGGTGGCGCCGCCGATCAGCCAGGACGCCGCGCGCTCCCTTCGTCAGCTTTCCTTTCTGATCAAGACGGAGAGCGGATAACTGTCACATGAAAGGACATAACACGGCTCCCTGCCAGGTTTCCCTCGCGTTCTCCGTACATCTGCCCGAGCCGCGGCCGCGATTTACTGATATTGAAAGCAGTTTTCATCAGTCGGAATGGCTTGTATTCCGCGTTCTTCCGCGGTTGCGTACGCGGGATCTTTCTTGCGAAAAGTTCACATGTCACATAAATGTAATATACTTCAGACTGAGTTTCTAGTACCCCAGCATAAAACCGGGTTATCCGACTCGATGAGCGCAAAAACAAAGAGTCATAATGATCGTTGCTTGCTAGAGAGGCAGAAATTCATTTCTCATTCCGAGACTTTTTGTATCTATTGAAATCAGTATGCGCTTTAAAATACTCAGTGTCGTCACGTGCTTTATTACTTCAAAACTAGTGAGTGATTCGGTTAGTAATGTGTTTTTATTTAAGGAAAATTTGTTTGAAATTAAACATGACATAATATTAAAACAAAATATGTGACCATTATGCCAATCTGAATTCATTTTCATGGATAGCGATTTTTGTCACGAATATAATAAAATATAATTTTTATGTTTGTATTATTATTATATTTATTATTATTATATTTATTATTATTATTATATTTATTATTTTATTATTGGTGAAATATAAAGTGTAATCTTCACAGGAGATTCCAACTCTTAAAGGGTTTTCGAACAGTTGACTCTCTTGTACTCGCGTGTACCGAGAGAACTTGGTTCGGTTTCGGGCTGTGCTAGTAAGTTCTTTGAATAATCAAAACTATATTTATAACCTTAATTTCTATTATTATTTTCAAAATCGTTACTCATTTCACAAAGCCTAGAAAAACATCTATTTTTAGAAGCATCGAATAACAGTAACTAGGAGTAGCGAAGAAAGCCAAGTTTTGCTCTGGCATCAAAACGCCCTGCGTGCATGACACACTGCTCTAGCGTTTCCTAGACTTGTGTAATGCGTACTCATACCACGTCACGTTTGCCAGGCGCTTGAAGGGGCGCAGAAGTAAAAATAAATGCCGAGTCTTGGAGGGGACGTTAAGTACAGGCGGGCGTATGCATTTCGTGAGTTACGCTGCAGCGGCAACGATTCTCAGGAGGCCACGGAGCTTAGTCATCCGTGTGGTTTGGTTTGTGTCGCTCTTCTGAGAAGAATCAGTAACTCGTATGACGTTACGTC
This sequence comes from Gryllus longicercus, assembly GCA_038098605.1. NCBI lineage: Eukaryota > Metazoa > Arthropoda > Insecta > Orthoptera > Gryllidae > Gryllus > Gryllus longicercus. Next base: position 1,339,642 of record JAZDUA010000250.1, on the reverse strand, counting down.
GCTAGCGATAGGGCATGCGGAAATACAGATTTGGGATATTTTCATTTTCTGCATTCTGAATAGTGCAATAAGTTTCAAACTTCCTCCCTCTGCAGGAGAATTCTAACGTCCGGCTGCTTTTATCGGTAGTTTTCCGCGGTTTTTTCGATCAGTTCCAGGCGAATGCCGGAGCTGTAACTAATAAACGGGCAACTGACAGCGCGCTATCTTTCCTTCATCTTCCCGGACCTATCCTTACACACACACTTACTCGCACTACGTTACCATACATGCCTAGATTTTGGTCGGAGGTTTAGAGCTTGTCCCTGCTGGGACGGTGTCCCGCTGGTGGGAGATACCTGGTTGGGGAAAATCCCGCTTGCCGACGGTAGGTCGGCGCCGGATGTTGCTATCTAGCGGAGGAAGATTACGTACCTTCCACGATACAATATATACCCTATACTAACAGGACTAATGACCTTAGTAGCCAGGAATCACCCATCAGGAATCAATCATTTCGAACAATTCCAAATAGCGACACTCTACAGAAGCCGTGCTCTTCCGTTTAAGATGCTTCGAGTAATTGAGATTTCGCCTACACCCGTGTAGTTGTTCCGGTGTCCTTTTAAAATGTCTCCTTTCAGATGCGTCTACCCAATGTTTAATGTTTTCTAAAACCCATTTTAGATACTTTTATTTCCTAGAATAACTATTCTTGGGCCAAATGTGCCTCAACAGTGCATGTAGGGACAATTCAGAACTATAACACTGGAGTATCGACAGATTCATTTGACTCATTCGCGTTAAACAATCTTTTATCTCATTATTTGAAGAGAGGGTAACAATTTCGAATTGGAAGTAGAAATGATAGGGAGTTGAAGTTAGATTTGAGACATTTCATTTCCGGAAGGATTTCAAATTGATTAGCATCTTCAATTCATTCCGCTAAATTTTTTAAAATATTTTTGCACACATGTAATTGTCGTCGTATTTTCAACGAATAGAGAATCCTCGTCTTTATAACTGATTACTAATGGTTAAGAAATCCTGATATTGCCTAATGATAGCTCTACTAGATTAAAAATCTTTAACTAAAAATATAACATTATGTTTATAGGCCTATAGATATCTCCCGAAGCCAGAATTACTAATGACTCGACGAATTAGTAAAACATTTCACAAAGAAAACATTCATTGGCTAGAATCTAGGCGTGATTGTATAAAGAATTCCTCAAAGAATCGTACGTAAATGGAGCAATGCTACTACGTTGAGAGTAACGCTTCTCATTGTTTAATTGACTGTTTGGTTAGGGTTTCCGGATCATTTGTGCAGTAAGTATAGTGCTTGTTTTAATTGCGGGAGGGGGTGGAGATCTTCCCCCGCTGGATGGTAAGATGTGTCACCGACCTTCACGCAGGCCAGCGGGGTTGTGTCGAAACCAGTCATCTCTCACCAGCAGGAAACAGCACCAGCCAGGACTAGTTCAAAGCTTCCGACATGAGTGGTAGTGTAATGCATGCAGTGCAAGTATGTGTGAGTAAAAGATGGGGTTAGGAAGGGGAAGGAAAGATCGCGCGCTGTCCGTGGCCCTTTTGCTAGGACACTGCAACACTGCTAGTCGCGCGGTGTTGATCGGAGACACGACGGAAAACTACCGATCAGAACAGCCGACCGCTAGAATTCTTCTCCAGACAACGGCTAAATTCGACCGAGCTATCTAACTAATAAATCCTGCCACCGTCTGGACTCGAATACTAGGATCTCACGGTCAGAGCCTCTACAGTGCCATCAATTGATATCCGGAGCCCCCTCAGCCGATGCGTACTATTACACAGCGTCTTGTTTCCTAGCGCGTCCTCGAGGTTCTCTGTCTCCCATCACCGTGCCCCTTGAGAATGGCCCACTCCACCCCACCCAACCCCGCCGCGTCGCACCGCAGCTCCCAAGCAAGAAATCCCCCGAGGGGCGAGGAGGGGGGGGGGCGCACGCGAGGGTTCCTCCTTCCGTTTACGTGCGTGATTTATACGCAGCGGCGCCCCCTGGGCAATCGGCGGATTCGTCACAGCCACTGAACACTCCATCACGGGCCCTTATCTGCGATTGGAGGAGCGCGCCGGGAATTAGCAGGTGCGGTAATCCGCGCGCCGTTTAAAGCGTTCGCGTCCGCGCTCGTCGGCCGGGCCGAGGCGTCTGTTATTAGGCGCCGGGGGGACCCGTCCTCCCGCGACGCGCCCACTCCGCCGCTCTCGTTTCGCACGGCGCGCCGCCCCGCCCTGCCCCCGCTCCAAACCCACTCGCTTCCACCCCGCCTGCTCTACCCTCGCCCGCTCCAATCCCACCCGACCCAACCCCACTCGCTTCCACCCCACCCGCTTCATTCCCACCCGACCCAACCCCACTCGCTTCCACCGCGCCCGCTTCATTCCCACCCGACCAAACCCCACTCGCTTCCACTCCGCCAGCTCGATTCCCATTCGCCCACACCCGGCCTGCTCTGTTCCCGCCCACTCCATTCCCACCCTCACCCCACCTGCTGTATTTGCATCCGCTCCCACTCCGCCTGTTCCGTCTTCCCCCGCTTCAATTCCCACCTGCTTCAACCCTACTCGCTTCCACCCCGCCAGCTTGATTTCCATCCGCTCACACCAGGCCTGCTCCATCCTCGCTCCATTCTCACCCCGCCTGCTCCATTTCCCCCCGTTTCTACCCCGCCCGCTGCTTTGCCTCCCACTCTGCCGCTGTGTCCGTCCCAGCCGGCGTCTCCTCTGGCCATCCTGCCCATCTGCCCTCTCACCATTCCCGTCGACTCCAATCCTTCTCACTCCACCTTCCGATAGATATAGGTCGATCCCCGACCACCAACACGGCCGGCTGCAATCCCTCGTGCCATCCTAATTCTCCGTGCTAGCTCATCTCCCCTTGCTACATGGGCTTCTCTCATCTCCTATTCTGGCATTTGCACTCCTTTTCGTCTTCATTTCGGTTCCCATTATTCTCCCCGTTTTCGCTCGCTCTCGCCAGAGGCCCTCCTCCTCCGTGCCTGCCAGATGGAGCTCGTTTTACCTCTTGATAACTCCATACACGGGGCGTGGGAACAGGAGAGGGGAATGGTAGGTTAATTGGCGGTCTGCACGCCCGCCCCTGTAATTAATAACAGGCTGCAAAGTATATCTGAGCAATTGTTGCGGTATGAAATATGCGAACAAGATTTAAGCGACGCACAAAATATTTATAATTAAGTGGAAATATGGGGCAGAAGTTCTGCTGGAACAACATATCATGTCTCTTCGTTGAAATTCGGCAATTTTGAATAAAAGAAGGAATCTTTCGTTCCGAAACCACCTCCAAACTATTACAATTTTCCAAGGGTCTTCACATCATATTCGTTTTTTGCAAATATAAAAGCATTAAGCACAGGATACAAAATCCCATTAAGTGAAAAACAGTTCTCGAACAATTTCAATAATTGTTTATGTACGTCATAGCCTATACTATTTTTACATTGTTAACATCGATGTAGCTTTCGAGTCAGCATTACATGCCTGGCGGCGGCACTACACATAAAGACATGCCAGAAGTAAATTGAAAGAGTTGATCGGTCTTTTGCAGATAGAGATTTTTTAAGGGCAGTAATCAGTTAACGTACAAAGAAATAAAAGAAAAACTGGAAGAAAAGTTCAAGTCGATAAAAGCAACATAAACAGAAGCCAAACTATAAAGATGAAAGCTGCAGAGTGAACTTGGTATGTTGAGCAATAAAAAAAACCCGTTGCCAATTCTCGTTTTCCAAAACAAACGTCTCGATAAAATCACGGAAAAGTAACTGCAGGGGCTCCTGTAATCCGCTGTCCCCTAAACAGAATTACAACAGAGTTACGACGTTACGGTATTACAGCGAGAAATATATAACTACCTTTACTTAGCAGTTAGAAAGAAACGAGGTTCCTTCTTTAGACCATCGTGATTCAGTCACGCCTCGTGTTTTACTCTTTTTGTTTCCATTTCTTCTCGACCTTACAATGAGATACTTGTCGGTAAAGCTGTTCTGCTTACAAAGCAAGATACACATACCGTCGGTGTATCTATTGCAGAGGCTCGGTTGCATGTGGTCTTATATCGTCACGATTGAAATAGTGTATGTTACGCTCGTAAGTACTTCCATAATCCCATATTTGTTCAACCAACGGGAATTCATTGTAGAATAAGCTGGCTTTTGAAGTTCTTCGTGTCATTTTTTCTCATAACGTTCGTGTATATTCGATTGCATGTTTTATATATGTTGTTTCTTTTGTTTATCTTCTTTATATCTAATATGTGTTGTTTCTTTAATGTTTCAATTTTCACACAAGAATAACTACTCTATTGATTTTGAAAGATGATTATTTTCGAAGATCATTTCTGATAAAATAATTTAATAAAAAACTTATTGAAAATGAATTTGCTTATTCAAACTGTTTAAAAATCCTTGCATATTATTTTTTGTCGCCAAATCTGTGAAGAAAATCAAATCATTCTGTGAAATATGGAGAGGTTTTTGTAATAAATTTTTCCCTCAGCCTGGACATAGGGATAGTTCATTCACGTCCCATCTTCTTCGCCATTATTATTCCAATTCTTTATTCTGCCTTCATGAACCACCTCCATCGTCAGAATCGCTGCTTGCGGGCACTGTTCCCGAGATTTCGCGCGCCGCACTATCGCGATAAACGTCGGATCTCGTGTTTGTACGGAGCGCACTAACACACAGGTGTAATTGCGGATGACGTTTATACTCCAATTACGTCTTTTTTTAACGAGTACGGACGCAAATGGCATTTTGTGTTCCGATCCCGCGTCTGCGGCGACGGCGGGGGGGGGGGCGGTAGCGATGGCGTTTGCGGTGGCGGAGACGATGGCCGTGGCGCTGGCGAGGACCGTGGCGATGGCGGGCGAGGGGGCGGGGGCGGGAGCGGGGGCAGCGCGCGGTGGTAGTGGTGGCGTCGAGGGCGGAGTTGGCGTTGGAATTAGTGGCGGATCGCGGTAATGGCTGCTGTGGCTGTGGCGAGGGCCGTGTCGATGGCGGGGCGGAAGCAGGGCGGAAGCAAGGGCAGGGTGGTGGTTGTGGTGGGGTCGGGGGCGGAGTTGGTGGCGGATCTCGGTGATGGCTGCTGTGGCTGTGGCGAGGGCCGTGTCGATGGCGGGGGCGGGAGCAGGGCGGAAGCGAGGGCAGGGTGGTGGTTGTGGTGGGGTCGGGGGCGGAGTTTGTGGCGGATCGCGGAAATGGCTGCTGTGGCTGTGGCGAGGGCCGTGTCGATGGCGGGGCGGAAGCAAGGGCAGGGTGGTGGTAGTGGTGGGGTCGGGGGCGGAGTTGGTGGCGGATCTCGGTGATGGCGGCTGGGGCTGTGACGAGGGCCGTGTCGATAGCGCGTGCTGTGGCGGTGGTGGTGGCGATGGCGGCGACGGCGGCTGCGGTGGTGATGGAGCGGTGGTAGCGGGGTTCGGTGGCGGCAGCGGCGGAGTGCGGCGCCCCGGGCAGCGCAGGCGGCGCGGCATCGCCAGCAGGTCGCGAGGACCCCCTTAAATGGAGACGCCGTGAAAGGCACGGCGAGACAAAAGGCCGTAAGCCACGCACGCACAAAGAGATATTACGGAGACGAGACAGCGGCGTCGGCAATCAGGACGCGAGCCTCCGCACCGCCACCACCACTGCCGCCGCCGACAATACCTCCACCACTGCCTTCACAATCATCAGCCTACCACTGCCGTCACCTCGATCACACAGTCATCCGGAATAACCAGCATAATCATCAGCCCCTTCGCTGTCATCGCGTGTCTCCACACCCCATTTACCATCTCTTTACCGCGACTGCCACTTCCAACTGAAACATCACGTCCGCCATCTCCGCGATCTCTGCCGCAGCCTTCGCGCCGCCTTCGTCGCCATCTCCCAGGCGGGTCGCGGGGAATAATTGGAGCGCTATCCGATTACGCAACGGGGCGGCGGAGGCGGCGACGGCGGCAAAGAAAGCACAGTGCGCGTGTGTTAACAGGTGCGTGGCGAAGGGCGTGGGGCGCGCGTGGCTGGCAGCGGCTGCGCGTGGCGGCGCAGGGCCTTGGCCAAGGCGCACGCGTGCAAGGGCAACCTCGCGACGGCGCACGCCCTGACTGCAGCGTGTTCTTACCGTCTTTTCTCCCAATGCGAACACCTCTTTCCTCGTGTACGAAAACCCGTCTTTTTGTAAAAATGTGGCAAGAAATTCAGGAGGGTAAAATGCATGTTTCTCGAAATAAAGTGGAATTGTGTGGTTTTTATTATTATTATTATTTATTATTATTATTATTATTATTATTATTATTATTATTATTATTATTATTATTATTGAAAATTGTCGTTTATTTTTCAAACGATGATTGTCTTTTGGCCCAAGCGGAAATTACCTAAAAATATCACTGGCCATTGGAAGTGAGGAATAGCTTTTTCCTTCGCAGTGACAGAGAAAAAAGTGTTCAATCCTCCAGATTTTTTTTCCTGAGATTTTCATCCAATAAACTGAGGGATGGGCCTTTACTTGATGGGGATCTGTATTCGAGGAAATACGGTAGTATTACTTTCTATGAAACAATACTATCCAAACAATGATCTAAACAACTTTGTGATTTATGACATGGTTAATGCTCTTTAATCCCTCTGGAAATGTGAAATTATCATTGTCCCACATTTTCAAAATATGAGGGGAGGTCGAAAAATTTCAGAATTTGTTGTTCCGTGCTCAGCCCTTTCGATTTAGGTTCTAATCAGGCTCGAAAGAAAACCGCTGTCGATGAAATAGAATCTGTTTACGAATAATGAATCTTGGTATTTTTAATCGTTGAATTTGTAATTAAAAATCACCCGTCACGGAAAAATAGGTTGAGTCAAATAATTTTGAAGCATAACTTGGTTGTCAACCACGTTTCCGGTATTTTACCACGAGTTCATGTTTTTTTTCTCTTCTTAAGTAATGTGTACATGTGAGAAATATACGCTTCCAAGAAAAATGGCTGATAGAAAATGACGAGGGCATGTGCACAATGATTTATACTCTAAGTCTTAGGCGCTCCTTATAGAGATCAATGATTTATCTTTCCACTCTGTTACATCAATAGATGTCTTAACTGAATGATGTCGCTGCAAAAAAGAATTCCTGCGAAGGTTTAATGGATGTTTCTGGAGGTTTCTACTATATCGTCACATTAGGTATAACGTACCACATCAGCACGTTATTCTGTTTTTTGTCAACGTCTACATCCCTACAGTTCGAGTGCTGATGGGGCGCAAGAAAAAACACAGAGCCTTCGGTGGAAGGTAGTTTCGTCGATAGGCGTGTGTGGAATATAGCTTTAAGTAAATGTTGTTTTTGGATCGGTTCGAGTTTATTGCGTCCGTGTGTGGGTCACGATACCTCGATCGTTTTCAGAATCGGGCTCTCGGGAGCATTCCTGTTCAGTCGACCTCCGCTGATTTAGATATTGGCGAAAGAGCGTGAGGAACGAAGTGTTGGCAGCGTGCCACCGGCAGAGTCGCCGGTGTAAGGAGCAAATTTATGACCGAACGATCGAAAGATTCTCTCTCGCGATGCGCGAGTAATTAGGTGCGGAGTTTTTTCTCGCCCGAATATCTTTCGTGCTTCGCGGAATAGTTTTCTCGCGAGGATGCCAGCCTTTGACACGCCGAAGTGAAATGCGTTCTTTGATGCATTCTATACCGAGCGTACGCTTGGTACTCGTTCGTTAAAGGAACATGTGCACCCTATTGTTTCTTATACGAATACTGCAGTGGGTTGGCTATATATTGGACGCTAGTTTTATTTATTTCCCTAACACAGCATACGCATAATCTACGGATTACTGGAAAATGTTACCGCTTTATTTACTTTATATTTCACCATTTTCATTTTTTTCATACATTGCTCTGCTCTGTGGAGGTTGGAATTTTGTTAAGTTTTGGAAAATGGTCATCGCGATAAAATCCATGTGTACATTTGTAAGAATACCCTATCATTGTACGGAAAATACTTGTACATGTCGCGACTCAGTGTTACGATCGTGTCAGCTTGCCCCTCTTCTTTTATGACCAGTTTCTCCAGAGGTCGTACTCACGCTCTTGCTCGTGACCCTATGCCCCTTCTCTTGTAAGGTGAAAAATGAAATGCATTATGGATAATGCCTTTGTGTAAGGAAGTTGTAAAGCTTGAGAAGAGCATCAGAGAGCCGAAGATGGCGCTGAATGGTATACATAAAGTCCTGAAGAAATGGCTTATGTAGCCTTGACACTACTCTTCGAATAGGTATCGAAGTTTATTTGAAAGCATCCTGAATAAAGACTAAGTGCTCAAATTGTTGACAACGAAAAATTTGAATTACTAACTAGATCACACAGACGAATATTTTCAGTATTTGTGTCATTGTATTCCACCACCCATGTTGTTTATTGTGAAGTTCTCAAATACCTGCACTCCAACTTGTAGTAATGCACTAGGTTTGTCGTCACCATTCTTCAGTCCTCCTTAAGGTCCTTCAGCCTTCTCTTCTCCTTCAGTCCTTTCCTTGACCTTATACTTTCCTTTCGTGACTCCGGCTCTCTCAATCTCTCAAGTACACATACGTTAATGACACTTCATTCCGATTGTTCTATCATGTTTCTTTGTCCTTTAGCTTGGCTTATTCATCGCCCTCAGTAATCCTTTCCTATTGCTCCTCGCCTACCACTCAGTCCCCTCCGTTCCTTCTCCCGACCCTCCGCCTTTCAAACCTCTTAATGCCAATGGCCTGCAAGGAGGCTCGTGGAGTAATGGGTACTGCCGTCTGCTCTGGAGACCGGATTCGATCCCCGGCCAACCTACGTGGGATTTTTGGTGAACAAAGTGAACTGTCGATAGGTTTTCTTGGGGTTCTTCTGTTTCATCTGACTCTTTCCTTCGTTTCAGCATCATCGAACGCCACACCATCTACTAGTAGATACGTTTTTCCTCCATACCACAGGTAACAATGTCCGGTTTGTTTGCCAGTATCGTGCGATCGGATTGGAGTTTGTTGGACGTACAGTATTGTAACACAGTCCAACAGACGTCTCCGGTTTTGGTGAATGTACCACTTGGAGCATGTGTTTGGAACTTCGAAGGCGGTTCAGATCTATCAATAGAAGTAACCACACACCCGGTCATTTCTTTTCAAGTATTCGACCTTTCATAGAATTGGACAAGCTGAGATGATATGATCAATGATGTCTATTTTTTCCGGGTAAAAGCGGCTTTTATCATAATGAGAAATTTTGAGAACCGCTTTATTATGATGTATTCTCAACGCCTGATCTCGTGCAGCTATTACAACTGCTTCCAAATCGAGCTTCATTCTCCCCCTTTTAAGTCACATAAATGATTGATCTTCCAATTGTCCATACATTCTAGATATTGTCCATGAAGTGGTTTGTCTCGTCACGATTGCTTTAACATATTTTGTCTCACGTTTCATCATGTTTAGTAGCATCAGAAGTTCAGTGCCTATGTTATTCAGTGTTGTTGTTATTATTATTATTATTATTATTATTATTATTATTATTATTATTATTATTATTATTATCATTATCATTATTTTTATTCCTCTACATCATGACTAAGGTGCCATGAGTCGGTTGAATATAAAATCTACTCCAGGTTGCAGCCAGTTGCTGCCAGCTGCAGCCAGCAGCCTGCTACCTAAGGAACAGGTCTAGTGGCTGTTGGTGCCTCTACAACACTTTGCGGAATATGTGGGCTGTTCTAAATAAAGCAATTTCTTGCACTTCCCCGTATTTTGAATCACCTGGGAGTTTATCCAAGTTCTTACACAAATTTTACGGAACAAATCCCAGAGCTCCGACGACTATCGGTTCGACCTGTACGATATATTATTATTATTGTATTTGTTATTATTATTGTTATTATTATTGTTATTGTTATTATTATTATTCGATGTGTAAATAAGTGCATTGCCTAGTGTCGTGCGGGGGCGTGGCCGGGCGGAGGCGAGTAGGGTTACGCGGCGCGTCCCCTTACTCTGTGGGGCTTCGCTGGCGCCGCCGTCTGACTGCCTTCACCTACCTTCTCTATTTCCGTGTAGCTATTTTCGTCGCCCGCCGCGGCCGCCGCCGCCGCAGCCTCGCCGGTCAGGGGGTTAGCGTGTCTGCGGCGCGGCGGCGGCGGCGGCGCTGCGTGGTGGCGGAGGAACGGGAGGAGGGGAGGGGAGGGGAAAGAGGCGTGGGAAGAGGCGGAGAGGCCGGGAGCGTGGCGCCGCGTAGGGTGACTTCTCTGCATAAGGTGCCGAATGATGGAAGTGAATACATCGTTGTTTGTTTTTGAATAGGGATAAGACAAGTGGGATTGGGAGTGAAATTTTGGGTTACGAAATGGCACCATCCTGAACGCAAGGTGATGCGGGGGAGAAGGATAACCCTGTGTTGTTATTTATTTCTGACATCTTTGTAAATATGTAAATGTATAATAGTCTCTTCATGATTATTTTAATCGGTGGGTTATTCCTTCGGAAGGTGCTGTACTGACTTGGCAATATTTGTGCGTCAAAAAATGGTTTGTAGTATGGTAATATAAAGTAATAATTTACATTTTTTTTCAAATGCACTAATTGTAAATATATTTCGAAGTCATCGCAATGTTCGTACTTTTCGGTTGATAAATGAAACCTTTCATTTGGTGTGAATGGAACCCCTGAATATTTCTTTTTGATTCAGTTTAATAATGCAAAGCACCTCTATGTTGTACTCTTGTGGAACGAAAACGGATGTGAATGGAGAACATTGTTAATCAATGTAATTTTAGCTGAGATGCATTTATTTGCATGTTTGAGTATATTTACAAAATATTTGCATGTGACTTTGTTAACAATTGACAGAAGCTAAAATTTAGACACTTCCACAGTCAGGTTTGTTAGGCGAATGTTATTTCGATTCGTAGAAAGAATGGATAGATTCCGAAAAATATTCGGATGTCTTTCAAGTCGTATGTGGAGGAACCGGCCCCACCAAACAAGTCTGAAGGAGTGTGGAGGACGCGTAGAGAGGGAAGTTAAACATGTGACCAGAAGTAGAAACCGGCTGGGCTATCTCATCAGCCGTGCACTTGAGTGCTGCTTCAAAGCCTGTGATTTAGAAGTGAGGCTGCGAAGATGCAAGTTGGCTTCCTTAGAAGTATAAATTTAATTAACGCGACTGGAGTCGCGAGAGGAATGTTTTTAAACGAAAATAAACCCCAATGAATGATTCGTAAAAGAAAGAAAAAAAACTTGCGGAGAATGTGCAAAAGAGAACCTTAAATTACCGTAAAAAGATACTCTGAAAAGTAGAAGTGTGCATTCTCTTCAAATGCTAGACATGTGAAAAGAATTTCGAAAGCTGTACTTACGCCCACCTTATAACCATTCTTTTCCCGAAGCTGTTGAAAGGGCAGAAGGGTGACGCTAGTCGGCTGCATAAAGGAGCTATTCACGAAGCAAAGCGAAAGTGAACTAAGGGGCAGGGAAAATTGGAGGGTACTGGGAACTACGAGCAGTCTTCCTGTTAACCATCTCTGCATCTGACGTGTAAACATTCCTGTATGTTTCCTGTTCGTGTAATTTTCTTTCACGGCGCTTTCCTCAAACCTCACAAAATTACTAGGTATATCGGAGTGGTACGTAATTTGTTGCATCCGTAATACGCTGCACGCTAGGAGAGTTGTTTGCCAACCCTATGCACTTCTGAGAAGAAGACATTGAATAACAACTATTGGTTTGTTGATTATGTTGCGGTTTGAAACAGAACATTCATTGTTTTCTGTATCTTTGATTAGACAGAAGTACAGAGGCTATAGCCTGAGCCTCGCCATTAATAAATATATTATTGTTGTTATTATTATTATTATTATTATTATTATTATTATTGCCTTTCATTTCTGTAACGTTTTCTTAGCATTCCATCCAATCTTGGCTTCGAACACAATTTTCACAGTCTTTCAAATAAATAAAGATATTTGAAAATGATCATTCTTTAGTTTTCCGTAGGAAATCACATCAATCGAAATCGCCCTGACGATATGTTTTATAGAGTAAGGGTTTGAGAGTATTTTCCGAAAGAGATTGTGAAAAAGTACAAGGAGGCCATAAACGTAATATGTTATTGACCGAGCGTCGTTCTTAACTTGATGTGTAACTATGTTTTGTATCAGCCCACAAATATTTCGTTAGCACTCACTTTACGGGAGCATTTGCACGAATTTTTCCTTCTTATTGTCTTTTAGCATTTTTATAATTAAGTATACCAAAAATTATTTTTTAATTATATAATTCCTTTTCAAAGAATGTGAGTTAAAGCAAAATTTCTTCACTGAAAAACAGATCATCCTCGTTTCCCAAAATTACAAGATTTGAGCTGAAGAAGCTTTTTCTTCGAGACGAGTTCATGTCTGGGTATAATAAAATCTCAAAGGAATTGAAAAAGACCGCATCTGCATCATTCAATCGAAAGATTAAAACTCCCCGCGATCTCTATTTAAAATATTAGATATTATCGTGCGCTCTGAGTTCGTAATCAGAGCGTCTGGTTCGTGTACTCCGAACTTCTTTCCCCCAAATCCATCTCTTGCGAATATCCGCCCGGCTCCATATGGAAGCTTCTGGGCTCTGCGCCGCGCAGTCTTTGCTCATAGAGTTCTTTGCGTGTCTAGCATGGAAGATCCTCCTGTTCTAGCTCCACGGGTGCGTTATTGCTCCAGGCCCCAGCGCCTCGCTTGCGCACACCGCCCACCCCCCGGCGCTGCGATCGGCGGTCGCGATCTGTGGGAAGGGGACGCCAGCCGCCGCCGCCCCCGCCGCCTCCGTTCTCCCTTCGACGTCTCCTCTGCCCCTTCCCCCAGCCCTCGCCCGGTCCCCCCTGCACCGTCCCCCCTGCTCCGTCCCCCCTGCCCCGTCCCCCCTGCCCCGTCCCCCCTTGACCTGTCCCCCCTGCCCCGTCCCCCCTGCCCCGTCCCCCCTGTCCCGTCCCCCCCCTGCCCCGTCCCCCTGCCCCGTCCCCCCTGCCCCGTCCCCCTGCCCTGTCTCCCTGCCCTGTCCCCCCTGCCCCGTCCCCCCTGCCCCGTCCCTCCCGCCCCGTCCCCCCTGCCCCGTCCCCCGCCGCCGCCGCCACCAACGCCGCCGCCACCACGGCCCCCGCCGCAACCACCGCCGCCGTCCCCCCACCGCCCACCAACGCCCACGCCGCCGCCGCTTAGCGAAGTTCCTTAATAAAGGCGGAGTTTGGTTAAAAGATTGGGTTCTGGGAAGCATTGTCCTCCGGAAGAAACCGCGGCGGAGGCGCTGCGGCGGTAGCGGCGAGGACGGGGGCGAAGCGCGGGCGGTCCGGGGGCGTTAGTGAGGAGACGACTACGTTTTCCCGCCTTGGCCGCCGCTCCTTCAGTCCTTTGCCCGCCTCGCCTCGCCTCGCCTCGGCGCTCTCGCTCTCGCTCTCGCTCTCGCCTGTGACGTCAGTCGGCGGTTGAATCCTTCTCGCTCATCCCGTCCTCTCTCGTTCTTTATTTCCCGCATTCCTTGTCTTCTTGACCTTTTAATTTGCAGCGGTTGAGCCTTCGCCGCCTTGCTTAGACGATCGCCCATTGTTCCGGCCGCTCACATTAAATTCTCTCTCGTTAATTATTGAACGTCCTTGTGAGCGTTATTGCGGGGGCTGTCCTGTTCGCTCCTTTCATTTTGGTTTCTCCGTGCTTTATTTCTTTGGGTTGCTTTCTCCAATCTCCTTTCCTGCTTGATCACTTCGACCCAAAGAATGCTGTGTGCCGTCAGACTCAATGGCGGTTGGAAAACGAAGTACATTTGCTGGCAGTTAGTGATTTAAGTTTACGTCCGTCACTGACGACATATTGAGGCAATATTGAGCATGTAGTTCCTATTTTTTCGTGTCTTGGAACTTAATACTTATTTGACTCGATTTTGACTCGATCATTGTTCTAATCGTCAAAATACCACATTGACCCTCTTCCACTTATTTTGTTTAATTCGTTATGCGACAAAAAACTTATCTTAATAAGTATTGAAATTGAATCTTAGCAATTCCAATGGATGATGTAGAGAAAAATCTAGATCAACATTCATTCTGTCAAAATTTCACATTTATTTATGTAATAATAATTGTAATAATTATTCCCATATTAATTGAGAATAATAATAAAAAAATATATGTTGAAATATTGGAGTAAGTGAATCAGATTTGAGTGCATCTAACGCTTTTTTTTTGCAAATGCGTCTCATACTTCGGCATTGGATAATCGAGTAATAAGCACTTACGTTATTGACGTCATAAAAAATAATGATATAATTAAATTTAATAGTTTTAATCAACGTTAACTATTTTGTTTTTACTAGTTGTTTTTAAGTACAATTAGCTTTGTCGTATCGTGAAAGTCATTGCTTCCTTGATGCAGAAGGGATCTTGGGAGTGCCTGAAGCAACCTGTGTGTAGCCCGGAGTCAGCTCCGTGCGTGTGAACCTCACCACAAATCACAAACAAGAGCTCGACTATTTACAGAGGTTTATTTACGAAATTATTTACAACAAATAATAAAATAAAATATGTATATACATCTCTGGTATACTGCCCTGGATCGCAAGAGCGATTCCTTACTACCTGAAATTGATTTCTTGACTCATGATTAGTCAAAGATCTACGCACACTACTGCGTATCTCCACGTGACCACTGTCACAAGTGGAACTGATATTCCACTACGGTTTGCCGACATGCGGGATGAGCCATGGGTATCGCTCCTCAACACACCGCCCTGGGCGCAAGTTTTGTGCATCCGCATGATGGCTCCCACTCTGCTCAAGACCCACACCCGGGACTCGCACTCTGAGGTTTATGCTCTCAACCCACGTGACTCGCTACGTCGTAGTCCTAAATTCCTAGCAGTTCTCGAAATACTTCTAGAATGTTGTACATCTTCTTTCCGAGCCTTTCCCGCTCCTTGCGAAGAGGGCGTCTGTCTAAGCACAAATCCTAAGGCTTGGGCGCCTGCGCGGCACTAGGTTTCGTGCCGGTAGCGAGGTCCGCTTGCAATACGTTACACATGACAGTAGCTCAATTCTTTCGGTAGACCGGAAGGGTCCGTTCGCTGGCCACAGCTTCTCTTCCTCTCCTTGGAGACTCCCGTCGCCGCCGCCGCGCCGGGGTAGGTGACTCTCCGCATCCGCGCCAAGGGGTGGGCGGAGGGCAGTCGATCTCCGACGCAGCTCTTGGGCGTGACTGCCCGCCGCGCGCAGGTAGCAGAGGGCTGCGCTACGCGACGCGAGGGCGCGCCAGCGAATTCCCTCGGAGACGCCATTCGACGCCCTCTGCTTCCGTTGCGATTTAGGCTCAAGGAGACTGAAGGAACGAGGGTCAGGGTCTCACGGAAAACTCCGAAAATTTGGGATTTCTTGTAAAAATTCCTGGGAGTTTAAAAATTGATTGATCCATAAGTGGCGCGTCAATCGCTAAGGAATTTAGTCCCGTAAGTGTAGTGAATGTTTTATATCCCTCCTGCTGCATGGGGAACTACACGTCGCCATGCGGGGGTTTCCCCTATCAGATATCTCCCTCCAGGGAGCTCCGCCCCAGCCGCGACAATCTGTCGTCTGTTCTCACCACTTGTGTCGAAGTGAAGTGCATTTGTGTGTGTGGGTGTCTGTGTATAAGTAAGATATTAGGATAGAACAGGGAAGAGGAAGGAAAACTCGCGCGTGGACCGATGCTATGGCATTCACCTGGTTTTGATCGTAGAAACCACGGAAATCTGTTAATCAGATCAGCCATCCACTAGAATTCTCTACCAGACAGCTGAATTCAACCTAGTTATCTAGCAAACGTCGAAAATTCTGCCACCGCCGGGACTCGAACGTTAGGACCTCCCGGTTCACATATGCTGGAGGGGCATCAGTTGATGTCCTGAGCCAAATGGGTATTACCAAATTAATTTCTGGTTAAACAACGTCATTCATAGCCTAACAGTGTCGCAGACTAGTGGAAATACGACAGGAGAGCGGAAAGAAACCTCGGAATCTCTCTCTCATTTAAATTAAAGCGCTTACATCTTCCTTTCTGAGTGTCTGAACTTTAAAGAGTGTATGTATTAGTTTATTTTTACCCTTTTTGTTTTTATTCTAAAAATGTATGTACAGTGTATAAAAAATATCTTAACAATGTCGAATAATTATGTGAAATTCGTAATAGAAAGTATTTGTTTCAATTAAATGTACAATAAACGGAATTATTTTTGAAGGCACTGTGATTTTTTTGACTGTGTCAAAGAATTTCTGTCTGTAAATTGGATTGCCCGGGCTACAATTTTTTCAGCATTAAGTTTGCATTGATGTGTGCGAAACAAAGTTTCTGCTTTGTTTTCTAATCTTTCACATTAGCCTTGCAGCGAAATATTATTTAATATTAACTCTCAATTTATTTATCGTAATAAAACACTTTTGTTACTTTTCATTAATTTATTCACATATTCTACGTATATATATGGAAATAAATTATTAATTTTGGTTTGGGATATGACACATTGTTTAATTGTTTTCGCTTCCTAGATCAATGACCAGTATCTCCATTTTACTTGTTAAGTATAAGTATCATACCAATTGCTGCAATGTAAAGAATTTAGAAGGTATGATGAAGTGACTGTAATGAGTCGAGAGAAGAATTATTTCCACGAAATGTGACTTGGCTTGTTTTTTTTATGTAACATTTCCTGAAGATTGAACAAGCTCTGATACATGTTCGAACGAACCTATACATGGCGCCAACAAGAAAAACTGATCCCTTCTCTTGTATATTACAACATACAAGGTGCGTCTGCTAGAACGACCACACGCTGTCGATAAATTACATTAAGCAGTTGTAATTTTTAAGATGAATTCCATCGCGCATAAGTACTAACTAATGGTATTTACTCTCACAACACCGTTCCCTTTTTCTCTCAGCCGGGGGAATGTATATTTCGGAGGATGTGACAAAGTAGTATCTCTTAGGAGCACGTTCGGGCCGTCAGGTTGGCTATTAAGCCGGCTAGTAACGTCGCGGTAAATGACCGCCAGAGAAATATTATAAAATGTAAAACGGACTGCGCGGTTGCGCGGGTCGTGAATTCGAATTCCGGACCGGTCCCACCCGCCCGCCCAGCCGCCCGCCCAGCCGCCCACCCAGCCGCCCGCCCAGCCGCCCACCCAGCCGCCCGCCCAGCCGCCCGCCAAGCCGCCCACCCAGCCGCCCACCCAGCCGCCCGCCCAGCCTCCCGCCCAGCCTCCCGTCCAGCCTCCCGTCCAGCCTCCCGCCCAGCCTCCCGCCCAGCCTCCCGCCCAGCCTCCCGCCCAGCCTCCCGCCCGCCCAGCCGCCCACTCAGCCTCCCTCCCTCCCTCCCTCACTCCCTCCCTCACTCCCTCCCTCCCTCCTGCCCGCCCGCCCGCACGCCCGCGTTTCGAAGTTGGACTTGCTGCTAATCGCGCGCCGCTACCCTCTCGCCGCCCGGCTCCGCCTCGCCGCGCCTCACACCGCTAGATCAGCTGCTTCGGCGAAAATTGCTGCACTCCATCTTGTCCGCCGATTTGGACGTAATTTGTACTGTAGATCTTCGAGAGAGCGGATTCTGCTTCTCCAATAACTTCTTCGCAAAAGGAAAGAAACACCCGGTGAATTTTCGCGTTCTACTTCCGAGTATTTTATAAGAAACAAAATCTTTCCTTGACGTTAATGCGAAACTGATCGTAAATACCTGATTTATCACGATGATCTAAAAGTTGCTGCATGATTTCTATTGTGAAGTTCAGTAAGTCATTGCGACCAGAAATTAATTCTCCATCTCATTAAAAAATAAAATAAAATGACTGAACTTTCAAGAGTTGAAAGCTATATAAGCTGTAAGTTCCCTGGTAGAAAGATTAAATAGAGTCACGAAAGTCCAGAATTAAGCATGATGAAATGGAATGTTCAGTGGGTTCGACCAAATGAGCTGCCGTGAGAAGGCAGGTTCGGGCAGTAGCAGGTAGAGGTAGCGGAGGCGGAGGCGGAGGCATGGTTGGAACGCGAGGTGCCAAGTGGTCGAGCAGCTTCACGGACTTATGACGTCGATTCGGAGCCTTCCAGGAAACATCGACTCTTCCCCGTCACCGTTGCCCAAGCCGCGCTTCTTTTACCACATCTTCCACTCTTCTGATTGGCATAATCATTGCAGCCGCAGAATTAACTGTAGGGGATTGTTACAGCCTGTCCCTTAAACGTTGCACCCGACCTTGCGTCTGTAGATCCAGTGTGTTTCGTCCTAATCTCTTAAAACTCTTCCGGTCCTCCTGCAACATCATTACTAACATTGCTTCCACCTCTGTCACTCCCATCGAACATCTGCCATCTCCATTGCTATTACAATGTTTACCATGCCAGTATCTCCACCATTACTTACCGGTGGCTCTCCGCTTTCGATATTGCACCTTATGCAATAAAATAGCTTGGAAGATTACCTCGTGAATACTGCAGAAGCTACTAGTCAATCCATCATCGTTTCGTTTTTACTTTCTCGCCCTTACTTCGTAAGAAGACAAAGTTGTCACCGGAAAACAGCGAATTTTCTATAGAAAAATAGTTATTATGGGGACGTGGTAAAGAAAAAGTGGATAAATATTATTCCTGTTCACAATAAATTACTTCCTTTTGACACGTTGTGTACGTAAAACTATGTTGTGACGGTCCTTGATACCAAAAACTCAATTGACAGCAAAACATCTGTCTGCGGTCAACGCAGTCTGTCTGCGGTCACTTCAGCCGATTTTCTCCAAAATTGACATTCTCCAATTGATTTAAAGGAACTCGAGAACCTGCGAGTTTGAAACGGGGATTTTAATTTTTAGGAGTACTTTGGAAGCCTCACTTACATTTTCAAAATTTTCTCATAAGTGACTTCAATTTTGTTTATTAAACTTTCTCCTCGGAGAGTGTAAAAGACGCTTAAAAGAATGTTGCAAGTCTCATTTACGTCTAAATCCATCAATATTCGAAAATTGCATAAGTCTAAATTTTTTTCCGGTGTCTTCCTACAACTACAATATTGAAGATATTTTTTCTTTAATGAAATCTGTTTTTAGGGACGAATTTTGAAAAAACGTCAAATACAATTTTTCGAAAAATATGAGCAGTTTTACCGAAAGAATGTATAGTGTTCGTATGCATTATAGGCAATTTTTAAACCTTTTATCTCAAAAATGGTTCCAATTTTTTTCTTAAATTTTTTTCGCCTCATATGAATCAAACCAAAAATGAATGCAATCCCATTTCCGGCGAAATCTATACTTTGAAAATTGCAAATCAGTATCATTCGAAACTATAAATTTGAAGATAGAGATTTTTTGTCTTAAAAAAACGTTCTAAAATATCAGTTCTTTAAAAAAGGTCTTTTCCATTTTTTTTAAAAAAAACGAGAGGTTTCTGATTGAAGTTAATGTAAATTATAAAAAAATATCAAAAAACGCTGTAATTAATTATCGCGGATAGAACAAAAAAGGCTTAAAGGTATGACACAGGTTTCATTTTCGTTCAACTCTCGAAAATTTTTGATTTTGTGATTCAATTCCTAACAAATCATTGCTATAAGTTTGCAGCACCTCCATTGTAGAAGCAGTTACATTATATCACAAAACATGCTAGTATGTCTTTACTAATGGAAAACCTTACGAACTGAGATTTTGTTTCATTTGATTGCCAATATTTAATTTGGAAACTTATTATATTTCGTCAGGCAGATTTAATAGAAAATGATACAGACAGGAGGCTCATTTTCTCTTCGGGTTTATATGGTTTTATTTTAGAAATAGCTGATGTCCTGACCACTCGTTTTTGTTAAATTATTCCTTAGGTAGAAGGATAGGTGTAGGCAGGCCTTGTTATCGATTCCAAAGGAAGATTTCATTTATCTTTTACAACTTTTGAGGTGCAAGCAAATATTTTCCTATTTCTTGTAAGCATATTAACCAAACCATGGTGTGTGTCTGAGTCAACAATTCACTCAAAGTAGTTACCTTCCGCTACTCTGAATTTGACATCAAAGAGATTCCATCTGCGGCATGTATCTTGTTTAGGTTGTTCAAATGCAATCCCTATTCATGAAAACATTGCATGTAAACAGATAAACAGGATTTTCTCTGTTCTCTTTGTGGAAACTGTAGATGAAAGTGGTAACAAGATTGCGGCCAGAAAGTTTTTATTGGTCCAATTTAGGCACTAATGGCTTTCATAAAATGGAAAAGACAAAATATGTGATTCGACATCCTGTATTCAGATTTCGAAACCTTATAAGAAATATTCGGTATAAGCAAGGCACGGCGACAAACTATTTTAAATTCGTGATCAGGCGTATGTGTTAGTTTAAAAACAATATTAGTATAAACAAGTGTATTGTTTAAAAACATATCAACCACGTAAAAATATCGATGCTAAAAACATCAGCTTCAAGGAATCAATGTTAAATACATCTATAGTTTTATAAAATCATGTTTTTAAAATAGTAATTAATGCAATTAGTTAATAAGTTAAGCTTTATTGCATGAGTACAAGATTTGAAAACGAGCAACGTTAGAAGCGAGTTTTCAAATTTGTGCGAGTGCAATAAAGCTACATTATAAACGAGTTGCATACACAGTTTTTTGTTTAACAGAATTATTAATTTGTACGAAAATTATACTTAATTTTGGTATACAATTCTATTGTGACGTCACTGGTATTTGACATCTATGCGAGAAAACTGTGGTCGTCTGCTCCTTTTACCGCTACCACCCCACGATTCTCTCGCTGCGATTGACTGAATGTGTGATGACGCAATTATTCGTGCCTTAACGGCAAATACATCATAATCTGTGCCGTAAGATGCCCTTTCATGAACGATTTCTTGTAACGACGAAGGTCGTTTATAATGCTGCAATAATTACTTTAGAAAATCATCAATGTTTTGAAACCGTCGTCATCGATGTTGCATCTCTGATCGCGGTCGCACGGACCATCGTGCCACGTCGCCTTCACGGCAGCAAAAAGACGCGAAGGTGTGCGCGCGCGCACGTTTGGTTGTAAATATTGCGTGGTCCGCGCGCCGGCTGCAAAAAAAGAGAGAGAATGTTAACTTTTGAGGCGAGTACATATACGAATCTTGCGTGATATGTGAAGGGTACACGGGTTTTTATTGTTTCTCCGAAATAATTAATTCTGGCCGCCATGAAAGAGTAATTCGCGACCCATTTGCTGTGACATGTGAGACGGGAGGGAAAAAACCGATCTGACTGGGTGTTCCCGCAGCAGTCGCTGTGGAACTGGATTCGGCGCCGATCAGCTTTGGGAAAGGGCTGGTTGTGTGCGACGAGATGCGGACAGACCTGCCGCCGCTGAATCGAAGTACGAGGGCGCGTTCTTGCATACCAAGTGGCGGTTGTGGGAATGTGGTGTCTTTTTGGGCAAACTGCGCCGATTCAGGCATGCCGACGATCTACATTCGAAAAGTTTTGCGTTATACGTGCCTGCGTATATTGGTTACTTTTTGAAGGAAATACTTCATAATTTCCGGGTGGATTCTTGCTTGACTATAACATTGAATTCTTTATATTCAGCCATCTTCGTTTTTATTACGTATCACTAAAGTTTTAAAAAAATACGCGCGTATTTGGCTAGCAATTTTTTCAATTTTACGTCTCTACTACCAATTTTCTAAGCATTACCTACTTAATTATTCAAAATTATTGTTTACTATTCCAATGTCACATGAATTTAAAACCAGTAGTGTTAACTGTACATACAAAATGCCCCAATCAGGCCGGTATATCTCAACAAGTTAATCGCTTTTCTATCCGATTTTTCTTACCGCTTCTCCCTATTGGCCAATCATAAACTCTGATTCATTTGTCTTCGGAGGCGTTATACGTTGATCTCAATGTCGCTGTCCATTAAACCGAATAAGTTAATGGACATATAACATAACCTCTTTGATTTAAACATTGCTTTCAGCTATTTCCAATATTTGGCGCACTTTGGAACTCTGTTGGACATAATTTCACTCGCTGAATAGTATTATTAAATACCACTCGTGCGTTGGAAATTCTCAGATAAATCCCTTCTCGCTTCGCGAATCAGGGATTTATCTACAATTTCCAAAACACTCGTGCTATTACCTATGATGACTATTCTGAGAAGTTTAATCCACTTTCCGGTTCATAATTTCATCACTTTCAGTCCGATTTTACTACATTTCAAATGAATCGAATTGTAATTCAAATTACCTCCACTTCGTTTGTTCTTTTCACGCATTTCATTCTGAGCCAGTGCGAGAAAAGTAGTAGTCTTCCATTGGATCCTTCCTGCTGTGGACTTGGCCGTGGTTGCAGATGCAAACTGCCTACGCGCTATTTCCTGCTCACGAACTCTTCGCGAGTGCTGACATTTGCAAGTGGAGCTCACCGGGATGTTTTCGTCACAGGATTCTCTCTACGCGTGTGCATTTTCGGAATGTAATGCAAAATTAACGTCCAGTCTGTGGGAAGCTTTGTTATATAAATGCGTACTATTCTATGGTATACTGCGTGCATTTAATTGCGGGTGCAGAAATATATGCAACATTAAACTGAATTCGGCACGAAGGTTCAAATGTTGGCTTATGTCAAAGAGTGCATAATAGTGTTCGATAGTAAATAAAAAGACTGGTGGTCATCAGTTAGGTCAGATAATGTAAATTATATGCCATTACGAAACACTGCGAATATTATTAATGGGACCTTAATTATTTAGAACAAGATTGTCAAAGTTATTTCATCGAAGATCAATGCATGCCAGTCGGAATGTGTCTGTTTATGTGGGTGGTCAGTTTACATTGTAATTTTCACATTGCTTTTATAATATTTATAATTCTTCTTCCCGACAGTATTTAGGACATATGACCTGTTCCGGCACACACATTTCTTCTCGGTCTATCTCCCTACTCCCTTTGTAAGTTAAATGTGACTAAAAGTTCCAAATTGATGCAAAATTTGGGCAGTTTCACAAAAGTACTACGCTATTGATCGCCTGCTGCTGGGAATCGCCGTTTAGTTCAGTCCCATTTTCATCACGAGGGAAAGCTTTATCTCTGATTACAACAAAGTGAGGGATGTATTTTTCAAAATGAAAATGTATATGAAACGTGGAGCCCTTGGAAGAGTTTCGAATACTCTTTTAACGTTTATAACGCTGATGTCCGATGAGAGTGGCGATGGTACACGGAAGGTTCTGACGATAACGATGACTGAAAAACAACCGAAGCCAATGTGGCAACGAGATGCGAACGCACGCGCACGTGAGCAGTTCGTCGAAGGGCACGCCCGCCCTGTTGGGAGTAGGGATAAGACAGCGACATCGATGTCGATGTTTTTAAAACATCGATGTTTTTGTAGAAACATCGATGTTTGAAACATCGATGTATTAATGCCGATGTTTTGCGATCGTTGATTTTTTTCTTTTCCGATGTTTTGTTTCTGAATGAAAAATGTCCATGATCACAATATTGTGAAAGTTAAAATATGAAATAATAACCGATGGTAACACTGTTCATCTGTTAGAACCAAAGGGACTCTGTTTGTACTACCTTCATCGATCACACTCTCTTGTCCGAGATGACGTCCATGTCGTTGTGTCCCCTCCTTCTTCACAGATCTTGAGATGTGGGTAACAAATATACTGTGGGGTCTCTCTTCTTATCGTACCCTTATTTGTCAAAATTATAAACATGAACATTCAAATTACATTACGAATACGAATTTATTGTTAGAGGTTACTCTAGCAGTATAAAACATGGATGTTGAAAAACATCGATGGTTTTTAGTCGATGTATTTTGAACATCGATGTTTAGTAACGTCGATGTTTTGTAATCGATGTCGCATCTGTAGTTGGGAGCGGCGCGTGGCGGCCGCTTGCGCATCACACGTGGTGGCGCCCTCATCAGCGGCGTGGCGCGGCGCGGCGCGGCCAGCGCTGCGTGGCGGCCTCTTTATGAGGCCGGATCGGGATTCCCCGCCCGCCGCCCGCGGCCCCGCCCCCTCCGCCGCCCGCGCCGGCGCCGTCTGCGAGGCGTCTGCCGGGCGGGCGGGCGGGCGGGCGGAGGAGGGAGATCCGAGGGCGGCGTCCGAAATAGACGAAGAGCGCGCGCGTGCGAGCGAGCGCCGGCGCGTCCGGAACTCGCAACCTCTCCTCCGCGGCCCCCTCCTCCACCCCCCGCGCCCCCCGCCCTCCGCCCGCTCACCTGCCAGCGCTGCCGCCTCCGCCTCTGCCACCGCAACCGTCGCAGCCACCGCCACCCTCACCTCCACCGCCACCGCCTCCTCCATCCCCCGCCTGGCCGCCGCCGCCACCTCCGCCTCCGCCTCCGCCTCCGCCTCCGCCTCCGCCTCCGCCTCCGCCACCGCCACCGCCACCGCCACCGCCTTCGCCACCGCCTCCGCCACCGCCACCGCCTTCGCCACCGCCCCCGACACCCTCACCTCAACCGCCACCGCCTCCTCCATCCCCCGCCAGGCCGCCGCCGCCACCTCCGCCTCCGCCACCGCCACCGCCTTCGCCACCGCCTCCGCCACCGTCTCCTCCATCCGCCGCCCGCCCGCGTGCGCGCCGCCGTGGTGGGCGGCGGTGACGCGAGCTGCCGACTTCGCCGCGCGGCCCGGACGTTTATAGAGCGGTAATCGAATCCTCCTTTTGTTGTTTTCCTTTCTTTCTAGGCCTTTCGCCGACTGCTCACGCGGCGCCGCGCCGCGCCGTTTGCCATTTTGCTCGCCCCGCCGCGGGGCGATCTTCTGTCTTCACGTGCCCAGCGCGCCTCGTTTACTTCGTTGGGGAATGCTATCTTTCTGTCCGTCACTCATCGGCCGCTGGCTCTTTTTCTGGAGGATATTGGCCGATTTACTTCCTAACTTTGTCTCTTGTATTTTCTATCTTTGGCTCTTGTTTTCGTATCAAATAGCTTGTTTTATTCTTCATCTTCTAATTGTCACGTTGTCCAATTCCCCGTGCCTCTTCTTTCCCTTGTTCTTACTTTTCTGTGCCACCTTTTCTTGTGTGTGTGTGTGTGTTTCTAAAAACGTTTCTTCCATTTTCACTTCATTTCCTGTCTTCCGTATTTGCGCCATTGATCACAGTTATTTCTGTCAAACACATTCTTCCATTTACTTGGTTCCATCACCGTTTTTCTTTCTCTTCAATTACTGGTCCTCCGTTGTTTGGTGTTCCTTTAACACGATGTTCCCAATTTTTCATCCGCCCGCCACCGCAGCCACCGATCTCTGGGGCCTGCGCGCCCACCCCCGGAGAGATTTTGTCTTTCTCCCCGCAGTTTCCGTGGGGGTGATCGAGTGGCCACGTCTGTCAGGTTGGGCGCAGCGCGGCGTCACCCGGCCCAGCGGTGGTGGTGGTGGTGGTGGTGGCGGCGGTGGCTGTGTCAATGAAAATGACAGTGGCGGTAACAGTGAGAATGGCGGTGGAGCTGGCAGTGGCGGTGACAGTTCCAGTGGCAATGGTGGCGGTGGCCGCAGCGGGGGGTGGGGGTGGCGGGGTCGGAGATGGCAGCCGCAGCGGCAATGAATGTGGCAGTATCAGTAACGGCGAGGGTGACGGTCGCGGTGGCGCCAGGAGTAGCAGTGGATGTGGCGGTGACAGTTTTAGTGGCAGTGGCGGTAACAGAGAGAGTGGCGGTGGATGTGGCAGTGGCGCTGGCAGAGGCAGTGGTGGTGACAGTGGCAGTGTCGGTGACGGCGAGGGTGACGGTCGCGGTGGCGGCAGGAGTAGCAGTGGAAGTGGCGGTGACAGTTTTAGTGGTAGTGGCGGTAACAGAGAGTGGCGGTGGAGGTGGCAGTGGCGCTGGCAGAGGCAGTGGCGCTGGCAGAGGCAGTGGTGGTGACAGTGGCAGTGTCGGTGACGGCGAGGGTGACTGTCGTGGTGGCGGCAGGAGTAGCAGTGGCAGTGGCAGTGGCAGTGGCAGTGACAGTTTTAGTGGCAGTGGCGGTAACAGTGAGGGTGGCGGTGGAGGAGGCAGTGGCGGTAACAGTTACAGTGGCGGTGGTGGGGGTGGCGGGGGCGATGGCGGCGGCAGTAGCAGTGGCAGCGGCGGCGGCAGCGTTGTTGGCGGGGGCGGCGGCAGTGGCGCGGCATCGGCGCGTGGCTGTTTTACGATTTCCGCGCCGCTCTTCATCTCCGTCGCGCACCCCCCCGAGGTTCCGCGGCCCCAAATGTTGCTTTAGCATGGCGCGGGGTGGGACTCGATACAAGCGCTTCCTCCGGCGTGGGGTTTGGAATCGAGGGGCGGAGGGGCCTGGGGCGGTCGGGTGACCCGTCGACGGCTTGGCTCTTCGGACCAGAAAACGTTTTGCTCAGAATCAGGGATACGTTCGACAACAGTGTAAACCAAATATTGTGATGTTGGTTGGATTTTATTGATAATGATTGAATGAAATGAAGCCGACTGGACCACTCTTCTTCTTGGCAATCCCGAGAATGTCTTCTAATAAGCGGACGAAACGTAATTCCACCATTTAATAAAAAAGCGTGACACTATCTATTTTATTTTGTTTTATTCAAGTAAATACCTTCATGAAAGAAGGTAATGTCTTTAAAAATTTCATGTTATTGTAGGAGTAATAAACGATTTTATCCGGAAGTTTGGATTACATCTTTGAAACATGTGAAATTAAAATAATTTTAAATTACATAGAACAAAATTGTAATAATAATAATAACAATAATAATAAAGTGATAGAAATGGGGTGCTTCAAAAAATGCACTCTCGCCTTAAACTGTTATAGAAAACTCTTTCTCGCCCACACGTTTTCAATTTCTGGAGAAAAGAAAAGTAATATTTATTGAACAAATGGCAAAATCTTGTACCAAGCATGTGAATTACGCATAGGGGACCAATCGAGTTTCCTACACGCTCCCCAGACCTTACGCTGCTGCACATGTTTTATGGGGCTCAGTAAAAGATAATCCATGCATCTTGGACACTCTTTGGGATACGATTCTTGTAGTGTGCAAGAAGTTCCATTGAACACTTAGGTGCGAAGTACGAAATCTCTTGTGAGTGTACCCAGAAATGTATCGATGTTGAAAGCCACCAGGATGAACGTTTAATTTAACCATTTGAAACATTTATATTGAACTGAATGTATACTTAGACTTTATATTGGACTTTTTTCAAAAATTAAACCTTTTAGGCTGGAAAATAAAATTTCTGTGGTAGTTCAATGAGTGTTCAGTTCATGTTTTTGACGCCCCCTATGATGCTGAGTAATCGGTTATGAATTGAATGGCGAACATAGCGTACAGCAAATTAAAATGAATGCTAAAGGCAAGTGTCTCAGTAAAACCTGAACCCAAACCGCCGTGTGTAAATGCAATGCGTTATAGAGCGTCCTTGACCGAACCTCTGATGTCGAAAGCAGGAAGAGTGCGATGGGGCGAGCGCATTAACCGCTGTACCACTCGCTGCCCTGTGCGCTGTCATGGCATTCTCTGACCACGAGTGCCCTGCTTTCTAGTGACGCATGGTCCCGGGTTGGCATGATAGAGGAGATGACGTGTTCCTACCAGTGAACTTCCAACTACGTTTTAAGTGCAGTGTTTTGCATCCACTTATGATTCTTTGCCTTCGTTATGAAGGATGAGAACAGCTGCAGGAATACTTGAGAACAGTTCTTGGTACAGATTTCCCCATTATTCACACGCACTACCGTCCCTGAATATTAGCGTTTTATTTTTGAAAATGTCGGAGATTGTGTAATGTGTGTCTGCGTCATGTTTTCAACTTTCTAGAAGTAAACTTTCTTCGTAAGACAATAAGAATTTAAAACTTATTTGTATTGTAGAAAAGCTCTCTAAATTTTCATATATGGTGACAGGGTTCAAATGGATATTAGATATTCTTTTGAAATCTCTCCAGTCAGTTCTTTTTTGCTTTAGTGTTCATTGTAATGTTCGCTTTGATGTAAAAAAATATAGTTTGTGTACAAATTTCTTGTTGATAAATAAATAAAGATGGTAATGAAAATTTCTTGTTCTCATGGGTACACAACTTGCAAACATTTCCTCATGCCTATTGCTGTTCCTCATTCTTCCGTTGTTAGATCATTCATCGCGTCATCAGCATTTAGCATTTAATCACCACCTCATTAATTATCACGTGTTGGAGATGAAACTATCTGAATCCTGATAATTATAAATAGATCAATTTATAATATTATAAATGTATTTACATATAATCGTGAGTTATTCTCAAACATTTAAAAAATAATATCTCTCAGGTACATTTGGTATGGATTTTAGAAGATAATCTATTGCAGATTAACTGATGTTTATATTATTTCATTCTCATAAGCATTGCTGGGAGTGTAGTTAAAACAAAAGTACGACAAAAAACGACGAGCGTTAAAATGCAACGAAGAAAAAAGGGGAAAAACCATGCGCATTTCTCAACTCAATGTTTTCCCAAATCGGATCGTAAAAACTCTGGTCGTAAATAGGATAACAATCGTGGTTATACAAACTTAATACGCCAGAGATACCATATGTGAAAATACGTTTCTCTGCTAGTTTGTAAAGGCGGTTTCTACGACGGCTCCACATACTCGGTATTCATAACTAGCGATCTCCCGCTGAATCACAAATAGTACAGATTGCTGTTTGCTGCGTACAAAGCTTTCGGTGCCTGTCTTACCTGCAACGATGTTTATTTTACTTTTTCAACCCTCACTTACGTAAGATAAGAAAGTATCGTAATCGTGCGCCGGAAAACGGTGGATTTTTGACGCTAAAACTCTTCTTATGCTATTTCTGTACACGGTTGAGTGGCTGTAGCACGAGGTCCTGACCCTACAACTGAATTGTAGTAGAATTATCATTAATTTGGTTTGGTGCCCGGGCCCGAGTCAGACGTGGTACGGGATGGACCCCTACGCTGCAGCAACTCCATATGCAGTAGGGGTGGAACCCGGATATAATTTTGCTGAGAGATTGTAATATTTCCATAATTAATTAGTAAGTTGTGTATATATTCTATCACTTTTGCATATCGTATAATTAATTTGTGTATTATATATTCATATTGATGTTGTCTTTATATCTTTTTTTCTATAGCCCTGAGGATGGAATTGAAATATTCCGAAACGTCGGGAAACTATTTTTTTACTTTTGTGCGTGATCTAGGCTATCCGGGTGACACCGCGTCGAAGGCTGTGTTGCCGACGTTTCGACCATCCTTTCGTGGTCTTCCTCAGGGCTGGTATGCCATGGGCATACCAGCCCTGTATGTATGGGCATACCAGCCCTGAGGAAGACCACGACAGGATGGTCGAAACGTCGGCAACACAACCTTCGACGCGGCGTCACCCGCACAGTCCAGACCACGCACATGACTCTGGCCGCGGAAGCCTACGACTTCAATTGTTTACTTATTTCTACACCGACCAAATCTCGTGAACTACATCCCTCATTACATCGGTAATTCTACAGTGGCTAAAACTCTTATTGCCGGACCAAGATGACAAACAAGGGACCAGAGGAAGCGAATATTCCCAGGTCCTCTCGGCTACTCGGGGTCGGTCGCTCCTCGCCGGTGGCCGATTGCGAGGCACCGCCTCGAGGCACGGCGTCGCGCCGCGGCGGCCTGCGCGCGTCACCCTGGCCAAGCGCGCCTCTGCGGCTTGAGGTTTTTCCGCGAGGCGCCCCGCGAACCCCCGCGCGCGCCGCTCACTCCGCCTCGCCCCGCCAAGCAAGCAAGGAAGGAAGGAGGGGAAAATGACCCGACTTTGTTGGGGGTGAAGAATGGTTGCAACAGAATGAATAATACAATATCATGAAATATAGTTTAAGGTCAATGAAAGATATATGAATGATATGGGGATTGAATTAAATAAGATTCGTAACGAGGAGACCACTAGAAATAATCTATTTTTTGTAATGGGTGGAAAAGTTGTGATAAGTTCATTTCTTATCAAGCGCCATTAATTTACCGTTAAGTTAAACCTTTAACAATCATTGTGATGTTCTTGATTCAACCAATTTTTCGTTCCTAAGATTCGCCCATGGCTTTTGACTGGCGCAGCGCTTGCATGGAGAGCGTCCGCGCGCTTGTGAGGCCCCCTCCTCTTCGCGTCTGCCGTGCCTTAACAAGCGCCGCAGGTGGCGCCCGAGCCGGGAGAGGAGCCCACTCGGCGGAATGTTCTCGATTTGCGTAGTTCGCGTACGCCCGCTTGCGCTGGCCGTCCGCGGGCGAAACTTTCTCGATCAGCCAGAGCGCCACTCTGCGTGGCCCCGCCCCGGCCCGCCTCGCGTCGCCCCGTCCCTTCCTGCAGAGCTCCGCACAGATGCCCCTCCCCGCCTATTCCCGCCCCGCCTGCCGCGCGCCCCGTCGCCTCACCCTGCCGACCGTGCCGTCCCGCCTCCGTCCACCACTGCCCGCCCCGCCCCGCCCCGCTCCTCTCACCGCCGCTCCCCGCCTCCCCCACCCCCTGCCTGCCCCGCCCCGCGTCACCCCATGTCGCCACACCCCACACCACCCGACGCACATCGCGCCACTTCCCCGCCCTGCGCTCAGCCCCATTCCGCGACGCTCCACTCGTCCCACCTCGCCCCACACCTCCCGCCCACCCCACCCCACCCCACCCCACCCAACCCACCCCGTCCAAGGTGGAACGCAGGCGGGCGGAAGCAGAGGAACTCGGGCGCCACGCGGCCTCCCGCGCGCGCCCTGGAGATTGCTACATTCCTCGCGGAGCGAGCGCAGCGCCCCGTGGCGGCGGCGGCGGCCTATCATTCGCATCTGGGCGCGGGAAAGCGATGGCCGCCCGAATTGCTTCCCCACTGTGGGCCCGCCCGCCCGCCCGCCCGCCCGCCGGCCCGCCCGCCCGCCGGCCCGCCCGCCGGCCCGCCCGCCGGCCCGCCCACCCGCTCGCTCGCTCGCCCGCCCGCCGCACGCCCGCTCGCTCGCTCGCACGTCCGCTCGCTCTCTCGCCCTCTCGCCCTCTCGCCCTCCCGCCAACTCACTCGCCCGCCCGCTCGCCCGCCCGCGGCGGCGAAGGAGGCGGACGGGCCGGCGCTGAAACGCGATTCACACGCCGGAAATCATTTTCCGGTGTGGGAGGTGATCTTGGACGGCGCGGCGCCATCTGGGATGGTTTAGATAAGGACGGGACGAAATGGAGGAGAGGTCGCAGGGAACGTAACGCTAGTCGGAAAGGTGCTACGAAACGTTGAGAATGTAACGTTTCTTTGAATAGTAGTGCCTTAAAATATTGTGTGCGGGAAAATAGCTTTTGTGACTGTAGTTTGGTGGCTTGCGTTAATGTGTATGCAAATGTTACACAAAACAATTCGCCACTCACATTTAGATTTACTGATAGAAGTAAAGTTCGTTTGATTATAGCTCTGCGGACAGGTACTGGAGAGTCTGTAAAAATTAACATTATACACAGTGTTAAAGCAGCGTTTCAAAAACGCTTAATTGAAATAAGGAAGCCTGATTTATTTGCAAATTATTCGTGTGCACAGTAAGTGACAACACATTTTGAGCTGTACTTTCCCCAGTCATTGATTTGATAACCTTCTTGGAACTCTTCAGTATCAGCTTGCAACAATGGTATGTATTTGTTACACTTGCTATGCTATAGTGCTGTATTATCGTCACCTTTCACGATAGCGGGTATCCATTATGTGGTAAATGGATGTGTGACATAAATAACTGGCTGTCGCAAGTTTTTTTTTTACATTCGTTTTAGAATTCGCGGAAGGCAATCTTTTACAACCGACGAGGAAATCTAAAAATGTTCCAGCAACCTGGTATTTTAACTCTGGAGTGCTAAATGCACTTAAGAGCCGCAACCTTATATTTGCAAGAAAAATGGCTTACTTCTTAAAACATCGGTCATTCATGGTCTTCAGTATTTAGTGGTTTTGTGGTGATACCTAGTGGAACCTCTCGAGAAGTGGGCGGTGAAAACATTTCGGGGCGTCGTTGCTGAATAGGCTGATTGGAGGGAAGGAGGTGGTTAGAGACGTTGAGGAAATCATCACACTAAACGTAAAGACAGGATACGCTTTGTGAATAATTCAAGAGCAGAGTGATTTTAAACCATTCGTGATGATTGTCAATTTATGTCGTTCGAAGATTTCTGACACAGAACGTATCATCCGTGTGTGATTGCAGCTTGAATCATTACTGAACAATAAATCGTACTTCAGAAAGCACTGTCACCTCCTTTTAAAATATTTCTCTGTGAGTTCCTAATGAGAATGAGTTATCAAAAAGAAACTGCAATGTACCCTTTCTCCTGAAAAGAGTGCCCTTCGCGAATGGCTTGGAATTGGTGAAAGCTTCTGTTAGGTATTGCTTTATCATGAGGTCACAGGCGTACGCTGCCGAAAACTAGAGGTGGAGACTTCATATCTGCCTCCCCCATTCCATTAATCTTTTTTACTTACATGTGACATATTTTACCAGGAAATATATAAAACAAACTACAAGGAAAACCGTATTATAACTTTGATAATATGAGTAAATGATGATACAATTAATCAGTAAAGTTTATTTTATGTTGAACTATTTAGAGGGTTCCCAAAGCTGAGTCGGAGAGCTACTCCCCCTATGTCATGCACATTGGTAGAGAGGATTAATGAAGGGATGCGGGATGGTATAATTATTTGTAGCTTTTTAAAGGAGATTGAAGGAGATCGATTTAGGAGATCGATGAACCGCGCTTGAGCTCCCGGCATCAGCCTCGGTGTCCATCAACTGGCTTTATTTTCTTTCTGGGTCTCCCGCTTCCCGCTTACCCCATCTTGTCTCGTCCCTGCTCGTCCCGCCTCGATCCGCCTTGACTCGTTTCGACCCGCCTCGACTCCTCTGAACCAGCCCCGCTCCGCCCCGCTCCGCCCCGCTCCGCCCCGCTCCGCCCCGCTCCGCTCCGCTCCGCTCCGCCCCGCCCCGCCCCGCCCCGCCCCGCCCCGCCCCGTCCCGTCCCGCCCCGTCCCGCCCCGCCCCGTCCCGCCCCGTCCCGCCCCGTCCCGCCCCGCCTCACCCCGTCCCGCCCACCCCGTCCCGTCCCGCCCCGCCCCACCATCCCCGCCCTGACCCGCCTCCGTGCTGGCCGACGCCGCGGCGGGGCCGGGCCGGGCCGGGCGGCGCGCGTGCCCGAGGTGCGGCGGGCCGTGCGACGGAGCACGCGTGCGCTGGCACTTCCGGGTCGCGCGTGCAGGAATCCGCCTCGCGGCCGCCGGAAGCGCAAGGTCGAGGTCGAGGAGAGCGCACCCTTGTCAGAGATCCACGCCCCGCTGCCAGCCATTGTCTTACAGTCGAGGGATATTGTTCTCCACCTCTGGGGAGAGATGGACGTCCGCACCAGGAAATTTGTATTATTCAAATTTAAATATTTTCCATGCTGCTTCGAAATATTGAGAAAGCATATTTATATTATAGTAAATAAACAATATGAAGTATTAATATTGCAATACTTCAAATTTAATGGATGTACACATGGAACAAGTTAAATAATGTAATAAATTTTATTACTTTGCCTGTCACTAAGCCAATGGTAAATGTTAAGTAGCTGCTGAAATATGGAGCCGTCCGGGAAAGAAGGGGAAAAAAAACGACTTATTGAACGTGAAAAAGGGTGACAGACAGGGAAGTGACGAATAACATGATCTTTGATACTGTTATTCCGGAGAGAACAAAATTACATTCCTAACGATTGAACAGTTAAGAAGACCTGTAAATAAGGAAATTCTTAGTAACAGGATATTTTAGTGTTATTATATGTTTGGATCAAAGTCTTTCGGGGAAATTGTTTATTAAATGAAGTTTTCTGAGCAAGATTCTTTTAAGCTCCTTTTGTAGAATTTATAATGAATTCATGGAATAGTTATTACAACTACTGGTTTTGGTGCCAGTTGATGTTAATAAGAGTATTTTTTCCAAGAAAATAATATTTTGTTTACTATAAACATTTCTTTATGATTGGGGAAGAATTAAGCCACGTCTTCAAATAATTAAAACAAAATGTCATTGAACACTTGCTGTTTTTCTCAGTTTCAGTGGTATTTCATTAGTTGGATCTATAACTTCATTTAATTTATAGCTTCTGTGTACAGCTTTGAACTGTTTAATTTTGTCATCCCTATGATATATTTTGTTTCAGCTGAGTCTATAAATTTCTATTATAAAGTGGTCAAAAGACAAATTATTCCTTGTGTATTTTTTTAATACGAAGCGATTTCGTGTCATCGTTAAACGTTTACTGCGTTGGCACGGGTTTTGAAAAGGTCTCAGCGTGTCATTTCCTAGGAAACACTGTCTGAGACACAGATCGGAGCCAGGGATCCTGGGTAAATATTGTTGTCGATGTTTAAAAAATGTGCCGACAAGATCTATTTCTGAACTATAGTGTTATGTTCGGAAGAGATGTCTCTACGAATAAAGCAGACAAGCCCATTTGAAATACAAAATATATTCTAGTTTATTACAGTGCACGTTGACATGTGAGAGGCAAAGGGAGACCAAAGGTTTTTTTTAAGCATCAAAATATACACGAGAACAAACGAGGTGTTTTTTAGACCATCACTTCTGCATTTGTCATCGCAAGTAGAAAGAGGTATTTTTATCAACGCAATAAAGCATTTTAATTACTGTCCCTCCGTCTGTTATAATGCGGAAAAATCTTGAGCCGTATTATTAAAACGTGGAAAGTCATTTCGTCTTCTTGGCTGACACCATTCCCCGACCTCCCCCCATTCCCATGACTTCTCTCTACAAGTTATAACGCATGGCGTTTCTTCTCTGCATCGCCGCGTACTTCCGGTTCTATTTAATTCCCCACCCAAATTGGTAATTATTTTATTTGGGCGTTTTTTTTGGGGGGTAAAAATTATATTTATTTCATGAATTCCAACTATTAAATACATTTTTCTATTATTATGCCCGTTAATGATAAATAATATTGTCAACTATTAAGCAGTCGTTAAGTGCTGATTTACTTTTGAAGTTATATTAAACTTAGGGATGGTTACAAAAGAGGATCACATTTTCCCAATATTGCTACGTTAAAATCTCATGTGAAAAAAAGAAAGGCCTTAGAATTATTGGATTTTCTCCGGAATTGTGTATCAAGTTTAAGAATATTTTTCTTGCTGTCAGAATTCAATCTAGGATGTTGAAAAATGAGGCTAGGACGTTTATTCTCTCTGTTTTTTCGTTTGCTTTGCAATACTATTTTGTAGTTATTAATTTTTTTTAAACCATGGAGTAAATGATTAGGTATTTGTGGGGAACGAAGAACTATTTTTCCGTGTTGTAAGTTAATAATCATTGAAAGTATGTCAATAAGGTATAACAATAAAATTAAATCAAGTTTTTGAGATCGGCTGAATCATTATGTACTTCAAATTTTATTTTTTCCACCCGAAGACCTCCGACTTCGTCACCAATATACATTTCTGTTCTGTCCCTATTATGATAGAAAGGTTGTATTCCTAGAATTGGTTGTAATCGCGACACGTAGACACGTTGCAGTATGATCCTCTCGTGGTCTCCAATCCTTCAGTGTTCCTTGTTCTACCGGGAGGATTGCCCGGGGTGCTACGCCATGGGCTCCTGTAGATCTCGGTCCTGGCGGGGCGGGGCGAAGAGGGGCGGGGTGGGACAGAGTGGAGCGGGGCGAGACGGAGCGGGACAGGGCGGGGCGAGACGGGACGAGGCGGGAGGGACGGGGTGGAACGGGACGCGACGGGTCGGGGCGGGACAGGGCGGGAGGGGCTAGGCGGGGTTGGGAGGGGCGTGGCGGGGCGGGGGGCCGCCTCCTGGAAAAGCACCGCCTCGAGCCGCGACGCGCGCTGGCGCTCCGCCCGCCCCGCGCATTCCTCCTGCGCGGCAGCGATACTGCTCGCTGGCTCCCCGCCCCGACCTCCTGCCACGCCCCCTCCGCCCCGCCCAAAACACCGCCCCTTCACCTGCCGCTCCCCGCCTTGCCCTCGTCGACCCCTCCCCGCCCCAGACCCATCTCGCCCACAGCACCTCTCCCTCAGCCGCCATACTCCGCCCTGGCCCTCCTCATCGTACGCCGCTCCGACCCGTCCCCTTCCCATTCGCCTCGTTCCGTCTCTCCTCGTCGCACGCCCGCCGAAATTCCCCGCTCTCACACGCCACACCCCGCCCCGTCTCCCCTCGTTGCACGCCCTCCGAACCTCTCCGCTCTCTTCGCTCACCTCGCCCACCGTATCGCCGCCTCACCTGCCACATCCCCTCCTCCTCCCCTCCCCGCAACCTTCGCACCTTCACGCCTTGCCCACCGCATGTAACTCGTCTCCGAGCCGCCCTTCCCCGCTATGTTCCACCCCAGCCCTATTGGTCGCAACCCGCTACGACTCTTCCCGCTACGCCAACCCCACTGCCCCGTCCCGCTCTCCCCTATCCAGCTCACTCCGAAGTCATGTCCCTTCTCGTCACACCGCGCTCCGACCCTCCCCGCTCCACTGCATCCTCCTCCTTCCCGTCCTGCCCCGTCCCTTCCACCGCGGATCGCACTTCACCCCGCGCTTTCCTACCGCCCCCGCCACGGACCTCTCCGCAGCTCCCTCACCCGGTTTGCCTCGCTGCGCCTCACCCGCTCTGCTCTGCCCTTCCACCAACGCTCCCCGCCCTTCAGAGCTCCCGCGTCATTAGTCTGCTCCCGCTGCGTTGTCTCACCCCGATATGTGCCTTCCCCACACCGCTCCACCTCACCACCGCCCGCGCCGGCGCGATCACAGGGCTCCAGCAACACGATTCCAGGCGTCTTTCTTCCCTTCTGTCGTATTTCTCGTCACACGACGCAGTTCGTGCGTCGCCTTCAGTCACTCTTCTATCCCTTGCTGCTACGTTACTTGACTCACAATGCAAACGACTCCGCCGTCTCGAATCCCCACGTCCATTTTAGTCGCGATTCTCCCGCATCGTATTACTATTATTCACTGGTAGAAGCGGTTCGTAGATTTTTTCTGGAGGAACTCAAACATGTGAGAACGCGTGAAATACTGTAATAACAGTGGCGGTGGGTGAGTTAAATTTAAGGGCTTTGCTGAAACGGTAGTCAAAACTTGGGATCTTCTCCCGCTGGATGGCGAGATCCGGTGCCGACCTACCTACCCCCCAGTGGAGTTTTCCCCGACCAAGCACCTCCCAAAAGCGTGGCAACCCCAGGCTCGAAATCCTTTAAGCTCCCGACCGGTCTCCCGATATGTGTAGTAGTGTAGTGCATATTACAGTAAGTATATGTGCGTATGCAAGGGGTAAGGATATTGAAGAAGGGGAAGGGAAGATCGCACGAGGTCCGTGGCCCGTTGGTTAAGAAAATGCTTCAACATTCGCCTCATGTTGATCGGTGAAACCACGGAAAACTACCGATCAGAGCAGCCGGCCGCGATCCTATGAATAACAGGAATGAATGGTCCACAAGCAAAAAGATCACTGGACAACACATCAACAAGTGAATTTCGTAAGGTTTAAATAATCGCGTAGGAGGGTAAAATAACCTTTGAACCCTTAGGCGTCACCCATAAACCCTTAGGCAAGAACAACCTCTGTTCGCATGTTAGCAGCGTAGGTTAGCAGCGTGTTTGGTTGAGTTCAAAATACGTACCAACATTCCTTGTTTCATTTTCCATTTGATTTTCCCACTTTAGTTTTGTCGTAGTATTTGTGGAACAGTACTTCCAGGAAACTAGGCTTCTAATTCTTGGCACCAAAAAGAGGTAACTGGCACAGCAGGAGACTCCACCGATCGTAACCTCCGAAATTTCCTGGCACGCATAGATCAATTTGAGTAGGTCGGTTAGCATCGTGACATTTATCTTTCCAGGAAACTGGCTCAATGTTCACGTTGATCTGTACGGTCTCACGGTTCAGTGAAATCGAATACGTTCACAGTTCTTCGAGCGGTTGGTATTGTTTCGGACTAGAATGACATTTATCGTATCTCTGCTTCACATGACTCCACAGCGTCCAGTTTACATCAACCCTCTGTTGTTTTGTAATTGTTATTTACTTTATTTTTCTTTGACTTCCCTCTCATATTTCATGTACTCAAAACTACGTTTTCGAAAATATACTACTAATGGCAATGTTTTTCTAATGTCAAGATCGTTATCTTATTTTTTTGGTAAATATATGCAATGTTCACAAATTGCGTCGAAGCCAGGGATGTTTTAGTCCTGTGTTCATCTAATTCGGTGCTGTACGGAGGCTTGATGGGCTGAGATCATCCCCTTGAAACGCCCGCATCTCGGGGGCAAGAAAAAATTGCCACGCGCCGCCGCCCTGCACCTGCGCCCCGGCGCCGCCGCCACCGCCGCCGCCGCCGCCGCCGCGGCCGCCGCCGCCGCCGTCACCGCCGCCGTCACCGCCGCCACCGCCGCCACCGCCACCGCCGCCACCGCCGCCACCACCACCACCACCACCACCACCTCCGCCACCTCCGCTACCTCCGCCGCTGCCGCCACCGCCACCGCCACCGCCACCGCCACCGCCACCGCCACCGCCATCGCCGCCGTCGCCTCGTCCCCAGCCGCCTCCTCCGCTGCTGCCGCCACCTCCGCCGCTGCCGCCGCCGCCGCCGCCACCGCTGCCGCCGCCACCGCTGCCGCCGCCACCGCTGCCGCCGCCGCCGCCCTCTGCCGACGCGTCGCGTCCGCCGCGCGTTGGCGGCCACTAAACCTGCCCATTCCGCCGCCGCCGCCGCCGCCGTCGCCGCCCGTCCACGTGACACCCGCCCAGCCGCCGCACGCTATTCCTGAAGGTGTGACACACGCACCTAGCGCGGGGGAAACTGGGTCACGCAGGCGGCGGCGGCGCTCGCGGGCGCTGGCGAGGGCGCGGGCGAGGACGGCGGCGAGGGCGTGGGCGGGGAAGGAGGAAGGGCGGGCACGCGCAGACGGTGCGACAGCATCCGCAACCTCCGCGCCCACGGCCTGGCGGCGGCTGCGTCTGGCGGCGGCGGCGGCGGCGGCGGCACACGCGCGCGCGCGTGTAATGACACTTCCTTGAGCACGCGATTCAAATAGATATCTGGCGCGCTCCGTTCTCCACGCAGTGCACCCTTCGTTAGCGTCTGGAATGCAGACGAATTTGCTGCAAAAGGAACAGATTTCTCCAATGTCTTAAATTACTGATGCCATGGTCCATGATGCACCCTTCGTAATTGGGTAGAATAAATATGAATTTGTTTTACTTGCGAATCGACTCCAAAGTTTCAAGTTGAATGCATTAATGGACAGTTGATAATTATGTACAATGGGATTGATTTTATTGCAATAGGAACAAAATACTGAGGTGTTAACAGTGTGATGAGTTTTAATTTAATCGCTGTTTTGTTTTTTCTATTTCATCAACATCTCCAAAGTTAGTAGTTGAAGGCATTAATGCATCGTTCATAGAAATGCAGAATGGAGACGAATGTATTGCAAAGCGAAGAGATGGCGTGAATTACTGATGAAGTTCTGATGAATTTCGATTTCATTGCTGAAAATTGATGTATACGTCAAGTTTGAGACACTGCTTGTCGATGCACAAATTCTGGAGGCGATTTTATTGCATGTTTTATTAGGAATTGTAGAAGAAAGGTACATGCAGTTTGAAATGTAATAGATTTATTCTCAGTGTAGGCTTTTTAGCGACTCTGCCTTTCAAACAACCCTTTTGGCGCAAATGAAGTTATAATCAACATTCGCTCATGAAAAACGGTTGTTACTGATTCAAAGACATTTTGTTTATTAAGTAGACATGATTAATAAATGAGAGATTTGTATTTTTTTAAAGCGTAGTCACATTTTTGATGCTGAAAAATTTTGTTAATAATATTGATTTTTCAATCTTAAGCACTTATAATTACAAAATCTTTATGATATTTTTCGCTTATTTTAGTTTTCTGAAATGTGATTTTTTGCTTTTGGTAACCGCTGATAGCATTCAGCTTGTATTACTTGCATATTGGTAATTGGAATTCCATACTCACGTTATTAATGTGGTATTCAATATTTATGGATTCCGTTCAGCCAGAAGGGAACAGAATGTATTCAGTTACAAATTCATGTTTATTAATAATTAATCATACTTCTCAATTGAGTCACAAACTCGTACGTAATATATCCTTAAATTAACTCTTAACCGGAAATATCAATAACGCTAGAATATTAAATTATTTTAAGTAGAGAAATTCGGAGATAGAAGCAGTGGATATGGGGCGTATTTTACGTAGCGAATCGGAAGATTCCCCGAAACAGCATCGGTACAGTCTTTACGTAATGAAATAATTTTTTAACGTTAAATTGTGAGGTTAATGTATGTTGGTTCTCACGACATTGACTGTTTTGCAAGTCATGACAAATATTTTTTCCCATGATAATGCGGGTCATGCCAGTAAAATACACAAATGGAAGGTCACAATATATTATATTGTTTGATATATGAATTTTGAACAATAGACCTATCTATCTTAATTGTAAAACCTGTTGCCGGAAGTGCTTTATCATTGGAAAATATAATTGCATTCGCCTGTGCGTGAACCTGGCTATATTCAATTCTATTAAGAAACATATTTTTTTACCGTACTCTATTCAAATCATTTTCTTGCAAAACGGGCAGCTCAAAACTGTTGATTTCAATACTCGCATTATCAGTGGGAAAAATTATTTT
Source organism: Gryllus longicercus (assembly GCA_038098605.1). Taxonomy (NCBI): domain Eukaryota; kingdom Metazoa; phylum Arthropoda; class Insecta; order Orthoptera; family Gryllidae; genus Gryllus; species Gryllus longicercus. Next base: position 1,298,897 of record JAZDUA010000250.1, on the reverse strand, counting down.
TTGAACATACAAGGTTTTTTCAAATCGGAGAGATTTAAACATTTTCCTTACAAAACACACATTATCGTCGCAGAAGGATTTCGGCAGTGATTTGTGCGTGAACTTTGGTATATTCAAATCCATTAAGGAACATCTTCTATATTTAATGCACTTGCAACTGAAGTAAACATTTGTTCCATTTACGAGATAAAAGGTACGAATGTAAGAACATTTAAGAACATACTTTTAAGATAATTAGTTCCTGTAGCAACGAAAGCTTTCACGCTGGAAAACTTGGTGCCGATAGAACAGTACCAACTGGGTTGCCTATTCTAAGGAGATTGGGAAACTAACTAGTGCGAGAAAGTCTGTGCCATTCTGTAACACTACTGGCGTATTTAATGTACTTGGAACTGAAGTAAATATTTGTTCCATTTAAAAATACATAACATTTAAGAACATATTTTGTATCATAGTCGTAATAATCTATATATTTTAATGATACGTTATTGGTTGTTATTGCCTCCCGATATGGAATTTGAAATACACTGTATAACGTATATAGATCGAGACGATCGTGGTTAAGAAGGAAATATGAAAACAGTTGAATGGTGCCAAGTGTTTTCTTATGGAGGGAATTGTGAGAGAGAATCATGGGAGGGAAATATTTGAAAAGACAAATCGTGTCAAGTTAACAACTAGTTAATTAGTAAATAGTAAAATATACTATAAGAAAGAAAAGTCAGCATGACAATCAAAAAAATCCATTATAGATTCCTTCATCAGGCCAACACTGACATATGGCGTTAGTTCTCAAGGGATCTGATAAGCTTAAAATAAATAAATAAGTAAATAAATAAATAAAATAATTAGGAGACAAGTAAATTTGAATCATTAAAATGACGTAAAAATTAAATCATGCATTACCACGGTCAACCTGTTAACTGGTTAACAGGTTATAAGGAGTTATAATCTTATAACGTCCTTGGTGCATAAATAACTCTTTTTCTTTCTTTCTTTCTTTCTTTCTTTTTTTTTCAAATGGGACAGCTTGCAAACTGTTGCTAGGCGCTGGGGGATTCCCCGGCCTGTGCGTCGGCGTGCGCCCGTGCGTCAGGGCGGCTCGCGGCGCAGTCGCCGCGATGTAGAGCGCAGCGCTGACATTTCGAGGAAGGCGCCCTCGCTGCTGATTTTTGCTCTTTTTTCTGAAGAGCGCCTGGAACCGCCGCATTGGAACATCTGGAAGTTGAAAGATGGCGCGGGAAATGATGTTGCGCGCCTACTTGCGCGGCGGCGATGGTGTAACGGTTAGCGTACCGGACTGTTGTACCCAATTTCGCGGGTTCGGTTCGCGGGCAAAAACCCGATCGAAGCCGTGGATTTTTAAGGGGCGAAAAAAATCCTTCGTACGCCTTCCTTCGGAGGGGAAGTAAAGCCGGCTGTCCCATGTTAGTAGATTTACTTGCATGTAAAAGATCCTCAAGCCTAAATGACGCCTCTGAGCTAAATTCAAATCGCCTGTTTCTCGCCCATGAAATACCTCCTTTATCTGCTAGTTGAAGAGCGGGCCTGATGGCCCGAGTCTCGCCACGTAAAATAAGGCAAATTCAATTCAATTCAATTCAATTAAATTCAATTCAATACTTGACGTGAGACGTTGACGCGGCGTGAAGTAGCGGAAGCTGCGTGGTACCGGGAGGGAGAAAGTATTCAAGGAAGAGGGGCCTCGTGCTCGAGTCTTCGTGTTCAAGCTGGGCCTGGTCGGCTGAGCCTGAGATTTAGGCTGAAACTGAAACGAAAGGACTAAAGTAATATTGCAGTTTCGATGTAATTCAGTGGAGATGGATAAGAAAGTCTCTTGAACATCAATGGGATGTCAGTTCTCAGAAACATTGGAAAATTCTTTGAGATTTGAGACATCGTAAAATGCTTCTAATTAAAATTTTCAGTAGGTTGATCACTTCAAATTTGTACTATGTTATTAAGTATACTACGTGGGGCATTTCGTTTTTAATTTATAAAATTACTTCGAATGTAAAGAATTTAGAGGAGCGACGAGATATTTCATTTGTTTTATTTTGAAATGAGCACTTGTTATTGGCATTCGTAAATCGAAAACCCTAATAGAAATGTATGTATTCAAATGGGAAAATAATGATATACTGCTCATATTAACCAGTAAGAACTACAGATATATTGGTCGACCTCTGAAAAAATACAGAATAAAACAAATAAATAATCTTGAGTTTGATCTAATAAACTAAATTAAATGAATTAGAATTTTAACTTACGTAAACATTAACTTGCACTAATAAAACTATTATTTACAGTGCTTGGGATTGTTCTACAGCCCAGTTTGGGCTTTGTCCAACATTAACATACTCGCTGAACTTCGGGAGTCTTTCAATTTTGTGGGGAGTGGACCATTCGCAAACGGAGATTCAGCTCAACATCAGGCCTGGGACGAAGAACTTGAAAACATATTTGGTAAGGAGGATCGTGTGGAACATATTTTAAAGGTACCACGACAGCATTAATTTAGAATTGACATGAACAATATTTCATAATTATTCAAATTGAATTAATGTCATTAGAATTGGTACCAAGAGATTATTTCCTATAAGATATAAGAGTATAGTAGACTGAGAAACTAACGTTGAATTTCTTATTTTCCCCAAATCTTCAGTTAATAACGAGTCGTATCGCAGCCTTGTAGGTTCTTTGGTTCCCTCACAGTTTTATCCCGTTACTGGAATTATGCAAATACATGATGACATTAGCAATTTATGAGAGAATAAATGAACGTTTGTCCAGTTAACTTATGTATCATGATTCTGAAACTCATACATTTTCTCTCCCCCACGCATGCATTAGCGTCGTCACCTTCAGCATTTTGTGCATGAATCGTGAGCTCTTTGGCCAGGCAGAATGCCACCCGCATGACACGTTCGTTTGGCGCAGTTGAATACAGTTGAGAAATTACGTAATATGCGAGGCATGCGTTAGAAGTTCCTTGAGAATCAAAGCGCGCCAGCGTCTTCATGACGAGTAAGAAACTCCCAACAGATTTCATAGAGTGGTCGGAACTTTAAGAAGAGGATGCTGAGTCATGCAGAAGAAACGTCATATGTCGCCAGCGACAGTTATTAATTGTACAGATCTTCAAGTTTTATTCTGAAGGATTTATGTCAACTTTTTATTAGAGTGGGGATATGCCATTTTAATTTAATCCCTAAACCACATCTCGAACATTGTGTAAATATATATTTTTTATGAAAGAGTAAATGTTTGAAAAAATAATAATTCGGTGTGGTGAAAATTAATGGAGAATTATGTAAGCGTATTCGCACTGAAAATCATGAGGAAAATCATGAAAAGACTCAAAGCTTCAGCTGGTACGCTTCTGCGTTTCCATTATCAGCTCCTACATTGTTGTCTATTCATAGGAACGGAGTGTGATGTTGATGTATATCTCGGTCGATTTTTCATTCTGACAACACGTGTAAATGTATATTATTCGATGAAAATGGCTGATTTTCATTTCCAGAATTTACTGCTGTTACGATATTATTCTTAATACAAAATGTCTTTGTGCAGCAGGAAATAATTTATCTAAACTTTCCATTTCGTAACTGAAGTTCGTGAAAACAGAGAAATTCAAAATTACGAGATTTTGTGAACTGTGATAAGTATACACCTGCACCACTAAAAATTATATATTCACGTATCCACGGTAAGACTTGCCGTTTTCCTAACTATTAATTAAAATTTTATTTTCGAATGTGACCGAATTTTAGAACTTTAAGTCGAACTGATGATGATAATAATGGCTTTGTCATGTGTATAGTAGAATATAAGATTTATTATGATAGGATGACATAAATATTTCCAATAGTTAGCGTGTGTCAAGTACAAATACACAACTAAATGACACGTGTGAAGACTCTTGATTTGAGAGTACTACACAGACTATTACAATTTATTTACGTTTTGTCCTCGAGGGCACACTGCGTAATACAATTGAATAAAATCCGTTCATTTGGTAGTTAAGAATTTTTTATCGATAAGTTACGATACCATTTCCTGATCTGCGTCTACACGTTTATTCGCCTCTTGAAATCACCCTCTCCAAGGTATCACCTCACGTTCCATGCGCCGAATCACATCACACATTCCTACTGTACAGTACGTGTACTTTACACCTACGACTATTACCACTTCAGCGCAGGTTAACAAGTCTTCAAGAAACCTGCTGGAAAATGAAAAGCTGGTAGCGACAAAAGCCGTGGAAGTTAAGGGGGGGGATGTAGCGCTGACGATGGGGTGTTACACGGTTTCACGCCCTCCCTCTCAAATCCTGGCAGTGCATTAATTTTAATTTTTAATTCTAGAAACACATTAACGAACAAAAATCGCAGGGAGGGAAGGTGCTGAGGCGAGGCGAGGCGCTTGCTGTTAAGTGGAAGCGTGCGCGGGCGCCGGGCGAGGCCAGCGTTGTTGCTCCCGCGGGGGTTAGCGCCCGCCCCTCCCTGCTTCCCCTCGCTCGGCCTCGCCCCACCCCATCGCATTGCACCCTTCTCGCGCCGCCTCGCCCACCGCGCCCCGCCTCGTTTGGTACCGCACCTCACCCCTCTCTGCGACACGCTTTCCGTTGCCTTGCACCCCCCGGCACGCTTCTCCCCGCCGCGCCCCGCTCTTCTTCGTCCCGGAACACCCCGCCCCGCCCCGTTCCGCCCCGTCCCGCCCCGCCCCGCCCCGCCCCGCCTTGCCCCGTCCTGCCCCGCCCGCCCCGTCCCGTCCCGCCCCGTTCCGTCCCGTCCCGCCCCGTCCCGCCCCGTCCCGCCCCGCCCCGTCCCGCCCCGCCCCGTCCCGCCCCGTCCTGCCCCGTCCCGCCCCGTCCCGCCCCGTCCCGCCCCGCCCCGTCCCGCCCCGTCCCGCCCCGTCCCGCCCCGTCCCGCCACGGCCTTCTATGACCCTACTCTTCTCCGCCCCGTTCTGCCCCGCCTCGCAGCACCATGTTCTACCCCTGCACTGCTATATCCCGCTTCACCCTGTCCTGACCCTCCCCGCCACGCTCTCCCACGCCCCCTTTTACTCCCCTCCTCTCCGCTCTTCACCACCTCGCTTTATCACCACCACTCCCTCACTTGCCACGCCCCAGCCCACTCTGCCCGCCTCCACCACCCCTCACTTCGCCTCATTCCGCCCCGCCCCGCCCCGCCCGGCCGTTCCAGCCTCGATGCGTGCCCCGCCGCCGCCGCCGCCACCGCGTGCTTTTTGCAGCGGCCCGTAATGCGGTGGAAAGCACAGCCCGCAATTGCCTCCATAAACGTTAATTACGTATTCTTTGGCCCGGCCGCGAGCGGGCGGCGCCGGCTCGGCTGCGCGCGATGAGGAGGAGGGTTCACTTACGGTAGGCGATGGGCCAGAAAAGTTGCGGACGGGAGACTAGTGGAAAAGAGGGAGCAGAATGAAAGCAAAAGTGCCGATTATGGCTGAAAGAAAGCTAAAATTAAGATGAAGAAAACAAGGAATAGATCAGTGCATGAGAAGTAAGCGTGAAAAAGAATAGAAAAGGCAATTATATGGAAGAGTTGTCGAATGCTGTTGATTAAGAGGTAAAATGAACTTGTTACTTTACCATGTAGGAACTGGAAATTGCCGTATTTTTAGACGATGCTACTATACAAGAAAGTTGCTTCAATGTGAGTAGACAAAACTTGATTTGAAAGGTCTAAAAAATTAAAAATAAAATATTTAGCTACCATTAGTTATCTGTTGTGAATGTACTATTGTATCACTGAATGTATTTTAAATGTCTGTAGTCAACAAATTCAAAATATCAAAACGCCCATTGGAAATCTGGTAATAATATCATTTGGTAGGTTACTTTGTTCTCCTTCAGTGAGATTGTTCTCACGATTAAGGGTTTACTGCGTCGCCTTGACCACTCGTACCTGGCTCAAGAAACGGCGGGGTTCGCTCTGCGCGGATGGGGAGGCCGAAGGTGCAAAAGCTGCAGAAGGAGGCGGAGGGAGCGTCTCACCGCCGGTATGCTAATTAGAAGCCAAGAGGCGGAATGCAACAGAGGAACTTGAACACATGAGCGGGCGTTGACATTTCATTTGAGGATGCACTCTTGTACTCTATGTAGATAGTTCTCGTGGTTCCCACACGTGTTGTATGTATGTATGATTACGACTCTTGAATCTCCGGCACGAGTATGGTGGCCATAAAAAACCTGTTCTTTGCGGAGTGCCTCAAGGACTATTTGCAAGTCGGGTATTTAAACTCGAAAGCGTTGATCACCTGCCGGGAACAGTTGTTGCAAGACTATTTACATTTAGCAATAACGAACATTGGACAGGGCCGTTGGAATAGAACCAAAGAGTATGCAGGGGTAATTCTGTTTTACAGATCCACCTCTCAGCATCCCATTACGAACAGGCAATTTGCTGAAGAATTCGAAAGTAAAATGTACTTGATTCAAGTAGTTTCTTCTCTCCTGTCGCCTTCTTCAACAAAACATATACTTACTTTTCAGGTTATGCTTGTCTGCTTTAAGTCTAATCAGCGTTTCGTAAGAAAATACGACATAACTACATTCACCGACACTAATGTCCATGTATGGTTCAAGAATAACTTTGTTCTGCTGGGGAAGGGTTAATTTTGGAAATAATTTCACTTGGTGTTGGTACATCAAGGAACCAAGTACATTTTTGGGTAGCAATCTTTGTTACGCGTCTGTAATAAAAACAAAAAAAAAAAAAAAAAGTCGGGCTATACTATTTCATGTTACCTGAACAAAATATTCGTAGAAATTGTATGTAACGTCTTTAAATATGTGTTGAGCACTTTCTAGTCCACAAACGATTAATGACTGTACGTCTTCATTGAACAATAGTATTAATTTTAGAGATACGAAATGTTAGCAGGAAACTATAATTTAAGACTTCCAACCAAATAATGTCTTACACATTTGAGAGCATAACCTCGTGAACGGATATTGCCTATAAACGACTGATCTGAGGCTCGCATTCCTAAGTTTCTTGCTATCTGCAAAGCCTTTCACTTTGCTCTTTATCTTTAATGACACCAGGTGTTCTTAGCAAACAGAATTGCAATTACCTGTCAGATTTTTCGCAAGAAAATTAATTTATTTTATAGGTTTTTGACCGTTGCTTTTGCACCTGACGAACAACGAAGGACGTATGCAATTTGCAAATGGAAGTAGGCGAATAGTTCTGGGACACGTGGGGGATGTTTTTTTTTTGTGCAGTGTAATAAGTCTAAATGTATCGATGGAGAAATAGTAGTATCACTTAGCACTTCTTATTTCGAGTCACGGTATTTCTTGTTTTGATGCCAGAATTTCGACACTATTGGATCATTACAGGTAATCATTCAGTTCACGTTACGCTTCGTGAATACTGTGAAATGTGAGTCCACATCGAGAGTCGGTATCAAGCACTGGTCTACATTCATTAAATGCTAGCGTCGCAGCTATGATCTCAGTTTCTGAGAGTGAATTTTCATCCTTGTAAGGTTTTACAACATTGTTAACTGTTTGATGTGTTTTGATATTCCAAGAAAATTTCAATTTTATATCAATACATTTTTATATTTTATTATCTGTCTAGAAGTAGATAGTTATTATCCTTGTTCTTGTCACTTGCTTCTTGAAAATGAAGAGAAGAAAACCTTAACTCGTGAATCTTATTTTTGCAAAAAAGGGAAGTAACGCTTGTTGTATTTCATGTTTTTCTACGTGTGTTCAAAGCATGGTTGAATTGATTGTGATTGTACGTTTTCGTATTTATTAGACATTATCTTCTTAATAAGATTAAGGTGCCTGTGATTTTAAAATAATTGTCTTTGTATGAGCTCATTTTTTTTTTAAACAGACACTAGTAAAAGAGGTTCTTTCAGGGTACACCTAACGTGCTTAAAATTCAATTTTTAGCACTAATGCTAAAAGTGAGACGATGCTTAAGTGTTTCGTTAAATCTGCCACAAATGCCACAAAGAAAACAAAATATTTTCGTGTGACCGCATCAGTTACTACTGACCTTAATGTATCATTACGTGATTTGTATACTTGAATAATAATAAAATGGAAAAGTAACGTATGGTAAAATTGTTTTATTTTGCACGTAGTAAAACTTGAGTGCTTATTCTTTCAGTACTGTGCGAATATCTCGAAAACTGTTAGAAAAGCGTATTCAGTAAGACGGCATTTTCCAAACGCCAACACAATTTCCAACATAATGTATTTTCATTCATCCTTTTAGCGCAGATAAGCTTCCGATATTTGAAATACAAAATTGATATTTAGTTTCCATGGCGAGGGGCAAGATGGGGACGGTATGGGTGAATGGGGAGGGAGGGTGTAGCGGGGTGTGGGTCAAGTGGATGGAAACAAAATCACTTCCATTTTATACTACCCGTAGAGTTCATTCCTTTTCCTGTCTAATAGATTATTGTCGCAATTAAATGCCCAGGTTACGGCGGTTGACTTCCTCTAGTGTATAATAACAAGAAATGTGAAAATAATTTCTTTCCACTTCCAATTAGCATCTGAATTGTGAAACATGAACACGCCCAGAACATTAAATTGTATTGGTTGAGATTATGACGATTTCTGTCGATGAGACTAGAATAGTAGAAAACAATTTACATTTTGTTCCCGGCGAAACAAGTTCTCTTGATATAATAGCACTTCTCAATATCTAAATGAAGTTTTTCTCTACCCGCATCAATCTCTTGCTGCAATAATGACAAAACTAAAAAGTGCTTAAAATAAGTTATTAGTAAAATGAAATAGTATATTTCGGTTTATATTGTGTAATCGTAAATGTAGCTTCACTACGCGCACGTTTTATTGATATTTCCTTTTTTTTTGTAGTGGTAGGAGTAGACGAGTCACTATTTTGTTAGCAATGCAGAAAGTAAAATCTGCAGTTCGTTTACTGTTTAAAATAAGTTTTCTGTAAGTCGGGAACAAAAATATCTAGTTTTGAAATGTCGCTAATCTCGTGCTTTTTTAAAAATTTTATTTTTATTTATTTATCTTTAACTTTTATTTTTCTACTGTTTATAGTCATTTTTCTACTGTTTATAGTTAAAATGATGGGAAGGGATTCTGGAACTCTAGAAAACGTGCGCAGATTATCTTCTCCTTCATACGTCACATACAGATTTTTTTTACTGTTTTTTGACTAAATAAATCGTATTTCGAAAAATTTGGCGCGGGAGAGTAGTTGAATCGATGTAGCTCTGCAGTATGTCATTAACAACTTCAATGTTGATGCCCGTCTCCTTATAATTTTTTTTCTGCGTTTGGCCTGTGTTTCAGGAAATAAGCAGTGTGTTTGTATACATTGTGTCTTCGCTTATCTATTGATAAGCGGTGGTGGACTCAGGAGAGAGCTTAAGGACCATAAGAGCCGCTTGCTCTAAGCCTTCATAAATTTTGCTCACTTTATTCAAATACAATTAATTCATCATACTGATGATATTAAATGCCTAATATCCATAGTAATACGCTCAATATGAATGTACAGAATGTCAAGTATATAAAACATTTGCATCGGGGATGTCGCTTAAAGAAAGTTTCAGCAGCTAATGAAAAACTGTTTTCTTGTGCCTTTCTTTTCATATGTGAAGATTTTACAATAAGCGAAAAAAGCGCAATTTTACACTAAATGTCCTAATGACACAGTCTAATACGCCCCCTAGTTGTTGACTATTCCTTACTCCACCATCCATTCCTTTACAATTTCACTGTTCGGCAATGCGATGCAGATATGTGCGTAAATTGCTTTCAGACAATTATTGCCACTTCAGAGCAACCGAGACGAATGCATCAATGTCGAACTTCGGCGATAGAATCTCACTCTTAATCTCGATTGATGCGTCCCACGTAAGAGGAAGACTTTGCAGAGAAAAGGGGTACACAAAGATTACAGCTCCGTCACGATTATACATCAGTAATGAACATCGAAACTCGAGCAGATAGTGGAAACTTTATCGAAGTTCCGCTCTAAAAGGCGGTGTACAATGCAATTAAATTGACTGTTGCATAGATTTCGGAACCACTTTTAATTTTTAACTTACAACCCCTTCCGTTAAAAGCTTTCTGATTCCACTCATTCTTTTATCACAATGATAGAGGTGCACTTTTTTTCGGAGAGCGAGGGCTAGAGGTTTAGTGTCGAGTCGAATTGATGCTTTCTAATAAATAATGTTTAATCTAATAATAATCTAATAAATTTGAGCTGAATACTCATGTACATTATATAATATGAATTTTTATTTGTTGACTTATTAAATGTATTTTTATTTGTTTAATATTTAAGACGTAAACACTATTATTGAATGACTTTCTTCAGAATAGAAAATTAGTAAAAGCTTTTTAATGTGTGCCATTGGCTTCTGGCGGGAGGGAGGTGAAATCCCATGAGCTTTCCCCTCCCTTGGGTGCGCCAATTGAACATTGATAATTCGAATTTACTCATTAAACATTGCGCGAGCCACTAATACGGGAAAGGCAACACAGTATCCTATATAAGTATTTATATTAGCATTCTCTTTCATTTCGTAGGAATGTTATGGAGAGATCGAAACCTGACTTATGGCCTCAGGTCGCTCATGAAAGCATGAAGTTCTGTGTTGAAAGGGGCAATCGTGGGGCAGTTCATTAAATTGAGCCGCTTGAAGCAGTCGCTCGCTGAGTTGCGGTGGGCGGAAGCGGCCCGGCCCTTAGGAGGATGCACGCCGTTTTGCCTTCCCTGCTTCCTTCACATTTCGTTACCTGCAAAGACATAGCTCGAAGGCATTCCGTTTCGTTCATCCGATGTTTCAGATGGCGTAAACATTTTAGTTAAGTTTGCATTCGTACGTACCTTTTATTATGTTCTCGCACAAGTCAAGAGAAAACCTCGAACACAGGTGTACGTGGCTGAATCCTGGGAATTGTGTAATATGTTAAGACAACGAGGTAAGAAGATGGTGACATCATGTTTTGTTGCTATAAACTTTTAGGTGGTGGTTTTCATCGTTAAATGTGCTAAAAACGAATTTGAGAATATTTTCTTAAAACAGACTGAAGTGGATAAATTATAATCGATCAATGTGAATCTAAGCAGTCGGCGGGGAAATGTAGAAATATATCTTCATAATAAAGAGGAAAACAGAACAAGATGGAGTTGAGCCATGCCTTTTTCGGGATGAAGATAAACGACTCAGGAAAAGTTGACCACGGGATTCAGTCAGGCTATGTCCTTTTGGGGAGATTGGTAAACGCCTTAGGGAATTTGACCGCGGGATCCAGTCGGGTTACATCTTGTTGGAGGTGTAGATAAATAGTTTTGCAAAAGGCGACAGCTGGATGCAGTCGGACTATGCCTTGGTGGAGGTAGGTAGGTAAACGGCATAAGAAAAGTTGACGGCGGGATGCAGTCGGTATACTCTTGCACGAAGGCGACAACTGCCCCACCGCTCTGATGCAACCACGGGCATCGCTCGTCGCGGTCATTCATGAGCGCGTGCTTATGTCCGAGGGTGAGAACAGCGCTGCAGCGTGGAGCGTTGTGAAACGGGAGACACCAAACCGCATCGCATCAAATCGCATCGTGTCGCGTTGTGCAGATACTCTGCGCCACAAGCAAAGCGTCGCCCGATACGCAGGTGTACGTTTCATGGCACCACCGCCGCCGCCGCCGCCGCCGCCGCCGCCACCGCTGCCACCGCCGCCACCGCCGCCATTGCCGCCACCGCTACCGCCGCCAACGCCACCACGCCGCCGCCACCGCCCCCGCCACGCCGCCGCCACCACCGCCACCACCGCCACCGCCACTACCGCCGCCACCACCACCACCACCGCCGCCGCCGCCGCCACCGCCATTACCGCCGCCACCGCCATTACCGCCGCCACCGCCTCTGCCGCCGCCATTGCCGCCGCCGCCTCTGCCACTGAAACCGCAGCCGTGCTCAAGTGCCTCGCGCGAGAACAGGCTCTTTGGCACCTCGCGCCCATGCAGGTCTCTCATCGCACTCACTCACTCACTCACTGGCTCGCTCGCATGGTAGAAGAGGATTTTGTTTGACGATACAGCCCGACTGCTTTCCGCATTCGGCTTTTCCTAAGATGTTTATCTACATCCCCAAAAAGGCATATCCCGACTGCATCCCGCGGCCAGATTTCCTAAACCTTTTATCTGTCCCCCACAAAAACTCATAGCCTGACTGCATCCCGCGGTCGACTTTTCCTAAGCTTTTTTTCTACATCCCCAACAATGTGTAGCCAGACTGCATCCCGCAGCAAATTCGCGGAGGCGTTTACCAATCTTCCCAAAAAGACATAGGGTGACTGTGTCTCGTGATCAACTTTTCCTAAACCGTTTACCTTCCTCTCGAAAAAAGCATGGCCCAACTCCAACTTGTTCTGTTTTCCTCCTTAGTATGAGGATTCTTTTCAACGGTTCCCCGCTGACTGCTTAGAATCACATTGATCGACTATAATTTATCAACTTCTAGCCATGTATTATCTAGACTACCCGGGACGAGCTGTGTCTGTGTCGTGGTGGCTGATGTTTCGGTCAACATATTGTGGCCTTCCTCAAGGTGTAAGCTTTCGTGGACGGTTCGCATTATCAATGCTAGATGGAGAAGATATGAAAAGCTACATAGCTTAGTCCAATTCATCCACGTTCTGGAAGGGAATCCTAGCGACTAGCTGTCCTGAATGGGAGTTCTTCGTGGTTTTCCGATCAGCACCAGGCGAATGCTGGAACCATACTTTAACTCACGCTTAAGGACCATCCACTGTCTTCCCTTCTTCCTTCTTGTCCCATCCTCTCCCCTATACACACTCTTACATGATCTTCACTACATCATGGTGGGGGACCAGAACTTTTCCCGACTGGGTGATGCCCTGGTGGGGGAGGTACTTGGAAGGGAAAAACCTGGCAAGGCGACGAAGGTGTATCCCACCTTCCCGCGCGGAAGCAACACCGGCACCTTTCGAATAAAACATTCACTACACTTACAGGAGTCATGTCTATAGCAGTTAACGTGCTTGGACACACTACAATCAATCAACCAATATTGAAATGAAAACTGTTCCCATTCACAGAGATTGAGGAAATATATTGTGAGAGGGGATACGTATTTAAAATGTCGGTTTAGCATTGAGAGAGGGAGGAGAGGAGAGAATGAAGACTTTTGAATCCGAGGGAATGATTTGCGAAGTTGAGAGTTTCATAATTTCCAAGTATAAAAAACGAGAAATAATGTGTTAAAAAGAACGACGGGTTACGGTGCATCCGTGAAACATAACGGTGACTGTCCGATGTAGTCCTTGCAACTCTCGAGACCTCTGCCTCTTAAGCCCTAAAATTATCGATTGAGTCGGCTACTGCAACCACATGAATTCAACACTACTTGCCCATCCTTTATGGCTCAATAATACTTTCCTCCATACGTTTTTGTTATTTCCGGTAGTTTTAACAACTGTTTTATTACATTTACATGAGTACTATATTTTGTCGAACGCGTGAGTACGCACGTAGTACAAACATGTAAATTTTGAGAAGCCAAGTGCCCGTGTCAAATATTCCTTCTTTGGATTGGCACTGTTAACACCCCAAACATCGCACCTCCTCGAGCAAATTACTGCGTGTCTCTTTACGGAACGAGGACCCGAGAGCTTTCATCAATCATGTTGAAAACCACTGGGAGCGCGCGTCTCCGAAACGAAGATGACGCTGCGGAGCGCGCGCGCCGCAAGAAGAGAGCCGCTTGGTCACGGCCCCACCTCCGCAATTGCCCTGCACGGTCCCTTCCGCGGCAAAACAGCGCAAATGACGCGAGGCCATGCCAGTCGCGTACGGCGACGACGTCGCCGCCGACGCCGCCTCCACCGCCTCCGCCACAAGCTTCGCGGGCCGCATGGCATGGCGCGGCGCGGCGGAGCACAGGCAAAGCACGGGCATCCCGACGCGTCTACGAGCCGGTACTCGCTGCTTCTTGTGGAATGAGGGTGAGTCGTAATGAAACTCGACCTGAAAGAATTTACATTTGTAGGTTTCCGAAAGGAGAAATGGCGATATTCCTGGTGTATTTTGTGTAATGGCACACTTTTCCGGAGCCTTGATTGATTGATTAATGATTCCGGGCGAGACAACTGCTAAGGTATTTATTTCCTTAAACGTAGTGTATGTATTGGTCGTGGGAGGAGGCTGTCATCTTCCCCCCGCTGGATGGCGAGATCCAGCGCCGACCTACCCGTTTGGCGGTAGTCTTCCTCCAGGTATCTCCCTTCAGCACCGCCCCAGCCGGGACAAGATCTAAGCTTCCGACTTGTATCTCGATAAGTGTATTAGTGTTGTGCATGTGTGTGTAAGTAATGGGTGAGGATGGGTCAAGGAAGGGGAAGGAAATATCGCGCCCAAATCGAAACCCATTTGTTAGGATACTGCTCCGGCGTTCGCCTGGTATTAGTTGGAGAAACCTCGGAAAACTACCTATCAGAGCAACCAGACGCTAGACTTCTCACTGCGGTCAGCGGCTGAACTCGACCCAGCTATCTAGCTAGGGTCTAGCTAGTGCCACCGTCAGGACTTGAACGCTAGGACTTCCCAGTCAGAGGTACTGCAGTGGCCTCAGTTGATGCCCTGAGCCACCTCTCCCGCTGATTTTGATCAGTGCGTCGAAGTTTCGTAATTGATGTTGCATCACTGAGCTTAGCGCCTCGCACGATGCGTGGCCCAGAGGCCAGCGGGCGTCGCCTCGCACGTGGAGGCGACTCGCGCCGAGTGACCGCCCGCCCGCCCGCCCGCCCGCTCGCCCGCCCGCCCGCTCGCCCGCTCGCCCGCTCGCCCGCTCGCCCGCCCGCTCGCCCGCTCGCCCGCTCGCCCGCTCGCCCGCTCGCCCGCTCGCCCGCTCGCCCGCTCGCCCGCTCGCCCGCTCGCCCGCTCGCCCGCTCGCCCGCTCGCCCGCTCGCCCGCTCGCCCGCTCGCCCGCTCGCCCGCTCGCCCGCTCGCCCGCTCGCCCGCTCGCCCGCTCGCCCGCTCGCCCGCTCGCCCGCTCGCCCGCTCGCCCGCTCGCCCGCTCGCCCGCTCGCCCGCTCGCCCGCTCGCCCGCTCGCCCGCTCGCCCGCTCGCCCGCTCGCCCGCTCGCCCGCTCGCCCGCTCGCCCGCTCGCCCGCTCGCCCGCTCGCCCCGCTCGCCCGCTCGCCCGCTCGCCCGCTCGCCCGCTCGCCCGCTCGCCCGCTCGCCCGCTCGCCCGCTCGCCCGCTCGCCCGCTCGCCCGCTCGCCCGCTCGCCCGCTCGCCCGCTCGCCCGCTCGCCCGCTCGCCCGCTCGCCCGCTCGCCCGCTCGCCCGCTCGCCCGCTCGCCCGCTCGCCCGCTCGCCCGCTCGCCCGCTCGCCCGCTCGCCCGCTCGCCCGCTCGCCCGCTCGCCCGCTCGCCCGCTCGCCCGCTCGCCCGCTCGCCCGCTCGCCCGCTCGCCCGCTCGCCCGCTCGCCCGCTCGCCCGCTCGCCCGCTCGCCCGCTCGCCCTTCCAGAGGCTTCCTTGACACACTCGGCCCCGGGCGCGGCGCCCGCGCGGGGCGCAGCGGCGGCGGCGGCGGCGGCGGTGCAGCGCTGCACTATGTATATCCAGGCGTTACCGAAGCGCGTACACAGGGCTATTCCTGGCTGTTGCAGGAAGAGCGAGCTGGCGGGCGGGCTGGCGAGCGTGGTGGCTCCGCGCCGCGGTGCAATGAGGCCATCTCCCCGCGTGACGGAGTAATGGAGCTTTAAAGCGCGAGGTGCTGCGTTTCGTGGGCGCGCGGGTGGGAGGGAGCGGGTGAACATCCGTTCCGCATTCCGTTTTGCCGTTGTTGCGCGCCGATGGTAAACAAAGCAGGTGCACCGCGTCGAAGGCTGCGGGAGATTACGTCGGCGGAACACCTGAGAAGATGCAAAAAAACTGGCCGATTGGTTCTGCGGTGTGAAACTAGTTAACACCGTGTCTATAACCGGTGAATTGCGGTGTAACTGTAAATGGAAGATATTGGCTCGTGATTGTTTATGAGCTCGTGGAGCAAGGAACAGCAATAGCAGAGTCGCTACTCATTGCTGGCAACGAGGTGCACTATTGGCTGCGTTCTCTTGGTCTGGATGTTACTTAAAAACGGAACGGTGAGGACGGATTTTGTGTGCAAATCAACCTGAGTTAATGGCTCTCTACCAACATTTACATCGTTTCACGGGAATTCAAAATTGCCCATCTTGTTTCAAGTGTATATGATTAACCGTCAAGAGTTACGATGCTGCAATTTCAAGTTTTTGTTCACTAAAAGTATAAAAGGCACTAATTTCCCGAGGTTGACCTCGCTTATAATGAGAAAACAACTGAGTATATAACTGCAGTTGTCTTTGTTATTCCAGAATCGGTATCATCGTAAGGAAGGTCGTATTTCACTAGAGAGAATCAAACTTTACCTATACGCGACTAAAGAGTTGTGTGAAGTACACTGGATCATCCCATGATGGGCGATTCAACGATTTACCTTCATGCCAACTTCGTAACTTTGGTTCATCTTTTTATTGAACTTACCTACTCAAGCAGATGTGTGAAAATTTGTATCATTCATCAAACATGTCTCGTCATAATTTATCGCGATTCGCAAGAAAAATGAGAGAACAAACTAATACGCTGCTAATATCATACAAATCATTTTTTTCCCAAATGCCTGGATCAGATATTCTCCAAATGACTTGGTTACCTCAATTCTGTTAAAATATAAATATGTTTTCAAGTAACCTTTGCCAATATTTATTTGTACACTTGTGCTATATTATTAATGCGAATAAAAAATAATTAGACGCTTCTATTCAAAGGCTTACGTTAATTAATAAAGGCTGTCTCAAGCTTCTGCATTCTTGAACTCGTGTCGCCATATTTGAAAATACGATTTATTCAGTCCCCTTGATCCAGATTTTGTGATCCCGCTGATTAAGTTTGGTTGGATAATTTGTTCACGTGAATATGTGTGTATATCTGTTGTGAATGTATTTGAATTTTTGAACGCCGGCCTGTTCTTGTTGGATGTCTTCGTGGTATTTTACCGTCCGCGTTGTGAATGACAGCGGTAACCGCTTGTTAAGTGAAGTATCGCGTCCGCAGCCTCCATTTGCGCGGATGTGTCGAGTCGCTGCTCTTCGCCCGCGCCCCGTCTCTAGGCTCCCAGCGCCGCGCGGCCGTCAGCCGGCAGCGGAGTCGCCTCTAACACGCGCGAATTGCTCTAACGAGAGCGCGGTGGCCGCGGCAGGTAGTTCGTTCAACCAGCGGCCGGCGCCGCGGCGCGGGTCGCTGCACGGACGCGCGTCTGCTGCCTCAACCATCTCCACCGCCATCACCGCCACTTCCGGCGCCACCGCCACCGCCACTACCACCGCCACTACCACCGCCACCACCACCACCACCACCACCACCACCACCATCACCATCACCACCCCACCACCACCGCCATGGCAACCGCCATCATCACCACCTTACCGCCACTGCCACCATCACCACCTTACCGCCACTGCCACCATCACCACCTTACCGCCACCACCACCACCATCACCACCCCACCGCCATCGCCACCGCCACCATCCCACCCCACCCCACCCCACCGCCACCAAACACCGCCACCGCCACCGTCACCGCCATCACCACCACCACCACCACCACCACCACACCACCGCACCGCCACCGCCATCGCCACCCTCACCATCCCACCCCGCCCCACCCCACCGCCAGCAACACCGCCATCGTCACCGCCACCGCCATCTGCCAACAACTCCGCCATCGCCATCGCCCTCGACCGCGCCACTGCCATCGCTATTGCCACCGTCACCGCCATCTCCTCCGTCACCGTCATTGTCACGACCGCTGGAACGTCATCTCTGTCACTGCCACCGTCGCTACTCGTACTGATGTTATCGCCAACACCTTCAATATAATCTCTTTTGAACCGCACCTTCGCCATATTAACCACCACCACCACTATTATCTCAACTGCAGCATCATCATCGCCAACTCCGTTACCACTCCTATCCCAATGTGCCTCGCCACCATCGCCGCTACCGCCATCGCCACCACAACCGCAACAGACACAACCATCGCCACCGGCCTCGCCGCCGCCGCTGCAGCCACCACCGACGCCGCCGCCACCGCCACCGCCGCCGCCGCCTCCACCACCTCCCCGCCCCCGCCCCCGCCAGCGCGATCTCCACCGCCTCATCGCCGCCGCCCAGACGGCGCATCGCCGCTGCAGGCGCCCGCTTCACCGCGCGGAGCCGTCGACCAAGACGCCCCCGACGCAGATGCGCCGCCGCCGATACAGCTGTCGCTGGGCGGAGGCTGCTCCGCCATGTGTTGGACGGCCGCTGCTTCCAGCGCTGTCACTGCCGCCGTAGCCTCCCTCATTTGCAGCCAACGCCGTTGCTCCTGCCGACCTCAGGAGATTGCATCGCCTTTGCCGGCTTGCTTGGACTGGCGTCGTTATTGATTTTGTTGACACCATTACGTCTACTTCACCGTCATCATCCACATCGCGGTAATAACTCAGTGGTTTCTATCCCTTACGTTTTCTCTCATCTGGTGCCGTCGTGTGTATTACATGATCTGCTGCTCTTATCTCTACGGCTTTTGCTACTTTACATAGCCAGTCACTTGCAAAATCGCCAGCGATGTCATCATCTGCGAAGAACAGGTTTTCCTATGTGTAATAGTTATACAGTTTAAGGTATTACATTTACGATGCATTTTCTTCATTGCTTACATAAACACGTCTGGGCTGGTAACCTTTGTTCGATCTCGGAACTCGCGTTGGAGTCACATATGTGTACCTACGTTCAAAATTATTACGTTTCCTAGCGTTACCATCTTCTCGAATTTTCCTCATGTCGCAGACTGTCTCAGCTGTATCCCTACTACCTGCGACGAACGTAATGAGCACTTTTCCCATTCTGTGCTGGTACGACGACCGTCTGCGCCGCCAGCCCCTCCATCACGGGAATCGGCGCCTTGTCGCCAGGCGGCCCCGCCACCCCGTGCGCGGCGGCTGTTCTGCACGCAGCGGCGCGCGCGACGAGAGACTCCGCCGGCAGTTAGCCTTATAGGGGCGCGGATTCCGCCGCAGGTGGCGGCGCCGGCGGCGGCGCGGTTCCGTGCGATCGGGGATCGCCGCTCCCTCGCCCCGCGCCGCTGACTAATGGCGGCCGCCGCATGTAAAGCAGCGCCCCGACACGCGTTTAGCGAGATAGCGTCCTAATCGCCTTTGTAGATTCAGCGTTCGCCGTGCGAGCTCGCCGCCCCGCGGCCCGCGCTCCCAGCCCCCGTTGCCTCACTCTCGCAGGCGCCCTCATTCCCGCCCTCGCCGGTGTTCGGCTCGCGTCCGCGCCCTACTCGCCCTGCCGCTCCCTGGCACTGCCGTTCGGGAGAGTTGTAGCGGGGGCCGCTGTGATCGGTAGTTTTTCGGGTGTTCTCTTGTGGATAGAGAGAAATTACTTGTAGAAGGGTCCGCTTTGACAACTACTGCTGGACCACTGCTGGCAACTTAATTGCAGGTGAAGGCACGCATTTTGTCAGTGCGTTCGTTTAGTTAGTTCATTTGTAAATGGCGTCATCTCTATCTCTTGCAATGGTATTACCCTGCATGATGTTCATTTGCTGCCTGGCCTGTCACGTTGGTCCCTTCTTGTAGTTACTCCTCTGTACCAGCCGTATAATGTACTACCTTTGCAACCGCGCCGCGGACCGGCCACTATCTTCATCCTGAAACCCTCGTCTCCCTTAAGACAAACACATCCACACAAAGGCACACAATACCACGCGTGTCGTGATACCTGTCGGAAGCTTAGAATTCTTCCGGTGGTTGTGTTGTCCGGTGGGAGATACCTATCAGTGATAACTCGGCAAGCCGACGTGTAGAACGGCGTCAGATCTCGCCGAGCAGCGGATTCGAACGCCGCCGCCTCCCGGCTATTGCACGCACTTTCCTCTCGGCACTAACGACCATATAGTCGGCGCGAGACGCTCCTGGAATCTGTAAATACTCTCGCATCCACTGTATTTCTCCCCTCGTCGACCCGGTTCCGCCCGTTCACTCGTCTGGCTAGCGTTCCCTCCCTTCGCCCACGCCCTCCTTTTCGCCCTATTCGCACCCGTTTTCCATCCTTCTTACTTTTGGATGCGTCCTCCCACCGCCTTCACATCCTCACTCTCACTCTCAACACACCCACGTATCCTCACACTTACCGCCTATCTCCCTAGCTCCGACTCACCGTCGGCTTCGCAGACGTTGCCAGTTTGCCAGTTTTCCATCACTCTTTCTCCTACATGCGTCCTTCCAGCGCGTTCTCACCACTCGCACTTACCCTCACTCGTACCGCCGCTCCTTACTCTCACCCTTACCACTTACCCTCGCCCTTAACCCGTAGCTCCGTCTCACCCTCCCATCTTACCATTTATCTTCACACCTCACCCTTTCCACTTACCCTCACCTCACTCTTACCACTTACCCTCACACTTCACCCTTACCACTTACACTCACACCTCACCCTTACCACTTACCCTCACACTTCACCCTTACCACCTACCCTCACACTTCACCCTTACCACCTACCCTCACACTTCACCCTTACCACTTACCCTCACACCTCACCATTACCACTTACCCTCACACTTCACCCTTACCACTTACCCTCACACTTCACCCATACCACTTACCCTCACACCTCACCCATACCACATACCCTTACACTTCACCCTTACCACTTACCCTCACACCTCACCCTTTCCACTTACCCTCACACCTCACCCATACCACATACCCTCACACCTCACCCTCACCACTTACCCTCTCGGCACTCACACATCACCCTTACCACTTACCCTCACACCTCACCCTTACCACTTACCCTCACCTTTTCCGCCCTTCCCCGTCGCTTCCTTGGGCCCTAGCTCGCGAGTCGCCCTTCGCCGGGCGCATTCCGCCTGTGGCCGTGGAAGCCGCCCCCGCGAGCGTAGGTTGAAAGCACTCGCGGTGCGATTAACTGAGATGCGCCGCCGGTGCGTCTTGTTTACTGCGGAGAGAGCTCTCGTTAACGACACTGATTCACGAGTTGCTGGGGTCGTGACTTCTTTATCTGCAACTCGATGCTGCTGCTGCTGCTGCTGCTGCTGCTGCCAACAGCTTCTCACTCATAATGATCGTGTTTCGAAGGTGATTTCACAAGATGGACAAATAGGTGCACAATTTTTCTATTCAATTTCTGTTACGCTGCTGTTAATTTCTCTCTTCGGCTGTTTTAAAAATGAGAATCCAGATTGATTTGTCTTTTATTTTCTATATTAATTCAGAGACTTATTTCACAAG
Organism: Gryllus longicercus; assembly: GCA_038098605.1. Classification (NCBI taxonomy): domain Eukaryota; kingdom Metazoa; phylum Arthropoda; class Insecta; order Orthoptera; family Gryllidae; genus Gryllus; species Gryllus longicercus. The sequence goes on along the minus strand of JAZDUA010000250.1, from coordinate 1,277,503 downwards.
AACTTTTTTTGTTATAGTCTTCTATATCACATGCTAAATTGTGGTAGAATAGAGTAGAATCTTTCTCTTTCTCTAAATGTTTTGACGTAAATAAAATAAATTTAAATGATTTGACTGTTAATAATCCATAGAATATAAGCCATGTTTTTCTACACCCTTACCTACAGATTACAGTGTACTTTACTTATACGTTTTACTTGCGATGTAACGGGGGGAAATGCATGTGCTCTATTTTGTATTAATATTTTAGAATCATATATTAATATTATTTGGAGTATTATACTCTCTAAGAAAACATAAAGAGGGAAAAGTATAGAACAACCATGGGATCACGTGAGAGATTGTGTATTGTGTTTTTCTCTAGCATGTAGATCTAACAATATATTGCATTTAACTAGTGTAAACATTTAGTTAGTGTTTAAATTATTGTGGATGTAAATTTTCAATTACCGTGTTATTTGTATTTGCGAAAATCACGTTTTCAGTTTGTTTTGAATGCCACATTTGGTGTAAAACAAAGTCCGAATAAATTAATATAGATTTATTAACTATTACTGTTCTGTGAATTTATAAATGACGACAGACACACAGTTATACCACATTCCATAGCTGACTGAGTTGCGGGTGGGGTTAAGAAATTACTTGGTATTTTGGTGAAGAACTTTAAACGTATATTTTACAGCCGAAAATTCAAGATCGTATTGTAGAGGTGATTCAAGTTCTATTCATTATAGTATAGGGAGGAAAAACAATGGAGATGCTTCTCGTTATTAAAATATGTACATATGAAACTATAACAACATCGCCAATGTATCACACTTTGGGTGTGTTAACCTGCCAACCAATTGGCTCTAAATTCAAATAACTAATAAATAAAACGTATGTAGGAATATTTATTTATTTATCTTCAAATACATCAGTGCAGACAGTTACACTAGAGATACATACTTAAACACAAAAATTATGTATAAAATAGCATTCATAAATAAACATCAATAAGTAAACAAAAAGTACTACAATAATAAATAAAATATTAAAACAATCAATTAAGTAATAAATACAAATTACGTTCAAAGTTACAGGTAAAGGAATTTGAATGTCCGTGGAGCGGAATCTTGGACGCCACAGGACGACGCGGAAGAAGCCGTGTCGTGTCGCCGTGTGGCGCCAACACGCTCGCGCGTTATCGTTGTATCAATAGACGCGAATCCCGCGTCCTGATACGGCCTCCAATATTTCCGCGAACCGCTATCTCCCGTGGCGCGCAGACGCTACTGCGAAGTTCGCCTCCCCCTTCCAGGGACCTGTATTTACAAACACGCCGGGTACAAGAGTCGCTCAGACAGCGGAGCGCGTTTAATATAACGGTCAAATTCGGAATATTTTGCGTTTTAGAGGGTGGTATTATTATTATTATTATTATTATTATTATTATTATTATTGGTATTATTGACATTATTGACGTAGAGACCATCACTGACTACGCTACTCAATTAACGTGTGTGATTTTTACAGGATCAGCTTTTCAGCTCAGTCCGACAAGGTTGTTAAGCCTTAGTCTGAATATGAGATGATAGGAGGAGGATGGTGAGGGGTGAAGGGACAATCACAAATACGACCACGTCTACGCAGGACTCGAACATGTGCCACGGGGCCGACTTATTATTATTATTATTATTATTATTATTATTATTATTAACATTATTAGCTACATATCCTATTATAAAGCAAAGCTTCCCAAGCGATGGTGGGTGAATTTGTGGAGACTTCTTATAGGAACAGTTCCTGGTGTGTTAAACGTGAATGAGCGTTTAGACTTGGGAATACTACATCGAGAACTAAATTAGTAGCACATTACCATTCTGTTTACTTTACAACTGTTCATTTAATCACTGCTTTTTAAAACTTTTCGTTAAATTCTGCTAATTAAATCATTGTTTACTACTTAGTGTTCATTTATTCACTGTTATATTTTATAAACTTTTTTTAATTGCTTGCCAATTTCCCTGCGTAACACTTCCTTCCACTAATCCCTACAGTTCGCTAAGCTTGTCCGTACATTACTGTTATCCATAAAGGAAATGAATATGTACAAGTGTATGTAAAGCACTCTCGTTTATTATGTAACTTACGATTTGAATGTATACTGTGTAATTTCTTTGTCATACATCATTGTATTAATATACTGTACTGTATTCTATATAATATTGTGTTAAATTAACTAATGTAATATTATATGTGATCACTAATGACTTCGATGTTTATGCGACCTTTATAAATCTATACTAATGAATGTGAATGCAACGACCTGTAACCGACATCGATACCAAAAAAGTTGTGTATGAATAGATAGGAAATTTTTACAAGCTTTCAGGATTATCGCAGTGTTTTTGCAAAGTTTGGTAAAGAATAATTCAACAAAAATGCGGAAAATGAATATGGCCTTCGTCTGTCAGTGCTGGCTAATGTGAGGTAATATATCACGTATTGATTGTCGCAATCGCTTTCAGATTTTCAGGATTGTTGCAGTGTCTTTGCAAAATTTGGTAAAGAATAATTCAACAAAAATGCGAAAATGAGTAATGTAAATGGTATCTCCGTAGAAGATGCACCACGATAATTATTTTTCACCTGTCGTTAAGATCAGATTGGTTCCTAATATATTCCACCAGAGGCTAGTAGCGGTGCAGTAAAACTGGCACCTAATGGATTCGGTAAAGGCCAGTAGCAGTGCATAAGGTAACATTTTTAATCTAATAGCAATGTACAGTAAAATAAGATGAAAGAATTTTTAAAAATTTGAAGTAATTACATTATAAATAATAGTCTTAAACACCGGGATTTATATGAAATTCATCTTTTTTTCCCCTGTTTCACAAGAGTTGGATATAAAGCCAGGTTGGGTAACGCTGGGTTTGCAAGTAAAACGTAATGGAAAGCATGAAAATAGCTCTTGCGGCGCTCGCGGGCTATCTGCAGAAGTGAGGGTTTCTGGGGATGTGTCATCGCCTTTGGCTGTCAGTGCTGGCTAACGTGAGGTAATATATCACGTATTGATTGTCGCAATCGCGGCGGTATCAGGCTCGAAGTATGGGCTGATTTCTGGGAAACATCGATAAAGACCGCGGCGATACGAATGTGAGGTGCCAAACTTGACATAACATCGGGCACAATCAGTGCGTGTTGTAGGTTGAAAATAACCGACGATATTCAGTTGTGGAGTGAATGAAATAAAGGAACTTTTGTTAATTGTTTGAAAGTATCTAATACTAGTGGTTGTTCTTCAAACTTCTATGTACTTATATATTATACCAAAGCGAAATGAAGGTGCAAATGAAAATTGATAAAAGACAGTTTACTATTGTATGAAAAAACTTCCAAACATTGCTCTTAAAGATTTATATTTCCATCTTTCATGCGCATTTTTGAATCTTTGAAAGGAATCTTTTTATTTTATCCGATATAACATGCGTGATTAAAAATATTTTAATTTCATTGTTGTTCGTATCGAGACGCATTCTCCGCCGTAAGTATATGCAAAATATTCGCGACGCTGGAAGTATTTCATCTTTTCCAGACATGTAATATTCACGAACTGCAAGCTTTTAGGTATGCAAGATATTCCAATGTTTTGGACGAATGAAGGAGCGTTGTTTGCGCGGAATAAAGATTCAAAAATATTAATATCTCTTCTGACTGCTGGAAACGGTTCCTCTCTTCATAATGGCTTGTCTTGTTCATGAACATGGAGGGTTTTTCACGTTTGTGAAATGTTAGGTATCTGGCACCTAGTCTAATGCTCATTGCAGGGAATACTGCGAAACATTTTAATTGTTAGTGAGAAGAGATCGTATTTGTAAGGTCGGAGGACCCATCGTAAGCAAAGTTAATCTCGGCGTTGCCCCTTTCATGTGTTGTAACTGTGATGCTGTACCGCAACCCGCACAATCGTTGTGTATGACGGATTGCGAAACTTTTATTTTTTCCTTTGCATTCTTGAGAAATAAATCAGACACAACATGAACATTTTGATAAGTACAACCTTAATCATTGTGTGACATCGTATTATTAATTTTTTTGCTTCTCCTTCGACACTTGTGTTTTTCAAGGATTTTAATGCATCTTATGCATACCCATTACAATAATATTGTACAAAAGAGATCTGGAGGTGTGGAGTTGCAGAAATATGCCAATAAATAAATAAAACAAGAACAACAAAAAATTAAAAATTAAAAACTTTTTTTTAAAATCCTATACTAAGAAATATAATACATCTATCTAACTATACAAGCTGGTATTTTTCAAACGATAAGAAATCATGTTTTAAAGAGATATTTGAACATTTCGTCTCAATAAAATCACTTGATAATTTAAGACACCGCAGAATGTAAAACCTCTAGAGGATAATGTAATATGAATGAACCACTCTATTCGGAAAGCAATCTTAAGAACCTAGTGCAGCTTCTACAACCCGTATTAAGCGCAACCCGTGTGTGGAACACCCGGCTCTACGTCTGTCACCGATCACAGGTGTCTTTGAGGATTGGAACTCCTGTACCCACAGTCGAAGTTGGATCATTTACTCCAGCTGGAAGGTAGCGTTATGCATGTGATCAGCCCGATTCTTAGGCTACGGCCACAGTGCAGTCGAAAAAACAGGCATTCGCTATCGGACGACCTGCCAGCGAGATCTTCTGACTGATTTAATCCCTAAAAAGAACCAAATGTTGCACACGAAATTGTCCGAATATTTCCATAACTCCACAGTTTACTTTTTGAAAAGCGTTCGAGAAGCACGCTCATGACCATCTACAAGTATTTTTGGTATTAGTAATGACCTTGACTCTCCAGCTGATTTCAGGCAAATGGAATCCGATAGAATGAAACGATACATCTTCGTCCAACAGCTGGTTTCCGGGGGCCGTAGTATGAGGCAGTTCGGGTTCAGTATGCCCATTTCCATTTCCATTTCCATTGAACGAATCGGGCATGCGGGACGCAGACGTCTGCCTTCACTGGGCCAAAATTGAATCCACTGTCACCGCCGCCTTAGACCTGAAGACATATGGGGAGGACCCTTAGGTGGCAGTCACAGTGAAGCTGATTTTCACCCAAATTTCCGACGTCATACGTTTTCGTCCGATGTGTAGTATTCGTTCAACCATTAATAAACAGAAATGTTCGTAGAGAACTCGAACGACATCTTCCGGCGACATCCGAAAACATCGGCTGTTGGTCTAGGATTTGTTTCGTTTGATTCTGTCGGTTCCATTTGCCCAAAATCAGCTGGAGAGTCAAGGCCATTTGTAACACCAATACTATTTACAATACAAGTAAGAAGGTCTTGAGCGCGCTTCTCGAAAATGTTTCAAACAATAAACTGTGGAATTATGGGAATATTCGGGCGATTTCAGATGAAACATCTAGTGTTTTCCTGATGAAATACGTGCGACGATTTCGCTCAGAATCATCCGATACAGAGAGACTTACATTCGGGTGGCACTGTGGCCACTGCCTTAGAGCTTGGCATAAGGCATCCAGGAGCACCCACTCTTATGAATACAGCGACCCCTCAAGACGCTATCCCCCACCGCTACCGGCCGTGCCTTCTCCTGCGGTTTATGTCTTTTATCTGCTGCGTGCAAATTACCCGCATCGCGGCTGCGTACTTTCGTGTGTACTTTATCTTAATGAAAGATTTTATTTTTAATGTGGTGCGGAACTGCAGCATTAAACCATTAACTTAAGAGGATCTGCAATGAAATTGGGCTGTTTACGACTGCCTGAAACTTGTCTCGTCCATGCATGAGTTGTTTTTTGCTGTGTAATCTGCCGCAAGACCTCTGCCGCTGAAAAATGTAAGACGTTGCTTTCTGTCGCCTTCATTATTTACCCGGCAATTCCGCCACACGGACCCTCGTGATGAAAATTTTTTTCGTGAATTTTATTCGGTTAGCCGAGACCTCGTTAAATTTTCACTCCGAGAAACTTATTGCTTTAGTAGAATCTTCTATGGCGCAGGATGATGTCGATTGTCGTGGTATATTAACGGGATTGGGGAAACAATATCAAGGCGTGACGCATCAGTAAGCTGCGTGGTTAGTGTAAATGCTTTCCTTGAATCCAGTAGGTATAACGAATGCATTTCGATTAGTTACACAATTGAGCATTTGGGCATTTGAGCGCAGTTATCACTTTAACAATAAATCCTAATTATTCGCCAATTATTGAGTTTACTGCGATATTTCTAATAATGTAGAAATCCTGTGGTGGAATTTTGTCATGTTTTGCCTTTTAAAGAAATTCCTGAAAAAATATTATTTTTCGTTCGTAATGACTTTTGTATTTTTTGATTCTTTGTTTACATGATTCAATTTCATAGGTTTAAACATGTTGCTTTCAAATTTATAAGTAACCCTGATATTTTATTTCAACCTCCTCCATTAGCAATAATCATTATCAGTGTCCTCTTATGCACTCAGTAACAATATATCATTGCTAGTGCACATGTGGCTCTTTGTCTGGGAACGTTTGTTTTGTAAATAAAGTCTGTGATGTCGCTATGTACTTACACAATAATTTCTGTTATTCATTAATTTCATTAAATCATAGATAAAGATAACCATTCACTATAGATAACACATGTTGTCATTGATTGCGTAATGTGTTGTAATTGTCGGAATAAAAATGGAAGTGGGCTACATGAATGAAAGGAAGATAACGAACATCCCGAATGTAAGTACGAAATGTGTTTTCCTAGATTTACTCACGATAATCTTCACTGCTTATCGAGTATTATGTCAGCGTGCACGATAAGCTTGCGAAAATCTGTGATCATGTGATACACGTTGAAATATATTAATAAATAATTAAAAATATGTACTGTAAGGTAATGTAATTTTGATATATCCTCCTCGTAACTCGAGACTTTTTTTCTATTAATTGCTCTTCTAAAACACCACTACAATTGAACGTGGTGAACTGCGTTAACTTTCAAATATTTATCTCTTTGTTATCGTATTGAAGACAAGTGACTACATTGGAGCGGGCTTTCGTCATCCCAGAAATCGCATTGTTTGCGAGGACCCCTGCGGACCTCATTGACAGGCAGCCGCAGGTCACGAAATCCCCTGGAAATAGCCGCGGCCGGCGGCGGCCGGGGCGGTGACGGGCGCCCAAACAAACGAGTGGACGCGCACACGCCCGGGGCTGCAAGGACCTTGGCGCAGTTGGCGTGGCGGCATGGGAAAACAAATTTTTTGAGGGGAAACGCGCGACGGAGGCGTTGGGCGTTCTGAAAAGCGTTTGTTGGGCCAGCGGCGCGCGACAGCTCGTCCTGCGCGTGACGCGCGCGTTTGCTTTCGTAGACGCCCCCACCCCCACCCCCACCCACGCCCACGCCCATGCCCCGCGCGCGTCACGGCTCCGTCGCCCTGGGCGTCGCGCCGCGCCCGCTGCCCGCCCGCGGTACGGATATCGACGCTCCCCCATGCGCCTGTCTGCGCCCTTTGGGCGGTCGCGCAGCCTTCCTCTCCCGCGGCTCCTGATATCTCATGCCTGTTGCCCAGTGGCCTCTTTTTCTCTACGAGTCTCTTCAAATTTTTCCTTTACCTCGGGAGAGGTGGCTTAGGGCATCGACTGATGTCACTGCAGTGCCTCTGACCGGGAGGTTCTAGGTTTGAGTCTCGACAGTGGCAGGATTTTTGATTCTAGTTTGCCAGGTGCTAATTTCAGCTAATTTCAGTCGCAATTGGTCGCTGCCTGGAGGAGAATTCTAGCGGCCGGCTGCTCTGTTCAGTAGTTTACCGTGGTTTCTTCAATCAACACAGACTAATATCGGAGCAGTACCCTAACAAAAAGGACCACGGACCGTGCGTGATATTCCTTTCCCTTTCCTTGACATATCTTTGACCCTTACTTAGACACACACACACACTAGCATGCACTACACACCGGATCTCGCTCTCCAGCGGGGAAGTTCAGCGCAACGTCTCGAGGAAACAAAATGATCAACACTTACGGGACTGACGACCTTCGCAGTTCACGCGCCCGGATTCACTGACAATCAATCATCAATAATCTTAGTTTCTGTGAGGGTAGTTATCGTTTTCTTCCGACATTTCCATTTTTTATTGTTCACCATCTTCGCTTTATTGTCAGAGTTAAATGAGGCATTTCAATCTTGGCTTTTACTATTTTCTCTTTCATTTTTTTTTTTTTTTTTGCTTCCTCTTAAACTCCCTTTTTTCATTTGAACAGTTTTTACTCACTTTTTTTAAATTTTTATTTTGAATGTTCCAAATCCACAAAGCATTATCTCTTTGTCGTTCGATGTATTGTTTCCACGTTGTTTTTGACATATATCTTCTTCCTTTTTATTTACTACGACTTTTACCTGTAATGGAGTAGAATTTCGGTTAACAATACCTGCATTATTTACAGAAGACAGAATGTTTCAATGCAAATACTCACGATAATTGTTTCCAAGTATTTCGAGGCGCAAAGGGGCAATATTGTTTAAAATTATTAAACATTTGTCTTCTCACAAACAGGGCTATCGTTATACAACTTTTTTTAAAGGAAAGTTTCGAAAAATTGGAAGCAGTACTTGGTCCTCAAACCAGGTATTTTGTACTCGGAAAACAGAAGAGAATTGACAGACCAAAAAATATGGTAAATATTCTTATATATGTTGGACGTTTATTCTGTTGAAATGAACTGTGTTGCAGTATTCGTCACTACATATTTTTTTATTTGGCATATGGGGAATATGTGCAATGAAGTTCAAGTTTTTTTATGGTCTTTCAAAATTTGTCTCTAGTTTTGAATGATTGGAAAAAGAACCATTATAATGAAAATAATGTCTCCCTAAAAAAATTGTCCCCCTTGATAACACGTTTTACCGATCGATTGTTTAACATCGGTTTCATATTATTCTCACGATCTCGATTTTGCGCTCCAAAAACTGACATTCGAGGCACACAAAAGTGATACAAGAGATTTTAAGTTACATAAATTATTACTTTGAAGGTGAAATCAAAATTTAAAAAATCAATTCATAAAATCACGTTTCTGAAACTTCACGATTGTATCCGTTGGAAGGTATATTTTAAATCTAAATGGAAGTAATTCATTTTAAAACAGAGCTGTCCTAAAATCACGTGTATTATTATGCAATGAAAAAATGTTTGTGAACTAATTCAAGTGCAAGTTTTTTCAGTATTATATTTTATTTAGAACAAGACCATTTCCTACAACCTTCAAATTTTCCTGTCTGAACAACATTTAAGTTTTATTATTATCATATCCAACGCAAAATGTTTCTACTTACTGTAAATAAGTACATTATATTTATTTAATGTTAAGTGAAAATTCATCGTGTCACTCGCTCCTTCTGAAGAAGTCACGTCTTTCCTTTCTGCTATTACAACATCTGTTTATCTGCCATAAAGTGCTTCTCAAGACCTCTAATTGCGACTATTCCTTGCTCACACCCTCTTCCTCGCCCACGTCCTACAGTTCTTGTTGCAGTATCCTCCTAAACCTCTCTCCTCAAGGGAAGAGTAATGAGTTACACTCTTGTTGACTATAGAGATAAAATCAGTTTGATTGGTGATTAGTTGATATGTAGGTGTAGATTAGTACGTATGAAATGGTGATTAGTAGAGCACTTGATTGGTGGTTACTTTCATTAGTGAAATTTTTATTGGCTTTTTAACTATTTAATTCCATTGATCGTGTACAGAAACGTGAGTTTCATTGCATTTACATTTTCCTTCTAACACAATGTCTAATTCATTGAATGTGAGCAAACTCTAAGCTCTAGTGATGAACTGCCATGCATTGTACATTATGGTAAACTATCCATCCCCGAGCCTCTGTGGCGGCGGGGCGGAGACAAATTACCTGCAGAGGGAAAAAGGGGTTGTTCCATGAAAGGAGGAGCAAGCGCCGACAGCAGCTATTCTGGCAGTTTGTTGAACTACAGTTCTATAAAAATCAAAGCTGCGTGCTCAGTTTTCATTCTCCTTTCTCTCCATTCTCATTCTCCATTCTCCCCTAATTCGAACTACCAACATTATTTCTTGACAAACCTAAAATGTGGACAATTGCAGAAAATATGATATTGTTGCTTTGTATTTCACGTCACCCATTTTTTAAATTTTTCATAAATTTTGACACTGTGACGTGTGGTATCAATGATTAGCTTTTTATTTATCTATTTATCTCTTATTTTTTTTCTATTTGATGTGTAATTGTTGAAAACCTCCTTTTTGACGTTTTTTTTATTTTGAGTTTTGTCGATTACATCTCCATATATTACAAAGCAAAAAAACATTAAATGAAAAAAATTGTATTTTTTCCCGGAGAATCCGAATATACAATAAGAAATCGGGTTTCCATTTGTTTTTATTTCCCCCTCCCGCATCGTAGGAGAGGTACGGGTGGAGGATGAAGTTTCGTATCATGGGATGGCCCCCAACGCTGCAAACAACTTTCATTATACATTCTTCTTGATACGATGAGCCCTTTTCGAAATATTCTGACAACCCGGTGTTTTACAAATATTTCTGGAACAAGAGCCCGTTTCGAGTGAATGTCACAGTTATTAATCTATAACTGACGAACGTCGGCCTAGCATCGCCGCTTGCAATTATTATTATTATTATTATTATTATTATTATTATTATTATTATTATTATTATTATTATTATTATTATTATTATTAAACTTGATAATAGAGAAACGTATCTTCTTATCATTTGCCTTATATTAATGTTAAACACAAAAAGGAATATTTTTCAAAATATAATAAAACTATATTGCCTGTTCTGATTATGACAAATGAATTAGGTAAAATTTATAAAGAGCCCATTTGCGTTAGCATGCATTGTAATAAAAAGTCTAGGTAGCAAAGAATAGACTAGAATTACTATTTTATTTTTACTTTGATGAGATGTACTGCGGTAATACATAATATTAGGAAACCCGCTTTTTACTTTCTTTTAAAATTATCACTGACACCACTTTGATTCAGAGTGCTTCATTTATTAGGAAACCTATTTTAGCCATTTTCGTCAGGCAATTATTTCGTTGCCTGGGAGATTCTGTTTGTAAATGAGAGTAATCGCATTTACCGATGCGTATCGGCGTCGACCTCCTTGCCACTCGGTGGGACGGGGTGCGGTCACTCTGCCTTAACTCCTCCAACGCTGACGCCGCTGGGGCTGTAACTAGGGCAAACTAGTGCTTGCTTCTCGACGACGGCGGCAAATAACGAGCTGCGTCATTAGTGGACCGGGATTACATTGAGAAGAGATTGCGCTGGACGTTTTATTCCTTCGCATTGGCAAAATTGAATTCGAATTTCGCATTCGAAAAATGTTTTGAAATTACTTGCGTGTGAGTGAAGTCTATTACACCACAGCATTGTTTACAAAAACTCACAGATACAAATGTTGGAAATTTAAATAGTTGTGAATTGGTATTAGTGGAAACCAGCCAAAATTTGACGGTAACTGGGAAGAAATCCACAGAAGTGTCGGTTTTATAAACCCAAGAATTTTAAGCATTTTTTTATTTTCCAATCCTTTGTTTTGGTTCCGAACATAATTATCCAGATAAATGATACTACGGTGTCAGTGTATTGCTTTAAATTAAACCTAGCATTGAGTTGTGTACATTTTAAGTTTTCTTGTAGTAATGTCTCAAGAAGCATTCTCTTCACCAAAATACACTTACGATAAATGAACGGGTAAGCGAATCATTGAGAGTACAATGATTCGCTCTTATCAAACGTATTGTAGGCGAAAATTCTGTAGCAAAGCTGCGCATGGTCGCACATCCCTGGTATTTAAGAAGGGATAGACCTTTTCGTAAGTAAGATATCCGTTTTTGTTGTAATCTGCATGTTGCACAGCCATGGCCTTTGTGAAAGTGATTATAATCTAACATTCACAGACGTGCCCGCGCCCTGTGATGACCCAAGTATCGTTTGCAATTCGCAGAACCAAATAATGAACAAATGACGGCAGATAAGCATTATTGTTTCGATTTTATTAAAATGTGGTGTTTGTACTATAAAATCGAAGACAAATAGAAAGCTGTAATCCAAGGAAGCTCTGGGGCCTACTTCCTTTTTTTAAGCAACAATCACGATATTTGATTTAGTATAGAGCTTAAATTGCTTTGTAAACGTGACCCCATGGTGTTTTAAATACAAAAAAGAAGAGTGCAAAGAATGAAGTGTATACGCAAATGCTGGAATAAACATTAAAAAAAAGTATTTCAGTAATTTCTAATAAAACACCTACGAGAATATGTGAGAACTGCGTTACTTATTTTAAATCTTCGTAAATATAATAGCTTGTATTATGGCCTCACATTTGAAGAGTAACTTTTTCGTAAACGATCAATGCCAGACAATATTGAATGCGTGTATGACATTTTATATGACATCTATCTGATCGATGAATGGAATTCAATGGATTTTCCTCGTGCAAGAAAATACCTCTGATGTCATTTCAACAGGCATTCCTAAAATGTGAAGAATGTCCGAGATCAAGTCACAGTGAACTGAAACTATCGGTTTTCTGGAGTTCTTCTAATTCCTGACATTTTATTGATACCGTTTAGTTGATGCGGTTCATATTTCAGGTTGTTCAACCAACCGACATAATATATTAAGTATATGAAGTCAGATAAAAGCACTAAAACAAAATTTAAATATGTACACTACACTAAACCGAGAAAAGCTGTAAATTCGAGAGTGGTAACCAGTTGTAATTGAATGCCTTTTATCGCACGCGTTTTCTAAGTTACGCATGCTCAACGCTTCCTACGTATCATCTTAGGGTGGAGGATTCCCGGAAGAAAGAAAAGAAAACAATATGCCCTGCTTCTTACGTAAATGGGCACGCGGCTTAATTGAAGATTTCCGAACGGGCAACTCCCGATGATGGGCGTGGAAGGGCGCGATGAAATATCACGCAGAAGATCGACAGCGGATTTTAATCAAACGATGGGGGAACCCGGCGGGCGGCGGCGTCGCGCCCGGCGACTTCATCCCTTCGCACTCGCTGGGCCAAACGAAAGGGCGGGGGGGGGGGGGGGGCGAACCCTGGGGCAACGGCGAGAGAGGGAAAGGAGGGAGAGACGGCAAAAGCAACAACGGCGAAGAGGGGGCGAGTAATTGGAGACGGCAACGGCGATGAGAGAACGAGAAGACGGAGACAGCGGTGAAGAAAGGCCGAGGAATTGGCGACGGCAATTATTATGTGAGGGCTAGGAAATGGAGGCAGCGGCGAAAGGAGGGGATGAAGACGGGAACGACGAGGAGAAGACGCGAGAGGAGGGAGACAACGGAGAAGTGAGTGCGAAGAGATGAAGGCATCGAAGAAATGAGTGCGAAGGGGTGGAGTCGGAAACGGCGAAGACACGGAGAGGAGGAGAAGTCGCCAAATGCAGAAGGTGAGGAAGTGAAGACAACAGAGAAGAGAGGATGAGGGATCGGAGACTGAACGTCGAAGAGGAGGACAGTAGATAGATCCGTTAAATTCAAAGAGAAGGCGAGAATATGGAGATGACAGTACCGATTAGATGGAGGAATTGGAGACCACAACAATAAAGATGGAGCGAGGAGATGGAGACATCAGAAGCTAAGAGCGCTTGCGGACACGGAGACGGCAACGGCGAAAAGACAGGGGGGGAATCGGAGTCGCCAACAGCGCGTGTCGAGCAACAGATTGCGCCTACGTAGGCTATGTCAATTAAGAGTAAGCGTTTGCAGCATCGGCGGAGTCGAGTCGTTTGCACATGTAGAGCGACAAGAGATGTAGGATCAATTCTGACCGCAAACATGCAACGACAATAAAACGACAGGTGAATTAGCGAGAACGGAGACGATGAGGGGGAGGGAAAAGTGAAAATTGAAGTTTTTAGGGCAGAGAAAATATTTCATGAAATCAACTTAGGGATTGTGGTGGTCCAAGTAGAGGAGATGGTGGGGAACATGACGTAATGACGGCACTGTAAAAGCGGTCTTGTATCCAATTACAAAATTTATTTGTGTCTTTGGAGCAGACAGTGTTGTTCAAAAGAGATTACTAAAAATATGTTGGATATATGAAAAATAAATACTACTCGAATTAAATTTTGCCTCAAATTTTGAATGGGTAAAATAATTCTTCTTCTTCTTCTTCGACGGTTTCTACCCCTTAGAGTTTGCCGTTTTCGATTTCCATAATTCTCGGTCCTCCCATTGACCCTCTTCCAATCCTTTCTCCTCCATTACTTCATGTATATATGTGTTCCAGGTTAAACCAGGTCTACCTCTTCTACGTCTTCTTTTAGGTATCCAATTTACAATTTGTTTTGGCCATCTCTCATTTCGCATCCTCTGGACATGTCCATACCATTGAAGAGCTTTATTTTCTAGTGTTCTGGTTATGGTTGTTTGAACCCCAGCTCTTTCCCACACCACTTCGTTTCTTATTTTATCCAGTCTTGTTATCTGCAAAGATCTTCTCATAAAGTCGAGCTCTACCGACCGTATTCTGTCTCTACGGCGTTTTGTTAACGGCCACATTTCTGCTCCATATAATATAATACTTTCCACAATACTGTGGAAAATGTGTCGTTTTGTGTCTTGCCTTAAAACACTATTCCATATAAGACCTTGCAGAGCTTTAATTGCATTCCTCCCCATTGCAAGTCTAGTAGTTATATCTTCATCAATTTTCCCATCGTCAGTAATTACAGTCCCAAAATATATAAAATATATAAAATATATAAAATAATTTTAATGGTAAATATATTAAAGTTTTGCATTTGGAAATAGGGAACGATGGATTCCTTCCTAGCGTATCAGAGGAATATATTTTCACGCACAAACGTTGGGTATAGTCTTGACCCCTTTTTAAGGCCATTAGATTTGTATGTTTAAGTACAGATTGATTATTGTTTATAATAACAATAATTGATGTTTTGAATAGGTGTATGAAGGACGATAATAGCGAGGCGGGCGGGGGATATAGCTGTGAAGGCAGCGGCGCCAGCAGAAGGGAGATGGCGATCGGTAGGGCAGGGTGCAAATAACTGTGACTAGGAAGGCAGCGCTGAGAGGGGAAGATGCGGTGGAGGCGATGGAGGAGGCGGCGGAGGAGGCATCGTCGTCGGAGGTGGCGGCGGAGACGAGGGCGGAGGCGGTGGCGGAGGGGGTAACAGACGGAGAACGCGGCAGTATGGGCGGCGACGGAGGCAGAGGCTGTGGCAGCGGTAGCAGAGGCGGTAGCGGAGGCGGTCACAGGCGGAGGCACAGGCAGAGGCGGAGGCGGTGGCGGTTGTAGCGGAGGCGGCGGCGGAGGCTGCTGTAGTGGATCGGCAGAGGCGAGGCGGTGGCGGTGGCGGTGGCGGTGGCGGAGGCGGAGGCGGTGGCGGTGACGGTGGCGGTGGCGGAGGCGGTGGCGGTGACGGAGGCGGCGGCGGAGGCGGCGGCGGAGGGGGAGGCGGTGGCGGAGGCTGTGGCGGCGGCGGTGGCGATGGCGGTGGCGGTGGCGGTGGCGGTGGCGGTGACGGAGGCGGCGGCGGAGGCGGCGGCGGAGGCGGAGGCGCGCCGTGCGGGTAATCTCGCGGAGTGCTCACGATGAACACAATTCGCCTCCTAATTCTCTAATAGGATTTGCGCTGCGCGGGGGCGTCTCCTGAGCTCGCCGCTTCCCGTCTAATGGCTCCACGGCCGCCTTCGCCTCCACCTTCGACTTCGCAGAATCGCCCTCAACCTTCGCCCGTCTGTTTTCGCTGCGATAGCGCCGTGTTTTGCGAATTCTGTTATTGCACTCTGCAGTGAGAGCCAAATGTTTCATACATAACCCTGCTGCACGATGTATTTATACATACGTGCAATATGCCTCCAGGATCAGATGTAATGCTCTTAGCAATGCGAATACTATATAGTTTGACTTTTGTTCCTAATTACGTATATTGTTAACTTCAAATTAATTAATTAATTAAAGAACATATTTATGTATTTAATAGGTTTGCGTTAAATAATTAAAAACTTGAAGTGTAATTCCCATAGTATATAATAGTTTCACGATACATGTAAGTAGCCTTTGACAACAATTGTTGGAGAAACTATAAAAATTCGAGCTAAGCAATTGTCCTTTGTTCGGTCCATGATTTGCATTTCTCTTTTGCTATCGAAGTGACTTTTTGTTTCCCCTTCGCGTGTGCTTCTCACGCCTCCTCAAGTTGCCCTTACGCCTCTTCTTATTGTCTCCCGACGCATTCTTCTCTAATGCATCAGCTCGTCCCTCTCCCTCAGCAACAACAACAGTGCCCTCTCCCACTCGAATCAAATACACTTCAGCTTCTCTATGAAAAATTCTGAGGGCGCTAGAGTGACTAGTCATGGTCATTACCCTCGCCATTACTTTTATTTACTGTTGTGCTCTGTGGGTTCGTTGTTGTCTCTATGAACTCATATAACGACCGCAGACACAAACTTTGCACTCAACGAAACTCTGTACGATGCAACCAAATACTCAGAAGAAAACAAAGGAAAAGAAAGTTCTAATACCTGAGAGGTGGCCGGTTTTACTTGCAAGTAACCTAGCATTTCTCGGGCGACGTCCGGAAAACGTTTGGGAACGGTTGTCGGGCGGCAAATTAGGCTCGTGTTATTTCATTTAATCGAATATTTAAGCCCAACTCAAAATCCCCTAAACGAGGGGGGGAATAAAAAGAATCCCGGAAACTCCCTCCACAAACGCACCGGCCTCGATTGGATCATCGTTACATTACTAACGCCCAACTTAAACCCCTCTTCTCTCAGTTATCCCGCTCCCCCGCTGCGCTGGTGTCCGCCCACTCTTCGTTCGCTTCCACCCGAACACAATTGATTACTCTCCGCTCCCTTCGAGACCGGTCGCCACGCCGCCCACCCCTCCCACGCCCCGCCTGCGCGCCCCGGCCCGCTACTCGGCCGCCGCCGCAACGTTTTTCCTTTGCCGCCGCCCCGCCCCCTCCCGCCGCGCCGCCCGTCCCTTGCCCGCCGCCAGGGACCCCGACGGTGTGGCAGGATTTTGGACACTAGCTTGTCAGCTAAGTCGGGTTCAGCGGAGGAGGAGAATTCTAGCGGTCGGCTGCTCTGATCGGTAGTTTTCCGTGGATTCTCTGGTCAACATTAGGCGAATGCCGGAGCAGTACTGGTGGCAGACGGGACCCAGACCACTCTTTCTTTGCATCCTCTGCCTTGACGTATTCTCGCCCCTTACTTGTGTACGTGCTTACATCCACCACACTTGCCGGAGACCAGTCGGGAGCGTAGAGCTAGTCTGGGCGGGAGCGGTGTTCCACGGATGAGAGATACGTGATTGGAGAAAACCTCGCAAACCAACCTGTAGATCGGTGCTGGGTCTCGCCATCTAGCGAGGAAAATCACCGCCACCGCACGTAATAAAAGCATGCACTACATGTACGGGAGTAATGACCTTAGCAGTTGACTCGCTCGGAATCACTAATCAATCAAAGAATCCACTGCCCCATTCGCCGCCACTACTGCCCACGGGACTCGTCTCGTATGGGCTAGCGAGTAGACGTCTACGGCCATTGGGCTTCAAGTTGGAAACTCGGGCATTAAAATTTAGTGTTTATATGATGTAAGAGCGAATCCACTACCTTTCATTTACAACGAAAATCACGACATTTTCTTCATTACATTTCTTTCAAAACGAAACCCCTTTGCGTTTTAAATACATGGATAAATAAATAAATAAATAAATAAATAAATAAATAAATAAATAAATAAATAAATAAATAAATAAATAAATAAATAAATAAATAAATTAAAAAATTAAAAAATAATCCGCTA
The DNA here is from genome assembly GCA_038098605.1 of Gryllus longicercus. NCBI lineage: Eukaryota > Metazoa > Arthropoda > Insecta > Orthoptera > Gryllidae > Gryllus > Gryllus longicercus. Next base: position 1,259,631 of record JAZDUA010000250.1, on the reverse strand, counting down.
CCCTCGAGTCTGCCGTCGCTGCCACTCTTGTGACGGCGTCTTTCCGCATGTCACACTGGCGCCGACGATTACGCGCCTTCATTTTTTTTTATCGTTGATTAACGACCGATGTTCTCTGGCTCTGCTCTTCCCTTTTTAGCGGCGGTGCATGGACGTCACTTATAGAAGCTGCACTTTGCCGCGAGGCCCTTCCGCTGAAACACGGCCCGACGCATACCAGTGAAATTGTCTAACAGGATTCCGTCTGGCTGCCTGTTGTGCGAGAGGCAACCGACTGGGAGTGCACCTACGCGCCCGGTTTACTTGCTTGTTGTTTTTTGTTTTTTCGGACACAGTCCCACGCGGTGCTTTCTTCGGCGGGAAAAGAGCCGAGGAGTCGTCAGGAAGGAAAAGGTTGTGACAGGGAGACGGCGGCAGAGCTGCTGTGCACTCGTGGGTGAGAGACTACGCAGGTTATGTTTGAAAAGATGATTCGAAGTAGCAGTATGATTGCATATCAGTTGCAGAGTTAATGGGCTTATTTGAAGGATTGAAAATAAACCGCCAATAGTTGGGATTTTTTTTTACCTATTGGAAGGAAATCGTTAATTCTTATAATTTTAATTGAAGTCGCCGTCATGTGACATGAAGAAGAATGGATAATAACTGGAATCTCTCCTTTTAATTTGCTGCTAAACGTCAGTGTTGTGGTAAAAATGGCAGTCCTGTATAAATTGTAGTCCGAGCACATAAATACAAAATGAAATCATTAACAAATTGTTTTGTTTCAATAATTTCGAAAAGGTATCTGAAAAATATTCATTGATTTTAAGACCAAAGACCTGGTCAGTTCAAATGTCATGTGATCTAAAAATCTGGCTAGTTCAGAGAGGACCAACAAAACGTCAATTAGTTCCACGAGTACTGTGTACAATACGTGCTAACAAGATGCGGGAGGGCAGCGACGGTGTATCTGCCATGAGGTGCAGCGACGGCAAGTGCATACGGAAGTGTGCGGCAGATGCAACGCGGAGGCGGCGGGCGCGATGTAAAGACGTCGACGAAGGCGCCTGTCCGCCGAGCTGTCCGCGACCGCAGCGCAAAAGGCGCCGCTGCGCTGCAGGCGAAGCCGACCACCTCAATGGCCCAGGGAACGAACTGCGAGGAAGACATTCCGGCTGTCGGCGTCGCGAAGCGAGCTGCACGCGCGGCGCCGTCGCCGCTCGCCCCGCCCACCGCCCACCGCCCGCCCCGCCTACCGCCCACCCTTCACTGCCCGCCCCGCCCACCGCCCGCCCGGCCCACCGCCCTCCCCGCCCACCGCCCGCCCCGCCCACCGCTGCACGCGCCGCGCCGTTACTGCCGCGCCCCGCCCACCGCCCACCCTACATCGTCCACCGCCCGACTCGCCTACCACCCACCCTGCCTACCGCTCACCCTTCATTGCCACCGCTCACTGCCTACCGCCCGCCCCGCCCACCGTTCATGGCTCGCCGTCCGCCCTGCCCACCGCCCACCCTCCATCGCCCATCGCCCACCGCCCGCGCTGCCCACCGCTCACCGCCTACCACCCTGGCCCACCGCCGTCGCTGCAGCGCTGCCGTTCACCACTTCTACCGCACCGCATAACACCCCCCTCCTCGTCCGACCCCTCCACCGGCCTCCCTGGTCGTTCACCGCCCGCTGTCTCTCCCGGCCTTCTCGCGTTCTGCCCCACGGCTGCCCGCTGGCCACCGCCGCCCTACCCAGTTGCCCACCTGTCACCCATTCACTGACCCACCCATCGCCTCCCGCCCCACATCACCACACACCGCCCACCACCCATCGCTCTTCGCCCATCGCTCACTCTCACCACCTACCGCTTACCACCCACCGCTCGCCTCTCACCACCTACCGCTCATCATCCACCGCTCACCACCCATCTCTCGCCAACCACCGCACACCACCCGCCGCTCACCACCCGCCGCTCACCACCCGCCGCTCACTGGCTTCACTGCGTACGTACCGCCCACCACCCATCTCTCGCCAACCACCGCACACCACCCGCCGCTCACCACTTACCGCTCACCACCGCCGCTCACCACCCGCCGCTCACTGGCTTCACTGTGTACGTACCGCCCACCACCCCCGCCCGGCACCCAGCCCCCCCCCCCCCCTGTTTACCGCCTTTCGCCCCATTGGCGGCACCACCCACCGCCCCGCGTCGTACTCCGCTCCACCCCCTGCCTCGTTCTCGGAGATCACTGCTATCGTGTTGAGTAAGATCGGAGCGGCCAAGCAAGAATTTCGCAGCCGATGGAACATGAGGAGGGGTTGTCTGGGAGAAGTACTAGCAGTCGGCTGACATTTCTCTGTGTGTGTGTGTCCTGTTCGGGATCCCTAAGAGAAGGTACTAAGTGTGTCTGCTCGATTAATGAAATGTGTACGAGTGTATCTCACCTGGATCTCAAAACCGTCATGGGATGAATGAAATAAAACGCTATATTTTATGATTCACATTTTGTTGATGTAATTGTATTCTTTGTAATATCTATCGCTATGAATATTTTCTATATTCAACATAGAAGAGTAATTCATTTCTAGTTGAGCTTTTATTTCAGTAATTCATTTTTCACTTTACTTAAGGAAGATGTAACTTTTCTCGCCTCCCTCTTAAATATTTTTTCCTCGCCCAAATGACGAAGGTTAACAATGTCTAATAGACCAATTAAAATATTGAAATCCTGCGTCTGTGTACTTGCGTACTTAATTTTCATGCTATTTGAAAATAATATTGCTCGTTCATGTTTAGGCAGTTACTTCATTTCTATCAATGTAAAATTTGAGTATCTGAACATCTGTTAATGAATTCCATCCCTTCTCCACCGTAATAAATTATGTTTATTTGTCCCAATAAACTGAGGCAACGGCTTGAGAAAGTTTTCGATGTGCCAACTGGTTTAAATTGCTGTGTGTGTGAATGCTCCCTATACAGTGAATGTTTTCTAAGTTGGACTCTAGTTTTAATGAGAGCAAATAATTTGAAGAAATGCTTCCTCCATTTTTATGTATCTTGGTGTATTTTAATTACTTTCCCTTTGGTTACCTCCAGAAATGCTAAAGGATTTTTCTGATTTCAAATTCACTTCATCTAAAGAATGGAACGCAGTTTTAGCATTTTATGACGATACTAAACTGACTAAACAACTCTCTTCAGTTCACGTAACTACAGGCACAAACGTGCTGACCTGATAACACCGCAGGTATGTAGTTTGTTCCAATAGACGCAACCACGCCCATCCGATACGCCACCATGGAAACAGGATCTCCGTGTGAGAGCTGCTATTGGCGCGAGCTTCTCATTTCGTATATTTCGCAAAGGTCTGCGGTACCGTATTTTGGGGCGCCAATGCGAGCATTCTCTGTTCCGAAATGAAATAACATTGTGACAATGTGATATTGAAATACCGTTGCAAATAATAGAGCTTATAATGCGCGGGTTGTAATTGGACAAAAGGCTACTCGATGTGAATTCATTTGCTAAAGCGCATCGGCGTTTAGGTGCATTTAGCGGCGTGTGCTATCACGAACGACAACACGACCAAGTGAAGTCGACCTGCAGTTTCACATCTGCTCCACAGCTGCAGCATGTTTGCTCTTCCTATCGTATGCTGATTCACTGTATATTCGGATGTGTCTGCAAATGAACTTTTTGCATCCTCTTCAATGCCAAGTTGCATAGTGTGTCGTCTTCATTTCTTCTAAAACAAACATTTGATTCAAGCATATTTACATGATATTATTTGTATGTAATGAATAATGAACGTGATGAATATTTTTTCTTGTTAAGTGTAAACAGTTGTCACACGCAAAAATGAAAAAACATTGTTAAACTTCAGCAAACTTTTCAATTCCTTGGATTGGCAGCAGCTAGAAACAGCACTATATACGTATTTCACAATTTAAACTACTTATGGTACAACAGCACGTTCTTTCACATTTACTAATAACTGTATATATATCAATTATAATATTGCAACTCCTAGACTACAAATATTTCGGCCTTCACTTGAAAAACTCAGAACCAAAGCTCGTAGCAAAAACAAATGCATACTTTATTTTTTGAAAATTCGAAAGATTAAATAAAAACGACTTTCTGCAATTGAGTTCCCTGTAGTATGTTGTTTTGTTACAGAAAGTTGAAAGAAAAAATATATTTCGCCGAGGTGGGGGTTAAACTGGAGCCACATGTTAACAAAAGAAAACAAAACAAAAATCTCACCCCTATACCATGCGGTTCATTGTGTTCCCAATGTTAAAATACATTTTTAAATTTTAGGGAATTATGAGACTTTGGGCGCAAAATTGTCACGATGTTACTCAAAAATACATGAAAATTGTCAATATATGGCTTTTATATTAAGTTTCGATATCCTAAATTATTGTATAATATTATATAATTCAAATAAAGAGTTATTTGCCGTACGTCAGAAATATTATATATTATTAATTTTTTTCTCATTTTATAGTCTTCCAATATGAACTGTTTTTTATTATTTAAATAAAAACACATGTGAAATCTTAGTGCTTTCTAAATATATTGTTTCTCTAATCTCTTACCACTGTCTATAATCGGGAAGTAGAAAATTACAGAAGTAGTATATTAGTTCTGTGTTCTCCATGGCCGTTCATTTTTAATATATTCAATGATTATTTTTTACCTCAGCACCAATCGCATCAAATTTTATGCAATAACTATATTAAAGTACCAATGAAGGGTGTAAAGCAGAGAGACTTTTTTTACCTTCTCAAACTTATTTCTATAAAAATGATTATATTGTTGTTTGGGGCATTTGTTTTACGAATTACTTCTTTTGTATGTTTCAGGTATGTTACTGCTTTCTTGGGCTGTAGTGAAGTTGGATTGAACATACATTGTACTTGATATAACTAACAACTATCGAGAAAAAATGCAAATAGAAAGAGTGCTCATGATTTGAAAGGTAAGTACGTAAGTTACGTAATCTATTTAGGAAACGACGGCATCAGCAAACTTTAAAAGCGTAATTATGATTGAGCGTATATGAGTCGTAATTTAAGGCAAACGAGAATTCAAAGCAATGAAGTGTACATTTTTTAATGGTGATTCGCAACATTCCACAACCTCTTCATTTCATTGAAATTTCGCATCTGAAAACTTCAATAACGTTAGCAAATTTCCGGAGTATTCCTGTGCAGAGGACACCTGTGTTCTCGAAATATACCGTTGAAAGATATGTTAATTAAGTGATTTTGTAAACGTTGGTGAGTAGTAAATAGTTTTGTCTTGTATTGTACTTCTAAATTTTTACGTATTCCTTAACCAAAGCTGTTGTTTTAAGGTCGCGTCTTAAAAAAATTGGTACATTTAAATTATTATCGGTCAGTCCTTTCTTGAGGTGTCCAATTCAACCGAGGAGCAACATCAGTGTTTGCTGTGTGTTGTTTCGGAACCGCGTACACACAGTCGCTAAAACTTACTTCTAATTTTAGAAATTGTGTGTAAAATGTATCTTGTCGATGACCTTAAATGCCAATGATGCAAGAACGTAGTAAAGGAAAATGTCACATTTGAGACCGATTCCCATTGGAGGCTTGCAGCAATGTTTTGATGAGTGACATTTTGTTGTATGGTGATTCGCACTTTTAAATGGTAATTTTTGTGAGTTTCGAACCCGTGCCAGCCTTTTACGTACGTAGCGGCGGCATTCCACAAAGCCTGGGACATGGCGCGTTGCTTTTCAAACCTGTCACGAACGCAGAGCACGTCTTACGGAATCGAGTTTTGCGTTATGGCTCAGTGCATCGGTGCACCGGAGATTTCCTTATGTCGTCGACCACCGTTTTTGTTAGTCTCTTCGTCTTGAATTTTGTAGTATGCTATTGTGCACATCGTGTCTTGCGGTTGAAGCATCTTTCCCTTTAGCGGTTTTGCTGAATCATCGCTCTGGTACTTATGCATTCTTCGTTTTTCATATTGTTTTTTGGTCATCCCCACGCTTACAGTAGGAAATCAGTTTGAACTAAACTACTACAGCGTTTCTTATTATCTAGATGCACTCGTTTGTTAAAAATTATTTAGTGTTCCTAAATATGCAGATCCGAACGAAATGAAACGAGATCTTAAGTGCATGCAGAACTAGTTTACAAAACAACCTTTGGCAGGGTAGCTCCAGACTTTAGAATGGTGAAATGCAAATCACTTAGCAACATAATGCAAATTGCTTCCTATGAAATAAATCTGGCAGTTCACTCCAAAATTCATTTTGAGTAAAAACATTCGTCAGTTGAAGTATCGTTCTCAATTAATTTTATAGAAAACAAACTAGTATTTTCATTTTTTTTTAAATCCAAACGTTATACATCATTGGTTTGCCATATAGTTACCCACATATTCAAATTGTAGCTTATTTCTAGTCACACATAAATGTATTTCATCCACTGACCATGATCACTTCATTTAATAAAACAAAACTGCGCATTACCAAATACCCAAATATGTGAAACGCACGTAGATCATTAAACAGAAATACTTTAGTAGTAGCTACGGGAGAGATATAAATGCGCCATAAACATTCAAAATCGGCCGAAATTATCTAAAAATGTCGGTAAATGTACGGAACTAGCCTGAAGATGCGATCAGGTGGAAATCGATCTCCCTTAGAACCGCCCAAAATGTTTTTTTAAGGCCAAGAATTGTTCGCGTGTATATATATCTCTGTTTGATGTGCGATATTAATCCGGCCCTGAGTGCTTGGGGAGGACGGGCGGGGGGTGTGGCGGTCGTGTCGAAATGTCGAAAAAATGTACGAAAGTAGCCTGAAAGCAAGCAGACTGGACGGAATTGATATCTCCTACAACCGCCTAAAACTGCTTTACAAAAAATTGGCTAAAACTTTGTGTACACTTTGTACCTATCTAAACGTATCTAAAAAAGTTTAATGTATAAGGCTGCAGTGCGTCTGACCGGGATGTCATAGAGTTGGAGTAGCGACGGTGGCAGGAGTTTCGACACGACGCTGGTGGCAGGAGGTTTGACGCTTGAGTTCAAACAGCGACTACTCTGATCGATATTTTCCGGGGTTTCCCCCATCAACGTGAATGTCGGAGAAGAATCCTAACAAACGGACCGCGTGCGACATTTCCTTCCTATTCTCACGCCTTACTTACACACTTTCACTCGCATGCACCACTTACCACACTTAAGGACATCAGTTGGGGAGCTTAGAAATTGTCTGGGCTGGGGTAGTGCCCCGTTGGTGGGAAGAACCCTGCTAGCCGAACTAGTTCGGCGCCAGATCTCGCTGGCAGCGGGAGAAGATCATCACATCGCGTTATACGGACATGTACAACACTAATGACCTTAGCAGTTGACGCACCCGGAATCTCAAAGTCAGTCTATAAATAAAGGAGAGGGGTAGAAATGTAGATTGCTGCCTGTTTTTGTTTTAGGGGGTGGGCATGCCTATCTGTATGATGTGCGATATTAATCCGGCCTTGGGTGAGGTTTCTTGGCGATGATTGTATACGTGTGTAATTTTTAATGAATATGGCTGCAGTGTCTCTGACCGGAATGTCACAGCGTTGGAGTCCTGACGGTGGAAGGAGCTACATACACTACTACATTCAGGGATGCGCACACCTATGTGCCTGTCACTTTTCTGTGTGATGGGTGATATTAATCCGGCCCTGGGTGCCGGGAGAAGGACGGAACGGGACGGACCGCCATAACGCGCGATACAGACATGCACAAAACTAATGAACTTAGCAGTTGACGCGCCCGGAATGAGCAATCAATGAATAAATAAGGCGGGGAGGGGGGGGGCAAAAATGTAGACAGCCGCCTCCTCTCGTTTCAGGACTGTCACTTTTCTGTGTGGTGGGCGATATTAATCCAGCCCTAAGTGAGGAACTTGGCGATGTTTGTATGAGCATTACGCATGTAGGGTTAGAGTTCCGACGGTGGCAGGAGTTTCGACACTATTTACATAGCTATGCCTCGTTTCAGGGCTGCGCACGCCGATGTGTCTGTCACTTTTCTGTGTGATGTGCGATACGAATCCGGCGCTGGGTGCGGAGTTTGGAGCTGGGCGGGGCGGTGGCCGCGGCCGATGGCAATCGCCCCGCGCCCCAATGGGCGGTCGTGACCGCGCGGCTCCGCGCCGCTCGGGGATGTGGGGCTGATTTCCAAGTGACGAGTGGGGAGCGCTTAAGATGGCCATCTCTAACGGTCGAGGATCCGGGATCCCGGCCCGCAGCCGCCGGCCGCCTTCGCCCGGGCCGGCAGGTTTGCCGATGGATGCACTTTTGCCAGAACGAGGAAATCACGCCCGTCATCTGGCCGCCTGTCAGAATGTGGTCCGCCGCACCACCTGCCCCAGGCGCCGCATGTTGTTCGTCCTTGGACCAGGCCGCTCGGCTCGCTTGAGAACTCTCGACATCGTCGAATGCTCACGGTTTCATGAAATTCTCTGCGATTACGAGTTCTTCTACGTATGAGTTCATCTTACAAATTAACGCTGATCTGCGGTCTTATATTCCATCGCTTATTACTTGTTCGCCTGCCGGTGAATTGAAACTATCGTAAGGTCTTCATGAATATAACTTACCAAAACTCAAAACTGGGGTAAAGAAGGATTTTAGTGTTCAAAAATGTGTTTATAATTGGGTTCGTTTTATAATTAATGACTGCCATCTTGAAATCCAAAATGTATAAAATAATTCCGGAATTTAGGGTTCCCTGAAGATAATTTACATATTATCTGCTCCCAATGGCTCTTACAACATTACCATCACCACGTTTCCCAACACAATTTTTGCCTCCCTCGGGTTCTTCCATTCAACATCTATTGTTATCTTTACCATGTCCGTGTGTCTCCATCCTGGCGCAGCATCTCTCTTCGCCTTGGGACTCCAGGCTGCTTTGCTTTGCTAGGGAAACGCTCGAGATCGCCAGATGCTGATTTTATGCAATTATAAAGCAGGACTCATCACAAAGACGGTTCGGAAGCAAAGAGCAGCCGAGAGCAGTCGAAGCGGAAGATGGGAGCAGTCGCGAGAACGAAGTTGTTCAAGGTCGCGAATGGTCGAATGGTCAGTTTCACGCCAGATGTCTTTGCAGAATGTGTGTGTGTGTGTGTGTGTGTGTGACATGGAACAGAAAGCAAGAGGGTCTTGAGCTAAGAGCCTCGTGTTATTTACTAGAAACTGGAGACAATATGAAGAGTTACATAAACCATAATTAAAATATTGATCATGTAGCAGAGAAAGATAAGTACACCTAAGAGAAACGTTGTTAATAGTGTGAAAAAGAGCTAATTTATTGCTTAATCAGATTGTTCTTTCCTATACCTTTTTTATGCAATAGGGTATGATTAGTGAGACAAGAAATGCCCATTAATTGTTTTGTATGATTGTCTTAAAGGGCGAAGGATGCACGTGAATTATCAATGAGAATTACTTATAGAAGTACTCAATGTAACTACGTAACTTTTTGACGTATGTCATCATCTCGTCTTACCTTCCTGCTATATCACAGCCCTTAGTCCCCTCCATATTATTAGCAATTCAGCTGCCTTTCGTCTCTCAACTGTCAGTGCCACCATTACTTTTGACGATATCATGTTTGCAAGCTGCAACGGCTGTATTTTCTTGAAAAGTTTTGCAAGGTTTCTCGTGTATAAATACTACATAGTTTTTTGTTTATTATTTTTTATTTTATTTTGCGCGATCAACAACATTCCTTTCTCCATATATTATGAAATTAATATACATGTTCAACGTACTAAATTAGTTATTGTATATTTCATAAAATATTCTTAATTAATATTAGATACAAGTTTTATGATAAACGTACTGCCGAACCTAGGAGCATTTTACATTTTCCTTTTGTCAGGTAAACTTAGATATTTTGGAACCCATCGAATAATATAAACTACTGTTTAGCTCATTATTTAGTTTCCAAAAAATACCTCCCAACTTTGCCGTGACGGGCGGGAAAGCCCGAATCCGCCAAGGCGGACAGGCTGCTTCAGCCACGGTGTCATCCCCTCGCGTCCCGCAACCTGGCAGGAATGCGCAGCCAGCGCAGCAGGCGCCTTCCGTTTCCTTCGGCGCCTTTCTGCTGCACCGGAGCGTGGCATTCCTGCTCACGCGCGCCGCCGCCGCCGCCGCCGCCGCCGCCACCACCGCCATCGCCACCGTCACCGTCATCGCCACCGTCACCGCCACCGCCACCGCCACCGCCACCGCCACCGCCACCGCCACCTCCACCTCCACCTCCACCTCCACCTCCACCTCCACCTCCACCTCCACCTCCACCTCCACCTCCACCTCCACCTCCACCTCCACCGCCACCGTTGCCGTTGACGTCGCCATCGTCCCTATGCCGCCGCCACTGTTGCCGTTGTCGCCGTCGCCGCCAGTACCACCACCACTATTCCGTTGTCGCCGTCGCCGCCACTGTTGCCGTTGTCGCCATGTCGCCATCGATGTCGCCGCCACCACCACCTTCGCCGCCGCCTTAACCGCTGCAGTTGTCGCCGCCGCCGCCGCCACCGCCACCGTTGTCGCCATCGCCCCTACTGCCGCCGCCATTGTTGCCGTTGTCGCTGTCGCCGCCAGTAGTACCACCGCCACCATTCCGTTGTCGCTGTCGCTGTCCTTGCCGCTACCACTCTTGCCGTTGTCGCCATCGCTCCTACTACCGCCGCCACTGTTGCGGTTGTCGCTGTCGCCGCCAGTACCACCGCCACCATTCCGTTGTCGCCTTCGCTGTCCTTGCCGCCACCACTGTTGCCGTTGTCGCCATCGATGTCGCCGCCACCACCGCCGTAGTTGTCGCCGCCGCCGCCATTGTCGCCACCGTTACTGCCATCATCGTTACCATCACCGGAGGCAAAGCCATCGCCGCCTCAACCATTGTCAGCCCCCACTGCCACCGTCACCATCATTACCGCCACCATGCTAACACTATCGTCATGTCCATTACCACCTTCAGCGCCGCCATCTCCGCATATCCCGCCGCGGCTACCCACGCCACTGCCAGCCCCGCCTTACACGGCACCGCGGCGGTCGCCGCCTGTCGCCTGTTTCCGGACCCCGCGTCGCGATGCGTCTCTTCTCCACAGTTGGAGGGCGGCTCGTTCTGCGGTGAAATGCAACTAAATGTTGAAACCCGTTGCTGAAAGGAGAACGCAAATAGTAGGTAATTGTCTGAGGTACCCGCCGGCGACCTCTATAGTTGTGCCGCTCTCATTTTCAAGAATGACATAATTACAAACTTATGTAAAGGCAAGAGAATTTTTGCCGGCAAAAATCTAGTGTTCAGTCACAGTTATTCAATGCTTGAAATATGTTTTTTGTGGATTTTACTTAATGTTCCGGAAAGTTTATAGGAATTGATTTTCCTTGGTTTATAAGACCACGCGAAAATAAGCAATGGAGATTGAACTCTCAGGAATTCTGTTGAAAACTTCATCTGACTTTTCAAAAATGCAGTAATTTTATTTTGAGCTACAAAGTGGTGTAAACACATCATACTCATTTCACTCTTTTCTATTTATTTCGAATTTTCCCAGAAAGAGTCCTAAAGTTAGGGAATTTGAATGCATCCGTGATTATTTGTTATTGTTGTTTTGTATTTCGTTGAAGTAAAGAACGTCGTGTGATTTATCATGGTGTCATTTACCACTTGATTCAAAATGAAACGTCTGACTACCTTGTTGCCTACTTTAATCGTAATTGAAACTTCTTGTGGGAGAGTCTGGACTTTTCTGAATCCGAACCAAATCAACCACCCGCAATGTGCACGACGTCCCGGCGCAATGGCGGAAACCGGAGCCCGCCTATTGTCTCTCGTTCCAGCGCGCGGGCAAATAATTGCGAAAGAAAATTCGACAATGAAAACGTGCGGCGTTAACTTGTTACGATTTTTGCGCAGCGTCGTTGCCTACCGCAGATTACCCTCCTTCCCTCGCTTCGGCGGAGGCGGCGAGGTGACGTCGATGCATCGCCGTTTTTGCTTGGGATTCTTCGAAAGCGTCCTCGCGATCGAGTGCGCCCGGCTTCTTGTCACCGGAGACGCGACGAGCGGCGGCGGGGGCGGCGGTTGGCGACGGTGAGGGCGGCGGGGGCAGGGGCAGTTGGCGACAGCGAGGACTGCAGCGATGGCGGCGACCGGGGCGGCGGCGCCGGCGGCGGCGGCGGTTGGCGACGGTGAGGGCGGCGGGGGCAGGGGCAGTTGGCGACGGCGAGGACTGCAGCGACGGGGGCGACCGGGCCGGCGGCGGCGGCGGTTGGCGACGGTGAGGGCGGCGGCGGTTGGCGACGGTGAGGGCGGCGGCGGTTGGCGTCGGCGAGGACTGCAGCGACGGCGGCGACGGGGGCGGTTGGCGGTGGTTGGCGACGGTGAGGGCGGCGGCGGTAGGCGAAAGCGGGGACAGGGGCAGTTGGCGACGGCGAGGACCGCAGCGACGGGGGCGGCGGCGGTCGGCGACGGCGAGGGCGGCGGCGGCGGTTTGTGACAGGGCGTGCGGAGGACAAGGGGTGCAGGAGGGTAGGCGAACGGGATGCAGGGGGCGGGGCGGGCAAGGAGGGAGTTGGCGGGGCGGGGCGGAGGGAGGCTGGGCGAGGCGAGGCGAGGCGAGGCGGGGTGCAGGGGGCGGTGCGAGGCTCGACCGAAGGGACGCGAACGGAGAACGCAAGACAAGGCATCGGGCCTGAACCAAACCTATTAATCCCAAACGGAAAGAAACGATGGTGCGAACCTGGAAACCAAACGCGACAAAACAACCAGAGTTGGAAGTGAAACGGAAAACAGTTATTTGTTTTGTTGACGTAAATTTCGCTGTCTTTCGTTGCTGTTCGAGATGCGGTCAATGTGTGGTTGATTGATTGATTGATTGAGTGAATGATTGGTGATTCCGGGCGCGTCTATTACTAAAATAATTAGTCCCTAAGTATAGTGCTTGTTTTATCACGAAAGATGGCGCTGATCTTAACCGCTGGATGGCGAAATGGAGCGACGACCTACCTGTCGGCGTGCAGGGCGTGTCCTCAACCATGTATCTCACACTAGTGCGGTACCCCTCCAGCCGTGCCAAGATTCAAACGTAAGCTCCCGAGTGGTGTCTCGGCATGTGTGGAAGTGTAGAGCATATGCATGTGAGTGTGTTTCAGCGAGGGATGAGGGTAGGACAAGGGAGACGAAGGAATGTATGAGTGTCCGTAGCCCGTTTGTTGCCAGTACTGTTCCGGCAATTGCATGTTGATCGGAGAAACCACGGAAAGCTATCGATCAGATCAGCCGGTTGCTAGACTTCACCTTCAAACAGCGCTTGAATTCGTCGTAGCTATCTAGCTAGTGTCGGAAATCCTGCCACCGTCGGGACTCGATCTCTAGGACTTCCCGGTTAGAGGCGCGGCAGTGACATCGATGTCCTTAGCTAGCTAAGGACCGCGGGGAGAGGATGCGACCGGGGTGTGGGTAACGGGACGTAGCGAAGAGACGCGAACGAAGAATGCAAGACAAGGCACCGGGGCTGAACCAAACCTATTAATCGCAAGCGGAAAGAACCGATGGTGCGAACCTGGAAACCAAACGCCACAAAACAACCTGAAGTGGAAGTGAAACGGAAAACAGTTATTTGTTTTGTTGACGTAATGTTATCGTATTTTGTTTGCGGTTTGAGATCCGGTCATTTTGTGTTGGATTTTGTGGTGGGATAAGTAGGTGCGGAAGGATTTCTCGTTTGCTCTGCCTGACATTCAGTTCGCGTCATTATCCTTCTTCCTGTCGTTAATCTTGGTTCATCACGGTTCGATTCTGAGTGAATGAAGGAGGCAAAAACTGTCAATATAAATATTAGACTTAAAATAATGTTTCTGGTATAAAAAGTCAATGATTATAAATAGTAATCTAGTAAAGTTAATACTAATAATTGGAATAAAATAAACTGTTTCCAGAATTATCTTTCTGTAATAAAAAAAAGAGAAAAATGTTTTTTATGTCCATTTCAATGAATTGTTGCACTGAAGAGCTATCAGATACCAAAAATAAGTAGAGAGGAAAATTGAAAATAGAGACAACCGTTCATGTGTGTACGTAACTTATTTTTAAAAGCAATATTAAATCTTGAGAAAAATTGGCAGGTGCTATTTCCTGCTGTTGAAATCTCTTTGCACCTAGTTGGGAAATCGTGTTAATGAAATGGAGTGACAGCCTGGCCTTGAGAATCTCATTGTTCGTTTATTACGTAATTTTCCACATTATCACTTTCAGAAGTGGTTTGAAAAGCGGTTGATACCTCAATTATCACATTCAATACATTGAACTATCAATCACTTTCTTCCATTACTAAAGCGTGATTAATTTATTTCGGAGTATATTAAGGACCAATTGCGACCTCCCCCTGGGGAATTCATTCAGTGAAAAATTGACAGTTCCCAAGGGGCCGGCCGCTGAATTGCGTTGGCAGTTGTGCGAACGTCTTATAACACGAGTATTTACCGGAAATTGCATCGCCTTGAGGCTTGTCAGTTTGGAAATACCACTACAGACAAGGACCCGCAGATGTGAGAATGAATGATAATGTTTATTGATGTGTATTGCGGATGCGGAGGGAAAAAAAATGTGTGTAAAAAAGGTACAATGCGCGGAACGATAAGCTGTTTTTTTTTCGATGCAGCTTAAAATTAAGTACATACTACAGCATTGCATGAGGGATTAGTGGTGCTACACAATTACTCGTATAAAAAGTGAAGGAAAATCTTCTTTCCCATCATTTTCTGAACAAGGCGCCAACAGGTTGGTAAGTGCTTGACGAGAGGAGGAGTTTTTCGCAAAAGTGCAGCCAAGAAGAGTTTGTGGCTCAAATGACGCTACTCTGCCCTCTGGAAGGAGAAAGTTTAAAACTCAGTCACTGAGATTACTGCATTATAACAGTCATTACCTGTAACTGTAAGATTAAATTACTAACTGTTAACTAAACTAAATGTTTTAAAAATATACTTTTCTAATCCAATTAATTACACAGTTTTTGAAATCTACCGTGTTACTTTTATGAAAATCATGATTAACTACATTATTAACAAGTTTTACTCATAGAGTTATTAATTGTTTCTATTACGTTCGTAGCTTGACATTTCGATCTCTAGCTTTATAGCTAGATACCGCTAAATTATACACACGTACTACATGCTCTGTCACACATGTCGGGAGGCGTGTCGAAGGCTCACAGATTGTCTCAGTTGGGGCGATGATCCACTGGTGAGAGATCCCTGGTTGGGAAAAACTCCGAACGCCGATGTGCAGGTCGGTGTGTGATATCATTCAGCGGAGGAAGACTACAGCTACCTCCCGGGATAAAACATTAACTACCCTTACAGGCACAATGATCACAACCGTTGACGCGCCCAGGAAACACGATACAATCAACTAACGAAAAAGACAATGTATGTTAGAAAACATCAGCTTTAATATGTCGATGTCGCATCCCCACCTGTCTATATTGGCGGATCCCCCCTCCCCCTGGTCCGGAGACGCTGGGCGCACGGGTGGCCGTGATTCACGCCTCCAGCGAAAGCCCGAGCCGGCGCAGGCACCTCGCTTTTTGCAGCTTCTTTGTGCCGTCGAGCAGGGAGTATCGAACTGGAGACCTCGACGGGCAGCGTCTTGTTTCACGGCCGTTCGAGAGGTCCGCCGCGCCGCGCCGCGCCGCCCGGCCGAAAGCCCGCCCGCCGAAGGCCAGCGGCGGCATCGACGGAACATCGTGGCTTGCGGGGGAGCAGATAAGGGAACGAGTGTTGGGAGGATATTGCCGCGCGTTTTGTTTTTCTTCGTCGGCGTGTTCGCCTGTCGGTGGGCCCTGAATGTTCGCTTTTAGTGCATGGAGGAATACAACTGGCTGCGTTGGGTGGGTTGCGTGCCATCATTTGCGTTCAGTCATCGGCTTCTGTTCGTTTTGTGGTTGATTGCGTTTCGGAGAATAGTTGTATAACTTGGCTTCCTGCTTAGACGTTTCCGGTTTCCTCATAATTTGCCACGTTTAGTAGCTTCAGATACGAAAGGTGCCGAAGTCCTTTGAATTTCTTCTTGTTTTGCCCGATGGGACCAGAATGCTCGTTTCTGTTGCATGAAAGAAACTAATTACTTCCGTTTGTATGTCTGCGCTGATTTCTTGTTTTAAGTTTGTGGTTGATGCCAATTCAATGAGTAGTTATTTAGTGTGACTTCCCTCATAGATGATCCTTGTTTCATTATTTGCCTCGTTTAATGATATCTATGAGTGGATCAATTGGCTAAGATTTGCGCGATTTAGTTAAAAGAAATTAGAATGGTAGTGATTCTGAGTTTTAATGAAAATCGGAGTTTATGTACTTTGAAAACAATTTGAAATTGTTATACTTTATTTACTCGATTTTAGTTCTCTTTTCGTTCTAACAAATTCCGCATTTACGACAAAGAAATGAATTTGTTTTCATTTTCAAAACAAATGTTGCTCTTGACCTCTGAACAAGTCCTTTACATCCCTGAGATAAAGTGATTAATTTCTTTTAGATGATCGCGTACGTTTCAGTGCTTGCGAATGTTTCTTCATAATCGGGGCGCAGCTTCTGAAAGAGCTGAAATGAATCTACGCAGATCACTCGAAACTGCGCAGTTCTGAATGAAAAGATAAATAGAAGCACCTAATACGATAACAGTTCTCACGTTGCTGGTACTTTTCCTATTGACAAAGCGAGTAAACTGACTATCTGACGATTCGTAATGCCTAAACACATGGAAATGTCTGTAAAAAAAAACAACAACGCAAATTCGTGACGAGGTACGTTGTAGATTTGATACCAAATCCATGATACATGTAGAAACAACAGTAATATTAAATTTTATTTTTATAATATTGTAACAGTGATATCTGTGTGACAACTATGCTTTAGCCCCAGTTATATCAGAGTATTTATAAACCACTATACTCACACATATTGTTGGTGGGCCGTAAATATCTTAGTGATGATGAGATAGAATGAATTCGTCGGTTCGATACATTCGTCGGTTTGTGCGTTACGTAAAACTGAGCTGACTAACATAAAACAAGCCGTACTTTCTCGACCTTGGCTACGCCCGCATTAACCTTTCAGTGGTCACGTGAGTTCGAATTAAAACCTAGATATTTTTTAATCAGTTCTTTGCATAATGTTTTGTATCACGTGTTGTTTACTTGCCTTACTCCATGGAAATCTGCCCCGTGACTACTCTCGAGTCAGCGGTAGGCTTAGAAAGCAGCTTGAATTACCATAGCAGCCCTCCCGACCACTCACGAAATGCTTTGGAAGTCTCCCACAGCACTTGGAGTTAGGCGACGCGCAGTAGCTGTTATCGGTTCTGGACTTTCCCCTCTCCCCTGGCCGTGGTTTCGTCCCCGCCTCACCGCTCCCGAACCACCTCCCCGCACCCACAAGGATGTCCACCCACCCCCACGCCACTGCTCCCGATCCAAACACTTACCCGCCCCTCCCCCGCTCCTGCCCGCACCACTTCCACCGCTCCCGCACCCCGATCCTTCGTCCCCTGACCCGCTCCTGCCCACATCCACGCCCGTTACCACAACGCTGTTCTCCCCGCTCTCATCATGGCCTCCGCCCGCACCCCCGCCTCAACTGCAGCGCTCTGATCCATCTCCTGCCGCACCCCGTCCCCCGCGCCTGCCTTAATCACGGCCGCTACCCGCCGCTGTCCTTTCACCACTCTCACCAGGGCCTCTGCTCCTCCATCCTGTACATCCGTCCCCGTCCCCACCCCGTCCCCACTCCCGCCCGCTGCAGCCACCCACTTCCCCTCCACTGCACCCACCATCCGCCAACTCCCCTTCCCCGCGGCCGCCTAAATCCCGTCCGCTCCCCCTCCCCCTTAGGCCCGCGCCGCGCCCCGCCCGCCCCGCCGAACCCTTTCTGGCGCGGGGTCGCGGGGTCATTTCCGGCGTGCGGGCGCGGGGGTCCCGCGCGGGAACGAGGTCCGCGCGGGGGCGGCGGCAGCGCGTTCTCGGCAGCCGTGGCGGCGGCGGCGACGGCTGCGTGGGCGGCGTAGGCGCGCGCGTTTTTGTGGGCGGCGGCGGCGCCGATACCCGGCCGCGATACCGGCCGGCCCACGACTTGCCGAACAAAGAGCCGGGCCCCGCGACGAGCTGCTCTTTTTTGGCCCGCCCCCGCCCCCCGGTTCCCGCGAGGCTTTTTGTCAGCCTGCAGCGCGGAGATCCCCATCTCCTCCTCCTCCTTCTCGTCTGTGCCCGGCCGTCGCCGCTCCGGTGCGCTCTCTACGCCCGCCGCAGGCCAACTGGACGCCCACCCGCCCCCTCGCCCTAATAGAGCCCCCGCGGTGGCCGCTTGGTCGGCGAAGCGGCCTGCTCCTCTCCTTCGGCCCCGAGGGGGCGTTTGGAGGCGGCGGGCTAAACAAAAACATGCGGGATTCTTGTGTGGAATAGGAAGTTTTTTTTTTTTTTTTACATACGACTCGATTTGCTTTGGTGCGGGGTACATATGAGCTAATGGTTTCACTTTGTTAATTCTTTGGCTTTGTGAATGGTATTGCTCTTCGTTATGAATTAATTCCATTGTAGCAAATTACTTAACAATAATGAGTAATTATGGTTACACCTTCAAAACGCGCGACAGCGTTTTCATGATTAATGAAGTGCTATTTTGTTTTTTAACCTACGTTGATTCAGTCGAGAAAACAACGTTCTCAGTGACACATAGAATATAAATATAATGTATAAAATGAGTGAGTATTCACTTATCATAAATCAATATATGCGGATTCGTTTTGTGTGTAGTGTAGTTCCGTAGCAGTGCTACATATTCACTCAAAGCATGATGATGCCCTATCATATTGAGACAAACCTTTGTCATATTTACTTCTAGAGCAAATTCAGAGTCAGTACAAATTTAACTTGGGATATTATTATAGAACTGACAAAGCAATATTAGTTACAAGATTAGGGTTTCTCTTTGACGCCAGAACTGATAAAAAACACGATATTTGTTTGGAAAATATTCATAGTAGATTTGTCACAGGCGTTTCTCAGCAAGTGCGCGCGTATTCGTTCGTTCTGTGCTCCTCCTGACTCGAGAGAGCTGCTTTCGGGGAGGAAAAACGTGACGAGGGGGCGTGCCGCAGTTTGCGGCCGAGGCTGTGGAATTGGAGGCGGCGACGAAGGCCGGGACAGGAGGAGGACCGCTGCGGCTTCCGGTGCGCCCTGCGGTCGCCGCTGCATTAACAGCATCCGGAATAGGCCTCAAGAGGAGGATCTCTGGAAAACCGGGAGGGTCATGGACTTTGCCCTCTAAGCGGTTGCTCCAGCTTATCGCATGCGGTTGAGTTCTGTCGAGTCGTGTGATTTCCTCACGCTGTTCAAGTGGGTACCACTCGCCAGCGCTAGCTTATAATCCCTTATTTTTTTAATGGTAAACACATGTGTCGTATTTTAAATCATGAAAACAACTCTTCATTGTTATAATTTTCATTCCAATATTCCCTATTTGCCATCAATGAAATGTTACCATTTTGACAGCCAGTGGTTAGTTACAGGTTGAATAATTATTTCGTATTTTCGGGCGCGTCAACTGCTATGGTCATTAGTCCCGTAAGTGTACTGCATACTTTATCACGGGAGGTGGCGAAGTTCTTCTCTCGCTCTAATCTAATTGATGAAATTACTGATTTCCAATGCGCGCAGAATTTGAAAGAAAACTGTGGAGCCTCCGGCATGTGAGAGACGTTCAAGGTTTCGTTATATAACCGGGAATTCGGGAGGAATCCAAAAGCAAAGAAACTGTTTCGATCATGACTGAGAAATGCAAACACTTCAAAGCGTGATCCCGCTTTTACAGTCCATATACTGCGCATGCCGACTGAATTATCATACAGAAAGTGTCCCTGCGTACGACATGGCTGCCGTCTTGCAACAGAAAGAGGGCGAAGACAAGGAAGTGACCGCTCACCAACAAATATTTGTTGTTCTTGTGTTGCGTTTATG
The DNA here is from genome assembly GCA_038098605.1 of Gryllus longicercus. Classification (NCBI taxonomy): domain Eukaryota; kingdom Metazoa; phylum Arthropoda; class Insecta; order Orthoptera; family Gryllidae; genus Gryllus; species Gryllus longicercus. The sequence continues at coordinate 1,239,601 of JAZDUA010000250.1, read as the reverse complement.
TTACAGCAATTATTGTTGTAGTTTTTGTTAGTAGATTTTTCCTGCTGTAGGCCACTCATTTATACGTAAAAGGACTATTTATTTGAGTGTTAAGCAAAACTTGTAAGTTTCACAAATACATTATTTCACGGCGAGACATTTACATCGAAGTTAAGTTATAGATGAAAACGGGAACTCATCACTTAAAATTGTTAAGAGATCTAGTCAAGTAATACTACGCGGAGTTAGATCCTCCATGACCCCAGAGGACAAAAGAAGCGAGGGAACAATCACGTGACTGCTCGCCGTAAACCGTGGACTGAAGCCCGAGCGATCGTCCCTATCAGTGACGGCATCTCGAGCATCTCCGCGGCGCCCGCGAACGAGAGCGCCAATTACTGTCGGTGCCCGGGGTGACAAACGCACGGCGGCGGGCGGGCGCGCGGCAGGGGCAGCAGGGCAGCCGGGAAGGGCCGATTCCGGGAAGCACCCCCTGCTGGCGAAACACGCTGCGCCGACCACCCGCCTCTCGCCGCCTTGCCCCGCCCCTTCTTGCCCCTCCCACCACATGGCTTCGCACCGCCCCGCATTATAGAGAACAATTTTCCTAAGGATGGGATGATTTGACAGATCGGGAAACAAGTGAACATCACGTGTACTTCAGAGAAGTATCCATCCGCCGCGTCAGCTGTTTAGTTACGCCCCTTCGTAGTGTTTGTTTACGGTTCACGCGAGACATCAATAAAGATATGTCTTGAGTTTCGCTTAGTTATATGCACGCACGCGAGTCCGGGAAATATAGAAATTTATTTACATAAGTGGGAAAATGTCTTAACGTAATATCACATTCAATAAAAGAACAATGCCGAACACAGCACAATGCCGGAACACGTGGACCGTCTCAACTACGCATCTCACATTCAAGACTCGATTTTAAAACAAACATAATACTTATCACATAAAAACTAAATTCAATATAATTTTTATAAAAAAAAAGAATTTTTACATTAGAGCACAAAGCTCTGCACTTCCTAATTTCAATTATTTCTCGTGGCGCACTATATTTTCGTCGGACGAGGACATCACAGCAGGGAGCGTCGTGGCTTCTTACAAGTTAGCCAACTGCAAACGAACGAATGGAGGAAGGAGAGTCTATTAAGTTCAAGGACACAACGACCACAGAATCGTCAGTTGTGTTGCCAGCACTAGCTGTCAAATCATCCCATCCTTAGGAAGATTCTTCTATATCGCGTCGCGAAGTGTCGCCCTGCTCCGCACCTCATTCTGCCCCGAACTGCCCTGTACCCCCAGCCACGTCACGCCACGTCACGCCCCGCCCCGCCCCGCCACGCCCCGCCCCACCCCACTCTGCCTGCCCTGCCTTGCCTCGCCCTGCACTCAGCGAACTGCACCGTTCCGCAACCGCCCCGCCCTGCCGCCCCTCCTCACCCCGCACCACCACGCCCCGCACGCAGCGAACTGCACCGCCCCGCAACCGCCCCGCACCGCCACGCCACTCCCCTCCCCACCCCACCTTGCTCCCACGCTGCGAACTGCACCGCGACGCCCCGCCCCGCCCCACCCCGCCCCGCCCCACCCCGCTCGGCCCTGCCTCGCCTCGTCCCGCACGCAGCGAACTGCACCGCACCGCAATCGCCCTGCACCGCCTTTCCACGCCCCATACCGCCCCGCCCTGCCGCCCCTCCCCGCCCCGTCTCGCCACGCACGCTGCGAACTGCACCGCCCCGCAACCGCCTCGCACCGCCACGCCCTGCCCCGTTCCGCACCGCCGTCCCACCCCGTCTTGCTACGCACGAAGCGAACTGGGCCGCCTCGCAACCGCCCCGCACCACCACGCCACACCCCACCCCGCCGCACCTCCCCGCCCCGCCCTGCTTCGCTCGCAGCGAACTGCACCGCCCCGCACATCCCCTGGCTTACTTTCCTGTTTTTTGTCAGCCCACCGTACACTGCACCGCCCAGCAATGCCACGGTTCGCCTCGCTCCTCCTCCGCCCCTCGTCATCCCGCAGTATATCGCCCCGCCCCCTCACCGCACCTTCTTTTTTATCACAGCTTAATATTTTTATTTCTGATTTCATTCTTTAGAAGTTGCTTCTTTGTTGTAAATATTTTGTTGAAAATAATTGGAATTTGGAAGAACGTGTTAATGCTAGAAAAACTTGTGCTTAATTTTCCATTGTTACTCAATGAATTGCAAGACGGGCCAGCTAACGCTGTCCCTCGAAGCATCTCCAGGTCCTCGACAACGTCCATGTCCTTTCTGTTGGAAACCCGAACCCACAATCACTCATATTTTCATAATTCCCACACCATTATTGCCGCTATTGTCGTCACACATTCGTGCCCACAATAATTCTGTGCCGACGCTGTCAGTACCCACAGGGTAATACCCTCCATCTGCGCATTCTGTATGTTGCGTAGTGACCTGACGTTCCTTTCGTTTAAACGTCCGCCCAACGCTTGCATTCGGTTGGATCATTACTATGGCCACATTCCGTCCTGCCATTACCCCTATGCCTCCGCCGGCAACGCCACAACTGCCACCAACGCCACCGCCGCGCCGACGCGACGCCACCATCACCATCACCGTCACCCCCACCGCTGCCCTCGCCACCACCGACGCCGTCGCCGCCGGACCGCTGGCGTCCCCGCCCCCGCCGCCCCCACTCCCCGCTCCGCGCCTGGGGGGCGCGCAAGGAGCGTCGCCGGCTCGATGAATGGCCGGCAGCTGGGGCCAAGGTCGCGGAGGCGCCGCGCCGCGCCGAAGGAGGCTGCCACCGCTCCGCTCCACGCCACGCCGAGCCGCTCCGCTCCACGCCACGCCGCGTCCTCCCCCCTCCCCCGCGCTCTCCTTCCCGTCGCCCCCGCCCCCATCATCGCCGCCCGCGCGCTACCTGCCTCTCTCCGGCATCCCTCCTCTCCTCTACTCGACGCGGCCCCACCGGCCCACCCCGCATCCAGTCGTTCCGCGCTATCATTCACCTGTTCTCCGCCGCACACCAGCGCCCCCGCCCCCGCACCTCCCCGCCACGCTCCCGTCTTCGGCGTCTCCGCTACCCTGCTGTTGCCCAGCCTCCGTCCTCGAACAGCCACGCCTCCCTCACTACCGCTGCGCGCTCGTCTCGGCCCGGCCGCGTCATTGCCTATCTGCCCCGCCGCACCTTTCAGCCCCTCCGCTCCCCGCCTTCAGCCGCTGCTGCTGCTGGCGCTGCTCCGATTCTTACCCTTCTGTTCGCGCAGCGGGGAAGGGAAGATTATTGGATTAGAACTCCAAGTTGGACGCGTAAGTCTCGCGAGATGGTTCCTTTCGACCGCCGCGCTGCGCCGCGCCGCGCCACGCCCCCGCGGGCGCCTGGGGGCCGCACGAGGGGCGGCGAGGAGCAGGCGGCCTATTTATTGCCTTGTTATTGAATCGGCTGCGGTGGGCGCGCAGCTCTGCGGATGCCGCCCTTACTGCGCGTGGAGTTCGCGGGCGACTGTGCGAAGAAGGGCGCGCGTGAGGATTTTGTTTGCCTTACGGGTGTTATTGGGAGCCGTATTTAAGCCGAATATATCGTTCTTTAAGCGCTCGAAGAGCGCCTGTTTTAAACATTTGGTGGACAAGAACGCTTGAACCACAATTTCTTAATAGTAAGTAGTTGTGCTGTGATATAGTTATGTTTTCATTTATGTATAAAATTGTTTTAAATTGGTGAAAATAACGCCTAAATTATGAATTTCATCTATACTATTTGGTAGCCACTTTGCAATTTAAAAACAATTATCTCTGGCTTTCAATTTACATTGATATTTTCCTATTGTGCAATAGATAACCGCGTATTTATCATATGCAGAGTGAATTCATTTTGCAAGGTTCTAACCTAAAGTTTCAACTTCCTCTTACATTACTAAAAATTCTTGCCTTGGGATACGGAGAGGAATAAAAAAGTCAAGAACAAATGGAAACTTGTCTCTTGAAGAACCATGAAAGTTTTATACTACATCGCAATATTCTCTATCATATTTTCACGCAAAATAACATGCTAATTTAATTTCAACGTAATGTATTATGGAATTCGACTTTTTCTTCACAATTATTCCAATTATCAAGTTTCCTTTTTGCATATTGTTTGGTAAATTTATCATATTATTTGTTATTATTATTGTTATTATTTCCTAACGGCAAAAAATATTCAGGTTAAAAGCTATTACTTCATTTTTATTAAATGAATAATTTCGTATCGTTTTTGCTTTATTTCACGCTTACAACCTGAGAGATGTAAAACATAAGTAACAGTTTTTAAGAGATCTCAGTAGTAAACGTAGCGTAAAATAAAGTAGCCAATAATTTCTTTTGATTTTTCCTTTGTTTATTGACAGATTGATACGTAGAAACACAAGTTCACAGAGAGTACATTGAAACGTGTATCAAGACGTGTAAATGCAAGTAAAGCCGTGTTCCCTCCTCTGTCATTTCAACATTACTAAATAAAATGAAGAAAAGTTGTAAAAACCGCGAAAAGTGTGTCAGAGCGGGCCCGGCCCCCACATGTCGATGAGCATGTGTATCAATTAAGAGATTACATGAAAAGTTAAATGTACCAGGAGTGGAGAGCAGCGACACTAAAGGTCGGGAGAAGAGGTGTCTGGAGAACAAAAGCGTGCGATGATAAGGCACGCGACGTGGAGGGTGGGAGGCGGGGGTGGGGGAGGGGGCGTGCCGGCGCGCGTGAGAGAGGCGTGTGTCTCGCAGCGCGGCATGGCGGCACCGCGCGCGGATGTGATTGCGTTACTAAACGGGTGCGCGGAATGCCAGGAATCCTGGCCGGAGGCTCGCACGGATCCGGGCAGCGCAGGCGGCGGTTCGGGGAAGACGGTGATGGCAGTGAGGGTGTTGGCAGGACCGTACCCGGAGGGGGAGTGTCATGGAGGTTCAACCCCTACCTCCACCTCGTCAACACACGTAGGTCACGACTTACTACGGTTCAACCCCTACCTCCACCCCGTCAACACACATAGGTCACGACTTACTACGAAGGTTCAACCCCTACCTCCACCTGGTCAACACACGTAGGTCACGACTTACTGCAAAGATTCAACTCCTACCTCCACCTCGTCAACACACGTAGGTCACGACTTACTACGAAGGTTCAACCCATACCTCCATCCCGTCAACACACGTAGGTCACGTAGGTTCGAAGGTTCAACCTTTACCTCCACCTTGTCAACACACAACAGTCACGGCTTACTTCGAAGGTTCAACCCCTACCTCCACCTCGTCAACACACGTAGGTCACGGCTTACTTCGAAGGTTCCACCCTTACCTCCACCTTGTCAACCCGCGTAGGTCACGACTTACTACGAAGGTTCAACCCATACCTCCACCCCGTCAACACACGTAGTTCACGGCTTACTTCGAAGGCTCCACCCTTACCTCCACCTTGTCAACACACGTAGGTCACGACGTACTACGAAGGTTCAACCCCTACCTCCACCTCGTCAACACACGTAGGGTACGACTTACTATGAAGGTTCAAACCCTACCTCTACGTCGTCAACACGTAGGTCACGACTTACTACGAATGTTCAACCCCTACCTCCATCCCGTCAACACACGTAGGTCACGACTTACTACGAAGGTTCAACCCCTACCTCCACCTTGTCAATACACGTAGGTCACGATTTACTACATAAATAGTTTATGTTGTAAGTCGTGACCTACGTGTTTCGACGAGTTGGAGGTAGGAGTTGAACCTTCATGAGACGGTTTCTAATTCAGAATTTTGGGTCGAATGTGAAATAGTTAACTTTGTTAAAAGAAAATACAGAGGTGACATTGTCAAAAATGAGAAAAAAATAGTTTTTATTCCTCGTTACTAGTCTGACCGCTCTTCCCTCAGACAAAATTTGTATTCAGCCCTCAGTGATAGTGGTGAAGGTCGCTGCGTTCACCTGGCAGCTGTGTTGACGCTGATGGTAGTGATGCGGGTGACTGGCGCTACCAGTAGCGATCGCACAGAACTGTACGAAAAATGGTTCGACATTTAAAAGTAAGGGTTAACCCAAGTCCTGTTTCATCAGGTGCTCATCGACTTTAATTTTTGCTATGTCTGTGAGTGGTTCTCGTTTCATTAAGTCGTGCCCCTCCCCCCAGAAGCTTGAGGAAAAATTGAAATATTTTCACCAGGATCAATATTTTCCAGTTCGTGGCTGATCAATCTCAGTTATCCTTTTCATCAATTTTATAGATTAGCTGTAAAAATGAATTGTCTACTGTTATTATTGATCATTTTGTAGTTCGGTGATTAAGGAAGGATGTCAACATTGTGTTTTCATTGTCAGAAGCAAATGCATACGTTGAATCCCATCAATATTGCAATTTCTTGACGCACGAATTCAAAACGGGTAACTAGTCATCAGTAGTAACGTCTTATCTTAAGCAGTGAGTTTATGCAGCTTCCACTTCTTGAATCCGGGGTAAAGTCACATTTCAGTTACAACCCCAATCGCTACATTAAAATTTCGTGTAGATATTCGTGCAGATCAGTGCCAATTTTGTTGGTATTCTGTACCACAATACAACAAAAATTGTTTGTCAACAAAAAGCCTGTAAATATCGTTCCGAATACCTTCTCTCTGACAAACTCATCTATTATCCACGTCGCGAAAATAATTTCATAATATAACTTCAGCAAATAATTTCTTAACGAGTGATGGAAATTTGAAACTTAAATCTGATGAAGAAAATAGCAAAATGCCACAAGGATGTAGAGGTAGAATGTCACAATAAACACTTTTTACCATCTGGGAATGGTATGTTTCTTTATGTAGAAATAAAGAGGATGATAATGAGAACATTACACCTTCATTTTGGGGACTTGATGCGGAATGAATCCCTTGGAATGCGGTACCAGAAGGAACCTCTTATACATAATGAATGAAAAACACGTCACAACTTCGTGTTTTTATGAAACAACTCGGGCCATTCATAACCTTTCACACAACCGTGTGCACTTCTGCTGGGGATGTCGCAAACGTGCTGTCGAAGGCATTCTGTCCGTCGGCACCCCGCTCCGTGCCGCGTCTTCGCCTGGGCTATCTGCTTCGTGGCCAACAGTGCGTTGCGCCGTTTCTTTTGAAGATATGTCCTGCAGCAGTCGTCGAGATAAACGTACACGACGTGTTTTTTTAGGAGGCGGCGGAGTGGTGTTTCAAGTGTTGCAAACGGGTTGCAGTGTTGCGAGTGTTAAATGTTGCGTTTTTTTGGCCGTAATGTAGTTAACTCACGAGGACGTGAATGAGCTGTATCGTTAATTGTCCGGAATGTTATGAGCTGTGTAGTGGCATGTCGTCTTGAATACGCCGCCTCCGGAAAACAAGCTGTTAGAATGTTTCTTGTGCTTGCGTAATAACGGTGATTTGTCGAACATGGGAGTTCCGCAAACTGGTGAGTTTCCAGTGTTAATAATTTGCAACTTCTACTGAGTTATCCTAAAGTGTTATTTTCATTTAGGCTCTCTTCTACAACTAATATTGCCAGAAATCTGATGTAGGAGTCAAACCTGAACTTCAGTAGCATAACTTTATCAATCTGGTATTAAGTTAAAACGTATTCAACCTTATACTTATTTTGTCAATAAATATATTTAAAGTGGGGATGTCCATGATAGGGCGCAGAGGGCAGTGGTTTACTGAGAAGGAAAACGAGGAAGCATTGTATTCGTGTCGCGCGAAAGCAGAAAGTTGCGAAGATGAAGATTGAGGGTAATTCCACGAAATGCCGAGAGATGCATGTGTATTATCGTTTGCTCCACTTCCATTTGCTTTACGCCAGCGGCACCGTCTTGAGTCACTCGCAGTGTGACTCGCGTACCGTAACGAGGGCATCTACTGGAAATTCAGCCCGCGCGCGGCGCTTCTCGTAAGCATAGCGCAGAATGCGCAATTACGTGATTCACTTTGAAATGTTATTTGGACGACTGCCATTCGAACGTCCCCTCCTTGAAATGCAGTCGCGCCCGCTCCCCCCCCCCCCAACCCCTCGTCGATGCCCCTTCTCATATGTCAGACGCAGTCACCCGCGTCCGCCGCCGTAATGACAGTAACTGGAACTCATATTCCCACTCTGCGCGCGTGCCAGCCCTGACCGAGTGGACGTCGCCCGCGGCCGACGGGGCCCAGTGTTGACTCAGTGCCGAGTCCGGGCGTTTTATTTCCTTTTTAATTTTTTTTTTATTTAATGCAGATTTCTTACGATGATGTTGGCGCTTCTGTGCATTCTGAACGTGCTACTTGCCTCGCAGTATGCTGTGTTCTGTCGAAGTAGAAATTAACAAAGAGGTAACTAGGTGTTCTTGTGGAAGCTATCGGTCGGAAGAACATGGCTATAAAGCATTTTTTTAGAATAATTAGATTTTAAAAAGATTTCTATGAGAGAATCTTCCTCGCAGTAGGTAGTAGCATTTTGTATGGAAATCAGAGGATTAAAAAATGTTTCATTAGTTCCATTGATTGGTGAGGTTCATGTTTTCTGTGGCTCAGCCACGTATATCTTTCTGAGCAGGGTGCTGAAATGATCTGTGCCAGGACCATTCCTTCCGATATTTCTTGGATATGAATTTCTGTTCTTTCGGTAATTTCGTTTTTGTCCTGGCATGATACAGCAATTATTCATATTTCTGCGAACATATTCCTACCATGTATTGTACGTATTTGCTGTCCTGTACGAAACTACAACCTGTGCTGTCGTTGTCCGTAGACTTGAGCGAAGCAACGGAAGAGATGGCTCAGGGCATCAACTGATGTCACTGCAGTCCCTCGGGAGGTTCTAGGTTCGAGTCCGGACAGTGAAAGGATTTGGGACCTATTTTCTCAGCTAGGTCGAATACAGCCACTGTCTGAATGAGAATTCTGGCGGTCGGTTGCTCTGATCGGTAGTTTTCAGTGGTTTCTCCAATCAACACCAGGCGAATGCAGGAGCAGTACCCTAACAAACGGGCCACGTACCGCACGCGATATTTCCTGCCTCTTCCTTGTTCCATCCTCACATCCTACACACACACACACACACTAACATGCACTACACTATCACACATGCTGGGAGGCTGGGCGGGAGTTTAGAGCTTCTTCGAGGGCGGTGCCCCGCTGGGGGAAAATACCTGATTGAGGGGAAACTCCGCTTGACGGTAGGTCAGGGCCGGATCTAGCCATACAGCGGGGAAACAGCACTACCACCGCCAAATCCCGAGCTAAAAAACTTGAACCACATTTACGGGACTAATGACCCTGTTAGTTGACGCAGCCGGAATTACCAACAATCATCATTGAGCGAAGCGTCCCTGGCGGGACGTACCGTGCAGCCACCAGGTGTGTGCGTGGAGAAACGCTCTTGCCGGGAGCAAAGAATCAAGAGGACATAGGCGTATCCGTGCTCGCGTACCAGCTGGCCCGCAGCGGTGGCGGCGGCGCCGCAGACGAAAATTAGGCGCGAAGGTGAACAAGCGGCAGCGGGCCCGCATCACCTGCTGCTCCACCGCCACCGGCGCTACCGTAGGCGCTACCCTACCCCACCCCCACCCCACGCCCGCCGCAAAGAAGACTCCGTCGCTCAACGCCAATTCTCCCCACTCCTCAACCCGACACCCCGCTCCGGCACCACGCACTGGCACCCCGCCGCTCCCAACACCACACCCCGATATCCCGCCCCCAACATTTCGCCCTGGTACCCCACCCCGACACCACATCCCGCCACTCCACCCTCACTTCAACATCCCGACACTCGGCATCCGGCCTCGACGCGACGCCCCGACAGCCCGGAACGACCCAACTACCCGCCTGGAGACTACCCAGACACCCCGCCACGACACCCTGCCTGCCGACGCGCTGCCCAGTCACCCCGCTAAGATACCACACACGCACCCCGCCCCGACACCATGTACTGCCACCCCGCCGCCTCCAACATCGCGCCCCGACATCCCGCCCCCAACATTTCGCCCGGGTACCCCACCCGGACACTTTGCCCCGACCCAACTGCCCGCCTAGACACCACCCAGACACCCCGCCACGACACCCTGCCTGCCGACGCGCTGCCCAGACACCCCGCTCAGATACACATACACGCACCCCGCCCCGACACCATTCAGACACCCCGCCCGACACCATTCAGACACCCCTCCCGACACCACGCACTGCCACCCCGCCGCCCCCAACATCTTGCTCCGACATCCCGCCCCAACATTTCGCCCGGGTACCCCACCCCGACACTCTGCCCCGGACCCCGACCCAACTACCCGCCTACACACCATCCAGACAACCCGCAACGTCACTCAGCCTCGACACTCTTGCCCGGGACCCCGACATCCCGCCTCCACTAGTATTAATTATAGATTTCATATGCATTTGTTGACACTGTTATGTTATTTCTTGTTGTCACTTTCTCTCACTACCTCACTTTACTCACCATTCTCGTAACACCTTTTTAAATTCGTTTACCGGCAGCAGCTTTACAGCTGTACGTTCATCGTAAGAAGCTTTATTCCGTAATCCTAGAGGACATCCAATTTAAAAATGGAAGTAGGTTTGAAGTGCTTGGAAGTGATGTGGAAGGTTTACCAGCATACTGGCCTTCTTATACACAGACCAGTCTCGAGAGCCACCCCGAAAACTATTTCCTATCTTTTCCTTCAAATGGATCTCCCAGAAACATCGGTTCACTAACCCGTTGGCGACGCAATAGCATTTTCGCCTCCTCCGCTACCGCTAAATCTCCTGTACGTTGCTGTTCGCAGTGTCTCCCCTCCATCACTCTCTACTTCATCACTTCTCCTGGCCATGCTCCTCTCCTGCAAAGTGAAGAGAGAGAAGAAATTAACGATATGTCGTAATTTTTCTTTTGAATATAGTTGATGTATTAATGCTGACAGGTTCTGAAGTACTACAAACCGTTTATCAGTTGTCGTGGAAATTATATATGTTATATCAGAGAAAATAAATTAGGATGATAATGTATAATGTGTAAATTGTGAAGTTTAAAAACAGGTGCATTTCGCGTTAGACTGGAGTCGCTTGAACGTGTGCGTTTTAATGACACTGCTGAAAGGCAAATAGCTCAACCACTCCAAGTCTCCCTGTTGAATATTCTTTTCATTTTGTTGGGCTGAATTCTACACTTCATTCGCTATAAAAAAGAGACATTTTGATGTACATTGTTTGTTGGCTCTATCTTAACAGTACACTTGCAACTTCTATAGTGAACAAATGCAATCCATTAAGTAACCCTTCCTAAAGTATTGGAAAATTGTGAACTAGACCAATTTATATATTATTATATTTATTATAGAAGTGTAGTGAAGAACGTATCTACTCTGAACAAAGGCAACCGTCAATGACAACGGTTCAAAACACGTTGACGCCGCACACGCAAACCTACGAACGATAACATTGACTGCATTGAGATGCTCATTACTATATGGATAAATAACAATTCCATCTACCAAGGAATACCACGAATGTCTACTTTAAATTTGGTACTACATTCCTGGATTTCAAGGCTACCAGTGAAATTCAAAATATATTTGAAGTGTATATTTAGAAGCAACGTAACCTCGTTTCACATTCACTTATTTTCATTTCATTCTCAACTAATTAAATATATATAAAATAATAAACATATTTTAAAAAGCAAACGCTGTGTAGTTAGCTACTTCAAAGTAAATTCAGCATCTTGTCCTTGAAATGGGTTTAAAGATCTGACATTGAAACTCAAAATATTTTTTAAATCCTAAATTTAACTATAACATAACCTCATTTCACGATCAGTCAGCCTGCTATCATGCCCGTCATCTGAAAACGACAAAAAAGCGCGCGCGTGATAACAAACGCGGTGCAGATAGCGCTCGCGCGTGGACGCCTGGCGACCCCCCGCGACTGACGGCGCCACCGCGCGGTCGTTTACCCAGGCGGACGCGTATTTTTACCGCGATGAATGGGGGAGGCCGGGCGCGCCACTCCACGCTGCTCCGCGCCCGCCCCGCGCCCGCCCCGCGCCGCCCACGGCCGCCCAGCGCTGCCTAGCCGCCCCCAGCAGCGCGCAGTGCTGCCCAGTGCCGCCCAGCCCGCTCAGCGCCGCTCTGCGTTATTCAGTGCCGTCCAGCACCGCCCAGTACTGCCCAGCACCCTCCCAGCACCCTCCCAGCACCCTCCCAGCACCCTCCCAGCACCCTCCCAGTACCCTCCCAGCACTCTCCCAGCACCCTCCCAGCACCCTCCCAGTACCCTCCCAGCACTCTCCCAGCACCGCCCAGCACCGCCCAGCACCGCCCAGCACTGCCCTCGGCAGCACAGCCCACTCAGCACCATCCTGCATTGCTCAGCGCTTCCCAGCACCGCCCAGCACCGCCCAGCACCGCCCAGTACCGCCCAGCACCGCCCAGCACCACCCAGCACCACCCAACACCGCCCAGCACCGTCCAGCACCGCCCAGTACTGCCCAGCACAGCCCAGCACCCTCCCAGCACCCTCCCAGCACCCTTTCAGCACCCTTCCAGCACCCTCCCAGCACCCTCCCAGCACCATCCCAGCACCCTCCCAGCTCCGACCACCACCGACCAGCACCGCCCAATACCGCCCAGCACTGCCCTCGACAGCACAGCCCGCTCAGCACCATGCTGCATTGCTCAGCGCTGCCCAGCACTGCCCGGCGTCGCCCAGAGCCGCCCCGCGCTGCCCAGCTCCGCGCACCTCCGCCTCGCGCCGCCCAGTTTGCCCAGAACTTCCGCCGCCCAGCGCGGGTTCGCATAGCGGCGGCCGATGGCGGCGGCAGTGGCTGTGTTGGTAGTGATAGGGGAGGTGGTTACGCTGATGGCCGCGAAGGCCGAGGCGCATGTAGGAGTTTGACAATGGCGGAGTTTGGGGTGGCGATGGCAGGGCCACTGTCGTCTACAGTGGCGGAGAGAGGGTATCGGAGGGGGCGGCGGGTTGTTGATGGCGGTTTTGGCGGCGGCACTTGGCGGACGCTACCGCAAACGCGCCGCGCGGGGCAGCGGCAGCCGCACGGGACATGTGGCTGCTAAGTGAGCGTTCAGCATCTCGACACCGATAGCCATCAGGTTCGCTGGCCCGTTGGGCGGGGAGGGGAGGAGGCGCAGAACGGGACGGGACGGGATGAGACGGGGCGGGGCGGGATGGGACAGGACGGGATGGGACGGGATGGGACGGGACGGGACGGGACGGGACGGGACGGTACGGGACGGGATGGGATGGGATGGGATGGGGATGAGATTGAATGGGATGGGATGGGACGGGACGGGACGGGACGGGACGGGACGGGACGGGACGAGACGAGACGGGACGAGACGGGACGAGACGGGTCGAGACGGGTCGAGTCGGGACGAGACGGGACGAGACGGGACGAGACGGGACGAGACGGGTCGTGATGGGGCGGGACGGGGCTGGGCGGAGCAAAGCGGAGTGGGGCGGGGAGGGGCGGGGCCGCGCGTGGCTGCCTTGAGCGGCGTGGGGAGGCGCCGGGTGGGGCGGGCCAGAGCACGCGTGCGGGGCAACGCACGGGCTGCGCGCGCGCGCGTTGGCTTTGGCTCGGCGCCGGCCGCTACGTCGCCGCCGGATCGTTTACATGGCGCCGCCAGCGGTGTGTCGCATATCAGCTATTTTCCCGCTTTTTTTCTCCACTCGCTAACCACTTACTCAGGGAGAGAAAAAGAAGTTGCGTGATTTGTTCCTTTCTGTCGGAGTTTCTTTAGTCTTGTTTCTGAAATGTTTTCCAAAAGTTCAACGATTCCTTTTTATACTAGAATAATATACTTGGTAAGCTGTAATATAATAAATTTAAAATGAGTTAGTGTTCCTGCCATGTTTATGATTCATTTGAAATGTTGAGAATAGGTGAATAAATTACCTTCACGGGAAAATATTGTTGTGAAAAAATAAGATGTTTACGTGAAGAGAAATGTCAGAAAAATAAGAAGGATAAAGTAATTTGCCCCGTATAAAGTTGAAGCAACGTGAATTTGGACATATATGTATGGTGCATCGATGCGTCAGTACAACTTTACTTTGAAAACTCACTGACAGTTCTGTGCTCCTATATCTTTAAGTGATTCGCTTGGCGGCTTCCCGTACTTTGAACAACTTTTCCAATTTCAAGTCCACGTTGAAAAGTCGCAAAAGAAGTAGAAGCGGACGGAGTCCCAGTGAACATTTTATCAATGAAGGTTTCTTGTTACGTCGAAGTCGTGTGAAGTCCATGTGAGCCATGGTCCATGCAGGAAGTCAGGTCGATCCCCGAGCTATGAGATGTTTCATACAGTTTGCGTTGTATTGTTTATGATATCTAAATAGAGATTAAATTGAATACCAGTCGTCTGATTGCAAGCAATGTGCTATACACGTTGGTCAGTTGTTGCCTCTGCAGGCGTTTAAACCTATGTTTCTTCCCTCAGAGTTCGTCTAGCAGGCCTTGTGACTTTCACGTCGTTAAACTCCACGAGTGGTGCTACAACAACAAATTTAACAACTTTTTCGCATTCTTGGGAACGGTTACATATTACGATGTTGCAGATTTTACCCTATTAACACTTGATCCATCGCACTTGAAATCGCAAATCAATTGAAACGAAGTCCCTGAGATGCTTATCTGCATCTCATCGATAGCCAGCAATACTTCTACGAATAAAACAAGCTCGAATAAATCTCAACTGTTACCATATTTACAGCACATTATGGAGCCAAGCAAAGATAATTTCACACATCTTAACTTGTTTTCATCGAATTGAGCTTCAAATTTTTTAATACCATAATCAGTAATCAAAACTTTTTAAAGTAACCGAAATTAAAATTAAAATAAATTAAAAATCTAGAGATGAAGTCCATCCAATAAATAACCTTATGAATGCATAAAAATAAGATTATAAATCTATCACATTCATCTCTTAAACATAGTAACAGGTACACCTTCTCATCGTTCCATCCATGTCGACCAACAATGAAAAAGACTTCCAAGAATTTAAAACTGCTGTATGGTGTCCAGTGCCATTGTATTGCGAACTGAGCAGAGCACCTCTCTACCTTTCATCTACCCCACTCCAGCGCTGCACCTGCTGAGATGGCTCAGGACATCAACTGTTGTCACCGCAGTGCCTCTGACCTTGAGGTCGGAGGGTTCCATTTGGCGCGGCAGCAGGTCACTAGCTACGTAACGAGGTCAAATTCAGCCGCTGACTGCTCCGATCGGTAGTTTTCCGCGCTTTCTTCTGTCCAAACCAGGTGAATACAGAAGCAGTACGTTAACAAACGGACCACGGACCGCGTGCTGTCTTTCCTTCCTGTTTCTTGTCCTATCCTCACCCTTATTTACATTAATATACGCGTATGCACACATCTCTGGAGACAAGAGCTTGCCCTGTCTGGGGTGGGGTTCCGCTTTGGGATCTTCGTGGTTGAGGACAACTCCGCCAACCAACGAGTAGGTGGGCGACGAATCGCACCATCCACAGGGGACAGATCACCGCCACGGGACTAATGACCATAGTAGTTTAAAGCCCCGGAAGAATGAAATAGTCTATCAATGCACCGGTGGTGTGTAGAACCAGCGCGCAGCTCACGCCCCTGGCTCTTCGACTTGGTTGTGGCGTGGTTGAAGGCGCCGGAAGAAACGCTGATTGATTTTTCTATTGTCCTATCCTCACCCCTTTCCTACACACACACGCACGCACACACACATTTGCATAGACTACACACATCTCGTGAGACAAGAGCTTGTCCCGGTTGGGGCGGTTCTCCGCGTGATTGGGGGATAATCAAGCCGACGTGTAGATCGGCGCCGGATCTCACCTGCAGCAAGAGATCACAGCCACCTCTCGTGATAAAACATGTACTACACGTACGGGAATAAAGACCATGTCAGTTGACGTGCCCGGAAGCACAAAATAACCAATCAATGCAGCGGCCTTGTGTTAGAACCAGCGCGCAGCCCCCGCCCCTGACCCTTTGACCTGCGGGGCGTAGTTGGAGGCGTCGCAAGAAAACGCTGCTTTGTCCCGCCGCGATGGCGGCGTCGGCAGCCGACGGCCGTGGCCGACGCGGGAACGCAATCGGCAAAGCGCGCGGCGCGGCGAGGAGACGCCGGTAATGAAGAGATTCGCATCTCGCGGGCGCTCATGCGGATCGCCAGTGGCGGCGGCGGCGGCGCCGGCGCGGAGCGGCGCTTTTTCGCCGTGGGAGCGCCACAGTCGCCGCGTCGCGTCGTGACGAATCTCCTGCGGCCCACGGCTTCGCGCGTCTGATTTGCGTGTGCTGCCGAGGAGTCAGTGTTTACGCAAATCTAATGCGCTTCTCGCGTTTGAAAATTAAAACGTTTTGAATCAAAGATAATGCGCATCAATGACGCGGTACGGTACGGTAGTTTGTTTAAATTTGTCATACAAAAATTGATTTATCGTATATATAATTAGTATTCTAACTGCTTTGCTGTTAACTGTTTTATTTTATCTGATTTATCGTATATATAATTAGTATTCTAACTGCTTTGCCCTTTAATGAAGCATCATACGATGTTCTTCTCTGTTCACGATTTATGTAACTCAAACCCCACAATAATAGGGCTGAGATAAATGAAACAAAGTTGAATTTGAAAAGTCGAGCAATACATTGTTACGTAACAAACGAGAAAAGTGAATGAAGTTACTGGCGTTCTACGGATCAGATTTGCACTCGAATCGAATGCGTCGCCGAATCTAATGGGTGCCACGATTTTTAGTACTACATTTGGTTAATAAAGATGTGCATTAGATTCACGTAAATGCGGTATATTTCGTTTGTGAATATTTTGGAGATGCCTGGCGGTAGAAATGAAAGTAATTTTTGGGGCAAGGTCTTAAAAGAAGGTTAAATTCGCGAATGAATAAGTGAAGGTAGTATGATGCACTGAGTGAGTGTACGTACTAAATGTGGGAAACTAATGTTTAATGTAGGATGTGTTGTCACAAAGATTAGAGAGGACTAGTAGAATAAATAACTGGGGGTTACAACATGACATTGGGGTTGACATTTTTATCTTCCGAGTTTGTCTGCTAGTTGAAACTTGAGAAGCTGAAGACTTAGAAAAAGAAGAAAAAATCGAAAGTATTTTAAATCTCGTGGTTTTAATCATGCAACTTTTCAACGTGTCTCAAAGTTCCGTAATATTTAAGACTTTCGTTTCTAAATGCTTAGTTTCTGAAGCGCTGTTTTTGAAAAGACCTAACACATTTTCGTGGAAAACGTCGGTTTCTTCCTTACATTTGAATGTGATAGTGCATAATAACTGCTTTATGAAGTTTCAAACACAGGGTCTTTATAGCTTGAATGTACTCTTTGTTCTTGTGTTCACGTGCTGTACCTCGCTTTTTTCCCACGCACCGACGAAGACTGAACTTTTGTCATGTGAACACGAATGAGTAAATGAGCAAGAGTTTAACAATATTTTTGGCGCTGAATCCAATGTAAGAAATGTGTTCCCCCTCTTTGAATGGTGATGTGTGAACTTGCGAATGGTTTCAACAAGTTGTGTTTAGTAAATATAATTTATGTTTCTTATACAACAAACTTCAATGCTTTTGTACAAACGTATCTTTACAAGTAATATGAATTTAATGCATACGTACAGCACATTTACATGTATATAAAAGAAAAAAAAACGTACCTAAAGAGAATATTATTGATTGTAAAACCAAGTTACTTAACGCAGATTATTATGCTGTAATTCTTTCATAGATCAGATCTCGTGGATAAGTCAAAGGGCAAGTGGTAGATGAGAGCTGAGAAAATAATGAGAAGCGATGGATGCGGAAGAAGTTCGTACCGGCAGGAAAAACCCGCAGTGATGTAATTTTTCACAAGACCTCACAATCGTGCGCCAGGAAAGAATGAAAGGAAAAAGCTTTCGAAGAAGGCTAGAAATAAATGACGGAGCACATTGTTAAGTAACGCCGCGTGATGCAGAAGCGGGAAAGTAAAGGCCGTGGGTCGAGAATAGAACGGAATGAAGGAAGCAGCGGAGCTTGGAAAACACTGGTTACCCCATTCCGCCAAAGTGTAGTCCCTGCGCATTGTTTGACCTAACTGCTTGTTTCGATCTTCATAAACTGTGTAGGTTGAGACGTTTTATTGTTCGGGAATATGCTGTAGATTGTGAAGAACAGTTCACGACAGTAACTCGGAAAGTTAGTACTTGTTTCGTTTTATGCATCTACGGAATTGTTGTGTAAATACTGGCGTGTACTTTGCTGCGCCTAAATTACGACTTGCAAGTAAGCGCAGTGTGAAGTTTTTATGAAGTTGTGCTGATAAATGGGGAAGTTATTTGATGGGGATACAAATCAAAGTGGCGGATGTCTGTGGAAACGTGTTAAGTGATTCTTTATCTTAATTGTAGCGGAATGAGGCAGATAACCTTAAACACTTTTTTTTGAATGCAAATGATAGGACGAATAAAATAAATCACTAAATTTGGATTAGTGTACAAACGTGCCAGTGGTGTTTTCCATTAGTTGTTGAGAGTAAAGATTTACGAACTTGGAAAGTGATTTTAAAATATACCCCGACTTCTAAAGAGAAATGGTTAATGTGTCCTGCAGTACCAAGTAATAAGTTTATACTGAATATCCTCTTCACTGGAATACTTTTATCCACTTTTTTTTTCAAACAAGTAAAAGCATACATTAATTTTTTTTCTTCCATTGTTTCGTACTTGATTTTATAACTATTTATTAAGTGTCATTCAATTACTACACAAGTATAACCATTCAATCGAGAAGGCCAAACACCAATTTCCAAAAATTCGAAACTACATTAAACTGCAGGTGGAGACCTATAATTTTCGACTTAATTGCGCTGGTCATGTTCAAAGACTCCGACCTCTCGCATCACCGCCCACCCTCTTTTCAGTTTCAAATTGCATGTGATTGCTCGTTTATGGAATTTTGTTGTTCTCACACCTTGTCACCCTCATCCTTGGCTCGGGACAGGCGCTGTCAAAAAACACTACGGAGAAATCGCCCGAAGATAGCGGTTTCGGCGCCTGAGCCGTGCTAACCGGCGGGGGTCGACGGCGGCGGCGGGCAGGAGGCTTCCGCGGCCGGGGGCGGGGCGCAGGTAAAAGGCGACCGGGGCGGGCTTCTAATTGGCGGGCCAGGAGGCCGGCCTCGGTTATCACCGACTGATTACAGGGGCGGACGTGTCCGTTTTATTAAACCCCAATTCCCGGCGGTAAAGTACTTAATTCCCGGAATTTTCTCGTTGGAGGCTTTTTGTGCGGGCGCGCGCGGGGACGCCGGGGGCGGCGGCGCGGGGCGCGGCGGGCGCGGGGATGCGAAATCGGGCCTGTAAAGCAAGCGTAGCGGGGAGGGGAGGGCGGCGCGAGGGAACCGCGCTTCTCCGAGGCGCGCGTTAATAACGTATTGCGGTTAATGTGCGGTTTAATCTGCGGTTCCGTCGGTGAAATTTCACGGTGACCGGAGACTTTAATACCTGGGCGACGCGGGGGCCTTGTCGGCGGCGCCGCAGCCTGCCCGCCCCCCTCGCCCCACGCCCGCCCGCGGCGCGGTACCCCGTGCCGCCGCTGGCGATTGAGACTTGCCCTGTCAAAGACGACTCGATATCGTGCCGGAGGAGGAGAAGGGGTATGGAGACGGGTGTTGGGGTAGGAAGAGTGGAAGGAGGTGCCTGGTGGGGAAAATCCCCGCCAGCCGACGGTCGCCGGATCTTCGCCAGTCAGCGGGGGAAGGCATCGCCAGCTTACGCAATGAAAACATGTTCTAGACTTACGGGACCTGTGACCTTTGAAGTTGACACACCCGGAACCGTTAATCAATCGAAAGTGCAGCTTGGGGCTCAAGTTAAAGATCGTTCACAGCGCCTAGACTCGAGAGTAACGATAAAGTTAATTTACAAACATGATTTCACGATGCGCTGATGGTAAATGTGCTCAATCTATTTTCGCTTACGAGCGTTCCTGTTTTATCGTTTTTACATTTTTTTTATTTTGATTGTGCCTCCAGATAGGTGACTCTGAAATTCACTCACGTATACGAATAAAATGAAATTCTCTGTTGAAAAGAAAAACGTTAAGATTTGCCACCTTACAATCACATTTGGTGCTGTTATATGTTTTAGATATTATTGTTCCAGAGTTTATGACTGGAAACCGTAAGCAATTACCCACATTTGTTTTGAAAGTACACTAAGAGAGGAAGGTTCGAGGATTAAAAGCTAGTTGCACACGCTTTCCTCCGTCTAGGGTCCTGCTTCGATAACCTGTCAATCCATTTAGTATTCTTGGTCAACAAAAGGAGCTCTCCACAGGGTTGTCCAGGGTTCTCTCGTTACGTTGGTGGGTTTCAGAATTCCATTTGGGGAGGATTTTTGTGACACAGTGATTTCAAAGCAAAATTGGCTGTTTTTGGCGATAAACTCGTAAATTTCGAAGAATCCTTTAAAACGTAAAATAATGGAGATGTTCATATGCATGAGTTGCAAAAAGGCGAAATCTATTTTATTTGTGTGTTTTTTGTTTCACTCGTTGAAAAATATTGCACGGGAAATTTTTCGCGCCCATTCTCTTCTCTCTGAATATTAACTTCAGATTTATAACATAATTTGTCCTTACAATAACGTTAAATTCGTAAATTGTTTGTATTTTATATAGTATATATCTTCTTATAGATTTTTTAAAATAATTAATTTAGTATTATTTATAATTATTTCTATTACTCAATTTTTATTATATTAACTAGCTGGTACCCGGGGCATTGTTGCCGCAGAGGAAATACTTGTTTAAATATCGTTTGTAATTTGAAAGAGTTATCTTGTTTAATTAGGAATGACAGAAATGATATGTAGTTTCTTCTCAATAGTGAATATATTATTTAAAATCGAATGATATATAAAAAATATAAATAATATTTATTCCATTTTCTTAACTTTATTATTGATGTTCTTTAGGGTAAACAATATTTATTTATATTTCCGTCTTTCGCAAATACAAATAAATTTGTTGGCTGTCCGACTCGTGAGTATCCAGCATAGAACTGGCCGTGTGAAAAATATGGATTTTCTAAGTTCAATCGCTTACTTGAAGTGATTGATCTCAGACCTTGTTGATGATAATTGAGAATGGAAGTCGAATGGGAAACTGCAGTAGTTTGAAATCAATGATATGACAGATATGTCGGTGGGAATTATGGGAATTCGTGTAATGAGCATATCTTCTCCGTTAGACTTTCCGTTAAGAATAGTTATCTCGATGACATTCGGCATTAGATTCTTCAGGACGAGTCGTGTTCCATTACACAATAGGGATGGATGAATCTTCCGCAAGAGAATAATTGGCACGCTGACTTTTGGTGACAATTTTATGCGATGGCACACCAGGAAGATTCAATGAATTTAAAAACACGATTGGATAATTGACAACTTTCTATTCATGACGCTGTCAATCGATTTGTAGCTAAGAGAATCGCCTGGAATTTTTTCGTGAATTGCGTGGTTGGTGGCTTTGACTTCGGTGTTTTGCGCTGCCAAAATAGCACGTTCGCAAAGCCATTTATAATTTGTATAATTGGTGACAATTTGCGGGAAAACGTTCTGAATTAGTTGTTTTATGGATGGCACAGTAACGCAATGGTTGAATGGAAACGAAATTAATTTTGTGGTAGCATCATCTGTTACTTTTCCTTTAAAAAAATATAGCGAAAAAAATGGCATTAGCAGTGTGAGTTGAAGGAATCACCTGGTTAATTTGTACAAGAAAGTAATAAATGCTTGAAAATGATACTCTTAAAGTTGATCGAGAGATGCATTAGTCGTTTGTGGCCTTTTTTGTCTGGTCTACGACTTGTTCGTGACGTGCGCTCTTCCTCCATCTTCCGGAAGTCCTCGTGTGCCGCAGCACACAAGGTGCCGCGAGTGCCGTTTGCACGGCCGAGGTCTGCCCTCCGCGCCTCTCCGTCTGAAGACGCCTGTCTACCTGTTTCCTCTTGTTTTTGGCTACTTCTCAACGCCCTCTTCTTCAGCCACTGTGTGGGTCATTGCTGTTTTTCCCACCTCTGTTGATCCGTCATTGCAAGGAATTCTGAGTGGAAGGAATGCAGAAGGCGTGCTCTTAAAGCAATGAGTAGTTCTTTGAACATGTTCTGTGCTGGAGTTGTCTAACGTTTTGAGGGGAGTTCTTTGTTTCAACTCTTTCGGGACCTGTCGAAAGAGGAGTGGTGTACGAGAATTGTGATTTTCACTTTACTCTGTGCGTCCCGCACGTCAACGTAACGTGATGCATAGAACAAAGGTTGATTCCTCCTCAGGTCTGTGGACTCTGGCGAAGTGCGGTAGTTTCGTAATGTCCGTTAATGGTGGGCGGCTGCTCCTAAAAACTGGAAAGCCTTTGTTTTCACTAGTTCCGTTCTTCAATACATCGTTGTATTCGGCTTCAAGATGCGCGGAGGATAGTGCTGTTGCAACAAAATGCATTGACAAAGTATCAGAAACGTTTATATGAAAATGAGTGATATTTCGAATACATCAATATTTGAATGTTTCTTCTCTAGTTATTAAATATATTATATTTATCCGTTCATATTCATATAACAGTAAAGTCTTTCGTGTTTATACGTATCTTAGTAATATCACAGGAAAAACGTATCCTTAATTTCAATTAAAATCACTTTAATAAGTATTTATGACCGGCAAGTTTCATCAATCCATCTTACATTATGCTCACTAATTATTCCATGTAGTATAATATTCGGTGAAATATATTATTTTTCTTCATTTTTGTACACGTGTGAATATAGTAAAAGATAATTGGGTTGCCCGCTTTCAAAATAGCTTTGTAACGTTCATATGCCCATGACATTGTAATATGCTATCAGTTGTGTACTTTTAGTTGGAGGTCTTCGTAATGGTCGTCAAAGAGGTTTTGGAAATTTTCAGTGTGATCGCGAAGAACATCCTGTGAGCTAATTTATTGATTTCTTGAAAATGCCAGAGTACCTGTTTTAACCGAAATTAAGGAGTAGCAAATAGTCTACGCAGATGAGAGGAAAACGCCTTATCCCGAATATCCACGGCCGCACAATTCTTCGCCACACCTTGGCACCACCCACCTTCTCGAAGCTGGCTGAAGCATCCCAGTTTCAATCCCGGGTCCCCGGTCAGTACCTCTGGCGGGGCGAGAGTTTCACTGCATTATGGGCAGTACATCTCTATGAGCACGTAACTTCTTCACGCACTCTATGAACGGATAACTTCAGACTACTGGGCAACTATGAGGTAATCTACAATTTATAGAAAATATTTGTTACAAGAAAATTGGAAAATTAACGGTGTTTTAGCCGATTCCCTGGGCATATCTTTATATATAAAATGTTTGATTTGTTAAGTTTTTAGCCTTTTAAACCTGTACTCTGACTCATTCACTGTGCCAATCGCTCTTTGACGCAAGGCGTTCGCATTCTCATTTAAATCACATCCCGCGCTGCGATGGTGTTGGGTCAACAAAGTGACGCGTGCGAGGGCGGGAGAGAGCGAGTCGGGCGCGCGAGCGCCAAAGGAGGAGTTGCAGCGGGCGGCGCAGGGCGCGACGCGGTGCATCGGGGGCGGGGCGGGCGGGACGGGCCGGGCGGAGGCTGCGTACGCGATGCCCGTGTTTGGCGGGCGCGAGGGCGTGCGCGGGCGGGCGAGCGGGCGAGCCGGTGGGCGCGGTGGGCGGAGGCCGGGTGCGTGGGTGAGCGAACGGGCGAGCGGGTGACTGGATGGGCGAGTGACGGCTTAGAAGTTGGCCGAGCGGGCGGGTGAGCAGGCGGGCGAGACGGTGGGCTTGTTAGGCAGAAGTCGGGTGCAGGGAGCGTGGGAGGGCTGGTGGACGAGCGGGCGATCTGGCGGGCGGGAGGACGGGCAAGCGGCTTGGCGGGCGGGCGGGCGAACGGGCTAACGGGCGGGCGAGCGAGCGACCTGGCGGGCGAGCAGGCAGGCGGGTGGGCGAGAGGGCGAGCCGGTGGGCGCGGTGGGCGGAGGCCGGGTGCAGGGTGTGTGGGCGAGCGAGCGGGCGAACGGGCGAGCGGGTGAGCTAGTGGACGAGCGGGTGACTGGATGGGCGAGCGACGGCTTAGAAGTTGGCCGAGCAGGTGGGTGAGCAGGCGGGCGAGGCGGTGGGCTTGGTAGGCAGAAGTCGGGTGCAGGGTGCGTGGGAGGGCTGGTGGACGAGCGGGAGATCGGGCGGGCGGGTGCACGGGCAAGCGGCTTGGCGGGCGGGCGGGCGAACGGGTGGGCGAGCGAGCGACCTAGCAGGCGAGCGGACGAACGGATGAGCGGACGAGCGGGTGACTATCGCCGAGCGACGGGAGAGAAGTCGGCCGAGCGGGCGGCTGAGCAGGCCGTCGGATGGTGAGCGGCGGGCGAGAAGTCGGGTGCAAGGGGCGTGGGAGGGCTAGTGGGCGAGCGGGCGATCTGGCGGGCGGGTGTACGGACAAGCGGGCAGGCAAGCGGGTGGGCGGGCGAGCGAGCGCCGGGCGACTGCTCGGCTAACGGGCGGGCGACCTGGCGGGCGAGCAGGCGGGCGGGCGGGCGAGAGGGCGAGCCGTTGAGCGCGGTGGGCGGAGGCCGGGTGCAGGGGGCGTGGGCGGGCGCGAAGGCGTCCAAGGCGGCGCCGAGGGCGGCCGTCTGTGAGTCAGCGCCGTAGGAGACCGGGCGTCCTCGCGCCGCTCCCGTACATCATGTGCCGATCGCGCACGCGCTGCGCTGGCTGCGCTCCGCTCCGCTCACGCGCCGCCCCGCGACCGGTCTTCGCCTTCGCCTCCGCGCGCTCTGCGGCCTCGTCTGCCCGTTGCTTCGATAGCTGTCTTGTTAGGCTGCTAAGCATCATCCTCGACGAAAAATAATAACTCTTTTCTCGATTGTGCACTTTTTTCTATGGCTTCACACTCACTATCTGCCTCTTCCCGTTATGCCGCCTCACTACCCGATCTCCATTTCCTCAGCTTCACACCGGTTGAGTTTACCTTAAAGCCATCATTATCGCTCTCTCACCAGCTACTCAAGGGTTCGAGCATTACCCTGACAAACTGGCCACGGACCGCGCGCGATCTTTCCCTCCTCTTCCTCCTCCTGTCCTTTCCTTTACTTACACTCACATGCAACACGCTACCACACACGCACGGTAGACTAGGCGAGAGGTTAGATCTCGTTGCGGCTGGGGCGGTGTCCGGCTGGAACTGATATATTGGATAGGGAATTCCCGGCTAGCCGACATATAGCCACCGCAGGATCTCACCATTCAGCAGGGAAGGAATTACCGCCACGTCCCGGAAACGCCATTCACTACAACAACGGGACTGATGACTGTGGCAATTGACGTACACCTAAACCTCAAGTAATCGCTCAATCAACCTCTTTTTTCGTGGACTTAGCCTCCCCTCTTTTTTCACCACCATACCCCACATATTTCACATTTTCCGATTACCTTCTTCACTTTCATGTATGATTTCGCCTTTGCTCACGTTTCTACCCTCGTTTTACATTATCGTTTTTTTTCTCCGTCTTTGTATTACGTTCGCTCTCTCATTTCGACACCGTCCTCCTTACACGATGACACTCTTCCTTTTTCACTTTCACATCTTGTGCTTGGCGATCCCTCGCCTACGCCTAGGCCTACGTGCCGCCCGGTGCGAGCGAGCGCCGAGGGCAGTGGTTGTGTGGGTGGGCGCTGCAGCGATATCTGTGGAAGGAACTGCCAAGGCTAAAGATCCACTCGAAAGGAATAGTAATAATTCCTTTATGGCGCACGCACGGACACATAACGGCACAAGCACGTAAGCGCGTGCACACGTGCAAAACCCACACAGTCAAGCATAAACGAACCTTTTTTTACAATTTCCAACGTGAATTCTAATATTTTTTTGTATTGTATTCCTCGCCATGCAAATGTCACATGTCAAATGGTTGGTGTCCTCGAATGAAAGGAAACGTGTCTGCAACAACGTGTCTTCATTTTCGCCTACGACATGACCTCTCCTAGTGCACAGAACACGAGGTGGTGTCCGCCTTTATCGTTTTCCTTTTGCTCCTTGTGACGGCATTGTACATTGTGGTTGAGGTCAGTTGACACAGCCGAGTAGCGACAGCCGTGACGCTGGAAATGACAGTGCATTAACGGCGGCGATAATAGCGGATAGTGGTGGCGGCGTTTGCGAGCTGTTTTCTAATCGCAGGGTTGGAAAGAGCGGAAGCGTACCTAACGGGCTCGTCCCATGTTGGGCAGGATCCGCGCCGCGTCCCTCCTCGCCTCGCCCGCTTGGGTCTCTCCGCCGCGGCTCCGATGTGGGAAGTCCTGGGTTCCTGCGGTCGAAGCCAAAGAGTCGTTCTAGGAAGCCCGAGAATTACACGCTCACGGTTTAGCGCTGATCGCGCAGATACCGGAGGAAGGTTCTCTCGGAAAGGTGCTCGAACAGGAAGTGAATTCAGACTGTGGGTTGCGAAATGTCTGATTACGTTAGTTCGAGGAAAGTTGATTATTCCGTCCCCAAGGGGGATAACATTAGTGTTCGTTTCAGTGCTTGGCCACTGTTATAGGAATTGAACTCGTTCTATTGCCTGGGCTGGGATTCTTCCTTCCATCTCATCTTGATTCCGTGAAAGTCATTTGTGTTTTTGACTGTCGATTCTCCGAAAGGCATTAGAAATAAGTTCATGGTTATACTACCTGACAAAGTATGCTAATTGCATTATTAATGATAATGACGTATTCTCCATTCAATGTTTTGTTGTCTTTTTTCACGAGGACTTCCAGGATTTCACAGTTAAGTTGAAAAACTAACACTAGAATTTGATTTTCACAAAATTTCATGCACAGAATATTCTGTATTTCTGTGATAAGTTCTTTGCATCCCTTACTTTTTATTTGCCTTCTGAAAAAAACAAGCATACATTCAACTTTGAAAATTAATATTTCTTTGTTTCAGTGATTATTACAAAGTTCAGTTCTATTGGAATGAAAGAAAATGGGATAGTTTAAGGAATTCGTTAATGTTTACGTCAGAATAGACATGCCATTTGGGGAATATCTATTACACTCATTTCAATTCTCCGCTGTAAAAATACCGGCAGAGGTGTCTCAGGGCATCCACTGGTGTCACTGCCGTCCTGGGGTTCGAGTCCCGCCAGTGTCAGGATTTTTGACACTACCTTCATAGCTAGGTCCAATCCAGCCGCGTCTGGAGGAAAATTGTAGCGGCCGGCTGCTCTGATCGGTAGTTTTCCGTGGTTTCTTTGAACTAAACCAGGCAAATGCTGGAGCAATACAACGAACGGGCTACGGGCCTTTCCTTGCTCTTGCGTGTCCTAACCTGTTTTCTTGCTGACGCACAGTTACTCTTACACCGTCAGGAGTTTTGAGTTCGTCCCGTCTGGTGTGGTACCCAGCTCGTGGGATGTACTTCGACGGAGAAAAGCACGTAATCCGACGGGTTGATCGGCGCCGGATCGCGCCATCCAGCGGGAAAGCACAGATCCACCTCCCATGAGAAAAACATACACTACACTTAAGACACTATTGACCTGAGTAGTTGACGCGCCGGTAAACACGAAATAATCAATCAATCAAGTAGTCTGCTGTTGATACCTACTTCGAAACCCCGACGCCGACAACTACCTGCCCGAGAGAATGCTGGCTGCTCTGATCGGTTGTTTGCGACATTTGTTTTTGAACAGTTAGATGGACACTGGAGCAGTAAGTACTCTAAAGACACAGAACATGCGATCCGTCTTGCCCCATCCAGTTTTCCTTCACATCCTATCGCCTGATATGACGACGATGCACTGCCTGAGAGGATGCTGGCTGCTCTGATCGGTTGTTTGCGACATTTGTTTTTGAACAGTTAGATGGACACTGGAGCAGTACTCTGAAGACACAGAACATGCGATCGGTCTTGCCCCATCCAGTTTTCCTTCACATCCTATCGCCTGATATGACGACGATGCACTGCCTGAGAGGAGGCTGGCTGCTCTGATCGGTCGTTTCCGACATTTGTTTCTGATCAGTTAGATGGACGCTGGAGCAGTACTCTAAAGACACAGAGCATGCGATTCGTCTTGCCCCATCCAGTTTTCCTTCACATCCTATCGCCTGATATGAGTACGATGCACTGAGCGATGAGTCATCATATGGCACATTTCACATTGATCAATATCTCCAACTTATGCCAAAGATCGGAAAATCAAAAACTATTTACGCGTCGCCCCCAACAATTAAGTGTAGTAAAATTAATGCAAAACTCTTCATTCCAAGCTCAATATCATTCTATTAGGTAAACCAGGTATCAAAGTTGTTTACATTTCATGCGCATTAAAATTGGAACAACCCATCTGTACTTGTTTTAAAATACATATTGCTTCTGTTTACTATTTTGCCATACTTCATGAACATTAAATAAATTATTGGTTGAGTTCATTAGCACAATACAATGAATTACAATAGTATTTTAATACAGAAGATGGACGTTGGTTGGAATTCCGTACCTTACTTAAAAACTTCGCCTTTATTTCTAACGTCAGTTTCTTGCGTGTCGTTGGTACGTTGTCATAGCAACCGACGTGAGCGGGTCTCCGCGAGGCATCGCCGGCGGGCGTCTAATAAATCAGTGCGTTGCCAGTGCATTGGCGACGCTGCGTGGCTGTCGCAGCCGCTGCAGCAGTATCAGCAGCAGCCCGGCGCGGGCGTGGAGCGGGCGGGGCGCGGCGCAGCGCAAGGACGGGCCGATGAACGTACGGGAATGCGCTGCCACTTCCGCCTCGCGCCGCTATCGCAGCTGGCGGCGCCACCATACCACCCGCCCACCTACACCACTGGCAGCATTACCGTCACCATCGCCACCAGCAGTGTTACCTATGCGTATCTCGCTGCCATTATCAGTACCCACCCACACCACTAAAAGACGAAGTCATTTGTTGGACAAATTGGTGTTGACGAAAGACAAGTAATCCTGCTGTAGTAAACTTTTAGCGACTTGCAGCAAAAGAAAAGTCAACCACCACAACCATCGGTTACGCCACCACCATCACTTACGCTATTGACGTTACCACCACCGCCACTATCACCCATCCACCACCACCTTCACCACTATCACCCATCCACCACCACCTTCACCACTGTCAGAATTTCCACCACCATCACCATTATCACTATCGCCACCACCATTATCACTCATCTATTCTCGCTACCGCAATCGCCAACATCCACCCACACCAACTACCACCAGCACTATCACCTTTTCCCACCACCTTTTCCATCACCTCTATCGCCACCATCACCGTCACATGTTCTACTGCCGCTGCCACATTGCTGCGCACATCACACCAAGCAACACCGCCATTACCGCTACCAACACTACCACCACCAAACTTCACAACCACCACCACTACCTCCATCACTTTCACCATTTCCGCCACCACCACCGTCACAATCGAGTCTGCATTGCTGCGCGATAATTCTGACATCATCTGCAGAGCCTTTGTGGAAATATTGCCTTGTTTTTGCTGCAAGTCGCTAAATGTTTACTAGAGCAGGGTTATTTGTCTGTCGTCAATACCAATTTGTCAAGCAAGTGACTTGGTCTTTTAGTAGTGTAGCAACAAACTGTATTGCCATCACCACGATTATTGGTTTCGACAATTGGAATTTATGTTTGTGAAAATCGGAATTCTGCTACTTCCACGGTTAGGTGAATACGAGTACAAGTTGCCAGTGTCCCTACCGTGTCTCCCATATCCACGTCTTCACCACCCTGGCTTCTTCCTTCTCTGCCTATGCTGCCACCGTCAGTACCACTACCGCCTCCACCACCTCTTCACCACCCTCCCCTCCTCCCTCTTCTCCGCCTACGCCGTCGCTGCAATGTCCCTACCGCCTCAACCACCACCACCTCCACTTCACCGCCCTCCCCTCCTCCTCCGCCTACACCGCCGCTACACTGTCCCTACCACCTACACCACCTCCACGTCTTCACCACGTTCCTCTTCCTCCTCCGCCTCCACTGCCGTTCTCTACCGCCTTGACCACCTTCACGTTTTCACAACCCTCCCCTCCTCCTCCACCTCCACTTCGCCACCCTCCTCTCCTCCTCCGCCAACGCCACCGCTCCCTATCTCGTGCATCGCTTCACCGCCGCCGTCGTCGCCTGCGCCGCACCGGCGCTCCGCGGCGTGGCGCGGCGCCCGGTCAGCGCTCGCCTCGCTCCGGCCGCGTACGTGGATCGTAAAGCGCGCCCGTAACCGATTTTATCGCCCGCCAATCAGTGAGATTGTTTGGTAAACACGGTATTAACAGCGGCCGATAGATTGATAATGCGCCGTTGAGGCTGCCTGGCGTTTATTCCTCTCCAACCGAGCGAAGTGGCTCAGTGCGTAGCGCGCTGACTTCGCAATCGGGAGGTCTGGGTTCGATTCCCAGGCCGGTGTTTTCGTGATTTCCCTCGGTCATACGGCGATTGGTTCAAAAAGTCCACGATCACCTTTCGCCAATATCCTATCACCCTCTAATCCATTAATAATAATAATAATAATAATAATAATAATAATAATAATAATAATAATAATAATAATAATAATAATAATAATAATAATTCACAGCGGGGAAAAAGTTGCTCGTGTCCGTGGTCTACCACACGTGGTCTACCTACACGTGGTACGTGGTGTCCCCCTAGGTAACGCTAAATGAGCAACAGTGATTCGCCATCTACTCGCTTGACCATTGTGGGCGTGCGGATCCGTAGAGGCTGAGGGTAAAGTCTGCACGCCTGTACTGGTCGGCGCGTCACCAAATGGCTAACATGCCAAGGGTGGGCGTTGGCTAACCACAACAACAACAGCGTTTTTTCTGCTCGTTTCCCGCCCTGCGTTGCGCGAGACGCGGCGGCCGGTTGTTGGCGGATGGACCACGGCAGCCGCTTATCGCAGCTATTCTTCAACATCACTGCCGACAGCATTGGACATTTCCTTTATTTCGAGTATTTTTGGTTGGTGTTATTTCCAGTTAACAGCAGTTCAATGCAATATATTTACAACACGTAAGTTTTAACGACTTTGAGCTGTCAGGAAAATAGAGAAACAGTTTGCTATTGTGTTTAAGTTATGGCGTGTCGCAAACGAGAATTTGCGTTTGTTTGCGAAGATTTGGAACGGAATAAAATAGCATGCCGATTGCGTGAGTGTCGCCACATACATTTTCAGTGTCACTTTTTCTTTCATTGCCCTTGATTTTGCTTCAGCCGCTAATGATTGGCTTGATCGAGATTCCATGAAGACTGGTTCAGCCGTACACGAGTTCTGAAAAGGTCACAAAACTAAAGCGTTGAATGAATGAAGCAGCTCGGTATAGACTAGAATATATTTATGATTTGAAAAGAAATATGCGATATTCTACCAGGCTTATTTATTGCGCTGTACTTTATATATACTTGGATTTAAATAGATGGTCAGATGTCGTAAATCAGCTATTACGGAGTCATTCAATCGGGATTTCGAATGTCACCATAGTGATTTCTCTGTAGTGAAGTGTAAGCTCCCATTTGGACGCCATCGTAACAGCTGATGAACTGTCAAATTACGATCTAAATAAATTGACGTATGCTTCAACTTCGGAGAAACACCCTCAAATATGTTATTTTATTGTAGTTTTTTGTATATACCGTTGTAATTGAGCACGAAGCAGCAGTGTGTCTGCCCAGCCAGCTCAGCAATTGCAGTACTAATGGGAATTACGATGAGCTCGCCGAGACCATATCTCACCAGTGGGTCAATAGACAGTGCAGTACGTGTGTTGTTGCGTGCGGAGGTCGTTGGTCTCTGCAGCAGTGCGGCGGCCGGCCTGCAGCAGAAGCGGCACTGCGGCACGCGGCCTGCAGGCTTCGCCCGCCATTTGGTCAGTTCGTCTTGGAAGCGCCCCAGTCGCCCCATCCCTCCGGGCAGGGCGACACCGGACCGGCTTCATTTTTCGTGCAGGCCGTCGGGCGGGAGGACACGCCGGGGCGGCGCCTTGACAGAAATATCCCTTCGGCCTTCCGCTCCCCGTCTTTGAATGGGCCCGCCCACCGGCCTTCCTTGTTCCGCCCACCAGAGCCCAGCTTCCCCTCTTCCCGCGTGCTGGCCTGCCAGCTCGCTCACCCTCTCTGCTGCTCACCCCCCTCCTCACCGCGTTCTCGTTATGGGTTTCATTCATTTATCCCAACCACCTTGCCTGCCTGACCCTGCCGCCTCGCCATCCCACCATACCTGTCTCGTCCCCTCACCTACCCTACCACTCCACCGCCAATCACCGCTGCCTTTCGCCCAAATCTGTATCCAACTCACTCTCCCTTCCCCGCCAGCTCTTCTTCCCCACAGCGCGTGCGTCTCCGTTTCCTGCGGCACCCATCCCCTTCTCGCCTCTCTGTCTTTCTCGCCCGTCCTCCCCCCCACCCCCCGCTTCCAGTCTCGTCCAGTGACATACGGGACTCTCCGCCTCGCGCGGCGCCGGCTACTTCGCGGCGGCCTTCCCGTAATGGGCCGTGAAAAATGCGCAGACTTAATTGTACGCGTCATTAGCGCTCCCCCCCGGCGATGTATGGACGCCCCGTCGCGCCGGAAATTTGAGTTGTTCCGGTCGCGGCGCTCGCCTACCCGCCCGCCCGCCCGCCCGCCCCGGAGATATGGGTTCATAAAACTCCGGACGTATCTGCGTGCTGGGGCTGTTTCGCGCTGAGTGGCTCGGGAATTAATGCAGACCGCACTTTGTCTGACGCGCCCGCACGCCCGCTCGCGCCTGCGCCCTAAGATAGGCCGCGCCGTCCTGGCCGGGGCTCGGGCAAACACTGGCGAGTTATTTTGTCATTTTTTTTATTGCTTACTCATCGGACCGAGGGGTCGGGGAGGGCGCGCGCTGCGTCGGGACGAAAGAAAAACAAAAGAGGCCGAGGAAAAAAAAAAATAACGGACGTCGTAAAGCTTTGAGGTAATTATACGAATTGCATTAATAAATAATAAATACCGCATTGCGATGTGCGCTGAATTCCTTCCCCTCGCCCCGTCTCCCGGCGCCCCAGAAATTAACCGGCGCCTGAAATCACCCGTGGTTGTGTACAGCTAGTTTGTGATTTGATTTAAATAAACGATAGGTGTCGGGCGGGTGTGGAGTGGGTCGGACGGCTCGCCCATTCAATGGAACTCCTTCCTGCGCCTGTGAAGCAATGCTCGCGGGAGGGGCGGGGAGGGGAAGGGAGGGCGTGCGTAGGAAGGGGCGGGGCAGTTAGGCTCGTCTGCTCGTTAAACAAATGGCGGCGCGTAGGAGGGTGTAGCAAGTGGGAGCGAGGGGGAGGGCAGTTACCGCGGAGCAATACGACCTGTCTTCGGGGGCGTGGCCGGGAGTGGGAAGGCGACTTGGATGGAGCACTTGAGGGCGCGGTCGCCCTACTGAAGAAGTCTTTTTTTCTCCTCTTTGGAATCTCGTGGGTTTTAAACCTAACGTGATTATCGGGGTTCTCATCCCCGTTTTTGTCGTAAAGCAGTAGTCTCGTGCTGATGTTGAGGTTGATGTTGCGTGAAATGCGTCGATTGTGCGACTGTTGCGAACAATTTGTGCGTAAACCTTTTTTTAAACTCAAAGACGGCCTGTCTTGTCCTTGTTCATATCGACGAAATTTCAAGGTTATCCAGTCCTAATGTGCAAATCATTCTTTAAATTTTATTTAATGTCAGTATTATGAGTATTCGTCGGCGAAGGAACATTTGCAAAAAGAAATAAGTGGTTTCGAAAATTTATTTTCAATCAGATAAGACTTTTAATAATTCATTTTTTACTACAATTCGATCCAAAATTTCCTCTAGTTTTTGTGTTCTTTCAAAAACTATGTTATTTAGAACCATATTCCAAAACAACTGGTATGAATTTATTATCAAAGGAATAATGCAGTGAGAGTAGCTTTGCATTCCTTTTCAAGTGATAACGTAGAAGTATGTGAGGCGTCCTTCCTCGTGCGATATATCGTGGAATTCGCGTTATTGCTTACATAACCGTTGTTTGCGTGCTTTCCACTTCATGTTTGCCCTAGCCTATATTTGCCTTCGGAGAATTGTGGATAAGTTGACATGGCTGCATATTTCCGTTCGTATGAATGGCATTCTCTATTTATGTAGAGGTGAGTTGCACGTGCAGCTGAGAAAGATCTTGCGTAATGTCAGCGCGCCGTTAACATCCGGTTGTGTAATGCAGAACAATCGCTTGGCCTGGGGCAACGACTGGGCCCCTACTTCCGGCTGAAAGTTATTCTCTTGAGAGAGCGCATGAACTGTGCTGTCACCTTCGCGGCCCCTTTCGCCTCCTCCTTTCCTGTCAACGTCTGCGTCTTCACCTGGGGCACCAGCTTTCTTGCAGCCCCCTCTTTGGAATTGTAGAGATTGCCATTAGACTTGCTACCTATTATTGCTATAATTGAATTATTTCGTAGTATCTATACTAAGAAACGTGAATTCAACGACGTGTAATCGACATCGGTTACACGAAAAGGAGTATCAGTAGATACAAAATATTAACGAATATCTTCAGGATTTGACAAGGCAATGTCATTGCAATGTTTGGTAGATATTAATACAACGAACAACACAAATGCGCAAAATTAAATAATTTACATAATATGCAGGTAGATGTACCATTATCATTATTTTTCGCCTGTCACTAAGAGGCAGGTTCCTAATATATTCCACCAGAGGCCAGTAGTGATGCGGTAGAACCGTGTGCCCAATCTCCATAAAAGATGGCGTATCTATGCATTCTTTCACGTAGCAGGGTTTTTATCAATTTCCATTCAAACTGAGCTCCACGTGAGAGCTTCATTGTTGCTGGGCGTTTCCTTGTGACGCAGGACGAGGTTGAGTAGGAGAGAAGAGGCGGCTCGAGAGAGGAACAGATATACAGAGACAGACATGGATAGACAGAGATAGATGGACAGACATAGACGGACAGACATGGACAGGCAAACAGACAGACATAGAGAGAGAGAGAGACTGAGAGAAGGACAGAGACAGAGGGAGAGAGAGAGACAAACCGACAGAGAGAGAAACCTGCAGAGGCAGAGGAAGAAACAGAGAGACAGAGGAGAGAGAGAGACGAGAGACGAGAGACGGAGTGAGAAAGAGAGAGGGACAGAGAACGATAGATGT
Source organism: Gryllus longicercus (assembly GCA_038098605.1). Lineage (NCBI taxonomy): Eukaryota > Metazoa > Arthropoda > Insecta > Orthoptera > Gryllidae > Gryllus > Gryllus longicercus. The sequence goes on along the minus strand of JAZDUA010000250.1, from coordinate 1,204,391 downwards.
ACACATAGGTTTCCGCGGCTCGAGTCCATTACTTCGAGGCTGTCCGGGTGACGCCGCGTCGTTGGCAGATAGGCCGACGTTTTGCCTGTCATGTCGCAGGCTTCACTACCCTGAAGAAGCCTGCGACATGACAGGCGAAACGTCGGCCTATCTGCCAACGACGCGGCGTCACCCGGACAGCCTAGAAGTAAGAGAACGATAGAGACGAAGAGATGGATGGAGAAAGAGAGAGGGAGATGGAGAGCAGGACAACGTCTGTCGGGTTCCGCTAGATATCTATATGGATATATATAGAAAATAAACATCACAAAAATGTGTTATGGATCAAAATGGTTCAAGGTAGTTATAGGCGGGTCCATTCACTAGTATTTACCCTACTGCTCAGACCCCCTCCCCCGCGCCCCTCACTCCGATTTTCATTCTTCTTTGGACGTCATGAAATTCATGAGCATTACGCGTATAACATTGACGTGGAGTTGCAGGTGGCTGTCAAACACAGGTACCTATCCCAGGCGGCTGACTTCTACGACCCAGAGATACAAATATCGATCCCACGGCGAGACAAATGTATCAGTTGTGGTGGTGAATTCTGAAAAAAAGAGGGCAGCGAGTTCTATATCAGCTTCAAAAAGGAATTTCTATTTTGTTTCTTCTCCATGAATTTTGTGTATATATATATATATATATATATATATATATACACAAAATTCATGGATAATATATATATAAAATGTGTGTGTGCGTGCGTGTGTGTGTGTGTGTGTGGGCATTTTACAAATTTTATATATATTACGACGTAATTGGACTTCCTTTCTGTCTGCGCCGTGTATCATTTCCGAAAACAGCGAGGCTTATCTTTTTCCCGCCTCAAGCCCTGCGGTCGAGGACTGAGGACCGGGCTCGAGTGCGGCCGGAGCGCAGCCGAGCGCTGCACCGGCTTTGGGTGGAGTGAGGGGGGTGGTAATGAAGGTGGAGGGCGTGAGGGAGGGGCGTGGTTTTACTGCGCCTTGGGCAACTTCCTTGTTTGCCCTGCCGACGCGCCCGCCCGCGCGCATACGACGCGACGCGCAAGCGGAAGGCCGCGGGGCGTCGCCGCGCGCAGCCCTTTTTGCCGCGCCGCACCGCACCGCGCCGCTGGCGAAATACGCGCTCGGCGGCGATCGTGGCTCAAGTCCCCTGAGAGTAGCGCCAGCTGAACGGCCGCCGTCAATTAACGTCCTTTCTCCCAGTAGCCCTCCAGGCTGCATTCAGGAAGAGTTACGGATGATTGATTGATTGTTTGCGGTTCCAGGCGCGTCAATTGCTACGGTAATTAGACCTGTAAGTGTAGTGCGTGTTTTTTTTCTTCGGGAGGTAGTGGTTGTGGTGGTGGTCTGTCCCCGCTGGATGGCGAGATCTGGCGCCGACCTACCGTCGGCTAGCGGGGAACCGCCCCTGTCAGGACAAGGTCTTAGGGTGGTAGTGTAGTGCATGTATGAGTGAGTAGGGGGTTAGAAAAGGTCAAGGAATGGGAAGAAAAGATAGTGTGCGGTCCGTGTCCTTTTTGTTATGATATAGCTCCGGTGTTCGCGTGGTGTTTAACGCAGAATCCACGTAAAACTACCGATCTGAGCAAACGGCCGCTAGAATTCTCCCCTAGACAGCGATTGAACTCGACCGAACTTGGTGCCGGATGCACTGGGGAAAGCACAGACAGGTAGGCGACGGAGTAGGTGGAGGAGAACGCGGTTATAAAACCTGGGGCTTCGACTGAAGGAATAATCCATTCAACATTAATGAGTAAAACCAGGTGCGCAGGGAAAGTTCATTCCTTGACGCATTAAAGTGTAACATGAACATCAAAGCTACAACTCATTACCAAGGTTTAAAGGGAACGGTAGTAAACGTGTAGTCCATGCGGTATTGTATAGATGTACAAGAATTTCAAACGGTATCGTCCGTGAACTGAGTTGTAAAACTAGGTGCGTGGGGCGAAGAAAGAATCCATGTGGCATTAAGGAGTAAAACCAGGTGCGAAGGGGAAAGTTCAATCCACGAAGCATTAAAGAATGTGATGAACATGAAGATACAATCCATTACCAAGTATTAAAAGGGTACGTTGGTAAAAGTGTAATCCATGTGGCATTGTAGAAGTACATAAATCTCAAACGGTATACTCCACGGTACAAGTTGTAAAACCAATGCGTGAGTTGAAGGAAGAACGCGCTTGACACTAAGGAGTAAAACCTGGTATGTAGGGGAAGTTCAATCCATGAAGCATTAAAGAATAACATGAACATGAAAAGTACAATTCATTACTAGGTATTAAATGGTACGTCGTAGGTGTGTATGCCGTGCGGCATTGTAGAAGTACAAGAATGTCAATCTCATGAACTGATCGTGAGTTGTAAAACCAAGGCTATTTGGAAGCAATACTTAGAGTAAAAGGAGGTGCTTAAAGGAAATATCAGTTCATGGAACAATAAAGAGTAACATGATCATGGAAGGTACCTCCCATTACTAAGTATCAAAAGGGTGCGTTGGTAAAAGTGTCATCCATGTGGCATCATAGAAGTACAAGAATCTCGAACGGTACACTCGACGAAGTGAGTTGTCAAACCAAGTGCGTGGGGGCGAAGGGTATTTGGAAGCAATACTTAGAGTAAAACGAGGTGCTTAAGGGAAATATCAGTTCATGGAACAATAAAGAGTAACATGAACATGAAAGGTACCTCCCATTACCAAGTATCAAATGGGTACGTTGGTAAAAGTGTAACTCATGTGGCATTGCATCATAGAAGTACAAGAATCTCGAACGGTGCACTGGACGAACTGAGTTGTAAACCCAGGTGCGTGGGGCGAAGGGCGAAGAATCCGTCGGCCACCAAGGAGCAAGGCCAGGTGCGCGGGCGCGGGCGCAGGAGTAAAAGCAAGTGGAGCGTGGGCGTGGCGGGCGAGGGGCGAGGAACCGCCCGCGGCGTGGGCCCTTGGGCGCAGACGCTCTAATGACTTCCTACCGTAAAGATGTTCCCGTGTGCGATCCGCGCTGTTCACCGGCCCATACGCTTTCTGGTACGGCTTCGGCGGGTTCATAAACCGGTAAGCGGAGACAATCGACGTGGAAGGACTCGCCGTATTTTAGAGGTAGCCGACGTTAACTGAGATTATCTCTGAAAAGTGTGTAAAAGTGTTACGTACGTTTACGACAGGGCGTTGCGTTCGTTTGGAGGTTCAAGGTTTTCCTCGTGACTGTTATGAAACGCATACATAAATAGATAATGTATTCTAATGATTCTAATGTTAAGAAATGGGTAAGAGGAAACTCTCACGGTCTGAAGGAAGTGTTCTGCTGTATTGCCTAAAATATAGTACAAAAGAGGGTCTGTTCTACTGTATGTATATGATTCATTCGCCAGAAGTAATAATTGAATTCTGAAATGAAAATTACGTTAGCTTATCTGATGTGGAGTTGTGTATCAGGAAGAAAAATTGTGTAATTCATTCCCTCTAAATATTTCATTATAGTGGGCCGCTCATTAGATTATGTACCACGACGTTCCCAATTCTAACTAAAAAAGGTGGATGATTCATATACAAATTATCATTTAATTATTAAATAATCGTTGAGTGCGAAGTTGATCTGTTTAATTATTTGAAAAATTTTGTTTGTTTAATCGACGGTGTGAATTACTTCCAGAGGAATACAGAAGAAACTGGCTTTATACCATACAAACACGATACAAATTTCTTATAGGATGCAAATAATTCTAAGGAGAACATTCAAGCGTGGTTTCCCGTTCCACCTGAAGAGGTTGCAGTGTTGAGGTGACGGAGAGATTGTCGTGTATACACAATATCCACTCTTCAAGTGATTCAATCTAAAATAATATGTAAGCTAATTCGAGCAATATTTATGGCGAAGGTGCCGACGTTTCGGTCGCCATTCTGCGACCTTCCTCATGGCGTATTGCCAACGGGCGTATTGCAATACGCCCTGAGGAAGGTCGCAGAATGGCGACCGAAACGTCGGCACCTTCGCCATGGACGCGGCGTCACCCGGACAGCCTAGTAAAAACTGACTCCGGCCGCGGAAGCCTAAGCTCTCACCTAATTCGAGCAATATGAACATGATGGCTCTACCACGTAATGTTGGGTTAATAAAAAACACATTAAAACATCAATATTGTAATTTTAATCTTCGATGTTTGTGGAGCATCGTTGTTGTGAGGCTGGTGACATTCGCTCAGAGAAATCTACTGAGGCTGCTCACTGATAACCGTTACGGCTGTAGAGCCTCTGAGTGGTAGGTCCTGGGTTACGAGTTCCGACACGGCGAGGGATTTGCTAAGGTAGCTAGGTTGAATTCTGCCGCTGTCTCAAGGAGAATTCTTGCGGCTGGCTGCTCTGATCAG